>JAXQQM020066322.1:0-659617 GCA_034641835.2 Pinus albicaulis
GTACTTCAGGCCTTAAAGTGATATGGTCTTCTGTTCATGTAGTGATGAGTCAATTATGGATTTTAGAACAAGAAGAGATTTGTAAATAATGAAGGTTGTTTTGTTAATCTTAACAACTGAAGTAATCTAATGTGCAGTGAATGACAACTGAATGTGGAGTGCAAATGCAATGAAAAACTGAACTTAAAATGTCACTAATCTAAAACAATGCGGAACTACAAGTCATTATCAAACTTAAAACAGAACAACTGAGCATGAAGTAAGTGCAATTAAACTCCGGAGCATCCTAACTAAGCTATCATGCATTATTCTATGGAATTATACAGTCTGTTTGTCCATCATGATTAGTATTTTGGAAGAGTTCCTTCTTTTGGAAGAGTTTTTAGAACAATCCTGACTATGTAATTGAGTGCAAATTCAAACATAAAGACTGAAAGCAATGAAAAACTAAGATATCATAGCCATCTCCTACCCATCATTATGATATTTTTTACAAGCGTTTAAGAGCAAGAACAACTATGGTACTTAGTGAAAACACACAACTAAAACGTTCAAGATCACAATCATGCTTAAGACAGTATAAGGATTTTTTGGAAGAGCTTCTTCTTTTGGAAGAATGCTGAGCATAAGTATAACTGTGATGGTGAATAAAAGAGACTACAATTAAACCCTACAATACTATAGCCATTTCCCATTCATCATTATAATCTTTTGGAAGAGCTTCTTCTTTTGGAAGAGTTTTTAGAATGAGTATAACCACGGTAGCTAATGAAAACAACTACTAATTCAAATTCAAAAACGTAAAGGCGGCTAGAATACTTATCTAAATTACACAAATAAATCCGTGCAAGAGGCAGGGGCCCTCTACCACCTGACGGAATCTAACTCCAAATCAAATCAACGCTTTCAAAACAACACTGTCTGCTTCATTAAAGATGAAATAACTTGAACAGAGCACTCTGCGTCTTCAGAAATGTAGCACAGAATCTAAGCAAAATCTGGAATAAAAATCTAGCCTAGCTCTCGGTTTCCCAAGTGTTTATATAACAAATGTAAATAACAAGACTTGCAACAATTTCAGGAACATTGTCTTTCCTTATCGAAATTACATTAGGACTCTTGGAGTGGCTACGTAAAAAGGAAAAAGACATCTGGACTAAGACAGTCCTAATAGAAGTCTGCCTTCTTAAATGTGTTCCCACGTTCCAAAACCATACCCAGAATTCGTTTCTTCCTTCATGGTGAGCAACGAACCATGTAGACATGACGTGGAATATGCCCATATGCGGTTTTTCTTGAGAGGCCACCTAGAACATACTCAAACGTGAAGACAGCTGCAGAATCGCCGGTTAGCTACGGAATGTCTGCATTCTGCAGCTAGTTCCGGTCAAAATGCATTACAATGACAAAAATCATAAAACTTAGCAAGTCAGTCATGTTAATCATTCTAAAAGTAATTTTAACTAGATTCATTGATCAATTGGGTCTAGGATAGCAATGGTCAAAGGAAAATGAGGTAAAATGGAATGAAAGAAAGCACAATTTTGAGGCTCAACGAGTTTTTCATTTATAAGTTAAGAAATCACAAGTTAAATCGTTTAAGTTGCGATGCGATAAGTCATAAAAATGTGAAAGTCAAAGTGCAGGCGATGACGTGGCAAGATAACGTGGCAGATGACGTGGCCCAGACCATATAGACCGTAGTTATTTTATGATGATGTTTTTATGACATGGAAGTGATGTGACAGTGATGTGGCAAGGTGACATGGCACGATGACGTGGACCTGGCCCGCATACCGCACATCGCGGATCGCATGGGATAATTTTTTGGTGAAATGTAAAAATATGCGAAGTGCGATGGAGGCCCGGATGCAATGTAGTTTCAAAGGTGAAATCCAAAGGATTTAAAATCTGTATGCAAAGCCTTTTCTGTGTTAAATTGCATCGAAGGAGGAAAGAGAGATTACAACGTGAAATATATGGAACACGAAGTGCGATGTGTGATGCCAGGTGGGACCCGATCGTAATCGCAAATCACAAATATTAAAAGATAAGTTGCAAAGGTAAAATTTTAAAACCACAAAGTATGATGTGCGATGTCAGGTGGGACCCGATCGCAAATGTTAAAGGATGGGCGCAAAGGGTAAATGTTAAAGCCAACGAAGTGCAATATGCAACGTCGGTGGGACCCGATCGCAATTGCAAATCACAAATGTTAAAGGATGGACATAAAGGGTAAATGTTAAAGTAAGTGAAGTGTGATATGTGATGACGGTGGGGCCCGATCGCAAATCATGCATTGCAAGTTTTAAAGTTTAAGTGCTAAGGAAAAGTTAAGTCTTGCGTTGTGCAAAGTGCGATGTTGGCACGGATGCAATGTATTTCAAGGAAAATGACTAAATATTTTCAAGTCTGGGTAGATGCGGTTTGTGTGTTTTTTTGTGAAGAAAAGGGGATAAGCACGAAAACAAGACTCATCCACCCATTCAAAGGGTTTTCCACCATTTACCTTAGAGAATTAGTAAGGGTTGAGTCGGGCAAGGTGTTTTACAAAATTGTTATGTTATAACAGTAGAAACAGAAAGGGCAACAAACTCATCGACACAGTCACTATTCAATGAAAAGGGGAAATCACTGCACCAGATTTAATTACCCAACGCCGATTTCTTGAAAATCAAGGCCAGATGTCGGAGCCACCATTCATTACCTCTTCACAACTATCTCAGCCACCTCTAAGATGCTTTTTGGGTTCACGAATATTCGCCTAAATTTTTAATTCTTGAAGAGCTACCAAAATTTATTCTACAGGCCATGTTTTGTCAAATATTGTTAATTAGGCCTTGCATGGTCACACTTGTCCATTTTCTGCTTAATTTTAATCAATTAAAGGTTGTCGATTAAATTAGGGCAACCAACTTAGGCTTTAGATAAATACTGCATACCTTAGCGGTATCAAGGGTTGGAAAATTGGTCCTTGCTGAAACTTGCATTGTAAGAAGCATTGGAACATTGTAACTGTTTGAGCTGGGCATCAATAATAAGAGACCATTCACAGGATTCTTGAGCTATGTTAATGGTTATGTTTTTTTTCCTCTGTGTTAATGATTTTCCTCTGTCTTTTCATGTTGTGCATCAATTTATCTGATTTAAAAACATAAAATTTAGATTAAGATTTGCATAGAGATCACCTTAATTCTATTTGTGTTTGTTATCTTAATGTTTTCCTCTGAGACCTGAATGCACAATTCAAAGACAGTATGCTCTGCATTTAAGTTGAAACTTAATTTCCTCCTCCTTTCCCATTTCACACTGCAAGTAACATCCAGTCAGCATAGTTAGCTTGCCCTGTGAATACCCTTGAAAAGTTGAGGCACAATTCAGCCTTTTATGAATCCATAGCCTAATGGATTAGTTTTCACAACTCTATCTCTCCAACCACACCATCAATCAAACAAACAACCGCCATCACTATAAATAGCCTAATATAAGCATTGATGATTATCAAGGTTAAATCATAAAAACAGAGAGAGCCTTCTCTATGTCTAGGAAGGCTAGGTCCTAGACTCCAAAGTGGTTTGATGATGTCCTTTATTGTTTGTTCTTTCCGATATTACAAATTACAGAGTGATAAAATAATGGCGACCATACTGGGGAATGGGTTATTGAAAAAGCTTAATATTTCATCAAAACTTAGAAAACCCAATCAAAATATTGTATGATTCAATTATGTTCCATGATTGGTATGTGGTTGTTCATGGTGGACAACAACCAGACACAAAAAGTTGAAATCATCCACTTGGTGACTCCACAATTTTCAGTTGACCTAAAGACTCAATTGGTAAAAGAATATAGATTGGTTGTGAATATACAGTGACCCAAATCTCTAACTGATTAACAAGATGGATCCAAGAATACAACGGAGGAATGATCCAATGAATGGAGATCACGTTCCTGGATTCCCACACAAAATGCCTCAAGTAAATTGGGACAAAAATCTTCCTATTTTTCAAGATGAGAAGGTTGATGATGCTTTGTTATATCTCATTAAATTTCATATACACTCACGGAGGTTGAAAGTCGAATGGCATGAGGATTGCCTCATGAATATGTTCATGGAAACATTAGAAGGGAAAGCAAGGGAATGGTATGAAGGTCTAAACCCTGGTAGTTTGTTTTCTTTAAAATATTTCCACAAGGTGTTTTATGACCATTATAAGGAAAAATCTCCATCTTTATCATTAGCTGAAAATTGTTGTGATCAATATGAGGATCTCATACAATATCTTGTAAATATTGATGAAGAAATTGGCATCCTGAGTATATCTTAGAATAAATTCATGAATTTCATTCTCAAGTTAACTGTCATGAAAATCAAGAGAAGTTAGTTGAAAATGAAAGCAATCAGGAAATGAAAGAAGATCCACAAGATATCTCTATGGGGACAAATGATAATTCATCTGCCATTTTTCTTGAGGCTAAAGAAGACATTCAACCTCATTATCATTCTTCACAAGAGAAAGAAAACAATTTTTGTTCAATCCAAAGAAAACAAAGACTCCCTCCTCCTTTAAATGAAGAAGAAATCAATCAGATTCTAAGCATGCAGCCAACCTCTAAATTTTTAGTAATGAAGAGATTATGTCTATTTTTTCTACTGTTGATTTATGTACTAAAGCATTTCCTCATGAAGAAACGGAAGAATAGATTGATATTGATTTTTTTCTACCTTCTCAAGAAGGCCTATTTCCAGAAAGTGCTCCTGTTCATCAGAATGATGGCCTTCCAACAGAATTCAGCCAACTCAGTCAAGACATATCAGGTTTTCTTGAGGAAAACATATTGGTATATAATGAGGATTCCATGTCAGATGACCATGAGGAATGTGTATATATTCCCTTTCAGAAGGATCCTGAGCATGACAAAGTGGAACAAGGAGCAACCCTAGATGAATTTTGTTATTTAAATCCTCAGGGCCAGGTATTGTTCCAAGATCCTTTTGATGGTTTCTTAGAATCATCTAAAGAAGGAGTATGCTATGCCAAGAATGGTTTGTTGCAGAGTTTAAGGAAAATTTTGAGCATTGTTGTTCAAAGGCAAGTAAAATGGGAGTGGCCCTTTTTTTCTTTCATCATACACAAAAAGGTGAACAAGAATCAAACATGTAGTCACTTACTTGATTAGTTGCATTGGATAAAGGAGTTCACTAAGTGTATATATCATCTCCAGTTATATTAGGGTGGGTAGGTATGAAAATAAGCTCAGCACTCTGAGCATCTTTCAAATTTTAGTTTTATATTTCCTTCATTTTCAGATTAGTATGTTTTAGACTTCAGTTCCAGCTTAGTTCTGGTTTCACCATTCAAGTTTTCAAGGTGCAGCAGTATGTTCAACTTGATGGATTATAGTGGTTAATTTCAATTGTAGTTTCAGTTGAGATTTCAGTATGCTAATAAGTTGGCTGGCCAAGCATGTGGTCTATTTTTACCAGTCAAAGTCAGGAGGAACAATCAGTTGGTTTTCAGTCACTAAGTTTCTTGACAGATCAAGATACAAGTTATGGGATCAACCCAATGTTGCAGGCTACTATTCTATGGTGTTCTTGACACCTCCTAAAGGAGCTACCATCCCCAGCTGGAGACACTGTTATAAACCTGTAGTTTATAGTATCACAAGGTGACTATGTACTTTCTCTTTGAAAATTTTTCATACTGTACATAGATGTCAATATTCAAATTATTTTCCAAAGAAAGTAGCAGAGAGGCAAGGAACACATTAGACCATTAGCTAAGACAAAGGCAGCAGAGAAGCAGTTAAGGCAGAAAAACAACAAAGGCAGAGTTGAACATGTTGGGCAAAGTCGTGAACGTGATTAGGTCAAGTTGTGCACGTAGAGGGTCAAGTCGTGAACGCTAAAGCGGGGAAAGTAGGTAACAAGTCAAAGTATTCCACGAAAAAATAGAAAGAAACGAACGGGCACAACCAAAGAAACAAAGTTAGCAAACCACAATAAAGGAGTAGCGAGGGCCATTGGATCTGAGGATTGATCAATGATGGGGATTAAATCGCATTTCGCATATTAGCGACTTTTTCATTTATAAGTTAAGAAATCACAAGTTAAACCATTTAAGTTACGATGCCATAAGTCATAAAAATGCACAAGGCGAAGTGCAAGTGATGACGTGGCAAGATAACGTGGCAGGTGATGTGGAAAAATGACGTGGTAGATGATGTGGCCTAGACCCCATAGACCGTAGTTATTTTATGATGACATGGTAATGACATGGCATTGACTTGACAAGGTGACGTGGGATGATGACGTGGTTCTGGCCTGCATACCACACATCGCAGATCGCATGGGATAAGTTTATGGTTAAACGGTAAAATATGCGAAGTGCGATGGAGGCTCGGATGTGATGTAGTTTCAAAGGCAAAATCCAAAGGATTTAAAATCCGTATGCAGAGCCTTTTCTTTGTTAAATCACATTGGAGGAGGAAAGGAAGATTACAATGTGAAATCTATGGAACGCGAAGTGCGATGTATGATGTCATGTGGGACCCGATCGCAATCGCAAATCACAAATCTTAAAAGATAAGTTGCAAAGGTAAAATGTTAAAACCGCGAAGTGTGATGTATGATGTCAGGTGGGACCCGATCGCAATCGCAAATCATAAATGTTAAAGAATGGGTGCAAAGGGTAAATGTTAAAGCCAACAAAGTGCAATATGCGACACCGGTGGGACCCGATCGCAATTTCAAATCACAAATGTTAAAGGATGGGTGCAAAGGGTACATGTTAAAGACAGCGAAGTGCGATATGCAATGACGGTGGGGCCTGATCGAAAATCACACATCGCAATTTTTAAAGTTTAAGTGCTAAGGAAAAGTTAAGTCTTGCGTCGTGCGAAGTGCAATGTTGGTGCGGATGCGATGTGTTTCAAAGCAAAGGCCTAAAGATTTTCAAGTCTAGGTGGATGTGGTTTTCATGTTGTTTTGTGAAGAAAATGGGCTAATCATGAAAACAAGGCTCGGCCACCCATTCAAAGGGTTTTCCACCATTTACCCAAGATAAGTAGTAAGGGTCGAGTCAGGAAAGGTGTTTTACAAAATTGTTATGTTATAACGGCAGAAATGGAAAGGGCAGCAAACTCATCGGCACAGTCACTATTCATTGAAAAGGGGCAAGCACTGCACTGGATTTAATTACCCAACACTGATTTATTGAAAAGTAGGGCTATATTTTGGAGCCACCATTCGTTGCTTCTTCACAACTATCTCAGTTTCCTTTAAGCCACTTTTTGGGTTCACGAAGATCTGCCTGAGTTTTGAATTCTTGAAGAGCTACCAAAATTAATTCTATAGACGGTGTTTTGTCATAGATTGTTGATCAGGCCTTGCATGGCCACACTTGTCCATTTTCTGCTTCATTGTAATCAATGAAAGGTTGTTGAGTAAGGTATGGAAACCGACTTAGTATTTAAATAAATATTGCATGCCTTAACAGTATCAAGTGTTGGAAAATTGGACCCTGCTAAAACTTGCTTTGTAAGAAGCATTGGAAAACTGTAACTATTTGAGTTGGGTATCAATAATAAGAGACCATTCACAGGATTATTGAGCTATGTTAATGGTGATTATTTTTTTCCTCTATGTTAATGTTTTTCCTCTATATTTTCATGTTGTGCATCAATTTATCTGGTTTCAAAACAGAAAATTTAGATTAATATTTACTAAGAGAGCACCTTAATTTTGTTTGTGTTTGTTATCTTAATGTTTTCCTCTGAGACCTTAATCCAGAATTCAGAGACAGTCTACTCTAAATTTATGTTGAACCTTAATCTCCTCCTCCTTTCCCATTTCACACTGTGAGTAATATCTAGTCTACACAATTAGCTTGCCCTATGAATTCCCTTGAAAATTTAATGCACAATTCAGCCTTTTGTGACTCCATAGCCCAGTGGATTATTTTTCACAAATCTGTCTGTCCAACCACGCCATCAATCAAACAAAAAACCCCCATCACTACAACTATCCTAATATCATCGTTGATGATTATCAAGGTTAAATCATAAAAACAGAGAGAGCCCTCTCTGTGTCTAGGAAGGCTAGGTCATGGACTCCAAAGTGGTTTGATGCTATCCTCTGTCGTTTGTTCTTTCCAATCTTACAAATTATGGAGTGATAACACCATATTTGGTTCTTCCTAAGAAGCTAATTTACCCTTCAATCCAAACTATACATTAGAACCTCCATCCTCTCCAAATATCTCAATATTATTGGTTAGGTCCACTATAAGGAGGCTCAAATTATGTTTTATATCTATGACTTTAAATTCCAACCATGCAAAGCTCTTCGCTACAAGATCATGATGGTTATTCATATTTTTGTCAGTGATGACTGGAGTTTTATGAATCTTAACTTAGCTAATCTGGATTCCCTACAAATCTGAAAAATATACTCACAAAAATATTCCTTGATACCAATATGATTTGTAAACTATTTTGGATATTCCACTAGATAGTTAGTCACAAGACATCTACTAAAATATGTTAGAAAATAAAAAATCTACAAATTCAGTATTTATTTTTTATTAGATTTCAAGATCTATTAATCAATATTTATGGTGTATGCATGCAAGTTATAATTATGTAGAAAATATAGAAAAAATAAATAAAAATAAAAAACCACAAATAAACACAAGATATAACCTAGGAAACCCTTTCAGAAGAAAATATAACTAGAAGGTGAGGTTTCTCTACTCTCTTTCTCTTCATGGAAAATGGATGCAAGTACAAAGAAGTTATATTTGTGTCCAGTGGGATGCTACAATATGTTGAAATGGCACCCCAAAGTGGGGCTTCTGATTTAATTTTCCTTTAATTAAATTGGAAGAGAAATTGTAATTTCATCTCATGACAAATTGTATTAGTTAACTAAGTCAAAATTACTGATTTAGCTTAGGAAATTCGAGTTGAGGGTCTAAGAGGATGCATATAGAGTTATCCCATGATTTAAAGGGGTCCAATTACAATTATTTGTGATTTTTAATTAGTTAACTCAAGAAAATGAGTTAAATAGTTCTAATTGAATGATAAGCTAGTGATAAGTCAAGTGGATTAAATCAAAATTTGATTTATTTCACAAGTAGTGATCAATCAGTTAATTTATAATTATATATAAATAGTTGTTGCATGTCATTTCTAAGGAAGGCCCAGTTGAGACTGAGGTTAAAGGGATGATAACTATTAGTTTTATAATTAGAAAATTGTACAGGTCAGTTATAGAGTCAGATGGAGGCCTAGGAAGGATTTCAAAATCAAACCAATGGATTTTCCTATCTAATAGAGATTTAAATCCTAAAGGAATGTGAGAGCAATTCAGGATGAGTAGAGGCAGAGAATTGGCTAAGTATTTGTCTGATTTTGCCTAGATCAAAGTGAGATAGCTCGCAGAGTGCAGGAGTTTCTCTTGAGAGAGAAAGCATTGTATTTTTTCATGATCATTGACTTTATATAATATACAAATAGCAGGGTTTTAGGTAGTGTGATTTCCCTAGATACATCTTGTGTCATGAGATTGATTGTCTCTTTCTTTTACTTTTTATATGATTTTGCGATTGTGTTTTATTTTTGCAAATTGTAGAAGGATTCGATATCTTGTTTTAGTACATTACAAGATCAGTTTTAATCCCATTGTTAAATTTTATACACAATAAGAAAAGAATCTCTATTTTCTCTCTTTGTATCCACTCTCAACTACTTTTATCTTCTACAAAAAAAATTCATTAAAAAATAATGGAACCCCTTTTCCTCATGGTGGGGGTGTGTGTGGCAATTATAACACAACCCAATAGACTATTAGTGGTTAATTTAACTCCTTCAACTCTTAAATAAATTTAAAATATCATATATTATAGAGTATTCATCATCATCATCACGTGGCTAGCCCCATTGCCATGAAAAATGGGGGTTGAAGTGGCATCCTCTCAAATTATGGCGGTCAAAATAGGATGGTCAACTTTTGAGCAGCATAGCATTTGTAATATCCCAAAATAGGACTGCTCAGCAATGCATGCTAAAATAATGCGTTTTTCAGAAATATAAGTATTAACAGAAATATGCAGCCCATGGATCCATTAAGTACAATATTATAATGACTAGATATGAAAGGAATTAAGAAACAAATCACTATTGCATAGTTAAACACGCCTCCCATGCCATAAATAGCTGAAAATCATGCAAAAATAGAGACTACAACCATGTATGAAAGCTGGAATACCATGATAGCATTATTTTATTACCTATGTAATAGAAGTAGGTTTTACATCAGATCTAGAGCAAGTATGTGGATAAAAAGTTAGATCTATAGCAGATCCATGCAATATACAAGATCTTTTATCAATCCCCCTTGGGGTTTTCAGCAATACACCAAGTACAAAGTGTAGATCTGAGTTTTAAGACTGCAGATCTATGGAAATATTAAGATTTGGAAAGTGGATCTGATCTGATATAAACAATAAGCTGATCTCCTTCAACAAATCTCCAAAGTGAAGGGAAGATCCCCAACACTTAGAAAACCAACTCTCCAAATGGTGCACTGAATCACCCTGTAGTAGATCCTTTAGAAATAACATAGATTTGGACTTCTTCTGTGTTGTAGGGGACAAAATATTGTTGGACTACAACCAAGATATGGAAGTGAAGCTCAACTCTTCCAATACTATCCTCAAAATGGAGTAGAAGTCTCCTCCATTGAAAAGAAGCACTGAAATGTCATAGATCTGATGATCTAGCCTCCACTTGTTGCACTTACTGAAACATGAAAATCCTCAACAGGATCTGTGATGTCAAAGGAAGATGAAGCTTGGCCTCAAGCTAGATAGTGTACAATATGGTGCAAGGCTCCTCCAAGAGCTACTCAATGGAAGAGAAGAAATTCCTAAATAGGAAGACCTTGTGCTAAAAAACACTCTATCTCAACTAAACAACCACATAAAGAAAATATGTCTAAATAGACCATATAATCATAAAATCATCATCATAAGCTAACCCCATATGGCTTCCATCCTCCTCCTTATAAACAACATGAGCCTTCTCACCTTGGGTCCCACTCATTAGTGCTTCCATTTTCATGCAATGAATATCCCTCCAAAATTACGTTGCCTCCATTAGTCTTACTCATATTTTTACAGCGTTGTTTGATTTAGTCAATATTGACTAGATCAATCTTGACTGGATCAACCTTGACTAGATCTCCATGCAAATTATTATTCCACACTCAATGTGGCTTTATTCTATCTATCTATATAGATCTATATTCCCACTGAGTTATCTCCATTAATGTTCCACATCCTCCATCTTAGCTTAGTTGACTTGGTCAAACTTGACTTTGTCTTCATGCATTAAGCCTTGTTCACACATGAAGGAGTTTTTATCCAGCTGTGAATATGATCCTTTCCCCATTAAGAGGGTTTTTATTGCTGCTATAAATATTTATGGGTCTCCCTACCCATTTATTAATCTAACTAGGTGTTTGGAGAAAAATTAATATTCCTAATAGCTGCATGCTAATGTAGGAATATTAAAGTCCTCTCCTCCCAAATGTTGCTTGTCCTCAAGCAACTGCAAGGATAAAACTGAAGAGCCTCCCCTCTTCCCATTATAGCATCCTCAAGTGATAATTTCCTCTAAAGAACAAGATGTTTTCTCAACAATATGTCCTCAAGTTGTTCCTCCCATGTGTAAAAGTAAGCCTTTGGTGAAAATTCCAAATGGCTCTCAACATGAAAAAGTGGGACATACATGGAAACAACAATATGTGGTCTAGAGGCCTTCTTGGGGCATGGAATCAGAAATATATTGGGAATCATCATCCCCATGTGAATCCTCCATCCCCAAGCTATCATCCATAAAACGTGTGTCACCCTCCAACATGGCAACTCATGAAACAACTCCTCCACCTTAAGCTCCTACAAAGAAGGTGGGCTACATGGCTGAATATGTGGGACTAAAATTTCCATCTCACACTGCTTCTCTGATATGAAAATGAAAGTATTTGTTTTTCTGTTCAAAGTATTCATTTCCATTAATTTAAGTGTGCAAAGTGTTTGGATAGTCTTGCAAGTGAAACAAAGTATTTTTGATAATTGTTTATGAGCTTTGGTGTGAGGGAGTGTTCTTTTAATTTACTGTTTAAAAACTTTAATCTGAATAACATAGTAGAATAACTTCACCATAAACACACAACAACATGATGAGGCAGTTCACCCCTCCTGGGTTACATCTGTCGGGTCCAAGGCTCCCAATGGGCATGTCCTTGATATATTATGATGCTCAAATTGGTAGTACAGTGATAAAAAGGCCTAATCAGACCAAACCAGCTGTGAAAATTAATTCAGAACACATAAAGAAGCTAAGAATGAATCTGATTTCACCTAAAACAATGAAGTGTAGTCCAATGCAGCTCCATTTCCCTCAAGGCCCTAATGGCTTCCCAAGCTTCTATGAAGTAAAAATGGCTTAAATACAGCTCTGTTGGCTCTACAAATTGTTCCAATGGCTCCAGAATTCTGATAATACTTGAAATAAAAAAAAATTCACTCCAAAAGGTTCACTAATGTGAAAGTTATGACCAAAAGAAGTTTTGTCCAGTTTTGCCAAAAAAAAACTCCACTAACTCTGGAGTAACTGCAAATAGCTCCACCAAAATAGCACTTACAGCCAGAATTGGGGGCTCTACTCCAGTTTATATGGTCAGTTAACGTGGAATTTAAATTTTATGGGTCGGCGGTCACATGGACCGTCCGAACCCACCAAACTAACCGTTGAGTTAACGGTTTCAAAACCGTGGCATTAAAGTTTATTGCATAACTCCCGCCGCAACCCATGTGATCACATATGAATTAACAGCAACCGTCAGCGTTGGGGTCTATGGTCTGAGGTCACGGGAATTTGGACATACGGATGCAGGGCTAGTCCTGAGGGGCTAGCCCCTTAAGTTTTCTGCCCAATTGTGATTGCCAACCACATATATTAACCTGACCCATACACGTTCAATCCTCTGCCCGTTCAATTCTCTGTTTCACGCTCGTTCAGTGCTAACCTAGGGGTCCGTTCAGCTCTTCCCACCTGTTCATGGGTAGACACCACCCACAGGTGACCTGTGCCCATCCGGGTCGGGTCGGGTCGGACCTGACTGACCCATAACATTCAGTTTGGGTTGAGGCTGAACCAAAAAATTTCAAACACCAAATTTTTAACACAGCATTGAACCTTTAGGCCTGAGGCCATGTGGCATCCTCCGGGCAATGAACATGGCACCCTTTGATAGGCCCTCCATTTTTTTATAAAAATGAAATTATTGCCATAGAAATTCATTTCTGAATATGCCATTTTTTGAATTCCAAAGTGTTGTTTTGAAGGTTACTGGACAAAATTAAAACTTGAATATCTTCCACATCTGACATCGAATTTGAGTGTCGTTCATGGCATTAGGATTGTAATGACGAACACTATCTGTTCAATCAATTTATTACCAGTTCTGAGCAGTTCCAATTTTGAGCATTTTTTCACTTAAGACATGATCACCTGATCACACCTCCCCATTGGGAAGATTTGGACTCCAAAATCCTTCAATTACCTATTAAGAAGATGAGGGTATAGGTTCCTCACCTTTTCCACCTCAATCCACTTTTCCTTACTCGGTTTGCTGCCTTTAAGACCAACCCGAACATAATCAACATTTCCCCTCCTTGAAGTTCATGTCCTTCTGTCAAGGATAACATCCTCTTTCAACTCATCCAAAAATTCTGGCGAGAAATCCTCTATGGATGGTAGATGAATGTCACTTTCATAATCAGAAATTAAAGGAGGTTCATACAAACATAAATTTTCCACATTCACAACATAATACATTTGCATGTATGAAGGCAAATCTAATTGAAAAGCATTATTTCCAACTTGTTTAAGGATCTTGAATGAACCATAACGAATAGGCTTTAGCTTTTTACCTTCTCCTTGCATTCTTTCCTTACTAATATGTAACCATACCTCATCCCCTTCTTGAAACTTATGATCAATTCTATGCTTATCATGCCTCTCCTTGTACTTGCCTTGACTTTTTTCAAGTTGTTCTTGAACTTGCTGATGTATGAGCTGAATTATTTCAATCAACATGCAAGATTTTTCAATGTCACTATGACCATCAATGACCACATCCTTCTCAAGAATGAAATATAAAGGTGACTTAGGCAAATACCCAAAACAAGCTTCAAAAGGTGAAGTATTTGTAGAAGAGTGCTTGGCCTGGTTGTAAGCATGCTGAATGTAATGAAAATGCTCATCCCAAAGCTTGGGATGCTTGCTGCAATAACCTCTCAAAAGATGTAGAATGGTTCTGTTCACTACCTTTGTTTGGCCATCTGTTTGCGAATGGAAAGCAATACTCTCCTTCAAATTGGTGTCCATCATCTTCCATAAATTGGACCAAAAATTCCCCACAAATTTGGAATTCCTGTCACTAAAAATAGAATTAGGCAAGCCATAATGAACCCATATATATTGAAAATATAAATCAGCAGTTTTTTTAGTAGTTACAGTTCTCTTACATGGCATAAGAATACACAACTTGTTGAAATGATCAACGACTACATAAATATAATCATGTTGCTTTCTAGATAATGGTAGCCCTCCAACAAAATCCATAGAAACACTTTCCCATGGTCTAGAAGGTACAGACAATGGCGTATATAAACCAAGCTTCCTATTGCTAGGCTTTCTTGTAGCACATAGTGAACAACCTCTAATGAAATGTGAAACACTATCTACCATGTGAGGCCAATAACAATACCTCTGTAAATGTGCCACCGTTTTGCTTACCTCGGAATGTCTAGCTATGAGAGAAGAATGAGCCTCTCTCATGATGCTTAGTCTTTCCCCTTGTGGTATACATAACTTGCCCATACGAAACAGAAAATTATTATGAAAATGATAATCATTCTCCTCAACATGATTCCCTTCACTCAAGTTAGCATACACATCCTTAAAATCAACATCTGATGCATACTATTCTATGTAGCTCTCATGTACAATAGAATCATTCTTAAGTGAAGTAATAGCACTAATAATAGGCCTTGAAAGCATATCAACAACCTTGTTGTAAATACCTTTCTTGCACCTTATTACCAAGTGAAATTGTTGTAGGAAGCCCATCCATATGAAATGTCGTGACTGTTGTAATTTACTTTGCGATTGCAAGTACTGTAAAGGCTGATGGTCAGTATGAAAAATTGTTTCTTTGCCCATCAAATAGTGTTTCCATTTTTTAACACTTTGTACAAATGCATACAACTCTTTATCATATGTAGGATAATTCACAATAGCACCATTAAATGTCTTAGAATGAAATGCAACAGGCTTACCATGTTGTAAGATAACTGCACCCATGGCGTAATCACTAGCATTTGTCTGAATCTTGAATGGATGTCTCAATTCCGGTAATGCAAGGACTAGAGCTAAACTTATCTTCTCTTTCAAAAACTCAAAAGCTTTTTGTTGCTTGCCTACCCATTGGAAAGCACGCTTCACACTAGTCACTGCATGCATAGGAGCTGCTATGGCAAAAAAGTTAGAAATAAACTTCCTCCAATACTGAGCTGCACCCAAAAATCTTCTTACCTCTGTAATGGATTTGGGAGTATGCCAATTCACAATGGCTTCTAATTTGGAAGGATCAATTCTCAAAGCGCCTCCTCCTACTATGTGTCCCAAATAAACCAAAGAAGTCTTTCCAAATTCACACTTTGACATTTTAAGAAATAACTGATTTTTATTCAAAACATCAAGTACTTTCTTAACATGCATGAAATTCTCTTCTCTAGTATTGCTGAATATTAAGATGTCATCTAAGTATAAAATAATGAAATCATCAAGAAAAGGACGTAAGACATCATTCATTACCCTCATGAAAGTTGCAGGTGCATTGCATAAACCAAATAGCATAACAAGCCACTCAAAGAGTCCCTGTTTGGTTTTAAATGATGTCTTCCAAATGTCACTTTCTGCAATTCTAACTTGATGATAACCACTACGTAAGTCTAACCTAGTGAAATATTTAGCATCTTTCATCTGATCCAAAAAATAATCTATCCTTGGAAGTGGGTAACGATTCTTTACCGTTATTTTGTTCAATGCCCTGAAGTCCACACACATGCACCAAGTTCCATCTTTCTTTGGAATCAACACTATTGGTGACCCACATGGCGAAGTGCTTGGTCTTATGAATCCTTTGTCCAAAAAGTCTTTAATTTTCCTCTTGATTTCATCATTCTCCATGATAGACAAGCGGTACATGCCGATGTTAGGAAGAGGAAAATCTTGATGTAAATGGATTTCATGTTGAATCTCCCTTTTAGGAGGTAAACCAGTCGGTTCCTGAAACATCTCATGATGTGCATCAAATAAATCATATAAATCTGATTTAAGCTTGGAATCACAATTTTCAAATGACTCATGAATCATATCAACCTTGGGCTTAACCATAAAAAGTACAAAGCTCTTACTAGAATTTACTAGCCCTTTTACCTGTCCCGCATTTACCATCGCTATATTTGTCTTCTTGTGATGTGCTCTGACAATGAACTCCTTGCCATATTTAAAGAGATGATATTTATTTTCATGGCGATGGAAGATCACTTTCCTATCAAATAAGTAAGGACTTCCCAAAACAATTCCTGATATATCAAGTGGCACCACATCAAGTTTAACTGTGTTAATAAAGTGTGCATTTATGGCGAATTTCAATATGCACTTTCTTGAGACTTGTAAGTTTGCATCCTTTCATATCCACCCAAGTGGATAAGGATTTGGATGTGGAATGGTCTCAATTTTAAGCTATTTGACCAAGTCTTCTAATATGATATTTTCTTGTGACCCACTGTCAAACAGTGTGTCAATTTTAATATGTTTTGAGACTACCCTCACATGGAACAATTCAATTCTTTCTTCCTCATTAGGAGCTTGTACATGACAGTTTGAAGTACTAGTGTTTGGCTTAGTTTCAGTTTCCTTTCTCTTCATACTTTTCAAACCCATGGCTGAAATTTTGGTTTCATCCCCTGAATCATCACCTAAATCTTGAGGTGTAGTTGTAGTAGCTGCAATTTTCTTCTTTCCCTTGTTTTTGTTAAACTGATTTCTTTTTTCAGGATGTAATTTCCAACAGTTTTTCTCTTCATGGCCCTCTCTTGAACAATGTTTACAAATGAATTTTTCACCCTATTTTTTGATAGATGCATTCTTTTTTCCTTTTCCCTTAGAGGTTTTATCTTTGTTCTTACCTTTGAAAGGCTTGTTTCTACCCTCATCAAAAGTGTTTTTCCCTCTAGCCTCTAAATTCGTAGCTTGTACACAAACTTCATCTAGACTAGTAGGATTGAAAATAAGGATAGTATGTTTAAGGGTAACTGTGCAAACCACCTATATATTTCAGCAAAGTATCTTGACTTTCTAAGTCTACCCCTAATAAGAGTGCTCTTCTCCTAAATTCTTGGGTATAGTCTTGCACATTTTGTCCCTTAAGCTGTCTAAAGTTTTGCCAATTCATTATAGCCTTTTGTAGATGAGCTAATGGATAAAATTTCTTCTTTATTGAAATAATAAATTTAGTCCATGATAAAGTAATCTTACCATGTTCTTTATTTCATCCTTGGTCTTGGCTTCCCACCACACCAATGCTGCTCCATCCATTCTCAGCGAGGCTAGTTGTATCTTGGTGTCATCATCATGAAGGTTTTGAATCCTTAAATAAAATTCCAATTGCCTAATCCAACTGTCAAGTTTCTCTGCATTGACTTCACCATTAAACATAGGCAATTCAAATTTGACATCAAGCTTTAAAAAAGGATTTTTACCAGTGGTTTTCAACTTATGAGACTGATTTACCGAAGTCGAGGAGGACGATGTAGAGGAAGAGGATGGAGATGGAGATGGTGGATCACCATTTCCTCCATGTCCTTTATTTGACTGATCACTACTCTTCTTTTCTCGTGAGGAACCCTCTCCTTCTTTTTGGTTTTTAGACCCTTCTCCAGTAATCCTATCATTTCTTTCTTGATAGAGGATCCTTACCATTTCAGTCATATCCAAGAAAACTTTCCAGAATACCTATTCTTCTTCCTTGGGATCCATCTCTTCAAGAGCTTCTCCTTCTCTTGAAGACATTCTTGTGGGCGGTGGTTCTCGACCCTTCTTGGTTGTGGATTAGTTTGTGCACTAACCAAGTTTCCTTCACCTCTCTTGAGTTTTAGCTTTAGTAAGCATCAAAACTTGCAAAAAAATAACTTAATATTTACACAAAACAAATCTTTAATTAAAAACTATAGCTTCTAAGGCTCTAATCCTGAGCTGCGATACCAAGTTGATCTAAAAATGAAAGTATTTGTTTTGTTGTTTAAAGTATTCATTTCCATTAATTTAAGTGTGCAAAGTGTTTCAAAGTATTCATTTCCATTAAATTAAGTGTGCAAAGTGTTACACCATTTTTTGGTCATCTAACCTATTATCATTAGATGGACCTAGTACACCATGTAAGACCGATTTTACCCTGAGTAAAATTGCTTTCACTATGTTAAAACAGGAAACCCCAAAAGGAAATATTAAACAAACCTATATTTGTTTGATTTTCCTCATGGAATAATTAATTAAACCATAATTTAATTATTATTCCCAGTCATGTTTAACCCAAAATCAAAGAAATTAATTAGACAAACCTTTATTTATCTTATTATTTTCTAGGAATAATTATTTAAACCTTATTCAGATAATATTCCTTGTTAAATATGACCAAATCACCCACAAATAATTAAATAAATCACTATTTATTTAATTATCTTTCAACCACTTCCTTAAATAATTAAATAAATCGTTATTTATTTGATTATCTTCTAACCGCTTCCTTAAAAAGATAAATAAATCATTTATTTGTTTATTTTTGACAAATTAAGGGATTTGACCCAAGTCAAATACCTTTTCCCTCCAACAAATATAATAAAATATTCCATAAAAAGTGGATCTAGATCTGGTTAACCCATGCACCAAGATCTAGAATGACCCAATATTTTGTTATAAATAGGAGGGTTTTCCTACCATTCTTCACCTTTTGTTGCCTATTAGATCACTCTGGATCTATACACTCGGTCACATATCTCCATCATTTGCTCCCATTGAGCTCTATTCTTTGCATTGGGTTTTCTACACCAACTAGAGAGAGAAATATTAGATCTGAAGTGCTGAGGACTTCCAAGAACCCATCCCATTGAGGAGAATTGGATACGCCTTCTTGTTTTCCTCCCAGGTGCCCAATTAATACAAAATTCTTTCAAAAATTGTTCTTGTCTTGTCTATTGGTATATGGAGCAAACCCTTGTTTTTACTGCTTAATGTCTTTCCATGCATAGATCTGGTTTTTTGCAGCTCTTTTCTTGTTTAACTAACCGCAGATCTGAAGATATTGGTAGCCACTTTTGTTGTTAGGGCTATTAGTTATGCGTAGCTAAAGTGGTCCTTTTTCGTACACTTCGACAAAGGATTCATACTAACAAATGGCGACTCCACACGGGTTTTAAATTACGACTGCTGTCGTTTTTCATATTCCTGCATATCCAGCTACTTCAGACCCTAGGGTTTCTTTTCAACTGTTTATTTTTCCTATTTTCATGTTGTTTTTCTCACATAAAACCCTAAAACATCAAAATTTCTAACTTCCGTGTGTTTCTGGCCCTATTGTGCAGGTAAGCGACACCAGCCGCAACTGAGACGGCAAATTTTCTGAAAATCTGCCGCCGAGACAACCGGAACGGGGGGTCGCATTTTTTGGCCCTAAACCTACGACCTGGACCTCCAGGTCGCACTTTTCAGCCTGTTTCCTGCGACCTGCACTGAAATCAGGTCAGAAACTATGACCTGCCATTTTTTCAGTGATTTTTCTGCAATTTTTCTGGGTTTTGCTGCAGCTTCTGTCAGGGTCTTCCAGCCTCTGTCTCAGCCCGCCTTGACCAAGTTCTGATCTGTTTTTACTCATCTAAGTGGGAACCTAGCCCCCTAGGGCTTTAGTACCCTCCACTTTTTGTGGAAGAGTTTTAGCTATTTCAGCCGTCTGTTTTTCAGAGCTTCAGCCTCCCTTTTTCCAGATCTGTTACCTCCCTTTCAGATCCATTGTAATCAGCCTTTCTTCCTTTCAAATCACCTCTTGTCGTTTTGTTTGGACCTCTTTTTAGGGCCCCCTCCTTGCCCCCTCCGCTTTTTGCTGATTACCTCCCTTTTTCCAGCCACCTTGCCTCTGTCTCTTGGCTGTGATCTGCACCTCTTTCCAGCAGTTTTATCCTCTAGATCCCTGTCCCTTTTGACCCTAGATCTATTGGCCTCTTTTTATGTGTGTTTTGAATATATTTTTGCCCTCTTTTAGAGTAGTTTTGAGAGACCCGCCTTCTTGGGTTCGATTGATGCATGGTTAGCTGTTAAATGTTCTGTTATTTCAGCAATCTATATTGTTCTCTGCAGATTTCTTTTCAGTTACGCAGCACACTTTTTCTTGCTCTCAAAACGAAAAGGGTTTAAAAATTAAAATTAACGCACATCACACACTGACCCTAAGTGAAGAAGCGCCTGGTTAACACCGCCTGGCAAAGACTCTAAAATCAATTGTCACTGCACCTTATCTGCCCTTGACGTTTCTTGATTCTGTCCCCTTCTGCCCTTGTCGGTTTCCTTCTTCCTGTCATCATTGCGCCCCCAAGGCGCCTTTCCCGGAGACTTCTTGGCCTTCACCCTCAGTTTCCGGTTGATCGACCTGCTCCGCACCGCCGTCGTCGAGCCAGTCCACCTTCGAGTCCGCACTCCGACTCTTCTCCTGATTCATCGGGTCCTCCTTCTCCTCCTGGTTCTCCCCCTGTCACCTTCACTATGTCTGGTCCAGGGCCTAACGCTAGCGGTTCTCCCGACCCCAATGCCGGCCCTACTACTAGCGGAACCGCCACAGGAACTACCCCGGCCACCCCCGTGCTGTCGTACATTGCAGGCCTCAGCCTCCCCGATTTCCATCAGTTGATCAATGACCCCATTCACCACAATGCTAATTGGCCTGCTATGCCAACCAAGCTCCCCTCCGACATCCCTAAGTTTGAGGGCCTTAATGGAGAAGATCCAACCAATCATGTCCGATCTTTCCACATGTGGTGTTCCTCCAATTCCATTACCGATGACTCCATCCATCTTCGTTTGTTCCAACGCACACTTACCGGTGAAGCTTCTAAATGGTATGTCGAACAAGCCACCTCTACCCATACCACCTTTGAGACTCTTGCCCAAGCCTTTTTGTCGTATTTCCAGCTCCCTCTCCGATATGATACTAGCACGGAGCTCTTGACTTCCTTCAAGAAATCCTCTTCAACACGCCTTTCCGCCCATGTTCAGGAATGGCGACGAAGACGGAGCTTATGTCGAGCCCCTCCCTTTGAAGATCGGGTTTATATGGGCTGGTTCCTTTGCACGCTTCCCGCTCCCATCGGCAAAGATGTCGCCTCTCACTTTCCTCAAACTGAAGAAGCCGCCCTCCAAATAGCCTTGAAATATGACCTGATCTACGCTCAATTTGGTTATGTTTATACCGTTCTTCCTGACCTCCCCAGGCCCGGTGGCGCTAACGCCCCGGGGGCATCTCATTCCGCCGACGGTATCGTTGGAGCTCTTTCCCATCCATATGCTCAACCTCCTGTGGGCTATGGTCTCCCTCAGGGAGGGGCCAGCACCTCAAGCACTCTTCCCCCTCCCGGCAGCATGTATCCAGGATACGGCATGCCTCCTCCTTTTCCCCAACCTCCTGCTTACCTTAATGTTTCCCAACCCAACCCTTACCTTTATCCACAACCTGGTGCGCCAGCTCCTCCAGCATATGCGCTTCCATCTCCCTTGCCTCCTTCGAACCCGCAACAACACTTACTGCCCCCTCCATGGCAAGTATTTGCACAACAGGGCGCGACTAATTCCCCTTCTTCTCAAAGAAGGCGGAGAGGCAACCAAATCCAATCTGTCACATTGCCCGATGGAACCAATCCACAGGTATGGACCTAATACGCAACTTGACAACGGGCCTCGGCCCAAGTAAGCCCTGTTCGTGTTGCGGTGTTTATGGTCACTACACTCACGATTGTCCTCTCTTACCCCAGATGCGACAGATGTGGGAGTCTCAAGCCACATTGCGCGGACAACACGCCTCCCCTCACGCTCCTCCTAATGTGGCCACTACCCAGCCATCTGTGTTCACTGATCCTTTCCCTCAACAGGGATTCGTGGCTACCCAACCCCCCGACAGCCATGCAGCCACACCCTCGTCCATTTCTGGTTCCTCTGACTATCATATCCTTATGATGCGCACCGATCCGTCCCCTTCCGTCGACCTTCACCTTCAAACTCGGTCTCGCCAGTACTCTAAGCCTCCTGCTCAGTCTGCTCTCGAGCCTCCTTCTTCAAGTTATCCAGAGCCTCTTTCGTCACCCAGTGGCCCCTTACATATCCCTCAACCAAAAGTTGAGGTTCATACCAAGATACCTAAGGGCCCACTACGTCGAAACGCTGCTCCTAGTCGAGCCGCCCATTCGTATAGCATAGTAGATGATTTGGCGCAATCTCCTGCCGCCATTTCCACACTGGAACTCCTCCAGTCGTGCCCTTCCCAAAAGAAGGCTCTACTATCTGCCGTGGGCGCTGTAGATCCTGTTGATGACCAAATGATTGTTTTCGACGCCACTCAATCGGACCATCCTCCTCTCCCTCCTTCCGTCGCCTTCCAAATCCCAGTCAAAATCCGGAACGCCAACGTGTCTCGGTGTATCATTGATGAGGGGGCATCCACCTGCGTGATGTCTGCTTCGGTTTGGAAGCAACTCGGATCCCCTGAGCTGGCCCCTTCCACGATCACCCTTCGAGCGTGGGACGGTCATGCCTCCCAGCCCATTGGCCTGTTTCGTAATTTCCCTATCACCCTCGCCGGTAAGACTGTTTGCGTTGACGTTGAAGTCATCAACGCCCCGCTAGATTACAACATTCTATTGGTACAAAGCTACACCTATGCTATGTCTGCTGTCCCATCCGTGGTCTTTCGCAAGATGTCTTTCCCCCATAATGGAAAGATAGTCACCATTGACTAGTTGACATATCATGAGCCAAAATCTCAGACCTCCCCTGAGACGACTATCTCTTCTGTAGCCAACAAGCAAACCATTGATTCCTTGACCAGTGTCTCCCCCGGCGTTTACAAAGATTCCTCCCTGCTTGGAACTTTCCCTAACCTTCCTCCTCCTCCCATCACTGATCCCAGCTCCTCGAATGTTTGCATGATGCAATCGTCTCAGGCTGCCCGTAAGCGGCCTGCCTCGGCTAGTCAGTAACCTCCCCCTCGCCCTCCGCAACCCGCTCCTAGCCATTCATCTCAGCCAGCTGGACCTCCTCCTTCTGGCCCTCCCCCTACAGCTGGTATCCCTGAACCTCTTTATCCTCCTGGATCGGTTCCTCCTGGCCTCAACCATCTCGAAGCCGTCCCTCCTGGTCATTTCCCTGCTGGGCAGATCCCTTTCCTAGCTCCCCCTCCCGGAGTATATTCTGTCCCCGTCATGGCCACCCTCTCTCTCCCCAACTTGACCTTGGGCATTCCGGTCTGGTACCTTGATCCCCCAGCCGCCACCCCTCCTGGTCACCCCAAACCTTACATGGCTTTGACACCAGTTCAACTGGTCCCCCTCACTTCCTCTGTAGCCACTGTGCCCCCAGCACCCCCACAGGACCCTTCTCCTGTTGTGACGGCCCCCGGGAAGAAAGGCAAAGCCTGCAAGGGGGCACCCAAAGACAAGACCACCACAACTGACCCGGCCCCTCTGCCGCCTGTGAAGCCTTGTGCCTTATGTGATGTCACCGGTCATGCCACCCATGCTTGTCTTGAGTTACCCCGTATTCAGCCCATGGTTAAAGTCGCGTTCCCCGAGTCTACGGTCCCTGAAGCCTCCACTCCTTCTTCGTCCGTAACCAAGAACCCCAAGACTCTCCGCACCAACAAACCCTGTGCTTTGTGCGGCGTTCATGGCCATTACTCCCACCATTGTCCTCACCTGACGCATTACCGCGCCTCTTTAGAGGTGATCCGCGAGTATGAGGTTGAACAAAATCAATCCGCCTCTCCCATCCTCGCGCAGTATGCTTCAGGTCAGCCTCAGGATCCCCCCGCTCCCATCGACATTCCCCCCCCTGATGTTCCGATGATGGAGTCTACTGTTACCATTATTTACCTATCCTCCTCTGCGAGACACTCGGAGCCTAGCCCATCTGCATCCTCCCCTGTTGTGTCCCTTGACCACCCTTTTCCTACCCATACACGAGATCACTCCACCCATGTCTCTGTTGACCTCCGCAGCCCGAGTCCTCACCATGCTTCCGATAGCCCTCATATACCACCCTGTATGAGTCATGGTCATCCTGCCCCTTGCACTCCCTCCTGCGGTTGCCGCCCGATGACTTCTGTACACTCACGCTGCCATCATTACCTTTCCTCCCCTCATTTGTTGTCTTGTCACACCATTCTGCAGGACCCCCCGTCCACACCCTTTATCGGTTACGCCGATGGTGCAAGTCGTTACTCCAAGAATCTAGCCTCGGCAGGTTGGGCCATCTTCACCCCCTTGCATGCCCTTGTTCTTTCTAACGGGGTATGCATTGGTTCTGCCACCAACAATCAGGCTGAATATGATGTAGTGCGTGGTCTCTTAGCCGATGCCCTCTTTCATCGCATCCTCCATCTTCACGTTCGTTTGGATTCCCTACTTCTTGTAATGCAACTAAATGGTGTTTATCGTGTGCATAACCCTGTGCTGTTTAGACGCTATTTACGAGTGAAAATCTTGATACGTGCATTTGAAACCATAACTTTCAACCATGTACCTCGAGAACAGAATCACTATGTCGATAGTATTGCAAACCATGTTCTAGATTGGCATTTATCACACACATTCCATACAAGACAATAACATTAACAACCATCAAAAAATGATGCATATCCATAATATGTGTCACAAAAAACATGTGCTTAGAGTCCATCTACTCTGATACATATGACATGCCCACAGCATGTTACAAAAAACCCAAAATTGGGGGCACCACTTGCCCCTACATACATCATAGGGGGCACCACATGCCCCACCCCTAATCACTATCTAGAGGCTCCCGGGCCAATGGCTCTCCCCCTGCAGCATGTAGATCGCGCATAGCCTGACCGTCCATCGCCATGCGCCGCATGACACCTCGCCACTCCGAGGGTAGACCAACACATGGCTCTATGAACTGGTCATCTAAGTCCTGCCACCCGCACTCTGATACTCCGGTCAACAACCTTTCGCATCTACGGCGGATGTCCTCCAGCAGGGCGGTTGCATCCTCATTCTGCGCTGCTCTCGACCCACTTGGACCTGTAGCTCCAGACGCTGCCGGTCGTCCCATATATCCGGTCGGTTTTACCAGTGCTATATCTGCATACCAAAAGTACATGAATCAGTACCATCAATTACTATTCAAAAACTTTAACATGCCCACACAAGAATAGCAATCTGTCACTTACCATCGGGCCCCCAGACTCGACCAGGCGGAAGTGGCAGATCCGGATCTCCACAGTAGCTCATCCCACTATAGGGATAGTCGTCTATGTACAAAGGCATCTGATCCCAATGGGCAAAAAAATCCAGTCGAAACACTCGCCCGACCGCCCCTCCTCCTCCTCTGCACAGTAGCCGTCCCCAACGGCGCATCCTGGGCTCTCTCGGGCCCCCATCTGGAAGCTGTACACGAGGCCTCAAGGTCGGGATCTTCTCAAAGAAGAAGGCACACAACAAAGTCCCATATGAGCAGTCATGGTTCACCTGCCGCCTGCATAGTGACAACTGTCGCTTTAGCGACACCAACAACATCTGGGCCCACCCATAGTAGGTCCCTCCCAACACACTTTCCACTATCATCATCTGCCCCCCAGTGATGTGATGGAATGCCTGGATGCCCAGGATTCGCAGCACAGCTGCGGCCACTGCACGGGTTTCTAACCTCTCTAGATCCCCGATCGGTATCCGAGTCCCCTTGACTTGGAGACCCGGTCGACAATGGCGTTCCATGAACTCCATGATATGCCGCCCCCGCGGCAACACTGGCTGTGTGTTTCCCACCATCCCTAGTGGCGGGAGACCAGTCAGGAAGTACACGTCCTGGTCCGTCAGCTCGATCCTGTGCCCCTGCACTACAAAGATCTCCTGATCTGGATCCCAGTAACTGATAATCCGGGCCAGTAACGGTTCCCCTGCTCTCATCAAAGGGTTCTCCAAGAACTTGAGAACCCCAAATCTGGCCAATACACGGCGGACGCCTTGATCCGCCTGGATCTCTGTCCGTAGTGTCCCCAGATCTCTCTCTCTCCAGTTGACCCGTAACTCTGCCATACCTGCACAAACACATCATTTTTGTCAGCATACAGATCGGGAAAACCATAACCAACCACCAAAACCCAACTTCCAACCATAAAATAGCACCAAAACCCCCTCATCTCCCAGGTCGCAGTTTTCTGCACTTTTCTAGACCAGGTCGCACTTTTTGCCCTGATACCTGCGTCCTAGGTCACACTTTTTGCCCCAAAAAGTGCGACCCAGCCGTAGAGATGAAGGAGGGGCTGTTCCTGGATTTCTGGGCCCTAAACTGAAAATGTAATCCATCAAAATGCAAGAGAAAAGTTAGACCTCTTACCTGCAACTGACGGATCGCGATTCCAACGGTCGGTTTGTCCGCTACGTTCGCCGCAAGATTTAGGGCCTTCTCTCCTCTCTACATTCACCACAACAACAATAGCAAATGAGTGATTTTGGAGGGAAAACTGCCTTATTAAAAGAGAACCCCTGTTTCTTCTTTCGACTGCTGCGACCACACCGTAGCCCCGTTTGACGAACCGTCTGCACCGTTGGAAAGCTCTCACCGAGCCCTCAAATGGGTATTTGTTAGTTTTTTGTGATCTGATACTTCACCAGGACACATTTTGTCCAAGAAGGGTCACTTCACCTCTCCTTAAAATCGAATTTCCTCACTTACGACACTTGTACTTGGGGCACCATCTTGCCTCCTTACTTGTCTTCATTCGTGTCAATTTTCGTCATGAGTCCCCACCATGTACTCATGTTTTTATGGTCCCCCATTGGGCCTTTTTACTGTGTGGCAGCACCATAGAGTCGCCCTTGTTTAGAGCATCCAAGTTGAGTCATCATCGCATTCATGGAGTCTATCCCGAGTCCCTTTGTACCCCGCTATAGCCCTCCATCCTTCATTGCTTGGTCTCTCTCTTGTGTCGCATATTATGACCTTCAGTCCCACTGTCCCCTATCCCTTACGATATTGTGTCAGTCGCTGCCATGTCATTCATGCCCTTTATGCTCTAACAAGGGAAGTCGTCCATTAGCTACTCAGTCCTTTCCACTTCCCTATCATCATTAGTGTCAGTCTGTCCGTCGCTCTACTCTTTTCTCTCGTGCCTTAGTTGAGGGTCTCTCATTGCCTCAACTATGGCGGACCTCCTTTTGTCGACATCAGCTCTTTCATTCCAGAAGCCAGGTCTAGAGGGCGGTGTACCTTGGTTCCAGCTTCCACTCTTGTTCGGTGCCTTGGATCAGGCAAAGGGATACCTCCTTTCCCTTTGGCTTGATTGTTTCTCCAGCTCTTTTCAGCATGATCGAGATTCATATACTTGATGGTCCAGTGATCCAGCAGCAGCTCTTGATGATTCCCGGGTGTGTGTGAGATGTTTCAACCCTCATGAGGGGGTGGACCTGCAGGTAGCCCCCCACATGCCCGGATGACCTCTTCTTTGCAGCCTTCGATGCAGCTCCAGATATTTGATGATGTTGGCCATAGCCACTTGCAGCGCCTCTTTGACTTGCATGTATCAGTCAGATTTTGTGAGCCCTTCCCCATTTATAGGGGGCATTTGGGTTGTATTTGTATCTCATGTACTCAGATATTATTGTATCAGTCCTGGCTGTTATCCCAGGCACATCATGTATGTGGGATTCCTCATTGTATTTTTATCTGGCTCATGATTATGCCGGCTGTACTTTATGGTTCGGTCCCTTGTTTACTGGACACACTATTCTTTTGTACTTTGTCTCGGCGGGTATAGGTATGCCTCCCCCGCCGCCTTCAGCACAGGTACCCTCTCATAAAAAGAGACTTGTTGCACCTGCGAGTCTCGTCTCCTCAGGGTCTAGTTCTTCAGCACACTATCTACCTTACATTTCTCTCTCTGACTTCCCTTTTGTTGTCTGGTGATTGAGTTCTTACAACGTACTTCGGTCATACGATTTGCTCCTGACACTCGCACGCTGGGGGGCAATATGTTACACCATTTTTTGGTCATCTAACCTTTTGTCATTAGATGGACCCAAGTACACCATGTAAGACCAGTTTTACCCTAAGTAAAACTGCTTTCACTATGTTAAAACAGGAAACCCCAAAAGGAAATATTAAACAAACCTATATTTGTTTGATTTTCCTCATGGAATTATTAATTAAACCATAATTTAATTATTATTCCCAGTCATGTTTAACCCAAAATCAAAGAAATTAATTAGATAAACCTTTATTTATCTTATTATTTTCTAGGAATAATCATTTAAACCTTTTCTAGATGATATTCCTTGTTAAATATGACCAAATCACCCATAAATAATTAAATAAATCATTATTTATTTAATTATCTTTCAACCACTTCCTTAAATAATTAAATAAATCATTATTTATTTGATTATCTTCTAACCGCTTCCTTAAAAAGATAAATAAATCGTTTATTTATTTATTTTTGACAAATTAAGGGATTTGACCCAAGTCAAATACCTTTTCCCTCCAACAAATATAATAAAATATTCCATAAAAAGTGGATCTAGATCTGGTTAACCCATGCACCAAGATCTAGAATGACCCAATATTATGTTATAAATAGGAGGGTTTTTCCTACCATTCTTCACCTTTTGTTGCCTATTAGATCACTCTGGATCTATACACTTGGTCACATCTCCATCATTTGCTCCCATTGAAACTCTACTCTTTGCATTGGGTTTTCTACATCTCAACTAGAGAGAAATCTTAGATCGAAATCTGAAGTGCGAGGACTTCCAAGAGCCCACATCCTTGAGGGGTGGATACGCCTTCTTGTTTTCCTCCCAGGTGCCCTTAATACAAAAAATTCTTTCAAAAAATTGTTCTTGTCTTGTCTATTGGTATATGGAGCAAACCCTTCTTTTTACTGCTTAATGTCTTTCTATGCATAAATCTAGTTTTTTGCAGCTCTTTTCTTGATCAACTAACCGTAGATCTGAAGATATTGGTAGCCACTTTTGTTAGGGCTATTAGTTATGCGTAGCTAAAGTGGTCCTTTTTCGTACACTTCGACAAAGGATTCATACTAACACAAAGTGTTTGGATAGTCTTGTAAGTGAAACAAAGTATTTTTGATAACTGTTTATGAACTTTGGTGTGAGGGAGTGTTGTTTTAATTTACTATTTAACAAATTTAATCTAAATAACATAGCATAATAACTTCAACATAAACACACAGCAACATGATGAGACAGTTCACCCCTCCTGGGTTACATCTGTCGGGTCCAAGGCTCCCAATGGGCATGTCCTTGATATATTATGATGCTCAAATTGGTAATATAGTGAGAAAAATGCCTAAACAGACCAAAACAGCTGTGAAAATGAATTCAGAACACAGAAATAAGTTAAGAATGACTCTAATTTCACCTAAAACAGTAAAGTGTAGTCCAATGCCGCTCCATTTCCCTCAAGGCCCTAATGGCTTCCCAAGCTTCTCTGAAGTAAAAATGGTTGAAAGACACCTCTTTTGGCTCTTAAACCTATTCCAATGGCTCCATAATGCTGAGAATACCTGAAATCAAAAAACATTTTGCTCCAAAAGGTTCAGTAATGTGAAAGTTATGACCAAAAGAATTTTTGTCCAGTTTTGCCAAAAAACACTCCACTAACTCTGGAGTAACTGCAAATAGCTCCACAAAAATAGCACTTACCACCGGAATTGGGGGCTCCGCTCCAGTTTATATGGTCAGTTAACATGGCATTTATATTTTATGGGTCGGTGGTCAAATGGGCCGTCCGAACCCGCCGAACTAACCGTTGAGTTAACGGTTTCAAAACCATGGCATTAAATTTTATTGCATAACTCACGCCGCAACGCATGTGATAAAATATGAATTAACCACAACCGTCGATGTCAAGGTCTATGGTCTAAGGTCACGGGAATGTGGACATATGGATGTGGGGCTAGTCTTGAGGGGCTAGCCCCTTAAGTTTTCCGCCTGACTATGATTGCCAACTGCCCGTATTAACCTAACCCATACACGTTCAATCCTCCGCTCATTCAATTCTCTGATGCACGTTCGTTAAGTGCTGACCCCAGGGTCCGTTCAGCTCTGAGCGCCCGTTCACAGGTAGACACCACCTGCAGGTGACACGTGCCCATCCGGGCTGGGTCGAGTCGAACCTGACTGACCCATAGCGTTCAGCTCGGGTCGGGGCTGAACCAAAAATTTTCAAACACCAAATTTTTAACACAACATTGAACCTTTAGGCCTGGGGCCACATGGCAGCCTCCAGGTAGGCCACGTGGCACCCTCTGATAGGACCTCCATTTTTTTATAAAAATGAAATTTTTTCCATAGAAATTCATTTTTGAATATGCCATTTTTTGAATTCCAAAGTGTTGTTTTGAAGGTTACTGGACAAAATTAAAAATTGAATATCTTCCACATCTGACATTGGATTTGAGTCACGGCATTAGGATCGTAATGACGAACACTATTTGGTCGATCAATTTATTACTAGTTCTGAGCAGTTCCAATTTTGAGAATTTTTTCACTTAGGACATGATCACTTGATAATTCTCTCTCCACTTATGATATGCATGGGGATGTTGCTGATCTTGGGCTGAATATCACGGCCTCCAAGAATGATCCAAGTCACCCCATCAATCAAAACATCCATGAAGTGCCTCTCCCAAGAACTCAAGTTCTCCAAATGGCTCCTCCCACATGAAGACAAGAGGTGTAGTGTAGCAATCATGGTTTGCCCATTGTTTCTCCCGAAACACGCAACATATGAAGTATGGAGAATCATACTACCAATGGGCACTTCCAACTCTTGTGCCACTCTCCCAACAAGGCTTCCCATAAACATAAGAACATCATCAATATATGGAACCATAAAAAAATGAAAGCAAGTTTCCAAAGGACAACTAGGAGGTGGATCACAGTCCCATACATGGAACCAGTGTAGTGCATCCCTTGCCTGCCTCAAACTAAAGTTTAACAAGTGTCTTTTTAGCCACTTTTTTGTCGCCAAAATCATCTTGCAAGATGGAATCATGAAATTATAACTTGGTGCCAATGGTGCACACCAAAAATCATGTGGCATCCTCCACAAACCACAAATATAATGGCCAACATCAAAGCTGCAGATGGCCTCAAGTACATCACAATAAAAAATACAATAAGGAAAGACCCTCCTTGGTACAATATGTAGATCATAAAAAATAAATGATTACAAATCATGAATCATAAATATACATCCTCTATCATGTACTTTGGTCATTGAGATAAAATGGCTCAATTGAAAGTTCTCCCTCACTCCAAATGAGTAGGGAAGTGGTTGTGACAACCTCTCTATCATCATCCGGGCTATGCATCTCTCCATATGTTGATATACATCCTGTTGGATGCCCTCCCAAGTGAACTCCTCCATCAAGGAATGATATGCATCAAGGTGCATGGAAAGAAAGCCCACAAGTGCTGCATGTAGATCTCTCTTCTTATGCTTGAAAATCCAAGTCAAGAAGATCATATCAAGGTAATAGATGTCTCCATTCACCACTCCATCACTCTCATCTCCTACATGCCTCCCTAGTGCACCATATGTGAATTGATCCTGGGAACACTCCATCAAACAACCCAAGCTCCTAAGTGACAGCATTGTTGGCCTATGTAAATAGGCTCCTGTCAAATCATAGCTTCCTCCTTTGACAACCCTCATGTCAAAATCACCATCAAACATAATGCTGCTATATGTGAGAGATCTCTCCCAAAGTGGAAGCACCTCCTCATCTTCCAAGGTTAGAGAGTAGCCCATTTGCACCATGATAGTGCCATATCCTACTCCTGCAATATCATGCAAAGTATGGGATAAGATCAGCCCATACTCTCTCAATAACAACAAAAGCAACAATACCTCTAGTTGCCTCCCCCCACCAACATCATAAAAATCATGGAGAAATGTCATCATAGTTGATATGAAAGATATCACATCATACCGATACATCAAAACTCCTTGTTGCCATGTGATGTAAGTGCCTTGCCAAAGTCCATCCACCCACATACCCTTTGAAATAGAATGTGTCATAGGATGACCAAACTATTTCAAGAGTAACCAACGCAATTTTGCATCTTGTTGTCCAGTATCATAGATCTACAAGTGTTTTATCAACCTCTTGCTCATCAACATCACCCATCCAACCCATGGTGAGTGTCTATCATCTTGTCCAAAAGTGGCATCCCTCCAATAGAGAATACCATCCTCCCAAATCAGATTTCTACCTTTGCACTTCATGGGATATTGAAATGCAACGTCCTCAATGACCAAGTTGACCCCATAAGGATCCAAATAGGTGGTAGGAAAATACCTCCCATCATGATGTGTAGGGCTCATCAAGAATTATCCAAAAATATCCATCCTAAGATGTCCTCCATCATCTATCTATTCCCCCTTTGTTATACATATGGGAAGGTCATTGGAATATTCCAAAAATGGTTGGGCCCCCAACTCATCACTGCTACTAAATGACAGTGTTGTTGATCTCCAAGATGGTGCAACTGCTACCTCAAAATAAGATCCAATGTTGAACACAAATTTTTGCAATGTATTTTTCAAGACAATACTCATCCCATCCTCCAAGAAACTACATTCCAACCTCAAGGGTTGTGTACAGCTCATCAATGATACATTAGGATGATTGTTTGTCTCTTCCTTGAATGAATCAAGGCTTCTTAGCACAGTGAAAGTTTTCTGCTCCAGATCAGCAATGTATTTTGACCCTTGGTCATGCAATAGTACATTCCCATCATCCTCCACATGGTGCATTGAAAAAACAGGAAATGAAAACACGTGCACACCTTGGTACAACTTGGGAACATCTTGTACTACTACAAGGGTTCCTCCTTCTAGTTTGATGGCTTCCCCAACTATTGATGATGATGGTTGCTCTTCTATAGCTTCATTAGTGCTTGTACAAGTCTCCTCTTCTTCATGCATCTCCAAAATAGTGCATGGGACTCTAGATATCAAGAGATCAAGATCATCTTGCAAAGGTGCAAGTGGCCTTCCTCCTGAAACAAGTGCTCCTGTAGTAAGGGGTGGTGAAGGCTTCTTCCCTTCTGATTTCTTCTGATCAAACTTCTTGATCAACCTTTGGTGAAATCTCCATATGCAGTCACTTTTTCATGACTCAAATGGCTGAACCACCAATTGTGTGCTTCACCTTGTAGGTGCAGCACTGCAATCTCAACAACTTCTTTCTCTACTACTGGATGTAGCAGAAAAAATGCATCCAAATTCTTTCCCCAAGCCTTTGTTGTGCATTAGGGTGACCCATCAAAGGTAGACAATAGAAATTTATTGCCCTTCATTCTTCTATTGCTGCAAGGTCTCCTTTCTTCTTTGAGCTGAATAAACTCTGGAAGAGTTAGATTTTTCTTGATAGCTCTAGGTTTAGACTTATATTTTGCAAGATATTCACTTAGAATATCATGATCTAAGTATTATTCACTTCTATGCCTCTTATATTTCAAATAAAAGGCCATATTATGTTTCTTTGGAGCTTTATGCAATACTGGATCTTCTTTTTGTTGATAGGAAGTACACGGACCTTCCTCATTTTGAAACCCTAACTTCGCTTAAATTCTTATTTGCTTGACCTCCTTGGTGAGGTCCTTCTTAGATCTGAAAAGAGATGAGAGAAAAATCATTATTTCCATCATTCTAGCCTTTGTCTTGAAACTCATAGGCTGAGTCAAAGATCATGCTCTAATACCACTGTAATATCTCAAAATGGGACTGCTCAGCAATGCATGCTAAAATAATGCATTTTTCAGAAATATAAGTATTAATAGAAAGATGCAGCCCATGGATCCATTATATCTAATATTATAATTACTATATCTGAAAATAATTTAGAAAAAAAATCACTATTGCATAGTTAGATAGGCCTCCCATGCCATAAATAGCTGAAATCATGCAAAAATAGAGATTGCAACCATGTATGAAAGATGGAATGCCATGATAACGTTATTTTATTACCTCTGCAACAGAATTAGGTTGTAAAACAGATCTAGAGAAAGTATGTGGATAAAAAGTTAGATCTACAGTAGATCCATGCACTATACAAGCTCTTTTATCGGTCCCCCTTGGGTTTTTCAGCAATACACCAAGTAAAAAGTGTAGATCTAAGTTGTAAGACTACATATCTATGGAAATATTCAGGTCTGGAAAGTGGATCTGATATGATATAAACAATAATATGATCTCCTCCAACAGATCTCCAAAGTGAAGGGCAGATCCCCAACACTCAGAAAACCAGCTCTCCAAATGCTACACTGAATCACCTTGCAGTAGCTTCTTCAGAAATAACGCAGATCTGGACTTATTCTGTGCTATAGGGGACAAAATTTTGTTGGCCTGCAGCCAATATATGGAATTGAAGCTCAACTCTTCCAATATTGTCCTCTCAATGGAGTAGAAGTCTCCTCCGCTGAAAAGAAGCACTGAAATGGCCTAGATCTGAAGATCTAGCCTCCACTTGTTGCCACTTATTGAAACATGCAAATCCTCAACAAGATCTGCACTGTCAAAGGAAGATGAAGCTTGGCCTCAAGCCAGATAGTGGAAAATATGGTGCAAGGCTCCTCCAATAGCTACTCAATGGAAGAGAAGGAATTCCTAAATAGGAAGACCTTTTGCTAAACAACACTCTATCCCAACTAAACAGCCAGAGAAAGAAAATATGTCTAAACAGACCATATAATCATAAAATAATCATCATAAGATAACCCCATATGGCTGACATCCTCCTCCTTATAAACAATGTGAGCCTTCTCACCTTGGGTCCCACTCATTAGGGTTTCCATCTTCATGCATTGAATCTCCCTCCAAAATTATGTTGTCTCCAATAGTCTTACTCATCTTTTTACAACGTTGTTTGATATAGTCAATCTTGACTGAATCTCCATGCAAAGTATTCTTCCACACTCAATGTGGCTTTATTCTATCTATCTATACAGATCTATATTCCCACTGAGTTATCTTCATTAATGTTCCACATCCTCCATCTTAGCTTAGTTGACTTGGTCAAACTTGACTTTGTCTTCATGCATTAAGCCTTGTTCACACATGAAGGTGTTTTTGTCCAGCTGTGAATATGATCCTTTCCCCATTAAGAGGGTTTTTATTGCTGCTATAAATATTTATGGGTCTCCCTACCCATTTATTCATCTAACTAGGTGTTTGGAGAAAAAATAATAATCCTAATAGCTACATGCTAATGTAGTAATATTTCAGAATTTGTATATGGACTATGTTTGAGACAATTCATGTGTCATTGTAAAGATATTTGTGTGTATAATAGCACAAGAAAAGTGTGATGCTTAAGCGGGATTTTTTTTTAATCCATTTGATTCCTTAAAATGCTCCTTGAAGGTTTCAAATCCCAATCTTCCAAAATATTTCATGTCTATATAAATGGTCTCGTGAGTTGATTCCTCCACTTTCTCCACTTTAAAATAATTGATATGGATGAAAATAAATATAATGATCTAACTAGGATCACATCTCCTCATTTTGGGAGGATTTTAGTCCCCAAATTTTTCTACTAAATGAGGTGAGGAATTCTCTTTGGTGTACCATTTAGCCTTTCCTAGAACATGCCCTTTCAACACAATCTACCAAAGGTCATGCTTCCATTGTCTTGTAGTTCTGGACCGCTTCTACAAAACTATGTCCTATATCAACTGTAACTGAGCATCTAGTGCCAAACCCTGTATAAAAGGTATGATGTGTTCCTCTTCCTAATCTAGCATGGAAGGCTCATAAGTTTTAAACTATCTACACTCTCCCCTCAGTAAATGTGCATGCATAGAGGTATAATAAGGATATCAGAATTATCTCCCACCTTTTCTAGTATCTCAAAGGCACCATATCACAAAGCCTTGATCTTAATATAAGGACCTTGTAGCTACTCCGTGTTGAACTATAATCGTACTTTATCTCCCAACTTGAATGACCTCTCTGTTATGCGTTGAGCATGTCTAGCCTTGTATTTTTTTATGTAAATTCTATAGTGTCTCATGTACCCATAGATGGATTTGAGTGATATTCTCAAAAGGACATTTCCCTTAAGGAATCTCCCATAATATCATCCCTCACAACTCCTTTCTTCCCATATGAAATATCCAAAATCGAAGGTGAAAAAGAGCCAAAACAAGTTTCAAATAGGGACTTACTAGTAGAAATGCAAACTAATCTATTATAAGAGTGATGTATATATACTAGATTTTCATCCCCAGTCTTCAAATTATTCTGATTGTAACACCTCAAAAAATACAACAATCATGTTGAATACTTCTATCTTTCCATATGTATGTGGATGGAATGTTGTATACCTCTCCAACTTCATGTACATCTTCTCTCACAATATACTCAAAATCCCACTATGAAATCTTTTGTCCCTATTTGAAATGATGCTCCTTGGTATCCAAAAATCTTCCCAAACCTATCCAAAAAATAATTTAACAATTATTTTCTCATCAATGGCCTTTTTATAGGGCGTTAGAAAAAATATCTTGTCTAAATTGTCAACTATCATGACCAAGTAGTCATGCCCCTTCCTGGTTTTTGGTAAAACTCCAAAAAAGTCCATAGAAATGCTTTCCCAAGGACGAGTGGGTACAAGTAAGAGATGGCATAGACCATTTTTCCTATTATTAGGATTTTTGAGACAATAAATCGTGCATCCTATAATGAAATAAGCTACATGTTCTTACATCTTGGGCTAATAAACACATGTTTACAAGTTGGCCACTATCTTTCCTACACCAAAGTTCCCTAAAACCTTGGAGGTTTCAACCTCTATAATTAGCTATAGTTTCTCACCTTTAGGAACACATAAGTTATCCAACCCATTGAGTAATTCATCTTGAAAATGGTATTAAATTATGCTATAAAATTCATGCACATGAATCTGGATCTACAACTGCTAAAACACCTCCTTAATGTCCTCATTATCTGAATATTTCTCTCTATATGCATCATGTGAGAATGGATCCATGCACATAAGAGTTCCCAGAGATGTGATATTTGATTTGGTTGGGATGAAAACATGTTTGAAAACTTATTTGTGTTTCCATCTTTATACATTATCACTAAATTAAATTGTTGTAAAAACCTGATATACTTGTAATTACTAGTATTTTGTAGCTTACTCTAGGCATATAGGTATCGTAGTGGCTAATTATCTATGTCGACTATTGTCTCCTTTCACATGAGATAATATTTCCACTTCTTCACAGATTTCATCAAGGCATACAACTATTTGTGGTAGGTAGGATAGTTAATAACTTCCCCATGAGATACTTCAAAATTGTAGTATATAGGCCTTCATCCCTACACTAAGACCACTCCCACACCCACTTGCATGTGTATCCACTTTGAAAGTATTTTTCAATTTTGGTAATGGCATGACTAGTTCTTGACTAATATTCTTCTTTAACTCCTCAAAGTCCCTCTACAAGCCCTTTTCCCACTAGAAATTATTCCCACTTGTTGTTATGGCATGAAGTGGTATTGCTACTATTGAAAATGAGGCTATGAATTTCCTCAAGTATTTTGTTACCCCAAAGAAACTATTGAGCTCAGAAACATTAGTAAGCACTAGTCATTTCATGATGGTCTCTATCTTGGAAAGATCTATCTTCAACTCTCCTGCACCTATTGCATACCCCATATACAAAAAATATTGTTATGCAAACATACACTTTGCAGAAATAGCTTGAAATTTGCAGCTGCTAATGAATTCAAACTAAAAAAAAATAGACACAAATTTCTTCTACTCAATTTGTGGAAGGGAAAACATATAATAAAAAAACATGCAAGCATTCAATCAAAATGAACACAATACTTTTACTAGGGAACCCATGTAGGAAAACCCCTCCTCTATTTGTATTATATCATATGAGAAAATTGATCTATTACAATAACATATTTAATCCTTGAAGCTCAATCTACACTACAATATTGATCTATTCCTCTTGAGTCTGCTCTGGAAAATACTTAGCCAAATCTATGCTTCCTACTCCTCCTATTTCCTTGAAAATTACTGAAGAAATTGGCTCCGAAAGAATATGAAAATATCCTATTTTATTGAGAAATTCCCAAGATACTAATTCCTCACCTGCTACTTGCAAACATTGTACACTCACTAGTATACAATAATGATGACATTGATGCTTTTTTCCTCCACTCAACTAGGGCATTTGAATTTAATTTGTGACTAGTGATGTTAGGTCCCTGTAATTTGGCATATTGGCAATGACCAAATAGACAAGGGTAACATCAAACCAACTTTGGAGTCCTAGGACCTAGCCTTGCTAGGCTCAGAGAGGGCTCTCTCTATATTTGTATAAAAGATATGACTTCTTTGTTCTTAGGATGCTGATTTTAGGCTAGTTATAAGGATAGGGTTTGTTTGTTTTGTTTTGTTTGGTTGGGTAGGTTGTCAAGAAGAACATATAGAGTGTGAGAGGTTAAAACCATTGGGATATGGGGTGAGTGAAAGAATTGAAAAGGACAACAATGAATCAAGGGTGTTTCATAGGGCAAGTTAACAAAACCAAATGGATCTTAGTAGATTATGTGAGTGAAATGAACATTAAATTTGTGAACATATTAGGTTTAAAGGGAAATTAAGAATCCTTTAACAAACACTATAAAAAGAAGGGCTTTCACATTCACTATGCATAAATAAATAACCAAAGGACAGGGCACACCATAAACTTCTGTGGTCAAACTTCACCAAGTAAACTTAAAATAAAAACTATCCAACAAACCATAGAGAGTAGAGAACTCCTAAATCCTCTAGTTATTCACCTTCAGAGAAAGAAAACATGTAATATAACAAGAAAGTGATGTTCAAAGAGCAGGGAACTCCTAAATTATTTAATCAGACTTCAAATACCTTTGAAATGACTTTTCAAGATAGATCAAAAGACAGGGCAAACCATAAACTTCTTTAGCCTAAACCCTAATAAGCAACACTTCAAAGAAAAACCTCAAAAACAATGTTTTAAGCTACACCAAAGGACAGGGTATACCATAAACCACTTTGGCTTGAATCCATTGAAAAATTCTTAAGATAACAAGCTAAGTGGAACTAGAGAGAAATTAAGAATTCTCTAATCTGACCTAGCAGAGGAAAACATTGGAGCAATAGAAGTAGACAGACTTAAGGTGCCTCTACCAACATATCTTAAGCTAAATTTTCTATTCTATTGCAAGAGAAAGATGCACGGTATGGGAAACATAACAAGAAAATTACTAGATTAGAATAACATCACCATTAACCATGTTCATGAATCCTGCAAATGTGCTTGCTCCATTTCCATTCAAATCAAAACATTCACACAACTCCGAAGCCAATTTCTTCACAACTCCAAGTCTATGATATTGAGCTCAACAATCAACCAACCAACCAACAATCACAATGAGGCTTACATGTAGTATTTAACTACCAAAATGGTGAAGTAAACCGTAGCTATGGTTTTAGAAGTCATTAATTACATCATAAATTCATTTGACCATTGAGACCATGCAAGGCCCAAGGCACAAATATCCCAAACTCATTAAATGCAAAAATAACTTCTAATATAAATTCTAAGATAAATTTGGAGTTATTTATCCTTTAAGCCCTCAAAATACATTTTTTCAGTAACTTTGATATCTTTTTTTGACTTTCTGGCAAGGGCACAAAGCCAAGGTACAAGGGTGTAGTGCCATGTCAAACGCGTGGCGCCAAATCTGGAAAACTCACCTGTTTTAAAGCTAAGATTTGGAGGCCTTACCGGTGTCCAAATGAGCTCCATGATATCTCATTGGAAAGAATGTCCAGTCTAGTTTCCAAATCTACCTTTTGTTTCTATAATGGTGTCCATTTTCTAGCTCAAACATCCATTCTCCCAATATTTCTCAAGGCGCAGTGCCAGTGCTGAAAAGAGGGCAGAAAGGTGGTTTTGTTTATGATTTTTGGCCCTTTTGGGCGACCAATTATGCTCCAAATGGTCTGAAATTTTTTGTACATGATGTACTAGGCATGATAAACATGAATATGTAAACCATTTATTATTTTAGTTCCCCAAAAAAGAGTACAGTGACAGTGGCACTATGCGTTTGGCCCTTTTTCTACAAGCCAAACCGTCAAAATTTTAAAATGTGCACCAAGTGAAAAAATTTGGATTTTGTCTTGTTGATCATGTTTGGGAGGCTTGGAGGGATAAATCAGCAAGGATGTCAAGTTTCTCCTTCTCCTTTTCCTCATTTATGGCTTGAATCTTTGCAAGGGCTCTTTTGAGCTTGGCCCTTACAATCATGTTTCTTAAGGCATAATGCCTTGCCATCTTCTTTTGAAGGTCAATGTTTCTTTTTGCCTTCTCAAGATGATCCGCTAGGTGTATATTGGCTCTTTCAATCCAAGATTCTCTGTCATAGTTTATTTCCATGGCAAGAAACTCACTTGGAGTGAGTTGCTCTGCCAATGATGTCTCTTGCTCTCTCTCCCGGGCTAAGGCCCTCTTCAACCCAATTGTCCTTGGCCTCCTCCTAGGAAGTTGTTCTTCCTCATCCTCAATGTCATCTAGAGTGCCCAAGGTCTCATTTAGATTAGCCTTGGATTTCCCAGCCTCTTTCCGAGCTATGATAGCTCTGACCTCACTGATGGCCTTCTCTTTCTCTAACTGTTGTTTTTCTATCTCAAGGAAGTTGATCACATTTTTGACCTTACCAAGATTTTTTTGTAACTCCCTAATCTGGGCATCCTTGCTCTTGAGCAGCATGTTTGTGATCCTCTCCTCATCCTCATTCTCACTGTCAAGGTGAATTAGCTGAAACTCTTGCTCAGTTTCATGCTTGCCTTCCTCCTCTTCAACAATAACCTTTCCTTACCTTTGTCAATTTGTTTTGTTGATGTAGAAGGTAGGGCCCCTTCCAAAATTTGTGGAGAAAACACCTGCCTATGACCTCTTTGATAGGTCAAAGGAAAAATCTCTATGATCTATCTCACTGCCCTCACCACTGTTTGATGTTATGGTGTCATGAGATGAGGGTGAAGGGCTATGGGAAGGTGATAAAGGAGGACCATCATGAGGTGAGGAAATGTGAGTGGATGGTGATGTGGAAGGTTCATCATGGGGTGAAGGAATGTGAGTGAGTGGAGATGTGTGAACAATAGGAAGTGATGGAGGAATGGATTCTGGAGGATGGGATGAGGAAGGTATATCTTGCTGATGATGGCCTTGTGGAGCAGTAAAAATCTCATTGGCAATGAAGGTCTCCCATGAAATTCCTTTTTGATGTATTTGGTGCATAACAACCATTTTGATAAGTGAGTGATGGAAAAGGCTTTGCATCTGCTGAGGGTAGTTTCTCTTTTGCACTATGTATGCCATTTATCAATGCTTTGGTAAAGGTAATAGGGTATGTGCAACATCCTCACTCTAGTAAAATGAATAAGCAACCTGATGTGGTATGAGTAAAGACAGGAAAACCTTCCCTCATATGTGAAATATTTCATGATAATCTTCATCATAGGTGCATATCTATCAAGTAGGTGAGAGAAAGGAAAAATGAATTTGTTGTGGTCTTTATAGCTGGTCTTAAGGTATGTCTCAAATTAAATCATGTCAAGGTTATCTTGCTTGAACCACTTCTCCCATACACTAGGTATGCTTGTGGCATTGGCAGTGGCATCTGTAGACAATTCAAAGGTGACCCCTGCAAGATTAACTTGTTTTTCATGCAAGTTAATGATAAATAGTCTAGTCAGCTTAGGGTGGTTTTGCACCTCTTGCACCTTTCAAAAAATTCATAGCAACCTACATGTTTGAAACAAGAAATAGTAAGGGGAGATGCCATGAGCTCTCTTGTATTGAGGGGTTCACATCTATTTATCTTTCCTCCTTTATGATCATGCCTTCTTGAAATTTGGGCCTCACCACCACCACCACTGTCCTCTTCCTCAGACATGTTGAAAACTCTGTTTTTAGAAACCCTTGGACTGATGTGAAGGAGATGACGGGAAGGTGATGAAAGGGAAGCTTTGCAAGTGAATGGACTGAGTGAGTGAGGATATAGGTGTATGAGAATGATTGAGATCCTAAAAAAACTCAATGACAACCCTCTAGCTATGAAATTACCCTTTCTATCACTTACACTCTGTCTAGGAAGATGAAATGAGGTTCAAACAATGATTTCAAGCTTGAAATTTAGGGTTTCTCTTAGGGTTTGATTTCATTCATTAACAAAACACCAAATTTTCTTGAAGATGAGTGTATATTAGGTACTTACCTCTTCCCAGTGCTTTATAATACTTTGGAGTAAATTTGAAAGGGTTTTGAATTGGTTTGAATGGTTGGAGGGCTTAGAAACCTTTCCTGGCCAAGGGCATAGCACCAAGGCTGAGCGCGCAGCGCCAGTTGCTGAGGGCGCATCGCCAAAATAAAACTACATTGAGTGTGTCGGGAAAGAGTGCAGCGTTCTACCAGGCACACAACACCACTTCCCAGGTGCGCAGCGCCTTCACAAATTGCACGAGAGAAAATTGACAAGGGCACAACGCCTTCTTCCAGGGGCGCAGCACCAAAAGACTTTGCCCAAATTCACTTAGAAAACTCATAGATTTTTCTCTCTTGAGTGATCTTGGTCTTTTGCAAGATAAAAATGCTTCATTAAGTGTAAAATGAGTTTTTATAGACTTGGGAACTTGATTTAATAATGAAAAACCCACTTTCTAATGTTTGAAACTCTTTTTCCCTTTTTCACTGATATTCTTTGACTTTTTGCTTGCAGGTTTTATGAAGTCATTAAATTTTCTTTTCTTCTAATTATTGAGGCATGAAAAATTCATTTTGACACCTTTAGGGCTTAATCACATAACAGTATCTTCAAAATTCTCTCTTGTTTCCACCATGGAATTCAACTTTTCACCTTCACTGGCCACTTTCTTCAAAACCCTAGGTGCCTGGAGTGATTTTATTTCAATCATCAGTGTTGTCTTCTAAGTTCTCTATAGCCCTTTCAATTTCATTCATTTCTATCTAGTTCACCTCACCTTTTCCATTTTTCTTCAATCTATTATGATAGACTTTCTTCATGTTTGGCCTTATGTGCTTCCTCCATGTTATTTTCTGCAAGGGATCACTGTTTTGGCACTCAACTGGACCATCAAGTTCAAAACCCTAATTATCTACAAGACTAAATGTTTCCCTTTCCTTGGATGTAAGTGGATTTCATTGAGGAGTAGACAATCCACCTTATTAGTACCTTCTGCTGACACAAATTTCAACACTCTTGCATAAGTGCCAAACTTTGTCCATTTTTCTCATTTGCAGACTTTGAACTGATGAGGTAATCTTCTTTAAAAATATTTTAGGTCCTTCTTAAATAACTATGTCTTGACATTCTATTACATCTAAGCCAAATTCTAGAATATGAAAAGCAGTGCCTGAAACATCCAATGGTGACCTAAGAACATGTGAAACCCTAATGACCTAGTGGGAGGGTCCTTTGACCTAATTTTGACTGGGATTTGACTTGGAGGTTTTCAAGTGAAAAATAGAGTATTTTCAAAAGTGTTGTATTGAAGATCCAAAATCCAATGTACTTGATTTATCTAAATAGCCTACAGAGATAGTTTTGAGACCATCAATTCTTGAGGAAGTTGAGGAAAAAGGGAATGAGTTAGCTATAGGAAAAACCCTAGAGGGACGGTGGAGTTCAGTGACAAGGGGAAAATAGGGAAATGAGGTCATAGGTAGGGAAGGAGGATGAAAATGAGAGATATAAGCCAATAAGGATTTTTTAGGAGTGATAGGGTGACCATGAAATGGAAAACTGATAGAGTATTGAAAAAGTTTCTATAAGGATAATGAAGGCAGTGAGATTTCTGAAACTCACAATATTCAAGGAATGTTGTTTTTAGAAATCTTTAAACACCCTTAAGTCATCCAAATATAGTGAAAAATACTGATGAATAACAAGTGATATTTTTAGTAATTTTACTAGTTAACTAAGAGATCAGTGAGTTAACAACAGTTACAACTACTCAACTAAACTCTTACTGACTCTATTCATGACTAGAGCTTAGATAACTTATTTTCACTATCTATAACTCCACTAGATTGCTATATCTTAGCAATTAACGCATGCATAACTCTACTTCTTGCCCACAAACTTGAATTGACTTACTTAACTAAGTGACTTGGCCATGACACTCATGCTAACTGAAACTCAATTCATCTTGTTGATGTGAAAATTCAAATTTCTCCTTTTTTCTAAGGTACAAGTAAAATGAAGTCTTTTCTTGCTACAACTTAATAATCCCTCTTAGCAAGACAAGGGTTTTGAACAACCTGGATCCTTATCCTTCGTAGGAATGTACTGTAACACAACTGACACTCCCTCTCACTATTATTTTTTCTACTACAAAAACCGCAACTGAGAAGGATCCACAATACTAAAAAAGTTGTGTCTCTGAGTTATAACTGTCTCATGAGTCTCTTACTGTACTAGCCTCTGCAACTGTCACTCAAGATCTGACTGCATCAATTCCCACTGGTCCTTCTACTACTGAATAAGGTGGGACCCTGTAGCAAGGGTAATGATCCATGAGAAGAGTACATTGCAACTATTATTGTTCTCCTATATACCTTGACCAAATCTTTGAAATTCTGGGACTAAGGCTCTACATTACCCCACCTCACCCTTAGAGGTATAGATGCATCATAGTTTCATTCATGGAAAAATATACCACTATCTTGTAGAGATTTTTAACTCAAACACCAATTTTTTTTTCTTTTCCAGTAGCAACATGCTTGCTATATGCCTTCCCTCTACTGAACACCACATCATATCCTCTGTCTTCAAGTACAACAACAAAAATTATTTTTTTCTTCAGATCAGGCACATACATTACATTCTTCAGGTGAAGATGATATCCTGACTCCCTCTTAAAGGTGAAAATGTTAATCCATTTGGTAATATATATCCCATCATCTCCAATCTCTATGGGTAATTATAGTTCCTTCTCCTCTAGGCTGCTGAAGAACTCCTTATTTCCTATCATATGATATGAAGCACCAGAGTCTAAGTACCACTCACTTCCTCTTATTATGCTTTCCATGCAATGAATGAGGGTGAAATCCAAATCGAATTGTGATGTGAGAGCATCTCCTCGTATTATTTTCGCATGCTCCTTATTGGATTTCTTATGTGGACACTTGGTTGCACAGTGTCCGTAATCATGGTAGTGAAATCATTTAATTTTACTGAGGTCTTCCTTCTTTCCATGGTTCTATATGGATTTTGCATTTCCTTGAGAATTCTTGCCTTTGGAATTATTTTATTTTCCAACTAGAGCACAATATTCTTCCTCATCGGATCTGGATGAGACTCCATCTCTAGTGTTTCTTCTAATATCCTCTTGCACCAAGTCAAACCAAAGTCTCTCACAATTTTGGAGCTTGTCTCTTACATTAGTTGAATCCTAGTAGTTTTTTCAGGACTTCGGAAGACCAAGGATTTTTAAGCTCACAAGTTCAAGTGATGGTGCATTTTCTTCTACTCCTCCCAGTTCATCTCTGGCATGAGTGAATCTGGATAGGCACTAAACAATGGTTTCATTTTATAAATTTGAAATTTCCTAAGCTTATCTCTCAATTCCAATTTCCTGGCATCACTACTGCTTTTGAATAAATTTGTGAGAGTTTTCCAGATTTCAAATGGAGTCTCCTTTCCATGAAATTTCAAAACCACGTGATCCCTGAATCCCTCCAGGATAATCCTCTTGAATTTTTTTGTGTTTTTCTTCCATTGGGCCAATTTTTGCGCATTTGATGTTGTTGGTTTTGGAATGTCAGTTTGTGTGCACTCTAGTACTCCATTTTCATCCAACACAACTTCTAGTCTACCTTTCTGAGCATAAAAATTTGAGGTTCCCTCCAATGTATACTCAAGACTTAATCCATTAAAAGACATTATTCTTTTACTGAAGAAAATTCCTACACCACAAATATGTTATTTGAAATTTATCTGAGAGAATATATGGAGCCTCGTTTCTATGTAGTTTTCAATAGCTCTGATACCATGTAGAAATATCCTGAAATTTGCAGTTGCTAGTGAATTTAGACCAAAAAAATAAACATAAATTTCTTCTACTCAATCTACGAAACGGAAAAAATACAATAGAAACACATGTAATCATTCAATCACAATGAACACATTATTTTTACTGTGAAACCCAACTAAGAAAACCCCTTCCTTTGTTTGTATTATATCAGATGAGAAAATTGATTTATTTCAATGACAAATTCAATCCTTGAAGTTCAACCTGCACTATAATATTGATCTCTTCCTCCTAAGTCTATTATGGAAAATACTTAGCCAAATATAGGCCTCCTAATCCTCATATTTCCATGCTCAATTCCTAAGGAAATTGGCTCCTAAGGAATAGGAAAATCTCCTATTCTTTTCTGCAAGTCCTAGGATAAAATTCTCACTTGCTACATGCAAACATTGTACACTCACTATTATACAATAATGATTACATTGATGCCCTTTCCCTCCACTCAACTAGGAAATTAGAATTTCATGCATGAATAGGGCTATTTTTAGTAAATTGACTAGTTAACTGAGAGATCAATGAGTGAACAATAGTTACAACTACTCAATTGAACTCCTACTGACTCTATTCATGACTAGAGATCATATAACTGAGTTTCACTAACTATAACTCCACTAGAATGTAGAAATTATATAACTGATATGTTATACATCTGAGATTCTCCTGATCACACACTATTTGACTTCATGCACAATACAAAATCTCTTCTACTATTGATCATTACTTGTGGAAATAAAATCAATTGCATGCACACATTAAAACCATAAAAATTCACACATATGAACACAATAATTTATGGGAAAGCTTAAAGTTGAAAATCCCCAACTATCTGTGTATTATATGTCATAGAGATCATGTAACAATCATCATACAAAGATCCTCACAATATCTCAGTACAATATCCAATTTCTACACACTAATCAGGTCCGATCTAGCAATTCTCATGCTCCAATATTTGCCACCTACTAGCTCGCCTCTACTGCGCAATCACTGTTGAAGAATGGCTCTGAATGAACTCGAATTGGTACATCCTTGCTCACAAAATCCTCATTGGCATCTCCAACCACTGTGTGTTGCAAATCATGCAACACTATATTCAAAACTGATAGTCACACTGCTCTTTCACCTACCTCTTCACTGGTCTCCACTGAAACTGTCCATGCACTGTAGTTAACTGATGTATTCTTTAGTTGATTAATGAGTTAATATTTATTGAATTAATTAATAATTAATTCACACCACTCTCACTAGTGTATCAATCAGTTAGACTAGATACAACTAGCTCAACTGTGTCTAACTGAGTTAAACTGAACACAACTCCACCAACTACCTCAATAACTCCACCAAACTATGTCACATGAGTTCTAACTGAAGTCTCCATGCAATAGCTCCACTTAACCCTCAGGAATAGCGTAATTCCTTCTGTCAGCTCCTGTGCCACATCTGTGCACTTAACTGAAGTGCTCCAAGAGAATAAGATAATGTTTATAATCCAAATATTATTAAGAGCTAATAATATTTGACATATCTATTTTTAGACTGGCAATCTAAAAATAGATTCCGCCCAATATGTCTAAAAATGGACATATTCTAAAAATAGACTTGCGCTAAAAATAGCCTCATGGGGGCCCACTTAAGAATAGCCACTTTTCTACTAAGCTCATCATCTTGTTTTCCAATCTCAACACTCCCTCTCAACAAGATAGGGATTATCTGCCACCCCGATCCTGCCCCTGTGGTATTCGAATTTGCTCCTGGTGAGCGCCTTCGTCAAGATATTAGCATCCTGATCCTCCGTGGGAATGTATGAAAGTAACATGATCTTCCGCTGCACATAATCTCTGATATGATGATACCGGTCCGTGAAGCCATGCCGCCTCAACTCATCCTCTTGTCTATACCATGATCCATATCCCGATGTGCCTCTGAGATATCTCAATACATGCTTACCTGTCTTCTAAAAGAGCTTGGTAGGCTTAACCATAGCTTGTGAAAGTTGGTTAACAACGTAGCATATGTCAGGTCGTGTATTTACTAGATACATAAGCGACCCCACCAACTGTCGATAAACAGTGGCATTCACTACCTCTACCGATGTAGTATCCTCTTTCCTCCATCCACCAAGAAGAGGAGTGTCGATAGGCTTGTAGCCATGCATGTTGAACTTCTCTAGTATATGTCGGGCATACTTGCCTTGAGAGACAAACAATCCATCACTACGCTGCCAAATTTCCAATCCTAGGAAATAATGAAGGAGGCCCAATTCCTTCATCTCAAACTCCTTTGCAAGATCAGCCTTGCATGAGTGTATCAACAGTTCATCACCTGTCAAAATCAAATCATCTACATAAAGTACAATGATCAACAACTTACCCTCCACCACAATCTGGTATAGGTTCAGATCCGCATCACTCTTGGAGAATCCAAGTCCGATGAAATAACTGTCTATCCATGTGTACCAAGCACGAGGTGCTTGTTTCAACCCATACATCGCTCTTTTGAGCCTGCACACATGCGACTCGCTACTGAAGATCTCGAAACCTTCGGGCTACTCTATGTACACCTCTTCCTCAATCACTCCATTGAGGAATGCAGTCTTCACATCCATTTGATGAATGTGCCACTCCATCTATGCTGAGAGAGCAAGAATCGTCCGTATGGAAGAATACCTTGTGACAGGTGCAAAGGTTTCCTCATAATTAATCCCCTCAATCTGTGAGAAGCCCCGGGCAACAAATCTTTCCTTGTAATTCTCGACACTCCCATCAACTGCTTGCTTCATTTTGTAGATCCATCTCAAACCTACCACTGATTTCCCTTCCGGCCTTGGGAAAATCTCCCATGCACTGTTTCTGACAATCGAATCATACTCTTCCACCATGGCATCTACCCATGCAGGGTCCTCCACAGCTTCCGCAAAAGAGGATGGCTCTGTCACGACACACTTTCTCATCAGAGCCATGTATCCAATATATCGGTCAGGTGACTATCTCTGTCTGCGCTATGATGTAGGTGCTCCTACAATCTTCTCTGCATCCAGATTCAGTCGCTCAGCTTCTGTAGTGCGCTTCCGCCCTCTGATGGTTGGTGCTGCATGAGTGGTTTCTTCCACTCCATGAACCTCCTCTTGTGGCTGATCCACATCCTAAGGCTCATCCTTAAGAACTAATAGCTCCTCATCTACATGCAAGTGTGGCTCGCTCTCAAGCGAACACTTCATGGCTTTCTCCTCATGAAATTTGATATCCCATCACACAATAGTCTTCCGACTTTTTGGAAAATACACACGATAGTTGTGGGGTGTATCAGTGTACCCCTTAAATATCCCAACCTATGCGGTCAGCTCCAACTTCTTCCTAGCATCCTTCGTCACATGAATGTAAATAGGTGAGCCAAAAATCTTCAAATGAGAAATATTAGGCTTCTTACCAGAAAACGCCTCCTCAAGTGTACTCATGCCAAGTACTCTGTGAGGACAACGGTTTTGCACATAAACCACAGTATTGCATGCCTCAACCCACAAGTGTATGGGAAGGCCCTGATCATGCAACATCACTCATGCCGCACCCACGATCGTTCTGTTCTTTTGCTCCGCGACCCCATTTTTCTGTGGGTTATGAGGTGCTATGAGCTCTCTTCGAATTCCTTTTGCACTGCAAAAGTCCTTGAATTTTCCAGAGATGAATTCACCACGATTGTCACTCCTAAGAGCCTTCACCTCCTTCCTTGAATCTTTCTCAACCAGTGCCTTGAACTCATAGAACTTTGACTATGTCTCACTCTTCTTCTGCATGAAGAAGATCCAGCACTTCCGAGAAAAATCATCAAGAAATATTACATAATAGTTGTGCTTTGCAGTCAAAGCTACTGAGAAAGGTCCACACATGTCTGTGTGAATTCTCTCAAGGATCATCGTGGCACAACTGTCCTTCTCGTGAAAGGTGGCTTTCACAAATTTTCCCAAAGTACATACCTTGCACTGATTTGACTAGGCAAGTGTACCTTTGGGAAGCCCTGTAGAAATCTGCTGCAAAATTTTCAAAGCACCATGGTGAAGATGGCCCAATCTCCTGTGCCATAGCTCGCTCTCATCCCGGCTCACCACTCCTTCTGTCTTGCCTGCCATTGCTACGTAGCCATCTACCTGTAATTGATAAATTTTCTTAACTCGAACCCCTATCCTCCGGGTTTCACCGGTTTCCTTATTGCGCAGGAAAGCCTTTCCCTCGCTAAAGACAACATCATATCCCTTGTCTTCCAACATGGCCACCGAGATCAGATTCTTCGTCAATCCTAGAACATGCATGACATCCTTCAATATGAAAGGTTTAACAGACTCCCTCTCAAAGGAAATGGTCCCGATACCAGTCGCATTGTATCTACCATCATCACCCATCTCGATGTGCACTCTAAGATCCTTCTCATCCAGATCACTGAACAAATATTTGTCTCCGGTCATACGAAAAGATGCACCGCTGTCAAGAAACCACACTGAACCCATCATACTTGAGACCAAGCATGCGATCAGTGAAAAATCCAGCTCAAACTGAGAGGCTAACGCCTCTCCAGTTGCAGATCTAGTAGTCTTCTTATTTTTCTTCTTCTGTGGACAATTAGTGGCGTAATGTCCGTGTTGGTGACAGTGAAAGCACTTCACCTTGGACATGTCCTACTTCTTTCCTTTTGCACCGGATTGAGAAGCATTATTATTGCTCTTCCCCTTCCTTGATTTGGAAACCAAAGCACAATTTTCTTCATCTACATTCTTCGATGAAGATCTGTCATTGGTACTTCGCCTTATCTCCTCCTGCACAAGATCCGACCAAAGTCGCTCCCATCCTGGTAGTTTTTCCCGACCATTGATAGAGTCCTGATATGAATGCCAACTCTTTGGAAGCCCAAGGAGAGCCAAGCTAACCAAGTCCTCGTCATCTAAAGTTACCCCCACACTTCCCATATCATCCCTGCACTGGAAAAAATTCATGAGGTACTTGGGTATACTGTCGCCTTTCTCCATTTTTATGTTCCTGAGTTTATCCTTGAGCGCCAACTTCCTCTAGTCACTCTTGATTTGGAAAAAATATGTCAAAGCTTTCCACATCAAGAATGGAGAAGCTTTACCATGAAGGCTGGACACTATGTGATCCTTCACACCTTCCAACAGAATCCTTCGACATTTTTTTGTCTTCTTTTTCCATGCGTCAAGTGCGGCAGCATCGCTAGAAGTAGGTTTTGGAATTTCTGCATCTATGAACTCCTTCAACCCATTGTCCTCCAGCACCGCCTCCATCCTGTCCTTCCACAAAATATAATTCGAGCTACCCTCAAGGGCATACTCCAATCGCAATCTGTTGAAATTCATCTCAACTTCGACACCAAGAAAACACTGCTGCAAATTCGAATTCCACCAGCACAAAACTCAACCATTTCAATGCTTTGAAATTTCTCCAATGATCAATATCTCTCTGATACCATGTAGAAATTATATAACTGATATGTTATACATCTGATATTATCTTGAAACACACTATTTGACTTCATGCATAATACATAATCTCTTCTACTATTGATCATTACTTGCGGAAATAAAATCAATTGCATGCACACATTAAAACCATAAAAATTCACACATATGAACACAATAATTTATGGGAAAGCTTAAATATGAAAACCCCCAACTATATGTATATTATATGTCATAGAGATCATGTAACAATCATCATACAAAGCTCCTCACAAGCTCTCATTACAATCTCCAATTGCTACACACTAATCAGGTCCAATCTAGCAAATCTCATGCTCCAGTCTCTGCCACCTGCTAGCCTGCCTCTACTGCACAATCACTGCTGAAGAATGGCTCTGAATGAACTCGAATTGGTCCAAACTTTCTCACGCAATCCTCATTAGCATCTCCAACCACTGTGTGTTGCAAATCACGCAAAACTATATTCACAACTGATAGTTACACTTCTCTTTCACCTACCTCTTCACTGGTCTCCACTGAAACTGTCCATGCACTGTAGTTAAATGATATATTATTTATTTTATTAATGAGTTAATAATTAGTGAATTAATTAATAATTAATTCACACCACTTTCACTAGTGTATCAATCAGTTAGACTAGATACAACTAGCTCAACTATGTTTAACTAAGTTAAACTGAACACAACTCCACCAACTACCTCAATAACTCCACCAAACTCTGTCACATGAGTTCTAACTGAAGTATCCATGCAATAGCTCTAGTAAACCCTTAGGAATAGCGTAATTCCTTCTGTCAGCTCATGTGCCACATCTGTGCACTTAACTGAAGTGCTCCAAGAGAATAAGATAATGTTTATAGTCCAAATATTATTAAGAGCTAATAATATTCGACATATCTATTTTTAGACTGGAAATCTAAAAATAGATTCTGCCCAATATGTCTAAAAATAGACTTGCACCAAAAATAGCCTGTGGGCCCACTTAGTGAAGGCGACTCTTTTCACTAAGCTCATCATCTTGTTGCAATCTCAACATAGAACTCTAGATCTTAAAAATCAACTCATGCAAAACTCTGGTTATTTCCCACAAAATTGAATTAAATGACTTAACTAAGTAACTTGGCCACGTCACTTCTGCTAACTGCAACTCAAGTCATCTTGTTGATGTGGAAATTCAACTTTCTCCATTTGACTAAGCACAAGTCAAATCAAGCCTTTCCTTGCTACAATTTAACACACTTTTTGAGATTTTCCAACAACTGGTGGTTCTTTAATGTCTATACACCTGCCTCAAATGAGATATGTTGTCCTCTCAAGTAAAATTGTATACCAATATATCATCCAAATGGACAATAATAAATGAATCTATAAAAGGGAACAATATTATTCATTAACCTCAAAAATGTAACTGGTGCATTAGATAGGAGAAATAGAATGACTAAACACTCATACAAATCTTGCATGGTTTTGAAGAATATATTCCAAATATATTCTTCTCTAACTTTAACCTTGTGATATCCAAACATTAAGTCAATATTGGTGATTTCAATTGTTGTATCTAATACAAAAAATCATCTATCAAATTGGGTATGGAGTACCTATTCTTAAGCTTAATTTTGTTTAATTCCCTATAATTAATACACATCCACCACATACCATCCTTCTTTGGCACAATGATGATGAGTAACCCACATAGTGAGGTACTTAGTTCAATGGAAACATGTTCCAGTAGCAACTACAATTTTTTCTTCACCTCCCTTTCTTCTATAATATAATTTTTGTACAACCCAATGTTTGGAAATGAGGATTCTAGCAATATTTGGGTCTAATTCTCCACTTCTATCCTATGAGGTATCCCTTTAGGCTCCTAGAACACATCATTGTATTCTTGTATAAACTCTTCCAATTATTATTTTTTCCAAGTATGCCCCTTTAGGGATGAATTTTCTCTCACTAACTCTTATACAGACTAATTTTATATTAAAAATAGTAAAACATACTTCTTGCTATAATTTATTATCTTCTTTGCTTAGTTGGCACATACAAGCAAAATTTTTTATTTTCAATAGTGCATGCTAATGGTGAAGAGTTTTGAATCCTTGATGATGTGGTATTAGTTGGCACTTAGCATGAATATTTCATCATGCATGTACATATAGGGAGTTCCAAACAACACTTCACATACATCAAGTGGAACTCCATCTAATTCTACTTAATCAATAAAATCAACACCAATAGAAAATATAAATTTTCACTATTTGGTTGCCTCTATTTCCACATCCTTATTTACCCATCCCAATGGATTTGGGCTTGGATAATCACAAAATTCCAATCCCAAAATTTTACTAGCTCTACTATTACATGTGGTTTTGAATTGAACAAAGTATCAATCTTTGTCTTCTTGACCTATATATTTACATGGAAGAGTCTATTATTCTCATTCTCTTCTTTTTGTTAAAATTTTATTGGATTCACCAATAGGAAAGGTATCCTCATTTAGAAGATCATAAAATTCTATGGAACTTAATATGAGATGCTTTACCACCCAAAAAATTGTTTGATTTCTCAAAATCCTACTTCAAGGTTTAAAACTCCAATTTGCAAAATTGGGTCCCATTGGTAAAAATGGCCTTGTGATCTTATTCATCCACTTTTCCCACTATGAAATCATCAATATAAATGAAAAATAATACAATGATCCAATTTGGATTACACCTGACCATTTAGGGATGCTTTTGGTCCCTAAAATATTCTATTGAATGAGGTGAGTAAATTTTTCCTCCACCTTCTCTTAGGTGTACCATTTAACCTTGCTTGGAAGTTTTACTTTCAATCCAATATTCCAAAGGTCATGTTTCCCTTGCCTTATAGTTCTATATCTCTTCTACAAAATTATATCCTCTATCAATTTTTCTAAACAACTGGTGCCAAATCCTGTAAAAATGGTAGGACCTCTTCTCTTCCTAATCTGGCATGGAAGGCTCCTAGACTTTTAGATTCTCTACATTCACCATTGAATACATGAAAGTATATGGGGGTAGAGTATGGTTATATGCATTATCTCCCACCTTTTCTAGTATCTCAAATATACCATATTATAGATCCTTAATTTTGTTAACAAGACCATATAAACACTCCTTGTACTATGTTCTATGTTGAGCAGGTCTAGCCTTGTATTTTTCCTATGACTTATGGATTATCTCTTGTACCTGTAGATGGATCTACTTGATCTGCTCAACCAATTTTTTTTCCTTTAATGGATTCCCTATAATATCCTCCTTGACTCCTCCTTGCGGCCCATATGTAATATCCAAAGATGAAGGCGAAATATATGTGGATGGAATGTTGCATAAAAATTTAACTTTGTGTCCATATTCTCCCACGATGTAGTCCAAAACACACTACTAAATCTCTCTATTTGAAATGATGCTCTTTGATATCCCAAAGCGCACTCAGACCTATAGAATTAATTATTTCATTTCTTCTTTCCCAATGATGGTATTTTTATAGGGCATTAGAACACATATCTTGTTGAACCTATCAACTACCATGACTAGTTATTCATGTCCCTTCGTGGTTGTTGGTAAACCTCCCACAAGGTCCATGGAAATGATTTCCTAGGGATAAGTGGGTACATATAAGGGAAAATATAGACCCTAATTCATATTACTATCCTTTGTTGGTATGAAAAATTATGTATTCTCTCATGAACCTATTAATTGTTTCTTTCATCTTGGGCCAATACACCTACCTTTGCAATTTTCCCATTATCTTCCCTACACCAAAGTTCCCTAAAACATTGGAGGTGTGAGATTTTGTAATCAATTGAATTCACCCACCTTTAGGAATAGATAACTTAGCTAGCAGGTAGAGTAACATGTCTTGGATATGGTATTCAATTGTGATATCACCATCATGAACATGAATTTGGCTCTACAACTATTGAATCACCTCCTAAATGTCCTCATCCTTTGAACAAGAATCTCTATATGCATCACGGGTGAATGGTTTCATGTTCATATATTTTCCTGAATTTTTGATATTATACATGGGTGGCTTTGAAAGAATGTCAGCCAACTTTTTTTTTCTACTCTTATACTTGATCACTAAATGAAATTGCTATAAAAATGCCATCCAATAGTAATGCCTTATCTATTGTAGCTTACTCTAGACCTATAGGTACTATAATGGCTTGTGATATATGTTGGGCCAGAATTGTTAATTACGGATAAATCATGCTTCCCTAGATAGGTGCTAGTCTAGAACAACAAGTGAAAGACTATACGACTATTTCTCCTAACTCAGAACATATACACAAAGAGGATTGGAGGCTTACTTGTTCATTCGCTTCCAAATGGCTCCTTCTGTCGCTTCCATTGTAGCTTCAAATTCAAGTGGTTTGTGAGCTGAATGCTTCCTGCAAGAAATAACACTGAAACAACAGAAGATGCAATAATATAGATATCTATTCAAGCTAGTTAGGTAAATCAGTAAAGCATAAACCATATACATCAACCAAGATCTTGCAATATGGAAAATCAAAGCCAATACAGATGCATATAGGGAAAAATAAGCATTACTCTTTATTGATGATAGAAGGAGAGGTTACAACCTAGTGACTGATTTGAAGTGACCTTCCACCAATGTTCGCAAACCTCATCACAGTATAAATCTCTCCACCAGCAGCTTCACAAATCTAGCTCTCAATTGAAAATTCTCCAACATTTCTCTACTCAAATTCTTCCTCCTCAATCACTTAGATATGTGCTCAATTTATAGATGAACTGTAGGTTGTTTTGCAATCAATAAATTTCCAAAAATAGGCAAGACATGTTTCCAGTCATGTAGATATCAAATGGACACTTGGATCCGAAGGTTGACACATGTGAACTCTTCTAGAAGGCACTGGCCAAGTGGAGATTCTGGAACAATGAGAATTTCACTCCCAATGTGACCAACGCACCTATGAATGTCGGGAAGTGCTTTGCAGAGCAGCCTTGCATGGGGCTACCTGCATATGCAACACACTTAGGCCCCTAGAGCCTGCGTTGGTGAGCTCTCATATGCTATATAATAAGCTTCAAAACATGGAAACCTTTGATTGATGAAAGTCTTGCTTGATTTGTCTTGTTTCTTGTCTTAGGGCGTGTAGCAACTAAAATGATAGGGAATGATAGACCCTTGATCATTGGTCCTGGAGATGATGCCCAGTTAACCAGGGCATTGGGAATGGTGCCCAAATTGACCTATAACAATTCCCCCCTAAATCATGAGATCCAAATAATAAGAACATTTGATTGAGATGCTTTACACTGTGATGAGTCTAGAAACGAAGCGGAGTGGTCACCTACATCAATATTACAATACATTACATCATGATATATCCTCTTTTGACCTTAATTGTTGAGGGTAAGCATTCCCATATTCAGCACATAAAACAATCTAATAACATGTACATAATTCATAAAGTCATCTTCATTGGAATGATGCCCAGATGCAGACATGCCTACAGATATAGGCCCATGTTTGGATGAAAATCTGTATGTAAGGCCACCATATAGATGATGTGTACAACAATCCTGAAATCGCAGCCCAGATGGATGAAACTAGATTTGGGGTTTGCTTATCTCATTCACTCGATCATTCAGGTACAAGTCTAGCCATGCGAATATATGATTTGTAGTCGAACATGGAAAAACATCATTTGATTACCAGCCAATGATGTGAGTTGTTAACAAATGCGAGAGAACCACCATTAATGTCAATGGCCCTCAAGGTACTGCAGTACATTTTGTAAGGCATGAATAGATGATTTGATGTCGAACGCCAAACAAAATCTTTCGGTCAAAGGTCCGAAAGAGAGGATCTTGTCGATGCTGTAACAAACCTCATGGTACTAGAATATGATGTTTCTAAGTGAACTTCCTGGATATTGATTTGTTGTTGACAAGAAGTCACCTTATTGCAAAATAGGAGTTACTGATTTCGAAGATAAGGGTATGACTTGATATAGAAATTTTCAGGGATGATGGTCATGAAAATTAAGGTTTATGAGTATTGCAGAAGGATGAGTTTTTAATCACTGGACGAATTCTCTTGAACATATCGGTGACACTGTGATGAGTTGGAAACATTGACCCAAAAACTGAAGTGAAGGTATGATGAACCATAGGTGTGAATGAATTGTCAAGATGATTACCCAACCCAAACAGTCACGGACATGGAGTGAAAGAAGTGTCATGTTCAAGAGCGACTTGCTACCAAAAATAAACTTTTCTCACTTTTCCAAAATTTTCCCCAATCATTTTTCGACCAGTACCTCTTTATTTTTTAACAAGCTTGAGGAGGATAACATTTGCTTGATCTATAATTCAACCCTTCAGGTGAATAAAGCATCACTATTTAATAATTTAATGAGTCTATCTATGAATGAAGCTCGATTCTTGTCATGATAAACAAGCCTGGCGCTATTTTATGTTTTAACGAGCTTAACGACAGTGATAGCCCAGTCCTTTTTCATATTTAGAGAGTCTGAAAAAGAGGACGAAAGATAAATCCAAAAGTACTTTTTCGTAAATTTGTCACTCAGATTTGAAAAAGTGTAAAATAATATCTGAGAGAACCTCTTTGGTCATGTTTAACCAAGGTATTCATTTTTCGTAAATAATCCATCTCAGTCCGCAAAAGGGTTAAACTTATACTGAGTAGATATCAATTCATTTACTTTAACAAGCTCGAAAAGACAAGTGCTCGGCAATATTTTCACATTATCAGAGTCTGAAAAGAGTTGAAAGAAGATTCCAGGGGTTCCTTTTTCACTGTTATCGAAGCTCGAAAAAGAGATAAAAGTGTGCCTCAAATCCTTTTTCATTTTTAAAAAAGCTTAAAATATAAGGAGAAAAAGTATGCTTTGTGGTCAAGTCATTCTTTAAATAAATCTGCACGATTAATTTGTTCATCAGTTGTATTACCTATTCTGAACAACATCAAATGGATTAAAAATACCTGTTTCATGATAAAAACATAATAAAACTATAGTCATAGCAATAAATTTAACTTGTAAACAATTAAATGACTATAAAAAGTAGTTTTACTATTCATTTTTACCATTCCATAGTTACCATTTTCATTTTGGAGCTTTGAACCTGATTTTTCCCCCTAACTTCAGTGGTCAATTGAGTGCAATTGGTAGGAATGTTTTGAATGCCCCCCTGCAAAAACACATGTCGAATGACCCCTGCAAGAGAAGATGCCCCCAAGCTTCATTTCATTCACCTAAGTAGAATATTAGCTACTGATAGCTGGATGGAATGAAGGTTCATTATAGGGGAGGATTTGTTTCATTTTTTAACGAGCTTGACATAGGGAAAGAACTATGCCCATGACCTATTTCATTTTTTAACGAGGTTGACACAAGAAAAAATAACTATCCTCATAGGTACTTGTTTCATTTTTAAAATGAGTTTGACACAAGAAAAAAGAACTTTGCTCATAACATGTTTCATTTTTTAATGAGGTTGACATAAGAAAAGAACCATCCTCATTGTGTAGTTGGAGTAGTGAGTGTGCTCTGGAAAAGAGGTAGTCTAACAGAGTCATCATTTAAGGAGTTTGATGAGCACCATAAATGATAAGTTATAACATGCGTTGACGGGTCTTCTCCAAGGTTTTCATTGAATTTTTGAATTTCATAGGGTAATTTTTGTGAAATCACTGGCCACCAAGGAGAATAATTGATGGTAACAGCTTGATATTGCACTGAATATTTGAGTAAAGGATCAAGCCATTCAGTACTCATAAGGGAGGAACCAGATAGGATTCCAGAAAAAATCGAATATGAAGCAACAATGGATTTTTTCATAGCTGAAATAGATGGTTCAGTCTGGGATGTTATATCAGCCATGGTCAAATGACCCAATGTATACCCTATAGAATCTATGAGAACTAGAAGTGGAATAGGATAAAAAAAAATAGAGGAAGGTGATTGAGGAAAAGACTTGTATAGGTAAATCTCCTACTGAAAATGAGTTGGAGTTAAAGGTGTCTCGTCTTGTATATTTCTTCAATCAAAATGAAACTAGGTGGAAGAAATTCGTCATCGGGCCCAAACTATATTTCAAGTGGTTGACTACGCGATCTGGGAGACTCAATAACTACAATAGATTGTGGAGTGAGTAGTACAGAAACAACTTCCGGTTGTTCGACTTCGGGTTCAAGATTTTCTCCACTTAGGGAATATAGCAACTGAAATATAAGGGGATGATAGACCCTATTTCATTGGTCCTGGGGATGATATCTAGTTTGACCAATAACAACTACCCCCTAAAGCACAATGGGATCTAGATCAACTTCCAGTTAAATAACGTCAAGTTTGGGAGGTATGGTCTCACAGATTGGATGGACTGTGACCACAGGTAGGTATGAGGACTCTGTCTCAACAACAGTAGACAAACTGGGATGTGTAGAAACAACTTGTGCTAACTCTGGTTTATTGTAAAATTATGTTTCACCAGAGGTACGAATTGTACTTGATTCGGCAGATCGTGAACGCCTTCGCCTACTAGAAGTAACTTCTGGTGGAAAAGGTGGTTTTAAAGCTAATCTACACGAACGGTGGGGGATAGGATTTTGTTCTTCCACGATTACTATTTTATTTTATCCAAAAAAGAAAAAGAAAAAAGGGGTAATTCTAGGCAAAATGGTTTACCAAGAAACTGTGAATTGCAGAATACCTCCTGGCGAACCAAGAAGTACGGGTAGGTAATCTCCTCGAATGCTGTGTTTGGTGTATCACAATTTCAAGGCGGCCGACTCACTTCACTATGGATGGATAGCACCTAAAATTTGTCCTCCCAAATATACCCGAAGGTACGTGGAGGCCAAAGTCCATATTAGCGTTATCTAATGAAAAATCACACAGTGAGGGCACCCCTTTATACTTATCGTATTGTAACACCGCCCAATATACCCAAAAGTACGTGGACGAGCTATGATATACTTATGTACGTGGAGTGAGGTATCACACTCGGAATGTATTGTAGATAATTTAACTACAACTGTTATGTTTTACGACGCTGGAACACATCTCTAGGCTAGACCTTCTAAATGTTATCGTTATGGTTCCAATGTGTTGTTAAGTAAATTGAGATTAATTTTATGTTGATCTTGCTTAACAATTTTCCTTTCAAAGGTTCACCGCGATGATGTATATGAAATTCCTAAAATGCAAGATAAGAATGATAAAAAAACTTTCACTTTCATCTTTTTCAATGAAGAACCTAGCTACTAAGGGAAGAGAGCAAATAGTTCGTGAGCAAACAAATCAATGAGAAAAAACAAAATCAATGAATCACAAACTAAATGCAGATTTCCTAATGTTCCTTTTGCAAAACACACACAATCCTACATGCAAATGCAAGTGTTTCTTTTCAGTTTCCTTAATGTTATGAATGCAGAAAAGAAACTAGGTGCAGTAGATCAATAATTCAAATGCTTTTTACTTTCGAGAAACGAAGAATACAAACAACAATTTCTCTTTTGAAAGAAAAACAAGGATTTCAACAACAATTTCTCCTATCAAGGAAATTAATATTTTACGACAATTTCCTATTTCGAAAGCAAATGACTCTTAATGCGACCATAAAAAGTACTTTGAAATAAACTTGTCAATGATAAAGAAAAAAAAAATTTAAACAAACATTGAACAAATTTTCAGCCAAAGGAGGAAGAAGTATATAGATTCACTGGTCAATTGAGCATCAAAATTTTCAGAACACAGCAACAAACATGCCTAATAACATATGAAATTCTGATATAAACATGCCTAATAACATATTTCGTAATAGGCATCAAATAACACATGAACCCAAGACATGGATGCAACCATCCATATGAAAGAGATCATGGAAATGCATCCATAGTATAGTCGTAACCATCTGTGTAGAAAGGATCATGTGTAAAATCATGAATACTCAATAACTCCACACAACCTGGATAATAATAGTTGTGATCCAGGGCCTTCGACTCTATATCGATATGCCCACTCTACGAATCTAACCATGTTAATACATGTGCTGATGTTGAACATGGTAGAAACCACCTGACTACTAGTCATTGAGGTAAATCGTTAACAGGTGCGAGAGAAACCACCAATAATGAAAATGGGCCTCAAGTTTAGATAGCACAATCTAGAAGTGTGAATGAATGAGGTCATGCCGAACACTTGTAGAATAATTCGATCGAAAGCCAATGATGTGAACCTGTCATCAAATGTGAATAAATTTTCATTAAGGCATGCCAGCTCCAAGGTACTGAAAAGGATATTCTATACCACCTTCCTGGATAATAAGTTGAAGTCGACAGGAAGTGATCTATCAAAGGAGGGCCATATTTATTCCCACATCATAGCTGTGAAATAGTTGATTTATCAAGATGATAAGAGGGATTCAGGATTGTTGCAGAAAGGGTCAAATAAGTAGACAATGTTTGACTCTTACAAATAGGACTTATCTTGAACATATCGGCAACACGACTCCAGAGTTTGGAAACATTTGACTAAAAAATGGGATCAAAGGTCATGGTGATAGTAGATGATGATTAAATGAGAGGCAAATGGATTTTCAAAACCCAGGAAATAAAATGATGAGTGAAGGATATCCCCAACCTGACATGAAATGCATATGAGTGTCATGTTCAAGAGCGACATGGTGCCTTTGGTACATAATACAAAACATGCTTTACTTCCATTTCCCCCCTCTATTTCTAGCGAGCACCTCATTATTTTTTATAGTAACCCTGAAGAGGATATCATATGCTTAGCTTATAAAAGTCACCCTTTGGATGAATCCATCATAGTAAGTTTAACAAGTCCTAGGAAGGAGTAACTCATTCTCGTCATGGTGACAAGTCCTTCTTCTTTGTAATATCCCAAAATCGGGAATTTCTACACTATTGGGAATATCTTAAGATATTCCAAATGTGGAGATCCAACAATACATAAACATAAACTGAAAATAGCAGTGAATAACATCATACCAAAATGTATGGAAACCATAGAGCCATTTTATTATGTAAATCGGCAGCAAACATGTACAATACAACTCAAATGATCAAGGCAAACAAGCCTCTCATGAATACATGTGAAAATATGGAATGCTGCTCTATTGCAGAATGCTCATGAATATGGACTGCGTATTCATAGGAGGTACACTGCTACAGGGGAATGAAAAATAACATAAATCTGCACATAGATGGCTCATACAACATTAGGAGTGAATATCTATGCTCCCAATCACTACCTCAAGACAATCCTGGAAGGATTGGCTGAAATGTATAAAACTGCAAAATGCCGAAGTTGCAGGGTAGCAGCTGCAACTTAAGAACTGGAAATGAGTGGAGTAGGCTGAATAATTTTCATCTGATGAAAACACCTCCTCCAATGGATCTCTCAAGTGGAATTATGATCCTATCACTGAAGATATCACCCTCCAAACAATCTACAAAAGCCCCACTGCAAATTCTCACTAGAAGTAACGCAGTCACTAAAGGAAACTGTGATGTAGGGGCAAGGGAATGAGTTGGCTCCAAGGGCTTCCAAACTGATCTCCTAAAGGAAAGAGGGACTCCTCTTATGAAAAAAAAGTGATGGAAGTGGTGTTGTGAACCCTCACTGCAACACCCTGCAACACAACATTATTCTACTTCAGAAATAACGTTGTAGCTGAAGGAGGATGCTTGGACTCAAACCTGGATGTGCAGAAAATCAGTACAACTCCTTCAAGAGGCCTCTCAAGAAAGGAGAAGGATTCCTAAAAAGGAAATCCTTGTGCTAAGCAGCACTGCAACTCTGCTAAATAGCAGGAGGATGCACAAAATCTGAATAGACAATGAAATCAATAATCCAAATCATGAACAACAATGGCTGCCTTTCCCGCCTTTTAAACAAGTGAAAGCCTTATCTCCATGGGTCCCACTCATTAGGGTTTCCTCCACCAAATAAACCTCTTCCCATTTATATTGTGTTTTCTATCAAAGTGTTCTCCACCTCCTCTCCCAACGCTGTTGACTTGGTCAAACTTGACCTTGTCTCCATGCAAATGTCTTCTTTCACACATAGGGGTGTGAAATCTAACTCTTATGATTATCCCTTCTCACATTTGAGGGATTTTATTCATGTTTTAAGAAGCATGGGCTTCCTTATCCAATTATTTAGCTGCTAGGTGATCAAAACAAAATTTTAATATTCCATTTAGATGTGTGCTAAAATGGGAATATCACAGTCCTCCCCTCCCAAATGTTGCTTGTACTGAAGCAACTGCAAGGATAGAACTGGAAAGTCTCCACCCAAGGCATGGAGTCTGAAATTTGTTGAGGAACATCCTCCCCCTATGGATCCTCCATCCTCCAAGCAATCATCCATACAAAATGAGTTATCTCCCAACATGGCAACTCCTGAAAATAATCTTCCACCTTTGGCTCTTGCAATGTAGGTGGGCTGAAAATATGATCTTGGTAGAAAAAATAGCCTACCCCACACTGTCCTCCTCTCCACTTAGGATAAGTGCAGAGTATATGCTGATCCTGGGCTGCAATAATATTTCCCTCAAGTGGCAAGATGAAGACTAGACCTCCAAGGATATCTCCTCCAACGTTATGAAACATGTTGGCCCAAATCATCTCATATGTGATGAGTTGGAAGTCACCATCATATGGCATCCAATCAATCATATGGCTCACCTCAAATGGAAACAAGTGTTTTGCTGTAGTGGCCACATACTCTCTCATGCTCCCATTAGAACATGCAATGCAAACTATGTGGGAGATCTCTCCTCCAAGGGACACATCCAACCAATGTGCCATTCCCCAAACCATGCTCCCAACAAACATAAAAGCAGTAGCAACATAAGGAACCAAAATGAGAACCATGCTTGCTGCCATATGTAGAAGGGGAGAAGGAAAATCGTCCCTCAAATGTAACCAATGCATTTTGGCCCTCAACTGCAAAAGAGTGTGACAAAAAGTGTAGTTTCTCAACCACTTTCTTGTTGTCCCAATCTCCTCATATGTTTGGAGAAAGTGAATGATGTATGGTGCAAAGTGAGCACGTTCTCCAAAATACCTCTCCTCCCCAAGTCCTCATAGGGAGTGGTCACCAATATTTCTCATGGCCTCAAGTAGACCATGAGGTCTAGGAAAAAGAATGCTCCTCCTTGAAGCAACATCCTGCACATGTATGGTTAAGGGATGCACAGATACATTATACAAATCATTATGCAAACAAAAAATACCCTTACCATATGTCTTGCTCGTACAAATGGAGGGGCTCATAGATGATTCTCCTATCTTCCTCAAAGAGAAAAGAGGTGGTTGTGCTAGCTCTTCCAAATATTTATGTATCTTCTCTGTCTTCACATGATCCATGCATCTCCTCATATGCCGATTTATCTCCTCCTCAAACCCCTTCCAAAAATACCCCTCCATGATGGTGTGGTATGCTCTCAAAAAACAAGTGTGGCTGAAAAGGAAATCCTCATAAGCTGCTTGTAGCAACTTCTCCTTGAGCTTGGAAGCTATAGATAAGAAGATCCTACCATGATAGTAGATGATCCCATCTCTGACTAAATATCCCTCCACATGCAACTGGTCATCCAATATCATGCAAGTGAAAAGATCCTTGGAATACTCCACCAACAGCTGGGAGTTCCAATATGGATCTATCCTCCATAGTGATAGTGCTGATGATCTCTCATGAAGAACATCTATCATATGGTCATCCTCTTCTTTGACATCTCCCATGCTAAAGATGCAAGTTGGAAGGCTGCCATCCTTCCCCTGCTGCTTTTGCCACAACGCAGAATTTGAAATGAGAGTGGGTAAAGATGATGTTGAGAGAATGCCTCTCTCCTCCTTGAGTCTACCCAAGACTCTTAGCACTATAAAATTGCCTCCCAAGGTCTCCACTCCTCTGAAATCAATGAGTGGTGCCTCAAAATGTGAAGCATATCTCATCATCTACGGATCTGGTGGTCTCCTTGGTGAAATGTCTCCATGCAATGAGACATTATCATCAAGAGTAGATTGCATACATGAATGGACCGACTTGTCCCTGCTCTCACTGCATAATCCATCCTTCCTCTTAGGTGCATCAACCTCATGAAATAGATAGGGATGTGTGCTCCTCATCACATGATGCTGGTCATCCTCCCTATCTCCTCCTTGTATCTCCATAGTTTCACACCTCATCATCAATGGAACATGTAGAACATGAGTTGTGCCTTGATCTCCACACATGAGATCCTGGGGACTTCCTTGCAAGGATGAAAGAATCCCTCTAGTTGGAGCAAGAACTCCTCCTTCCTCTACATGAGGTGCTAGATCAACTCCATATTTGATAGCGTTGTTGCCCCCCTCCTCATCAACATGTATCGGCAACCTCTCAAGGATTGGATCCTTCCTTGAAAAAGAGATCTTCATGTCTCTTTGTTTAGGGACATGAGATAAATGTCTTGCCTCTAACAAGGTATGATGCAAGAAGTCAGCCTCCTCATTGGTTTTCTGAAGTGGAATGGTGTTCATAGTTCTGTCCATCACATGCAAGGTTTGTGTTTGCTTGAGTTGGTTTTCATTCACCACATGTGTTTCAGGATTTTTTCTATCAAATATTTTCACCAATTTCTTAATGAACCTTGCATAAGAAGAAGTATTTGCATTCTTTAAAGTAAAATACTCAAATATCCACCATGCATAGGCCTTACCTGTGCTAAAAGATCATGACTGATGGCTTCATCTTCAGAATCGATGTCACGCAAAAAGGTGGCCTAGCTTCCACCCAAGCCCTGGATGAACATGTATGGGAACCATCAAAGATAGATAGAAGAAATCTATCCACATTATGTTGCTTTCTCCTCCTCACCTCGATCTTGCAAAACTCTGGGAAAGTGATATGATCTCTAAACTTCTGAGTTTGAGATTCATACTCATGCAGGAAACCACTAAGAGTTCTACTCTTAGGCATTCCTTCCTCTTCTCTTTCTCTTGTGGAAAAACTGGCCATGTGACTGTGCTGTGCCTCATAGGGCTTCGCTGCATGCTCACACTACCCATAATAAAATTTATATTTTGACTTAGTTTCAAACCCTCTTGGAGATTCTGTACGTATCTCCCTCCTTATCTTCTTGAAATCTTCATGAATGCTCTGTAAAGATCTTGGAAGAAGCTGTGTGAGCCTATCTTCCTTTCTCCCTCCACATAATGGAGTCTTCATATTCTCTTTGCTTGATAGCATCATGGCTAACATCCACAGGCTCAGCCAAGATTATGCTCTGATACCAATGTAATATCCCAAAATAGGGAATTTCTACACTATTGGGAATATCTTAAGATATTCCAAATGTGGAGATCCAGAAATACATAAACATACACTGGAAATAGTAGTGAATAACATCATACCAAAATGTATGGAAACCATAGAGCCATTTTATTATGTAAATCAGCAGCAAACATGTACAATACAACTCAAATGATCAAGGCTAACAAGCCTCTCATGAATACATGTGAAAAGATGGAATGCTGCTCTATTGCAGAGTGCTCATGAATATGGACTATGCAGTCATAGGAGGTAAAATTCTATAGGGGAATGAAAAATAACATACATCTACATATAGATGGCTCATACAACATTGGGAGTGAATATATATGCTCCCAATCACTACCTCAAGACAATCCTAGAAGGATTGGCTGAAATGTGCAAAACTGCAAAATGTTGGAGCTGCAGGGTAGCAGCTGTAACTCAAGAAATGGATATGAGTGGAGAAGGCTGAAGATGATGCATATGATGAAAATACCTCCTCAAATGGATCTCTCAAGTGAAAGTTTGATCCTATCACTGAAGATCTCACCCTCCAAATAATCTACAAAAACCCCACTGCAAATGCTCACTAGAAGTAACGCAGTCACTGAAGGAAACTGTGCTGTAGGGGGAAGGGAATGAGTTGGCCCCATGAAAAGATCTACAATAAGCTCTGAGGGCTTCCAAACTGATCTCCCAAAGGAAAGAGAGACTCCTCCTCTAAAAAATAAGTGATGGAGGTGGTGTTGTGAACCCTCACTACAACACCCTGCAACACAACATTATTCTGCTTCAGAAATAACGTTGTAGCTGAAGGAGGATGCTTGGCCTCAAGCCTAGATGTGAGGAAATTAGTACAACTACTTCAAGAGGCCTCTCAGGAAAGGAGAATGATTCCTAAATAGGAAATCCTTGTGCTAAGTAGCACTGCAACTCTGCTAAACAGCAGGAGGATGCACAAAATCTAAATAGACAATGAAATCAATAATCCAAATCATGAACAACAATGGTTGCCTTTCCCGCCTTTTAAACAAGTGAAAGCCTTATCTCCATGGGTCCCACTCATTAGGGTTTCCTCCACCAAATAAACCTCTTCCCATTCATATTGTGTTGTCTATCAAAGTGTTCTCCACCTCCTCTCCTAGCACTGTTGACTTGGTCGAACTTGACCTTGTCTCCATGAAAATTTCTTATTTCACACATAGGGGTGTGGAATACAGCTCTTATGATTATCCCTTCTCACATTTGAGGGATTTTATTCATGTTTTCATAAGCACGGGCTTCCTTACCCAATTATTTAGCTGCTAGGTGATAAAAAAACATTTAATATTCCATTTAGCTGTGTGCTAAAATGGGAATATTACATTTGTTTAAATTTTACGAGTCCAATGGAGGGGTAGCTTGGCATATTTTTCATGTTTAGGGAGTTTGAAAAAGTAGCAGAAAAAAAAAATCCAAAAGGTCTCTTTTCGTAGATAGTCCTTCGAATCCGAAAAGATAGAAAACAATATTCGAGAGAACCTCCTGATCATGTTTGACCAAGGTATTCCTTTTTCAGAATTAGTCAACCCTCATCCTGAAAAAGGGGTAAATTTAGATTGAGATAACACCAATTCATTTATTTTAATGATCTTGAAAGGACAAGTGCTTGGAATTTTTTTCATATTTAGAGAGCTAGAAATGAGCTGAAAGATGACTCCTCCTGAAGGAATGAGTGGTATAAAGGGAAAGCAAATCATTCTGGTGATGATGGAACTGCTCAAAACATGTATAGGTTAAGAGGTTGGCTAATAAGACAACTCATCACAGCGGTTCCTCTGGAAAAGGTAAAACCAAGTGAAAGTGTATGATTGACCAAGCAGATGCTGATGATGGAGTGAGAAAACCAAGGCTCATCTGGTAGAAGAGGCAGATAAAATGGAAATCATGAGAGGTATATAGGAATGGTTTCATTTTTACATAATATTGAAATTGCAAACAATGCTTGGAATTGATTTCATTTTTACACAATCTTGAAACAGAGAGAAACTATGCTTGAAGGTGGTTTCGTTTTTACACAAGATTGAAATAGAGAAAAGCCATGCTTGGAATAACTTTTCATGCCCCCAGCATAATAATTCAACTCGAGGTACATGCCCCCTAAGCTTCAATTCATTCACCTAAGTATATTACTGGTTACTAACAGGTGGATGGAATGAAGGTTCATTTACGATATCAAGTGAAAGACTCGACTGGGAATTTATGAGATCTATTCAAAGACTTGAATTGAAAGAGGATTTGTTTGATTTTTTAATGAGCTTGACACATTAAAAGAACTATGCTCATAGGGACATATTTCATTTTTTAATGAGGTTGACATAGTAAAAGAACTATCTTCATGACACCTTGTTTCATTTTTTAAGGAGCTTGACACAAGAAAAGGAAGCTTGCTCCGACACTTTGTATCATTTTTTAAGGATCTTGACACAAGAAAAGGAACTCTGCTCTAAAGACCTTGTTTCATTTTTTAAGGATCTTGACACAAGAAATTGAAATCTCCTCCGGAGACCTTGATTCATTTTTTAAGGAGCTTGACACAAGAAAAGAAACTATGCTCCGGACACCATGTTTCATTTTTTAAGGAGATTGACACAAGACAAGGAACTATGCTCCAAATACCTTGTTTCATTTTTTTAGGAGCTTGACACAAGAAAGGGAAATATGCTCCAACACCTTGTTCATGGCCCATAATAGGCCATGGCTTCCAAGATGTTCTCATCAGACTGGAGAAAAACACTTTGGAAATCAGGGTTTAATGACCCTATTGCATAATGCACTATATCACTGACTGGATCATCAGTGGATGGGAGCATGGAACAAGTTCCCACATAATTAACCTATGCCAGGGAAGATATCACTTTCATGTATTGATGATTTAGGGATGATGGTGTTGGAAATACTGGGGGGGTGAATCAGTATTATATTAAATTAGTATTATTATTAATATTTCAGAGCATTAGTTAGTCTTCAATTATTATCAGTGTTTGTACAATGATAGCAGTAAACAAAAGGAATGAAATTGCACACAGTTTTTAAGGTGGAAACCCTCTCCAAGACAAAAGCCACCTGAATGCTTTTCTAATAATTCTTTAATATTCAACTCCAATTGAAAATAAAGCTCCAAATTCCTAGAATCTAGAAAAGCATTCTTCTCTAGATCCCACTGGATGGACGCTCCAACACTCAAGATTCTCCAGTAGTCAACTGAACGGATGCCCCAACACCCAGTGAGCTACAATTCACCTTAGCACCACCCTAGAATAAAAGAAGAATGGACTCTCGTACCAGGGAAAATGTTCCACTTTACAATGATATAGAATGATGTAGAATAAAAATACATAGTAGACCATAACCCCAACTATGACACAACCACCTAATGATGATCCTAGACCTCCTGACACTGCCTCTTCAACTCTTGGCAGATAGACACTAGTACAATTTTTACAATAATACATTTACAATGACTTAGTACAATGATACCTTTATAATGACTGTATGCAGTGTTTCCCACTTGAAGACTTCATGTGGTGAACTTCTTGCTGCTGATCTGCACCTTGATTGCTTCTCTTGTCATGCTACCTTCTATTGCACCTTGTTTTGCTTTGCTGCCCTAGAAAGTCTATTCCTTTGCAGCCCTTAACAACACATGATCTAGATTTTTCTTGCCTTCTAGGATCTTGATATTGAATATGGCGTATCTATGGTATTTCAAATCCCCAATATGTGATTTCTAGTTCTATCGTATTCCTCTGAGTTTTCTTTCCAATGCCACAAGTCTGAACCAATTTGGATTCTTCAAGTGAGAGTTATGCCCAATCTGTCACAATGACCTAATTATGGACTGGTTCAGTAGAGCGAACTTGTACGGCATTCCACGTGTCACTGTTTCTTAATTAAAATTAGAAATTGATACAGAGAAAACCATAGTCCGTTCATTGTCTGCCACTTTTTACATAATTCCAATTCGATACTCAGATATAGATTTATGATGATTTTCCCAAGGTCACTTCTTTGAGATGAAGTTCAGGAGCCTGCAAAAAAACTGACTTCCACAGATCATATCTCCGAAAATATTGCACATCTTGATCTGTAATTCTTACAAGATCTTCCTCAGGATTTCATCTTCGCATCATATAAATTTCAGCTTCTGAACTTTCATAGAAAAAATGTTAGAGCACAAATTCCATGATGACCTGTTTCAGGTAGCGAAATCCCTACATGAGGAGGACATGAGGATCACAATTTATATAAATGCTTAGGTTGAGAGGGTCTTCAACAAGTGAACATGGGAGGTATTTTAGGAGCTTAAAAATTATTAATTATTGTCTTTTTAATGACCAATGCCACAACCCCATGTGGTTTTAGCCCACTAATTGGGGTTACAAACTTCAAACATGAATATCTCTCAAACCATGAAGAATTAAATGGCGTGCTATATATCAATGGAAACATCTTGACAAGTAGAAGCCATCAAAAAAATTATTGACCAGAATATAGTAATTTGGTAGGTCAAAATTCCCATGCAATATCAGGGTAGCCCCTGGTGCTGCTTGAGTTGAGATCAATGACAACCACTGATCAACAATCTCCCCCTTTGGCATTGATGGCAACACAAGTCCTCCCCCTGCGATCATGACACCTCTTCCTACAACATTCTCTCCCCCTTTGACATCAATGGCAAAGGGTGATTCCTCTTTGACACACAACCATCTCATGGACCTGTACACGCTTCCACTCCCCCTTTATATTTTGAATAAGTAAAATCTAATGAGAACTGGGGAGAATCCCAAGCTTCTGGAAAATATATTCAAATGCTTCACGAGTAATCTTATGATCATCAACACTTCCTTCCCAATCTACATCTGTAAAGGCTTGAATAATGAGACTGTTACCCTTGGGATACCACAAGCCATATATTGTTGTTCCCTTTAGATATCGAAGAATTATTTTTACTACAATAATATTTGATTCTTTTGGTGCTGCTTGGAATCTTGCTACTTGTCCAACTACTTGCATAACATCTGGCTGGGAGGCTATTACATAGAAGACTACCAATCGTAGATCTACACAACCACTAATCGACATCCTTATATGAGTCGTCTATGCTCAATTTGCAACCTGTTACCATCGGAGTAAGGATGGGTTTGCAATCTTCTATTTTTAATTTCTTGAGAATTTCCTTGATGTACTTGGCTTGGGATATAAATATTCCTTTCTCTTGCTAAGATATTTGAAGCCATAAGAATTATGTCAACTCACCAAGTAATGACATCTCAAACTCACTTTGCATATTTGTAGCAAAGTTCTTACTTATTCGATCATCATTGCTACCAAATATTATATCATCCTCTTTCACTATTAGACATGCTTTAGTTGCTTCATCCAGAACTTATATGTCATTTGGAGCTCGACTTGTTGTAGCCACAATTTCACCATACCTGCCTTTCCTAATTTCACACTTTGTGGAGTTGAATAGTATTGTGTGTCCTTGATCATACATTTTTCCAACACTGAGTATATTTTGATTCATGTTTTCAACCAATATAACATTCATGGTTAGAACATCTTTTCTTCCGAGAGTGACGGTACCTGATCCTATAACATTTGAAGATCCATCATTTCCAAAGGACACAGTTCCATCCTTATTCTCTTTTAGAGATACAAATTTCTTTCTATCTCCAGTCATATGCATTGAGCAACCACTATCAACATACCACACATCTTTGTTGTTTTGAGCCTTGAGAGCAAGAGCACAATTATCAGTCTTATTCTTCTTCCATGTTCATTTGTTCTGTGGCTTCGAATATTCTTTTGGAGCATTTTCAAGTCTATAGTCTCTAGCTATGTGTCCAAAGTTTCAAAATTTGTAGCATTCAATATTATTTATTAAATCTTCAAATCTATTGATGTTTTGTTGAGCCCTGGGAGGTTCATATTTGACAGTTCTCTGGAATTGTATTGGTTCCCAGGGTACGTGTGACATTCTACATCTTTATGACCAAATTTTACACATGAATAACAATAGCCATAAAAAATATGTTAGTACTTGGACGGAAAACTTCGTTGAGGAATTGTGTTCCAAGGTTGTTCTTGTGAATCTTGTCCAATGAAGTCTACATGCATGTCAAATATCACAAGTTCATTGTATTTTGTTGTAGAAGGTCCTGCTTCTTCTTCTTTGTAACCAAGGCCAGTTCTGTCGTTGTAATATCATTGATTGTTGATGAGTTCTTCCAATGCCCTTGAGCTTTTGGCATAGTTTTGGACAGTTTTTCCCTTCTTCACTTCCTTACGAAGCGAGACTACTTCGGCTTCTAATGCTTCCCTTTCTTGGTTTCTTTCTTCCAACTTCTTTTTAAGTGACTCTTCAATACATTTGTGTTCTTCAACTTCAATTTTGAGACCTTGAACTTGTTCTTCAATAGTATTGGAATGGATCTTCTCAGCCTTCAGCTCTTTTATAAGCTTGATTGCCTCCTTAGAAAATTATTCTATGTTCAACCCTTCTTCTTCGTTGTTTAATACCTCTTGTTTAATGTGCTTGGCCATAAAAAATACTCTCTCATGGGCTTCTTCTTCGCTATCATTGTCTTCATCGAATGATGATCAATATTCTTTAGAGAGAAAGTTCCTTTTGAATCCTTTATTTTTTCTTTGCTTGTTGAATTTCTTAAAGCATTTATTTTCTTTTGAGTTGCCATCACTTCTGTTCGGACATTTTTTTGCGAAATTCCCAACCTCACCACATCCGAAACATATCAATGGAAGTTTAACCTGGAATTTTCCCTTACCAATTTTTAGTTTTCTCATAAAGTAATTATATTCTCCATCTGAAAGACCTTCTCCATCATCTTCCTTTTCTTCACACTTGTAGGTACAGGTTTGTGCCTTTGAAGGTTGTTTCTCTATATTGGTTTTCTTAGATGCATCAAATGCAGTTTCTAGATGCGAAGTACCCTCTTCTTCATGAAGTCTCATTTCATATGCTATGAGAATTCCATGTAATTCATCTTTGTTGAGTTTGTCCAGATTTGCACTATATTCTAAGACCGATACCTTTGGGTTGAATCTCCCTGGTTTCATTCTTAAAATATTTTGTATAATAGTCTTCTTGTCAACAGGCTCTCCCAATCCTTCCAGAGTGTTGGTTATTTCATCAACGTGTTGGAAGTATGCAGCAATTTTGTTATCTTCTTTCATTCTGATTTGCTCAAATTTTTCTTTGTAGATTTGAAGCTTTTCTTCTTTAACATTTGAGTCACCTGCATATATATTCTCAAGCTTGTCCCATAAATTTTTGGTGGTTTTACAACCCAACACCTTATTATAAGTAGATTCAATAACTCCACTGATAATAATATTCTTTGTTTTTGCATCATTTACCAAATTATTCTTACCTTGTTCATCTGTGGTTGATGTAAATCCATTTTTAACAGTGTCCCATACTTCGTAACCTTGCACCAAGAGATAGGCCTGAATTCTTCCTTTCCAGAGTGCATAATTATTTTCATTGAACAGAGGTACACCATTCTTGGTATGCTCCATGACCTCCTTCTAGCTATTAAACTGCTATTGAAGGAACCAAGCCGCGATACCAATTTTTGGAAATACTAAGAGAGTGGGGGGGGGTCAATTAGTATTCCTTTCAATTAGTATTATTATTAATCTTTCAGAGCATTAGTTAGTCTTCAATTATTATCCGTGTTTGTACAATGATAACAGTAAACAAAAGGAACACAACTGCACACAGTTTTTAAGGTGGAAACCCTCTCCGGGACAAAAACCACCTGAATTATTTTTTAATGATTCTTTAATATTAAACTCAAATTGAAAATAAAGCTCCAAATTCCTAGAATCTAGAAAAGCATTCTTCTACAGCTCCCACTGGATGGACGCTCCAATGCCTAAGATTCTTCAGTAGTCAATTGAACGTATGCCCCAACACCCAATGAGCTACAACTCACCCTAGCACCACCCTACCACCCTGAATTTTTCACAGTTTTGAACCTTTTGGTGACTTTATGCACCATCCTTGCACCACCCTGCCACCCTATTGAAGAATAAAAGAAGAATTGACTCCCGTACCAAGGAAAATGGCCAACTTTACAATGATATAGAATGATGTAGAAGAAGAATACACACTAGACCATAACCCCAACTATGAGACAACCACCTAATGATGATCCTATACCTCCCGACACTACCTCTTCAACTCTTGGCAAATAGACACTAGTACAATTTTTACAATGACCTAGTACAATGATACCTTTATAATGACTTTATGCAGTGTTTCCCACTTGAAGACTTCATGTGGTGAACTTCTTGCTACTTTTCTACACCTTTATTGCTGCTCTTGTCATGCTACCCTCTACTGTGCCTTTCTTTGCTTTACTGCCCTAGAAATTTTGGTCCTTTGCAGCCCTTGACAACACATGATCTAGATTTTTCTTGCCTTCTAGGATCTCGATATTGAATCTCGTGTATCTCTATTATTTCAGATCCCCAATATGTGATTTTTGGTTTTTTAGTAGTCCTTTGAGTCTTCTTTCCAATTCCATAAGTCTGACCCAATTTGGATTCTTCAAGGGAGAGTTATGCCCAATCTCTCACAATTAACTAATTATGGACTGGTTCAGGAGAGTGAACTTGTACGCAATTTCATGTGTCATTGTTTCTTAATTTGGATATGAAATTGATATAGAGAAAAGTAAATTCCATGCACTATCTTCCAATTTTTACAGAATTCCAATCTAATACTCAAAGGGAGAGTTTGAGGATTTTCCCAAGGTCACTTCTCTGAGATGAAGTTCAGGAGGCTGCAAAAACATTGACATCCACAGATCATATATCCGGAAATATTGTGCACCTTTATATGAAATTTGTGCAAGAGTGTTGTCAGTATTTCGGCTTCGCCTCATAAAAATTTCAGCTTCTGAACCTTTGTATAAAAAAACGTTAGAGCGCAAATGCCACGATGACCTGTTTCAGGTAGCGAAATCCCTACATGAGGAGGATATGTGGATCACAATTTATATAAATGATTAGGTTGAGAGGGTCTTCAACAAGTGAACGTGGGAGGGATTTTAGGAGCTTGAAAATTATTAATTATTGAATTTTTAATGACCCATGCCACAACCCCATGGGGTTTTAACCCACTAACTAGGGTTACAAACTTCAAACATGAATATCTCTCAAACCGTGAAGAATTACATGGCATGCCATATATCAACTAAAACATCTCGATAAGTAGAAGCCATAAAAAACATTATTGAACTAGAATATAGTAATTTGGTAGGTCAAAATTCCCATGCAAGATCAACTTAGCCCCTAGTGCTGCTTGGGTTGACATCAATGACAACCACTAATCAACAGATGGTTGATGGGGAATCAGATTAGGACCAATGAATGAAATTTGATCAATGGTCACAATTATGCCTTCATGTGGGAAACACATCACACCAAATATTGAAGAGATAAGAGCTCCCATGACATAATTATAGTCACACCCAAGGAGTAAGTTAAAATCCAAGGGACCTTAGACAACCATCATGTCTACATAGACAATATTTCCTCCCAAAGTAATAAGCAACTTCATAATGATCCCTATTGGTTGAATGGTTCCTATGTTAAAAAGGTAACAGATTATGGGTAATAGGCACAAGCTACGCAGAACCAAAATTTTTCCAAGAAGTTGAGGACAGAATAATAATAGATGTGCCTTCATATATTATTTTTCTAGGTACAACCACATTATAAGCCTATATTGTGATCTCAAAGGGCACATAATAAGGAAAATGATATCTTGTCAATTGACCCCAATCAAAGGAAGTGACAAAACTTCTTGTAGGGGATGTCATGGGAACGACAAAGCTACCCCCTTGTGTTATAGGAATGGGAGAATTTCCCTCCAATTCATGGGAACATGAAGAAAAAAAAACACCCTCAATGGTATGGGGTTCACTCTCTATGGGAAAGGTATGATAAACTAGAGGTGGAATAAGGTTGACCGTCTTCTCAACTAATGGTTGGTCGGGAACAAACTCATGGGCTTCACTTTCAGAGAGAGTGGGATTGGAGAGAGATAAATTCTGATCAATCACTTGATCAACTAATGTAGGATTAGAGAAAAGCTTTCATTATGTAGCAGGAAGATAGGGCTAAGAAACTGTAAGGTTATCCAACACTTTTGAGGCTTCATCCATAGAAGGACAAAGATGAATGGGATGATTCCCTTCAAACAATTTACAAGGAAATTTAACTTTACCATTTTTCCCATGGACCTTATTATCACTAGTTGAAGGTTTATCACCAGCATGATCTCCAGAGGCCAATGCCAATTTGGGTCAGTGGACCACTCTTCTAATACCCTGGGAATACTAGGAAAATCCCTAAGAAATTGGCCACCCTTACATAACTTGCAAGGGAATTTGATTTTACGGGGCTGATTGGAAGGTTTTCAACATCAGTTGCATTGGAAGAAATGGTTTCTTCGTTTCCCCCTTAATTATTTTTCTTCTTATTCTTCATCATATTCTTCTTCTTATTAGCTTCCTGGTTAGTAGAATCCAGAGTTTTACCAAGCGAAGAGGAAGAATGGGGTGAAGAAACATCTAAAGAAGGGGAGGGGTCAACTTTAGGGTCAACATTAGGTTGAAATTGTTCAGGAGGAGGCGAAATTGGTTGAGAATCAGCTTGGAAATTTGGAACCATGGGTGTTGAAAATAACCAAACTAGAAAAACAATGGTTAATCCCAGGAGGGACAAAGTTTCCATATAGGGAGTGCCAACTTTTACAAAAAAAGGAAAATGTATAGGATTCCCAGATGATGGGTTTCCTTTTTGGGTAAACTCAGGAATTGTTTCCATTAGGCTCAACCTAAGATCTATTAAGGAGTCGTACATGGGTAAGATGTTTTCGTGGACAGTAAATTTTACAATTAAAAAAAATAAATAAAAAGGGATAATATAGGCAAAAGGTATTACCAAGTATTCGTGGACTGAAATATACACCTTAGTGAACCAAGGAATTGATGTACAGAAGCCAATCTCCCCGAATGTTGTGTTTGGTGTATCATGTATAAAATGCGGCCAAGTCGGTTACCTATGGTAGGGTTGCAATCTAGTGGGGTCTCCAAAAATATATGCGACGGTACATGGGAGCTCATTCCATGGTAGCGTTGTCTAATGTGTAACTGTTTGATGAGAGCATCCCCATATACTTACCATACATGGAGCATATTCCTTTATACTTCTTTATGTGGGATGGGATATCACCCTCGGGATACAACACAGGATGTTAGCAACAGTTACTATGATTAACGACACTGGAACACATCTCTAGCCTAGACCTCTAGATATTTGTGTTAATTCAAAATTCTCCTTATGTTAATTGAGGTTCATTTTAATGTTGATATGAAATTAAATTTTTATTTTGGGCTCAAAACGATGTCACCTGAATTCTTAGGATGTAGCTATATGAGAAAAGGATTCCTTTTATTTCGATGAAAGTTAAACTAATAAGGGAAGAGATCACAAAGATTGATGCATCAAACAAAATGCAGCAAAAAAATTCCCCTCGACTAGCTTTCACTTTGCAAGTTCTAAAAAGCAAAGATGATTTCACTTTCACTATCCCAAATGACACTCATTCAAAAGTACAATTATTTCTACTTTCACTAAGATGCATTTAAATGAATTTTTTTTCTCTTTCACTTTGAGTGATGTAATACACTTGATGTAGCTAATGAAATTTTAAGCTTTCAATTGTTGAAAAAATGTAATCTATTTCCAATAAGAAATTTCAAAAACTAGCCTTTTGATGCAAGTGATCTTATGCATGTAATGAAAAGTAATTCTTCAAATGAAAACTAAAAAGGCGCAAATACCTATTTATTTTTAAAAATCACAAATGTTACTACTATTCTAAAGAAAATAACCAATGTTTCTTGGATGATACAAGTAGTAAACAAAGATTTTAATTTGATTGAAACAACAAAACTCAATCAAAATACAATTTTTACCACTTAAAACATAAGACTAATTTGCACTTTTCAAGAGACTGAAGACACCCAAAGTAAGAAATAATGAAATAAAATCAAAGAAAATATCTCAAGGATCAAGACACACTAAGGATTTTCTAGAATAAATTCTAAAGATCTATATTTTCTAAGACCAACGCGGACCTCTAGTTAACAGTTGTGGTCTACACTGTGATTGTTCCAGCAAAAACAAGCATTGGCAGCGCAAATATAACTATTAAAAAGTGTGTTGAGCAAGGAAAAGAGGCATAAAAAAAGAAATTATTGAGTGTTACACAGTAATTTGTCACCGTCCCTACCATTCCCCGTCCCGCACATTGGAGGGCCCATTATGTGACCTGTGAGCAATGTCATGCCTTAAAACCATCATCATTGCATTCCTCTAAACATGAGCTTCAATTGCCCTAAAGACATCTCCCTGCAAAAAACCATAAAAACATCCATTTTTGCATTGGCGCAGGCAGCCAGTTCATCACTCGCGCCAATGAGGAAAATCCTGCAAATAGGCCGCGCCAACTGGCGCTCTGTCCCAGATTCGCAGTCACGCCAGCCAATTTAAGGAGTGTTTTTTAAATAAGAAAGGCAGAATTTTTGTTTCAACAAACTCAGAAACTTCTATCTATCTTGAGTTGGGAGGTTTGGCTCCAGGAGTTCCATGGAAGGGAAGTGGTTTTCCACCTCTCATGGAAGCTTCCTTGATGATAGGGCCAATCCCACAATTATAGGGATCCCAACTCCCCTTTCTCCTTCTATAAAAGCTTACCCATTGCCATTGCAAGCTGGTCTTGAAGTGCCCGAGTCTTGAAGTTCCTAAGATTTGAATCTCCAAATTCCCAAGAGCCTTTATGCTGCAAGAGCCCTCATTCTTCCCTTAAGGCTGACTCAAGCAAGGAGACTATCGTCGAGAGACTCTAGAGAGGCTCGTCCCTTCCCTGGCGAGTTTTGCGAGACGTGAACGACTGGAGACCCTTCCGAAGGAGACCACACCGTCAGAACATTGGTTGTACTCTCTTTCGATTGCTTATTAATGAATGACTACCAGTTATGGTTCCAATCTGTTTTTCACTTATGATAATGATGAGTTATATCCTTTCTGACTGATATATAGTTGTGTATTCTAGATTTTATGCTTGTATTCGTGTTGTTTCTTGCATGTGCAGGTGTCCATTCACGGAGATCGTGGGGATCGTGATCTGCCGAAGCTGAGGAACGGGAACGCTGTCTCTTCTATGAATCATAGCACTGGACTCCAGGTAGGCCTCCATCATTGGCTTATTTATTCACAATTAGGAACTTGCGCTGTAGCATTTGATGATTGTTTCTAGACCCCTGCTGGGCTAGTAGGGATCGCCTCTATCTGCAGAGGGGATTTACCTCCTCAACAATTTTGCGACTCCGCTAGGGACGTCTAGTTTTAATTGTCTCGTTTTGATTTTCTCTTTTTGATTGTTTCACGATTTTCCTTGCTTGGTTGGCCTTCTAGGCTGGGTTCTTTTGTGTTTTGGCTTTTGGTTCAGCCCCAGAGGATCAGATCTGACCTCTGTTTTTCTGAATTTTCACCTTTTCATTGTTGGCTTTATTGGCACGAGTTTAGCCCTGACAGTCGCGCCAGTTGGCGCAGTTTTCCAGTTCATCACTCGCGCCATCCTCTGTCTGGCGCAGATTACAGCCAGACAGTCGCGCCATTTCCTGTAGGTGGTAGGGTTACCCTTGTTCGGAAGCTTCTTTTGGTCAGTACTTTGCTTCTGGGTTTGTTTTGGATTCTGCTTGAAGTGGTGAGTCTGGTCTTGGTTGGGAGAAATTATTTGTTTTTTCATTTTCAGGCGTTGGCGCTTGTTGTCAGTTAGCAACCCGCGCCAATTGGCCATTGGTGCTAGTTGTCAATGTGCAAGTAGCGCCAATTGTTGCCAATTGGCGCTAGTTTTCAATGGACAAGTCGTGCCAATTTCAGGGTGTATGAAAATTGAGATTTTTTCCCTAAATCCTTCACCAGTGTGTCTTTCCCTTCCGGTATTTTCCTTGTATGAGCATAGATTACATTGCTCATTGTTTGGGATGTCTTCTTTCCATGATTGCTTGATGTAAAAGGGAATGAATGCCTTGTTTTGATCTCATTCTTTGGAAGTCCTCTTTGTGTTTTGTCAACTTTTGAGGAATTTTGTTACAAAGTGTTTTGAAACAATGATTTCATTCTTAGGGTTTATTTACATCTCTTTTGCATTCATCCTTCATTAAGAAGCTTTGTGTTTATTTAGTTTTCATCTCAAAGTGTTCTTTTTGTTAAAATGCATTAGATCACATTGCATTGAAGAATATTTTGAGATTTATCATTGAACTTAGATCACAATTGTTTAATGATTGAAAGCTTAAAATCGCTTTGAGTGAATTCTCTTTCATTGAAAGCATGCATTAAGTAGATTCTCATTTCATCGAAAAATGCATTGAGTGCATTCTTATTATTTGAAAAGAAAAAGGAAATTGTGCATGGATTACAATTGCATAGTTTTCGGAAAAAGAATTTTGCATAGATTACATTGCATAATTCGCTTCATTGAATGTTTTAGAATACTTTTGGATAGTGAAAGTCATCTAGTTTGGAAAAGTTTTGTTTTCAATGTTGTTGTTTGTTGCATCATTGTTTGAAGCTCTTCCCTTAACTAGCTAGCATTCATCGAATTGAAAGATTTATTTTCTCACGCAGCTGCATTTAGGAGATTGTCATATGACATACGGTAGGGCCTTGAAACCAAAACGTATTTGAAGATCAACATTTAAATTTAGTGAATTAACCTAAGGAAGCATTGAAACATTAACGAAATTTTAGAGGTCTAGGCTAGAGACGTGTTCCGGCGTCGTTAAAACTAGTAGTTGTCGTTCGCCTCTTGGCTTTAGACAGCACTAGTACGGACTTGTGCTCCCCGTACCGTCGCGTATATAAAGGGAGACCCCACTAGGTTGCTATCCTTTATCCGTAGGAAGCCAAGTCTGCTGCCCTATACCCATGATACACTGAACACAACATTCGGGGAGATTGCCTGCACGTACGGAAAGTCCTTGGTTGATTTCTCTTTCATTTTGAAACCAAGGTGTATATTGCAGTTCACGGTTATTTGGTACACCCTTTGCCTAGAATTCCTGAGCAGTCATTTTGATCTTTTCTGACTCTTTAAATTTGAAAAGGTCATCAAGCGCTTGTCCTTTCACGCTTGTTTCCAATCTGAAAGTGATAGAGTCATATTTTTCCTATTTCTCGACTCTTAAAAGATGAAACGGTAGAGTTGTGTTTCAATGTTTTAAAAATTAACTGCCCACGAAATATTCCTGGTTAAAGTTAGTTTCCTTAGGGTGTTGTTCTGAAGATCGTTTCTGATGGAAAATTTTCCAGAGTTCACCAACCAAGGAATCCCCTCCGATGGGAATCCTGGTCCTTTTCCTCCTTTTGGAAATGTTGGTGCTCCTTATATGGCAACGTTGTCCCTTCCCGGGTTAACTGTTAGGTTGCCTGTTTGGTTGTTTTCAACCTCTGTGGTCCCGAATGTCTCGGATTCTGTTCAATCAGTTCCTCCACCTGAACAACATCATGTTGATTCCAAGGTGGACCTCTCCCCTTCTTCGCCTGTTTGTGCGTCCTCCTCTTCTACTTCGTCTGGTGAAAGTCTAGATTCAAGTAACCAAGTGGCTAAGAAGAAGAAGAAGAAGACAAAGAAGAAGAAGTCTGATAAGAGAGAGGCTAAGGCTGCAGCTGCTGCTTCTAATGAACCTCCTCTTGATAAACCTTCCAACCCTCCACGGAAATTCAAGTTCCCTTGCATGTTGTGCACGGGAGACCATCTTCTTCGAGACTGCCCTGGCATTCCCAAGGTGCTCAAAGAATGGTCCAATGGTCGTCCGCCATTGCCTTTGGCTTCTGGGAGTCAGGTTGGGGGCACGTCTTCAGCTAGTGTTGGTAAAACTCCTAAGAAGCAGGGTAAGATTACCAATCCCTGTAGGTTGTGTGAAGGGCACCATGCCATTCACCTTTGTCCTTATATGGATGAAGCCAAGCGAGTGTTGGACAACTCAACTGTTTCTACACCATGCCTCCTGGCTGGTTACAAACAGCTTTCTTTGAGTCCTCCGCTAGTTGATCCTACGATTGGTCAAGAATCATCCTTGGTCAATCCCGCTCACTCGGAAATTCGAATTCAGGAATCCGTTCTCGACCAACCATTGGTCGTGGGATCGGTTGAACTGGCCCTGTTTGCGGTGCACTAGGTATTTTACGTTGAGAGTGGACCTCACATCCCTCAGGTTCTTCTTGTTTCTTTAGATTCCTCGGACTTGGAGAAAGATTCTCTTGTCCCTATACCTCAAGAAGTTGCTCCTCCACCTCCCGTGATGGAGATCCTGGAGGATACCCCTCCCACCTTCGAGATGGAGGTCGTGGAGGATGTTCCTTCTTCTTCCATAACACCAGGGGAAGACCATCTCAGTTCGATGGTAGCCCCTCCAAGTAGTTTGGTCGCTTCCTTCAATTGGAGTCGATTTGCAGGATACCGCCTTCCGTCTTATGTGCCTTTCGAGATCACAGTACAGGCTTTTGGTCTGGTTGTACCCAGCACCATTATAGACGAAGGCGCGTCTGTTAGTATTATATCCTCAACTACTTGGAAAGCTTTCGGTTCACCGCCGCTTACGCTTGTTACGCAGAATCTGTTGGCATTTAACAGAAGGACGAGTCAACCATTAGGGATCCTTCCAAGGTTACCTCTTACTTTGGGAGGTAAAACTCTCCATATGGACATGATGGTTGTTCCAGGCCCCTTGGATTTCAATCTACTCTTGGGGCACGATTACACCTATGCCATGGGAGCTCTTGTCTCCTCCCTTTTTCATGTGGTTTGTTTTCCGCATGAAAGACGGATTGTGACCATTGATCAACTGTCGTTCTTTGGTCCTGATGTGGCAACTGGCCCGCCATCATCCCCTCCTAGTTTTTTTCCACCCGTTGTATCTGCCCCACCGCAGGTCAACTATGTGGCTACCTACCCCGTGTCTGTGCTCAGTGATGATGCCGTCGTGCATAGTGTGCTGGGGGCATTGGGTCCTGACTTCCAAGATGTCTTCCTTCCATCAGGAGTGGAACTCTTGGAAGGCATGACTTCTTGTTCATTATGATGAGGTCGGTCAGAGCATGGTTCTTTTCTTGTGTCAACCTCCTTAAAAAATGAAACCAGGTTGTCGGAGCATGGTTCGTTTTCTTGTGTCAAGCTCCTTAAAAAATGAAACAAGGTTGTCGGAGCATAGTTCTTTTCCTTGTGTCAAGCTCCTTAAAAAATGAAACAAGGTAGTCGGAGCAGAGTTCCTTGTCTTGTGTCAAGCTCCTTAAAAAATGAAACAAGGTTGTTGGAGCATAGTTCCTTGTCTTGTGTCAAGCTCCTTAAAAAATGAAACAAGGGTGTCCGAGGATAGTTCTTTTAATGTGTCAACCTCGTTAAAACAATGAAACATGTTCCCGTTCAATTCGAGTCTTTGACAAGATCTCGTAAAATCCCAGTCGAGTCTTTCTTGGATCTCGTAACTTGAACCTTCACTCCATTTGTATTTCATATGGACTGAAGCTTGGGGGGCATGTACCTCGAATTGAGTCACCATGCTGGGGGGCATGCTCACTTTTTCAAGCATAGTTTGTTTCCGTTTCAAGCTTGTGTAAAAATGAAACCGGTTTCAAGCATAGTTTATCTTTGTTTCAAGCTTGTGTAACATGAAACCAACTTCAAGCAGAGTTTTCTGATTTCAAGCTCGTGTAAAATGAAACCATTCCCATTTTACCTCTTGTGATTGCCATTTTATCAGCCTGTTTTGTCAGATGAGCCTTGGTTTTCTCATTCCATCGTCCCCATCTGCTTGGCTGATCATACGCCTTCACTTGATTGTTTTACCAAATCCTGAGGAACCGCTACGATGAGTGGTCTTGTTAGCCAGCCTCTTGAACTTTACTTGTTTTGAGAAGTTCCACCATTCCCAGAACCAGTTGCTACCCTTTATACCACTCGTTCCTCCAGGAGGAGTCATCTTTCAGCTCTTTTCTGACTCTCTAAACATGAAAATATTGCCGAGGCCCTTGTCGTTTCGATCTCGTTAAATTGGACACGAATCAACATCTACCCAAGATATCAGCACTCTTCGGGCTGGGATAGATTATTTACGAAAAAGGAATACCCTAGCCTATCGCGACTAGGAGGTTTTCTCAGACATAGTTTTCTGCCTTTTCGGATCTGAGGAACTATTTACGAAAAGGGACCGTTGGAGTTTACTTTTCCGCTGTCTTTTCAAACTCTCTAAATATGAAAAGACACCGAGTTCTTCCTTTTTTAGACTCGTTAAACCTAAATGACATCGGAAATTGTCAATCATGACGTTATTCGAGTTTCTCCTTCCTAGGGATCGTTAAATGTACTAGGATGGATTCATTCCAAAGACGGACTTATATGACAAGCATATGGTATCCTCTTCAAGCTTGCGTAAAAATAAAGAGGTACTCGCCAGAAATGGTGGGGGAAAAATGGAACTAAAATCGTTGTTGTGTCGGCAGTATGTCGCTCTTGAACATGGCACTTGTCTGCATTTGTGTTAGGTTGGGGATATCTCATCTCGTTTTTTCCACTTGTCTCCATGGGTTTGGGTGATCCTTTTTGACCTCTCATCTGCTCTTTGCCTCGTCACTATGAACTTTGATATTTTGATGTCAAATACTGCCAAGTCCACTGTCGTGCCATTTATATGTTCAAGATAAGTTGACCTCTGCAAGTATCAACCTCCCTCTTATTCTCATCTGATCCTAATTCACAAAAACATTATGTTCCTCTCTCTCATGTCGATGATGTGGGAAACATTATGGCCCACCTTCGATCAAGGCCACTTCCTGTCAACTTCAGCTCATTATCCAGGAAGCTGATCTAGAGACCCCCTTCTAGTACCTTGGAGCCTGCATGCCTCAATGGCAGGTTCTTCGCATTCGACACGAGGTTTCCATCATTGGCCTCCGATCGAGTGACTTAATGGTGTTCGACGCTGCACTTCCGATCTACACGCCGTAGATTGTACCCGCAGTACCTTACCTCGAGGGCCATCGTCATTATTGGTGGTTCTCTACATCCGTGCATCAGCCTCTCATCATTGGCTGGTAATCAGACGATGTTCTTGCATGTTCAACTTCAGCTCACATATTCGCATGCTTGAACTTGTACTTTGTTCGAGTCGAGATGGAGCGCAAGACCTTGGATTGTGTCTGTTGTAATCCAGGCTGCGATATTGTGGATTATTTTTAATTATGTACATGACTCACTGATTGGATGGTTGTGACCATACCTGAGTCTATTTATTGATCCTCACTGGATGGCTGCGACCATACCTTGGATCTGGATTATTGTATACTCTATTTTGGATGGCTGCGTCCATACCACATATCCATCATGTACTTGAGATATCAGTTGTATTTCTCCACTCAGGTTTTCCAACGGCGGAGCTTCAGTTGAACACGTTCTCGTAAAGCATTTCACCCCTCTCTCTCTCTCTCGGGCCTCATGCTTTAGGGGGCATCTGTTACACAGTAATTTGTTATTGTCCCTACCATTCCTCGTCCCGCACATTGGAGGGCCCATTATGTGACCTGTGAGAAATGTCATGCCTTGAAACCATCATCATTGCATTCCTCTAAACATGAGCTTCAATTGCCCTAAAGACATCTCCCTGCAAAAAACCATAAAAACATCCCTTTTTGCATTGGCGCGGGCAGCCAGTTCATCACTCGCACCAATGAGGAAAATCCTGCAAATAGGCCACGCCAACTGGTGCTCTGTCCCAAATTCGCAGTCGCGCCAACCAATTTAAGGAGTGTTTTTTAAATAAGAAAGGCGGAATTTTTGTTTCAACAAACTCAGAAACTGCTATCTATCTTGAGTTGGGAGGTTTGGCTCCGGGAGTTCCATGGAAGGGAAGTGGTTTTCCACCTCTCATGGAAGCTTCCTTGATGATAGGGCCAATCCTAAAATTATAGGGATCCCAACTCGCCTTCCTCCTTCTATAAAAGCTTGCCCATTGCCATTGCAAGCTGGTCTTGAAGTGCCCGAGTCTTGAAGTGCCTAAGCTTTGAATCTCCAAATTCCCAAGAGCCTTCATGCTGCAAGAGCCCTCATTCTTCCCTTAAGGCAGACTCAAGCAAGGAGACTATCGTCGAGAGACTCTAGAGAGGCTCGTCCCTTCCCTGGCGAGCTTTGAGAGACGTGAATGACTGGAGACCCTTCCGAAGGAGGCCGCAGCGTCAGAACATTGGTTGTACTCTCTTTCGATTGCTTATTAATGAATGACTACCGGTTATGGTTCCACTCTGTTTTTCACTTATGATAATGATGAGTTATATCCTTTCTGAATGATATATAGTTGCATATTCTAGATTTTATGCTTGTATTCGTGTTGTTTCTTGCATGTGCAGGTGTCCATTCACGGAGATCGTGGGGATCGTGATCTACCGAAGCTGAGGAATGGGAACGCTGTCTCTTCTATGAATCATAGCACTGGACTCCAGGTAGGCCTCCATCGTTGGCTTATTTATTCACAATTAGGAACTTGCGCTGTAGCATTTGATGATTGTTGCTAGACCCCTGTTGGGCTAGTAGGGATCGCCTCTGTCCGCAGAGGGGATTTACCTCCTCAACATTGAGGAAAAAATGTAGACTTGATACATCAAAACACTTACAATCCAGAATACAGATTGAAAAACAATACACTCAAGTGTTCGTTCAAAGTTTGGCCAAACTAAGCATGGAGACAAAAATAAGAAGAGGGTGAAATAGGTGTAGGCTACCCAGCAGAGTCGCCAATTTTTTATGTAGGAAAATACCTTATTCAGAAAGAAGTGATCCCTATATCCCAATGAGTGGGTCTAATAACAACAGTGACAAAGAATAGAAGCTTTCCTAGTTTAACATCGAAATAATACGAGAGAGGGAGATGGCCAACGTCACTCCTATGCGATTGTTTCCTCAATGTCAATGTCGATCATTTTGCTTCTAGGCGTGCTTCTCACTATACCTTTTGCGTCTCAATAACTAAAAAAAATATCATGCGACAAAAAATGAAAGAGACAAACATATATATATTTCAAATTAAACCACATGACAAATCAAGGATTATCATGAGAAACCAATTAATATTAACAAGTTCATGGGAAGAAAAGCATACTTTGTATTATTAAATAAACAAAGGGAAGCTTACAACTAGTGCCTTGATGTTGGAGGCCTCCTTCAAAATGGAAATCCAAGTCCAAGCCAAGCTATTCAATCTCTTCTTCTTCCTCGTCAAATCAACAGCATGTAGGCACGATCATGCAAAAGAATGGAAACTAGAAATGACCAACCAAGAATCACTTGCATGGCACTCTTTATAGCAGAGATGAAGAGGTTATGGATCCACTAATGACGGGGAAAGGCCTTATCTCAAATGGGAATATATTTGGAGATAATATCAAGGGTCAAAAATTGGAGTATTCCACCATGTCCTCAATGAACAAGTACCAGATATTTGTTCTCGAGAGTTCTAGAGGAAGAAGCTTATGCTTCATTTTTTGAGAATCTCCCTGAAGAGGACCAGCGTGACTTTACTGTTAAATTCATGAGTTGTTATCATTTTTCATAGGATAGGGACAGGGTGAAAAGTGTGAATTTGTTTAGGGGAGAATCGTGTTGGGCTTGTAAAGTACGGTTTTGACAAAATTTTGTAGAAAGTCTTCAAGGAATTTCTCTTTTAGGCCTTCAAGCATCTTTTAAGAATGTTATACAAGATGAGTAAGTTTTCACAAATTTTGTAACTTTGTGACATTTGTGGCATGAACGACACAAAATATGACACATAGGATAAGGATTGAGGAATGCGACAAAATATTGTGTAACACAAATGAATCCCCAAAAGGGCACAATATATCGTTCATTAACCTCATAAACATACATGGTGCATTGCATAGGCCAAATAACATGACTAACATGTCATATTAACCTTGTAAGGTTTTGAAGGTGGTATTCCAACTATATTCTTATCTAACTCAAAACTAGTGATATCCAAAATTTAAGTCTAGCTTGGTGAGGTATTTTTCTTGCTATAATTGATCCAATAGATCATATATCTTGGGGCATGAGGTACTTTTTTTAACATATCATAATCAATACACATCATCCATATACATTCCTTAGTTTGCACAATGATGATGGCTGACCCACATTGGGAGGTAGTCGACCAAATGACACCTTGTTCTAGTATTTTTTTGTAACTGCTTATTCATATCACTTTCTTCTATAACGAACTCCTTGTATAACCCAATGTTTAGTGAGGGGTATTTTGGTAGCAGTTGGATATTGTGCTTCACTTCCCTCTTGGATCGTAGCTGATCCAGACTTATGCAGGAATGAAATAAAATAAATAAATACACGGGAACACAGAGATGAAATAGAAATAAGACTTCATTTTATTAATATCACATAACTGAAACATGCTTACAGACATAATGGAAATATACTAGCTAGGGCGTTGGTAGCTTATAACTGAGACGATATGCGGCAGATACATGCCTATAAACTATGTTAAAATGAGGCTTGGAGGCATATTTATTATTTATAAATAATGGAAAACCATAAACAACCAAAAACCTAACCCTAGGAGATGAAACGCCAAACTATGGGCCCCGTTGGGGTAAATTTGTACATCAATTTCTGAGGGTCGTAACTTTGGCATACGATCTCCATTTGACATACATGATACCTTGTTAGAAAGATCTATCCAAGAAATAAAACTACTAACAACAAATGTCGAGTCAAAGTCTCACATTCGCTGGTGATTTTACAACGACCCAAAAATAGTAAATTGTGCTACAATTAAGGAAACTGAAAAACTGAAGGAAAAAATGGTGGGGATCCAAGTCGAATAGGCAAGTGGCCACCAATATCCACCTGGATCATTCCTCCCCCCTTAGGAATCAATGGTCACCATTGATTTGAGTTCCTCTATGAGATGAGGAAACTTTTGTTGAACTTGGTCCCTCGTGAGCCACTTGCCCTAGTGAAAGAGTTGACCTGATTTGACAACTCAATGTAGATGGATCCTCTGCAAGTGGGTGTTCTTGATCTATCTATCCATGATTTGATCAGTTTTGGGTTATTCCATGTGGTCTGGGTTTAACTCTATTGGTGTGGGTTGTTCTGCCATATTGGATGTGTCCAATAGAGGTGGAAAGTAGGGCAGAAGGCAGTCGACATTGAATGTTGGGTACATACCAAGGAATGGTGGAATACTGAGCTTGAAGAAATTTTCCCCTATAGCCTTGGTGATGTTGTATGACCCATATCATATCAGGTGAAGCTTGTGGTGGGGTCCAGTGAGGCGCTCCTTCGACAAATGTAGCCACACTTTGTCACCCACCTAGATGTTGTGTGGCACTTGATTCTGATCATGTCGCTGCTTGTACTTAGCATTGGCTCTATCCAATATGTCATGAAATTTTTGGCGGATGTGTTAAATGCGCTCATTGAAGTTTTTCACCTTGTCATCTTTAGGATGGATATGAGCCTAATCCTCATGAGTAGCCGCAAATGGCATGAACACGTCAATGGGACATAGTGGTTGGAATGCCAAGCCCACCTAAAATGGGTTATGGTCGGTTGAGTTGTGGAGAGCCCAGTTATAGTTGTGATATACATAGGGGAGGCTCTCACCCCATGTGTGTGGATGCTTCGAGTTGTACATGCGCAGAATGTGTATGATAATCTTGTTGACGACCTCTATCTAGCCATCAGTTTGTGGAAGGAAAGATGTGGACTTGGTGAGCCTGGTGTCCATCATTGACCAGAGGATGGACCCAAATGTACTAAGGAACTCATTGTCTTGATCTAAGATGATAGAATGTGGGATCCCAAAGTGTATCCACACTCATTCAAATAAGAGTTTAGTTGTGGCTTCTATTGTGATATTCTTCTTGTGGGCCGCTATAATGGCCAACTTCGAGAATTTGTCGATGACCAAGAAAACACAGTCATTGCCATGCTTAGAAGAAGAAGGCCCGACATGTAATCCATGGAGATGGATTCCCAAGGTTGACTAGGAGTAGGCAGTGGAGTATAGAGGCCTTTATTCTTGATGGTAGGTTTGGAAATGGCGTAGCCGGTGCAGGATCTGATGTACTTCCCAACATCCTGTCGAAGTTTCAGACAATAGAAATACTTCTGTAGTATTGCCACTATTTTCTTGACCCTAAAATTCCCAAAGAACCGACTATAGTGTGCTTCCCAAATCATCTTGGCACGCTCGCTTGTAGGAACACAAAAGTGTCCCACATGACATAAGCGTGCATCCTGGAGGTTAAAATTTGGAAATTTATTACCCTCAAAGACCACCTTGTATGTGTGGCCGAATTCTAGATCTCTCTTGTAGAGAAGTGGCCAATCAGAAGTCTCGTTCCCACAAGAGTGGAGCACAATGGTTAGCGCCATGATCAGTGGTCGACTAAGGCAGTCTGAAAAATTATTGGTGTTGCCCTTATTATACTTGATGTTCAAATGAAACTGTTACTGATATGTGGACCACTTATGATGATGATTGTTCTTAAACTTCCCTTGTGTCTGTATTAACTATAGGGGTTGGTGGTCCTATGGATGACCATTTCCTTCCCAAAAATGTAATGCTTCCATTATCGTCAAGCCTGCACAATGGAATGCATATATTTTTCATAAGTGGGATACTTATAGACTCTATTGGACATTGTATCACAGTGATATGCCATCAGATTCCCCTGTTGAGCAAGAACTCCCCCAATAGCATAGTTAGAGGCATCTGTCTCGATCTCAAATGGTTGTTGTGTAATATTCCCAAATGGGAAAATCAGCAATATAGGCACCAAAAACTTATTTTTCAGAAAATTATGTTATAGAAGTCAATAACAGCCCATGGATCCATTATTTTATACATAATAGCAACCAAATATGAAATGAGATCTAAAAAAAATCATTTTTGCTTAGTTAAACAAGCCTCCCAAGCCTATAACATCCTAAAAACACCATAACCCCATGACTATTGCAACACATAAATTATGAAGCAAGTAACAGTGCAGTTTAATGAGGGTTTATACTATAGAAATAGAGAGACAAATGGATCTGCTGATTTATTACTCAAGAGAGCTAAGAAATTGAGATCTAGTCTCTTTTACACAAATACAAGATAACCCAACAAGGATTTCTTGATATACATGAGATACAAGAAGTATATGTTGTAGATCTTGGCTGAATCATGTTGTTTCACTGAAGCTCTATGTCAATATGACTGAAAATAAAAATAAATGGTTGTAGCTCCTCCTTACTAGCTCTCTGGGTGAAAGGTTGATCCTTTCACTAGGAAACTAGCTCACAATCAGGGGTTTTGACCCTTCCACTGCAACACCATGAAAAATAACAAAGTTCCTCAAGGAGACTATAATGTGGCTGTAGGTGACTGCTTTTCCCAATGTTGTATGGTGGAAATGAATCCCAAAATGCTCCTCTTAGGTTCCTTCAACAAGTCCTCCAAGAAAGGGTGTGGAATTCTCGCATAAGAATCCCCTTGTACTAAACAGTACAACAACCCCAGCTAAACAACTGAAGCATGAAATAAGTCATAAGACTCAAACATAAAATAATATTCTCAATGTCCCCATAAGGCTACCATCCCCTCCGTTATATAATTGATGAGCTTCCTCACCATGGGTCCCACCCATTTATGAGGTTACTTCCATGCAAAGACTCCTCCAAAATTGCGTTGTCTCCACTAGCTCCACTCTCTCATTTACGTCATTGTTTGATTTGGTCAAATTTTACTTAGTATCCATGTATTGTCTCCTTTCACATCCAAGGTAGCTTTATTCTGACTATCTAAACTGATCCACATTCACACTGGGTTGTCTTTATTAATGATTCATTCCCTCCATACCAGTGTTGTTGACTTGGTCAAACTTGACCTTGTCCACATGAATTAGCCCCTGTTCACACATGAGGGTGCTTTAGCCAGCTATGAATATGATCTCTTTTCACATTAAGAGGGATTTTACGCCTACTAAAGATATTTACAGGCTCCTTACCCATTTATTGATCTAACTAGATGTTAAGAGAAAAATTAATATTCCAATTAGCTGCATGCTAATTTAGGAATATTACAATATTCCCCTCCCAAATGTTGCTTGTCATCAATAAATTACAAGGGTACTGCAAAATCTCCAATGGATATGTCTCCTCCCAAACATACAAGTTATCCTTTGGTAGATAAACCAAATAGCTATCATTATGGAAAAGTGGGAGATATATGGAAAGAGTTATATGTTGTCCTTTGGCCTCCTTAAGGCATAAGAGATGGTAAATGTTAGGTGTCCCAATCTCAATGAGAAACTCCAATCTCCATGTTATCATCCAAAAAAATTGAGCCATCCTTGGTCGCTCTTTGAAACAATCATCAATTCCCTGATTCTGCAATGTATAGGGGCTGCATGGCTGAAAATGAGAGATGATTTTGTTCAACTCACGCTCTCTCTCTCTCCATTTATGATAGATATGGAACTATTTATCTTGGGTTGCATTGATATGGTCATTAACGAGCCAAAATGCACTTGGACTCTCATGACCCCATTCTTTGGTTCCAATAATCACTCTTGCCCAATCCATCCTACATATAGTGACTAGAGTATCATCACCATATGGGATCCAAAATAAAAATGGACTATGTGTCATGTAGCATGTTGGATGGTGATAATAGTCCCTTAAGTGAGACCAGCAGTGTTCTTCTTGTTTTTGTCTCAAAACATGATGTGATAAGTGGCCATCCAACCACTTACTTGCTGCCATAAGCTTCTCAAAATCTTGAAAATAATAGAGGATATTAGGTGTTGGCTTAATATGAACCAAGAAAAACATGTCTTGCCCAAAGCCCTCCATGAAGTGGTTATTCCCATAATTGAATGTAGTTCCAATAGGACTGTGATACCCAAAGAGAGGCTTGCCCTCTTGTGGAGTAATGTGCTGCAAATGCATGGTAAAGAAATGCACATACATTGTTAGTTGATAAATAAGAATCAAAACACAAATTTTACCATGTATTGAAAACAAGTTGGTGAAGAGGTCCATAGATGATCCTTCCCATATCTCCATAAAAAGGGAGAGTGATTATAACAACCTTGCAAGGTGGTTTTTCCCCTCCTGATACTTCAAACAAGTTACATATCTCTTGATATGTTGGTGCACATCTTCTTTGATATCCTCCCAATAAAATCCCTCCATGATGGTATGATAAGACTCAATGGGATCTACATGTCCTGAAAAGAGTGCCTCATTAGATAAATGTAGAATCTCCTTCTTGAGCTTCGATTATTTAGTCAACTAGATCTGATCATGAAAATAGATGACTCCATCAACCAATCTATGCCTCCTATCCATCACTTTCCCATCAAGAACCTTACATGTGAAGAGGTCCTTGGAATATTCTACCAACAGTTGGGACTCCCAATATGGATCTAGGCTTCCCAACAATGACAACGCTATTGAAATCTGAAATGAATCACCTGTCATATCATTAGTCTCCTTTTTGACATGCTCAATGCCAAAGCCAGATGTTGAAGTGTTGTTACTCCACTTTTTCTATCTCTCTTGCAGCTGATCTTGCGTAAGACAAGATTGAAGTACATGGAGGTCAGCCTCCTCTTGGAAGGTATTTTCCATCCAAAACTTCCATATTTTTTCCAATGCATGCAAGAGTGTTAATAACCTCTTGTCATATTGAGAAATCTGCCTCACATGTGCAAGCATCATTTGCTGCCCCAAGGTCATGGAGTAGCCATTTGACACCATGATTATGTCATCATAGATTTCTGAATCCTCATCTTTCAGCACAAATAGCTGAGTGGGAGATATCAATGTCCATATCGGAAAATTTCTCACCTCTCCTTTGAACCCATCAAATGTTCTCTGCGCTATGCTAGCTCCTCCCAAGGCTCCTTCCCTAGCCAAATATGTCAATGCTGCACCATGTTGAGAGAACTCTTTATTCACCTTCCAATCAAGGGGTCTCCCTAGTGGAATGCCTCCATGTAAAGAGACATCAAAATCTGAAGTAGATTGTATAGATGAGTGGACTGATTTGTCCCTCCCTTCACTGCATAAATCAGTGTCCTTCTTATGTATATAAACCCTTTGAAATAAGCAAGGGTGCATGCTCTCCATTCTTTGATGTTGATCCACCTTTTCTTCTCCTCCTTGAATCAAGGTGTTACTACCCATCACTACTGTCACATGATGCTCCTTGGGAACCTTTTGCAAAGATGAAAAATTTCCTCCACTAGAAGCAATAGCTTCATGTCCATCTTCACGTAGTGATGGTTCTTCTTCTGAAGTGACAACATTATTACTTCCTCTCTGCTCTTCCTCCTCATCAATATTTGAGAATACCTCATAAAAAATGAGAGACCCTAGATCTTGGTCTTTCCTTGAAGGAGGAATCTCCGTGTCTTCCTTTTGAGAAGAAAGCTCTTCATACAATGGGGATCTTGCCTTTGGCAAGGTATCATACAAGTTTTTATCCCCTTCAATAGAAATCTGACGTGGATTTGGTGCAATAGATCTTTCTAATTCATGCAAAGGTTTTGAATGTTTATGTTTTGCTAGCTCAATCAAAGATGTTTCAGATTGTTTTACATAAAATCTCTTCACTAATCTCTCAGTGAATCTTGTATAAGTAGCTATATTTGCATGATTGAATGAAGAATATTTATAAAACCACCAAGCATGAGCCTTACCTTCAAGATGCAAGGCTACTATCCTAAGGGCTTCCTTTTATAAAACTTGATGTAGATGCAAATATGAGTCTAGCTGATCTATCCAATCCTTGGCTGTGCATGTAGAGGACCCATCAAAATTTGGCAGAAATAATCTACCTCTTCTTCTTCTATTGTGATTGATGGGTATTTTTTCCTCCTTCAGTTGGAAAAATTCTTGGAAGTTCAAGTGTTCCTTGAATCTCCAAGATTGAGTTTCATACTCCTGAAGATAATCACTCAAAGTCTCCTCCTTTGATGCGTCTTCTTCCTCCATCTCTCTTGTAGTAAATATGGGCATAAGACTGCACTATGGATAATAATGTGTGGCTGCATGCTAACACCCAACATGAAAAAATCTAGGGCTTGCTTCATATTCAAACCACCTTGGAGGTTCCCTACAAATCTCCCTTCTTATCTTCTTGATATCTCCCTTGATGCTCTACATAGTTTGAAAAATAAGCTTTGAGAGCCCCTCTTCCTCCTTTCCTCCAAGTAATGAAGTATTGCCTTTGTTTTTTCTATACATCTCCACTTCTTGTGAGAAGCTTATCCTTATGGTGACATATTGGTTGAATGCACAGGCCGAGCCAATATTATGCTCTGATACCACTGTAATATTCCCAAATGGGAAAATCAGCAATGTAGGCACGAAAAACATATTTTTCGGAAAATTATGTTATAAAAGTAAATAACAGCCCATGGATCCATTATTTTATACATAATAGCAACCAAATATTCAAGGATATTTGAAACAAATCAATTTTTCTTAGTTAAACAAGCCTCCCAAGCCCAGAACAGCCCAAAAACAACACAACCCCATGATTACTGCAACACAGAAATTCTGAAGCAAGTATCAACGCAGTTTAATGAGGGTTTATACTATATAAATAGAGAGACAAATGGATCTGTTAATATATTACTCAAGAAATATGATAAAATGAGATATAGTCTCTTTTACACAAATACAAGATAACTAGGCAAGGGTTTCTTGATAGACATGAGATATAAGAAGTATATGTTGCAAATATATGGTTGAATCACGATGTTTGTCTAAAGCTCTACATCAATATGGCTGAAAAGATAAATAAATGTTTGTAGCTCCTCCTTACTAGCTCTCCGGGTGAAAGGCTGATCCTTTCACTAGGAAACTAGTTCACAATCAGGGGTTTTGACCCTTCCACTGCAACACCATGAAAAATAATGTAGTTCCTCAAGGAGACTATGTTGTGGCTATAAGTGATTGCTTGGCCCAATTCTGTATGGTGGAAATGAATCCTAGAATACTCCTCTCAGGTTCCTTCAACAAGTCCTCCAAGAAAGAGTGTGGAATTCCTACATGAGAATCCCCTTGTACTAAACAGTACAACAAACCAAAATAAACAGCTGAAGCATGCAATAAGTCATAAGACTCAAACATAAAATAATATTATCAATGCCCACATAAGGCTGCCATCCCCTCCATTATATAATTGATGAGCTTCCTCACCATGGGTCCCACCCATTTATGAGGTTACTTCCATGCAAAGGCTCCTCCTCCAAAATTACGCTATCTCCACTAGCTCCACTCTCTCATTTACATCATTGTTTGATTTGGTCAACTTTGACTTAGTCTCCATGAATTGTCTCCTTTCACATCCAAGGTAGCTTTATTCTGACTATCTAAATTTATCCATATTCACACTGGGTTGTCTCTATTGATTATTCACTCCCTCCATACCAGTGTTGTTGACTTGGTCAAACTTGACCTTGTCCACATGCATTAGCCCCTGTTCACACATGAGAGTGATTTATCCAGCAATGAATATGATCCCTTTTCACATTAAGAGGGATTTTATGACTACTAAATATATTTATGGGCCTCCTTACCCATTTATTCATCTAACTAGATGTCAAGAGAAAAATTAATATTCCAATTAGTTCCATGCTAATTTAGGAATATTAAATGTTGCAAGTGTGGTAATGTGAGCACTAGGGAAGAGAAGAGGTGATGTTTCAACTCTACGAATGCCTGCTATAGAGATTAAAAATAAAATAATTTTTCTTTCACTCCTCCCTTGGATACATGACTCAATGACCAAGTGATATCAGAGAATCCCAACACGAACTTGCGATAGAAATTAGAAAGACCCAGAAAGATGTGGAGCTCTGTTAGAGTGGTTGGGTCTGGCCAATCTTGAATGACTTGGATCTTGGTTGGATCTACATGAAACCCCCACTCATCAATAATGTATCCCAACTACTGAACCTGGGTCATGCCAAAAGTGCAATTCTCCAAATATGTAATATTCCTAAATTAGCATGTAGCTAATTGGAATATTAATTTTGCTCCAAACACATAGTTAGATGAATAAATGGGTAGGGAGGCCCATAAATATTTTTAGAAGAAATAAGAACCCTCTTAATGGGAAAGGGATCACATTCAAAGTTGGATAAAACACCTTCATATGTGAACAAGGGCTAAATGCATGTGGACAAAGTCAAGTTTGACCAAGTCAACTAAGCTAGTATGGAGGATGTGGAACATTAATGGAGATAACCCAGTGGGAATATGGATCAATTTAGATAGTTAGAATAAATCCACCTTGAGTGTGGAAGGAGACAATGCATGGAGATCCAGTCAAGATTGACAAAATCCATCAACGTTGTTATGGAGGAGTGGTATTGATGATGGGACATCGCAGTTTTGGATGGAGATTCATTGCATGAAGATGGAAACCCTAATGAGTGGGACCCAAAGTGAGAAGGCTCACATTGTTTATAAGGAAAAGGATGGCAGCCATATGGAGTTAGCTTATGATTATTATTTTTTGATATATGGTCTATTTAGACATATTTCTTTCTCTGGTTGTTTAGCTGAGATAGAGTGTTGTTTAGCACAGGGTGTTCCTTATCGGGAATCCCACCTCTTCCATTGAGTAGCTGTTGGAGGAGTCTTCCACAATATTGTCCACTATATGGCTGAAGGCCAAGATTAATCTTCCTTTGACAGTCCAGATCCTGTTGAGGGTTTGTTTGTTTCAGTAATCTGCAGCAAGTGGAAACTAGATCTTCAGATCTAGTGCATTTCAGTGCTTCTTTTTAGTGGAGGAGGGTTCTAATCCATTGGAGGGATAGTATTGGAGGTATTGAGCTCTATTTTCATATCTTGGCTACAGGACAACTATATTTTGTCCCCTACAACATAGTATCAATCTAGATCTGTGTAATTTCTAAAGGAGCAGTTGCAGGGTGATTCAGTTCACCATTTAGAGAGTTGATTTTTTGAGCGCTGTGGATTTGCCCTTCACTTTTGAGATCTGTTGGAGGAGATCCTTTTATTGTTCAACTCAAATCATATCCACTTTCCAGATCTGTAATTTTCACTAGATCTGCAGTCTTAGATCTCAGATCTACACTTGGTACATCGTGTTTTGTTGAAAACCCAAAGGGGGTTCATTAGAGGAGCCTGTATAATGCATGGATCTGATATAGAACTGACTTTTTAAGCACATAACAACTCTAGATCTGACGTAAAACTTACTTCTATTGCAGGAGTAATAAAATAATTTTGTCAGGGTCTTTCCAGCTTTATTCATGGTTTTAGCCCCTCTTTTTACATGATTTTTGAGCAATAATGGCTTGGGAGGCTTGTTTAACTAAGCTACCATGATTTGTTTTAGATCTCCTTTTGTACATGGTTGTTATAGTTCATGAATGAATGAATCCATGGTCTGAATTTAACTATTTTTGTATATATCTCTGAAAAATGCGTTTTTAGTGCATGTATTGCTGCATTTCCCCATTTGGGAATATTACAGTGGTATCAGAGCATGATCTTTGGCTCAACCTATGAGTCTTTAGCCAATATTCTATAAGAAGAAGAAGATAAGGAGAACAAGATCAAAATGATGGGAGGAATGAGTTTCATATCATCTCTTTTAATATCTAAGAAGGACCTCACCAAGGAGGTCAAGCAAAGAAGAATGGAGGAAAGAAGTGAAACCACATTAGGTTTTCAAGATGAGAAAGGTCCATGTACTTCCTATCAGCAAAAAGAAGATCCCGTATTGCATAGAGCTCCAAAGAAACATTCTATGGCCTTTTCTTCTGAAGATAAGAGGCATAGAGATGAAGAACACTTAGATCATGAGATTCTAAGAGAGTATATTGCAAAATAAAAGTCTTGACCTAGAGCTTTCAAGGAGAATCTAACTCTCCCACAGTTCATTCAACTCAAAGAAGAAAGGAGACCTTTCAGCAATAGAAGGAAGAAGGGCAATATATTTTTGTTGTACTCTACCTTTGATGGTTCATCCTCATGCACAACAAGGGCTTGGGGAAATATATTGGATGCATTTTCCTGCTACATCCAGTAGGAGAGAAAGAAGCTGTTGATATTGCAGCATTGCACCTTGAGGGTGAAGCAAGAAATTGGTGGTTCAACCATTTGAGTCATGCAAGAGTGACTGAATTTGCAGACTTTACTCAAATTTTGATCAAGATGTTTGATAAGAAGAAATAAAAGGGGAAGAAGCCTTCACCACCACTTAATGTAGGAGCACTTACATCAGGAGGAAAGATACTTGCACCTTTGCAAAGTATTCTTGATCTCTTGACATCTAGAGTCCCATGCACCATTATAAAGATGCATCAGGAGGAAGCAACATGTACTAGTGTTGATGAAGCCATAGAGGAGAAACCATCATCATCAGTAGTTGGGGAAGCCATCACACTGGAGGAAGGAACCCTTGTAGTAGTACAAGATGTTCCCAAGCTTTACCAAGGTATGCACATGTTTCCATTTTTTGTTATTTCAACACATCATATGGAGGATTGTGGGAATATTCCATTGCATGATCAAGGGTAAAAATATATTGTTGATTTTGAGCAACAGAATTTTACTGCGTTAGGCAGCCTTGATTTATTTGAGGAGGAGATGTAATTTCATCCTAGAGTACCATTGTCGAGCTACACACAACTCTTGGGGTTGGAGTGTAGATTTTTGGAGGAGGGGATGAGTATTGTCCTTAACCATGCCATGCAGAACTATGTGTTCAACATTGAGTATGATCTGAAGACAACAGATGCACCATCATCGAGATCAAAAACGTTGTCATTGAGTAGCAGTGATGAGTTAGGGGCCCATACATTGTTGGAGCATTCCAATGGCCTTCCCATATGTATGAAAAAGGATGGGCAAATAGTTTTTGGGGGACATCTTATGATGGATAGCATCTCTCATGGTTGTGATGGATATTTCTTGATGGATCTTTCACGTAATGCTGGGAGGTTTTTTCCTACCACCTATTTGGATCCTTATGGGGTCAACTTGGTCATTGGTGAGTGGTCTTCATTTGGAGATCTCCAGGAGATTTCATCTCAACATCCCATGAAATGCAAAGATAGAAATATGATTTGGGAGGATGGTATTCTCCATTGGAAGGATGCCACTTTTGGACATGATGATAGACACTCACCATGGGTTGGATGGGTGATGTTGATGAGCAAGAGGTTTGAAAGCCACTTGCATATTTATGATACCGGGCAATAGGAGGCAAGACTGTGTTGGTTACTCTTGAAAGAGTTTGGTCATCATGTGACATATTATATTTCAAAGAGTTGGTTAGTGGATGGAACTTGGAAATATGGAACTTACTCATATGGAAGCAAGGAGTTTGGGTTTATTAGATTGATGTGATATCTTTCATATCAAATATTATGATATTTCTCCATGATTTATATGATGATGGTGTGGGGAGGAAACTATATTTGTTGTTGCTTTGGTTGTTATTGAGAGAGTATGGGTTGATATTCTCCCATACTTTGCATGATATTGCTGTTGAAAATGCAGCAAGATGATGAAGCCTAGTGAAAAGAAGTCGCCTTCACTAGGTGGGCCCGCAGGCTATTTTTGGCGCAAAGTCTATTTTTAGACATATGGAGCATGGTCCAGGGGTTGCAGTATGTTATTCTTGGATGATTGGTCGAGTTGGTAAAAATAGATGGACCTCTATTTTTAGAATTTCAGGTGGTTTCTATTTTTAGACTGCCGAGCTAAAAATAGAATAGTCAAATATTATTTACCCTTAATAATATTTGGACTCTAAACTTCAGTTTACTCTCTTGTGGCACTTCAGTTTGACCCCCGGAGGTGGGGCATGCAGCTGACATGAGGATTTACGCTATTCCCATGTGTTTGGTTGAGCTAATGCGTGATTGACTTCAGTTAGACTCATGTGGCAGAGTTTTGGTGGAGTTGATTGAGGAGTTGATGGAGATGGTGTTCCGGTTAACTAGTTGAACTAGTTGTGATCAGTTTAACTGACGATCACACTAGAGATGAGTTGGGTGAATTAAATATTATTTAATTCACTGATATTAACTCATTATTCAACTAAATAACACATCAGTTTAACTCAGTGCATGGACAGTTCAGTGAAGACAAGTGGAAGAGGTAGATGAAAGGGTGAGATTGACAACAGTTGTACATAAGTTGTGCATGAGATTTGCACAATCAGTGGGATGAGAGTGCCAGTGATGATTGCGCTGTTCAATCAAGGTGAATTAGAACTTGGTTCAGCTACATTCACACTTTGGATTGTGCAGTAGAGGCAGGCAGACTAGAGGAGGAGTTTTGAACCCGCGATCGGTTCAAACTGAGCTCGTTTTGTGTGTAGTTTTTGGAGACAGTATTGTGTACTTGTGAGGAGTATTCTATTGTGTAAAACTACATGATTCTCATCCATTATATGATACATATAGCTGGGGCTTTTCAGCTATAAGCTTTCCCCATACATGCTGCGTTCTATGTGTGTGATTTGATGTTCTGTCGCTTTGTTTTTATTCTGCATGTGACGATTAATTTGTAGAAGAAATTATGTGTTGTACAAGCAATTCGAATTGATGTATGATCAGGTTAATTGCAGCGAATAAAATTCATTATTTAGAAAATTTCTACATGGTATCGGAGCGAGATTAATCGTCGAGATCTATTACGGTGATTGTTTATTATTTCCTCGGACAGAGTCTGCATGCGGGCCAGGTAGCCTCCGGAATATTCATCCTTCCTTGTAAGGTGAAAGATCCGGTGAATGCCCGTGCAGTCAATCTATGATTTGGAAATAATTAGCTCTCAAGTGTAGATCGAAAGCGATCAAGTTTATCAGCTCTTGGTGAAATTCGAATTTGCAGATTTGTGTTCTTGGTGCCGCGGCGAAAATGTCCTTCAACGGTTTGCGACTCGAATATGCTCTTGAAGGTAGTTCGAATTATGTTGCATGGAAGGACCGCATGGAGGTTGTATTGGATGATAATGGGCTGTTGGAATTCGTGGAGAAAGATGTTCCAAAGCCTACCTCTACTGATGCTGCTGTTGTGGAAGCATGGCAAAAGAAACAGGCGAAATGTCGAAGGATCTTGTTGGAGGGCGTTAAGGATCATATTGTATCCAGCCTGCATGGTAAAGCTACTCCATATTTAATGTGGAAAGCACTGACAGATCTGTACCAGAGCAAGAGCGACCAAAGGAAACTGGCGCTCAAAGATAGACTAAGAAACATCAAGATGGAGAGAGGAGAAAGCATCCCCAAATACCTCACGAGGTTCACCCAATGTCGAGATGAACTGGGAAGTGTTGGTGTGACGGTGGATGATGAGGATCTGGTGAGTTTGGCGCTTCTTGGTTTGCCGAAGAGTTGGCATGCATACCAAGATAGTTTCAATGGTCGGGAAAAGTTGCCGGGATGGGAAAGACTGTGGTCTGATCTCGTGCAAGAAGAGATCCGGCGGAATACCAGAGATGGAGCTTCATCAAAGGGAGCTGATGAAGAAAACTGCGCTTTGGCTGCCAAAGCAAAGAAGGGGAAGAAGAAGTCTTCTCAATCCGGTGCTAAGGGTAAGCAGAAGCAAGACATGTCCAAGGTGAAGTGCTTCCACTGTCACCAGCACGGACATTATGCCACGAACTGTCTGCAAAAGAAGAAAAACAAGAAGGCTGGCGGATCTGCATCTGGAGAGGCATTGGCCTCGTAGTTCGAGCTTGACTTTTCACTGATCGCATGCTTGGTTTCGAGTGTGATGGGATCGGTGTGGTTCTTGGACAGTGGCGCATCATTCCACATGACTGGAGATCGGGAGTTGTTTTCAGATCTGGAAGACAAAGATATGGGCATGCACATCGAGATGGGCGATGACGGTAGATACAGTGCGACTGGTATCGGTACCGTATCCTTTCAGAGGGAGTCTGGTAAACCCTTTGTCTTAAAGGATGTCATGCATGTACCTGGATTGAGGAAGAACCTGATTTCAGTAGTGATGTTGGAGGATAAGGGGTATGATGTGGTCTTCAGCAAAGGAAAAGCCTTCCTGCGCAGTAAGACTACTGGAGAGACCCGGATGATAGGGGTTCGAGTCAAGAATCTGTATCAGTTGCAAGTAGATGGCTGCGCAGCAATGGCATGCAAGGCGGGAGAAGTGGTGAGCCGGGATGATGAGGGTGAACTGTGGCACCGGAGATTGGGCCACCTTCACCATGGAGCCTTGAAGATACTGTAGCAGATTTCTACGGGACTTCCAAAGGGCACTCTTGCGCAGTCAGATCAATGCAAGGGGTGTACCTTGGGGAAGTATGTGAAAGCCACCTTTCACGAGAAGGATAGTCGCGCCACGACAATCCTTGAGAGAGTTCACACAGACGTGTGTGGTCCTTTCTCAGTTGCTTCGACAGCAAATCACAAGTATTACTTGATCTTTGTTGATGATTTCTCTCGAAAGTGCTGGATCTTCTTCATGCAGAAGAAGAGCGAGACATTCGCGAAGTTCTGTGAGTTTAAAGCACTGGTCGAGAAGGAGTCGGGGAAGAAGGTGAAGGCTCTTAGGAGCGACAATGGTGGTGAATTCATCTCGGCTGAATTCAAGGAGTTCTGCAGCGCAGAAGGGATTCGAAGAGAGCTCATCGCACCCCATAACCCACAGCAGAACGGGGTGGCTGAGCGGAAGAACAGAACGATCGTGGGTGCTGCACGGGCGATGTTGCATGATCAGGGCCTACCCCTTCACTTGTGGGGTGAGGTATGCAATACAGCAGTATATGTGCAGAACCGTTGTCCTCACAAGGTTCTTGGCATGAGTACACCAGAGGAGGCTTATTCTGGCAAGAGGCCTGATGTTTCTCATTTGAGAATCTTTGGTTCTCCTGTCTACATGCATGTGACGAAGGATGCAAGAAGGAAGCTGGATCCGACCGCAGAGGAAGGAATATTTGTGGGGTACACTGATACACCCCACAACTATCGGGTGTATGTGCCAGATAGTCGCAAGACTGTTGTTCGACGGGATATAAAATTTCTGGAGGAGAAAGCCATGCAGTGTTCGCTTGGGAGGGAGCCACACTTGCATGCAGATGAGGAGCTGCTAGCTCCCAAGGAGGAGTCTCCGGATGTGGATCAGCCACAAGAGGAGGTTCAGAGAGTGGAAGAAACCACTCATGCAGCGCCAACCATCAGAGGGCGCAAGCGCACTACAGAAGCTGAGCGACTGGCTCAAGATGCAGAGAGGGTTGTAGGACCACCTACAGCTCAGCGCAGACAGAGACATTCACCGGATCGGTACACTGGATACATGGCTCTTGTGAGAAAATGTGTCGTGAAGGAGCCTTCTTCTTTCGAGGAAGCTATGGAGGAACCCGCATGGGTTGATGCCATGATCGAAGAATATGATTCGATCATCAGAAACAGTGCATGGGAGATTGTCCCAAGACCGAAGGAGAAATCAGTGGTAGGTTCGCGATGGATCTACAAAGTGAAGCAGGCAGCTGACGGGAGTGTGGAGAAGTACAAGGCGAGATTTGTCGCCCGTGGCTTCTCACAGATCGAGGGGATTGACTATGAGGAGACTTTTGCACCTGTCGCAAGGTACTCCTCCATACGGACGATCCTTGCTCTCTCAGCGCAGATGGGGTGGCACATTCATCAGATGGATGTGAAGACTGCGTTCCTCAATGGAGTTATTGAGGAGGAGGTGTACATAGAGCAGCCTGAAGGTTTTGAGATCTTCAGCAGTGAGTAGCATGTGTGCCGACTCAAGAGAGCACTGTACGGGCTGAAGCAAGCACCTCGTGCTTGGTACACTCGGATAGACAGCTACTTCACCGGGCTTGGATTCTCCAAGAGTGAGGCGGATCCTAACATGTACCAGATTGTGGTGGAGGGGAAGCTGTTGATCATCGTACTGTATGTAGATGATCTGATTTTGACTGGCGATGAGCAGTTGATACTTTCATGCAAGGAGGATCTTGCACGAGAGTTTGAGATGAAGGAATTGGGCCTCCTTCATTATTTCCTGGGATTGGAGATTTGGCAGCGGAGCGGTGGACTGTTTGTTTCTCAGGGAAAGTATGCCTGGGAGATTCTAGAGAGGTTCAACATGCATGGCTGCAAGCCTGTTGATACCCCTCTTCCTGGTGGATGGAGGAAGGGAGATGCTACTTCGGAGGAGGTAGTGGATGCAATTGTCTTTCGACAGTTGGTGGGGTCGTTGATGTATCTGGTCAATACTCAACCCGACATATGCTATGCAGTTAACCAGCTTTCACAAGTTATGGTTAGGCCTACCAAGCTCTTTTGGAAGGCTGGCAAGCATGTGTTACGTTATATCAGTGTCACAGCGGGATATGGACTCTGGTACAGACAGGAGGATGGAGTGAAGCTTTGTGGCTTCACAGATGAAGATTGGGCAGGGAGCCCAACGGACCGGAAGAGCACATATGGAGGGATCTTCAGCATTGGGTCGACAGCAGTTTCCTGGTACAGCAGGAAGCAAAGATCCGTAGCACTCAGTTCAGCAGAGGCCGAGTACATGGCAGCAAGCTTGGCTGCATGTGAGGCGATCTGGATGAGGAAGATCCTGGTCGGCTTGTTCGGGTTGCATTTGGAGCCTACAGTGATTTACTGTGATAACCAGAGCTGCATCAAGCTCTCTATTAATCCAGTTTTTCATGATAGGTCCAAACACATCGACATCAGGTACCATCATATCAGAGACTGTGTTCAGCAGAGGATCATGTTGTTGTCCTACATTCCGACGGAGGATCAGGATGCTAACATTCTGACGAAGGCGCTCACCAGGAGAAAATTCGAGTTCCACAGAGGCAGGATAGGGGTTGCAGATAATCCATATCTTGCTGAGAGGGAGTGTTGAAAATGCAGCAAGATGATTAAGCCTAGTGAAAAGAAGTCGCCTTCACTAGGTGGGCCCGCAGGCTATTTTTGGCGCAAAGTCTATTTTTAGACATATGGAGCATGGTCCAGGGGTTGCAGTATGTTATTCTTGGATGATTGGTCGAGTTGGTAAAAATATATGGACTTCTATTTTTAGACATTCAGGTGGTTTCTATTTTTAGACTGCCGAGCTAAAAATAGAACAGTCGAATATTATTTGCTCTTAATAATATTCGGACTAAAAACATTATCTTTGTCTCTTGCGGCACTTCAGTTTGACCCCCGGAGGTGGGGCATGCAGCTGACATAAGGAAATTCGAATTTCCTATGAGTTAGATGAGCTCATGCATGTTAGACTTCAGTTAGACTCATGTGGCGGAGTTTTGGTGGAGTTGATCGAGGAGTTGATGGAGGAGGTGTTCCGGTTAACTAGTTTAACTAGTTATGATCAGTTTAACTTATGATTATACTAGAGATGAGTTGGGTGAATTAATTATTAATTAATTCACTGATATTAACTCATTATTAAACTAAAAGAACACATCAGTTAACTCAGTTCATGTTCAGTTCAGTGAAGACTAGTGGAGGAGACTAGGTGAAAGAGCGGGTGTGCTATTAGTTTGCAATCAGTTGTGCATGAGACTTGCACAATCAGTGGAGGAGATTGCTGATGATGCTTACGCTGTTCATTGAGGCTGAATTCGAATTTGGTTTTTCTGTATTCTCTCTTTGGATTGCGCAATAGAGGCAGGCAAAGCAGCGAGAAGATTTGAACCTGCGACTAGTTTCAGATCTAGCTAGTTTTTGTGTTCAGCTTTGGAGATTGTACTGATTACTCGAGGAGAGTATTGTATGATGTATTGCTGAATGTTATCTTCTTTATAATATAACAAATAGCTGGGGGTTTTCAGCTATAAGCTTTCCCCATACATACTGTGTCAAATGTGTGTGCAGATTTGGTGTTCTATCGCTTGTTTTTATTCCGCATGGACGATTAATTTGTAGAAGCAATTATGTGTTGTACAAGCAATTCGAATTGATGTATGATCAGGTTAATTGCAGCGAATAAACATTCATTATTCAGCAAATTTCTACAATTGCAGGAGTAGGATATTGCACTAACATGGTGCAACGGGGCTACTCCTTAACCTTGGAGGATCAAGAGGTACTTCCACTTTAGAAGGAATATCCCACATATATCAGCATTATGATTGATGAATTTGGCATGTGGAATGTCAAAGGAAAAGACAACATCATGTGGGGAGCCTCACATTTCAGATCTTCCGCTTCGTCTCTTAGGAGGATTGATCCATATTGGAGGTCTCAACTTTTGGTAGAGTACTCCAAGGATCTTGGTGCTTGCATAATTCTTGATGATCCAGAAGGAGATGATAGATACATGGTGGATGATGGGGTCATCCATTCTTATGGCAGAGTCTTCTTGACTAGAGCTTCTAATCTCAAGGAGAAGCTGTACATGCAGCATATGTGGACTTTCTTTCCATGCACCTTGATGCAAATCATTCCTTAATGGAGGAGTTCACTTGGGAGGGCATCCAACAGGATGTACATCAACATATGGATAGATGCATAGCCTGGATGATGATGGAGAGGTTGTCACAACCACTTCCCTGCTCATTGAGAGTGAGGGAGAACTTTCAGTTGAGCCATTTCAGCTTAATGACCAAGGTACATGGTAGAGGATGTACATTCATACATCATGAATTGTACTCTTTTAGTTTTTGTGAGCAGCATATTGTACCAAGGAGGATCATCCCTTCTTGTATATTGTATTATGATGTACTTGAAGCCATGTGCAGCATTGATGTTGGCCATTTTATTTGTGGCTTGTGGGGGATGCCACATGATTTTTGGTGTGCACCATTGGCACCAATTTTTACTTTTATGATCCCATCTTGTAGGATGATTGTGGCAGCAAACAAGTGGCTAAAAAGACACTTGTTGCACTTTGTTTTGAGGCAGGCAAGGGATGCACTTTGCTGGTTCCACATATGGAAATACGATCCACCTCTTGGTTGTCATGTGGCAACTTGCTTTTATTTGTTTTTGCTTCCATGTATTGATGATGTTCTTGTTCTTATGGGAAGATTTATTGGGAGGATGGCAATAGAGTTGGAGGTGCCCATTGGGAGTATGATTCTCAATACCTCATATGTTGCATGTTTTAGGATAAGAAATGGGAAAAACCATGATTTCCACACTACACCTCTTGTCTTCATGTGGGAGGGGCCATTTGGAGAACTTGAGTTCTTGGGAGAGGCACTTCATGGATGTTTTGATTGGTGGGGTGACTTGGGTCATTCTTGAAGACTGTAATATTTCAGACCAAGATCACCAACAACCCCATACCTATCATAAGTGGAGAGAGACAACGTGGGATGGAAATTTTAGTCCCACATATTCAACTATGCAGCTCACTTTCTTTGCAGGAGCCTAAGGTGGATGAGATGTTTCAGGAGTTACCATGTTGAAGGGTGACTCACTTTTTGTGGATGATAGTTTGGGGATGGAGGCTTCACATGGGGATGATGATTCCCAATAAATTTTAGATTCCATGCCCCAAGAAGGCCTCTAGACCACATATAGTTTTTCCCATGGATATCCCACTTTTTCATGATGAGATCCATTTGGATTTTTCACCAAAGGCATGCTTTTACACATGGGAGGAACAACTTGAGAACAGATTGATGAGAAAGCATCTTGTTCTTTGGAGGAACTTATCACTTGAGGATACTACAGGAGGAAGAAGAGAGGCTCTTTAGTTCTATCCTTGTAGTTGCTTCAGGACAAGCAACATTTGGGAGGGGAGGACTGTAATATTCCTAAACTAGCATGCAGCTAATTGGAATATTATTTTTTCTCCAGACACATAGTTCGATGAATAAATGGGTAGGGAGGCCCATAAATATTTTTAGCAGCAATAAAAACCCTCTTAATGGGAAAGGTATCATATTCACAGCTGGATAAAACACCTTCATGTGTGGACAAGGGCTAAATTCATGTGGACGAAGTCAAGTTTGACCAAGTCAACTAAGCTAGTATGGAGGATGTGGAACATTAATGGAGATAACCCAGTGGGAATATGGATCAATTTAGATAGTTAGAATAAATCCAACTTGAGTGTAGAAGAAGACAATGCATGGAGATCCAGTCAAGATTGACCAAACCCCTCAGCGTTGTTATGGAGGAGTGGTATTGAAGATGGGAAAGCACAGTTTTGGAGGGAAATTCATTGCATGAAGATGGAAACCCTAATGAGTGGGACCCAAGGTGAGAAAGCTCACATTGTTTATAAGGAAGAGGATGGAAACCATATGGGGTTAGCTTATGATTATGATTTTTTGATATATGGTCTGCTTAGACATATTTCTTTCTTTGGATGTTTAGCTGAGATAGAGTGTTTTTTAGCACAAGGTGTTCCTGATCGGGAATCCCACCTCTTCCATTGAGTAGCTCTTGGAGGAGTCTTGCACCATATTGTCCACTATCTGGTTGAAGGCCAAGCTTCATATTTCTTTAACAGTGTAGATCCTATTGAGGGTTTTTCTGTTTCAGTAAGCTGTAGCAAGTGGAAACTAGATCTTCAGATCTAGTGCATTTCAGTGCTTCTTTTCAGTGGAGGAGGGTTCTAATCCATTGGAGTGATAGTATTGGAGGTATTGAGCTTCATTTTCATATCTTGGTTGTAGGGCAACTATATTTTGTCCCCTATAGCATATTATTGATCCAGATCTGCATAATTTCTTAAGGAGCAGTTGCATGGTGATTCAGTGCACCATTTGGAGAGCTAATTTTCCGAGTGTTGGAGATCTGCCCTTCACTTTGGAGATCTATTGGAGGAGATCCTTTTATTGTTCATATCAGATCAGATCCACTTTCCAGATTTGTAATTTTCAGTAGATCTACAGTCTTAGATCTTAGATCTACACTTGGTACATGGTGTTTTGCTGAAAACCCCAAGGGGGTTCATTAGAGGAGCCTATATAGTGCATGGATCTGATATAGATCTGACTTTTTAAGCACAAAGTAGCTCTAGATCTGATGTAACACTTACTGTTGTTGCAGGAGTAATAAAATAATTTTTTTAGGGTATTTCTAGCTTTATTCATGGTTGCAACCCCTCTTTTTGCATGATTTTTGAGCAATAATGGCTTGGGAGGCTTGTTTAAATAAGTTACCATGATTTATTTCAGATCTCCTTTTGTACATGGATGCTATAATGCATGAAAGAATGGATCCATGGGCTGAATTTAACTATTTTTGCATATATCTCTGAAAAATGCGTTTTTAGTGCATGTATTGTTGCATTTCCCCATTTGGGAATATTACAAAATAGGCACACAAATTGTGTTGCCGCAATGTTTAGAGGACCTATCAGATGTGGTGGAGGTGCTCTTCCTAAGCCTAGATGAAGATCATGATTTCATCCAAGTAAACTACTACAAATGAGTTGGTGAATGGCCACAATATGTTTTCGATCATCCTCATGAAGGTTGCGGGAGCATTCGTCAACCCTAAAGGCATCACTATCCATTCAAAAAGGCCCTCCTTGGCTTTGAAGGCAGTCTTCCACACATCGAAGGGCTCGATTGGTACTTGGTGATACCCTAACTTCAAGTCAATATTGCTAAAATATTTCCCCCCCTTTAGTTGGTCTAGAAGGTCATCAATCTGTGGGATCAGGTACCTATTCTAGATAGTGATCTTTTTTAGCGCCCAATAGTCAATACAAAGTCTGCAAGTCCCATCCTTCTTCTACACGAACATGATCAGGATCCCACAGGGTGGTGAACTCGACCGGATGTGACCTTGTTACAAAAGATCCTGAATCTGCCTCTTGATTTCATCATTCTCCATAACAGAGCTTTGATATATTGTTCCATTCGGGAGGAGCACATCTGGGGTCAGATCGATGGGGTGCTTGACCTGACAGTACAGAGGCACCACTCCAGCTGAGGTGAAGATGTACCTGTACTCCTCCATGACCTTTTCCATTTGTTGTTGTCTTTCGAAGGAGCCTTGTTTAGAGGTCTTGGCCACAGTCTTCTTCTTACCATAAGGGCGGATCATTAGGAAAAAAAAAAATCCTGGTTTTGGAAATGAGCTTACTGCATTGTTTTGCAGTAACCAAAGAGATGGTGCCAGGCAGTGCTACCTCTGGTATCCTGTATAACTTATTTCCTAAATTAAAAATAAAAACACGAGGCTAGGACACCTACATAGAATGTTTCTTCCACAAGTATGGTTGGCCTAATAATACATCACAAACATCAATAGGACCAATGTCACATAATACCTCATCCGTGAAGGGATTGATGTTGTAGGGAAGACAACACTGTTGGATGATGCAAAGATCTCATCCTTGGTGAAGCCACCCGATGGTGTACGATTGTGGGTGTGTTGTGGTCGACAACCCAACTGCTTCATGACCTCTGCTAAAATTAGTCTCTTTTGGCTCTCATTGTCAACAATGAACTATAGTGGGGAACACTTTACCCGCATATGGGAATGGAAGGGGCGCTCCCCCTCCTCTAGATCTTCTAGTTCCTCCTTCTAGATCTCCATGGTGGAAACTATGGCATTCAGCTCTGCATTGATAATATGCTTCCCTTTTTCATTCCCCTTGTCAGGTTATAATTCAGAGTTGGAGCATGCATCTGATTCAGAAGCATTCAACTCGGCTACCATTGATTTCTTGGCACGAAACTCACTTGTGTTGTGAGTGGAGCTCTTATGGAACTCACACCACTTTCCCACACTATCCTACTTTAGCTTCATGGTGTTGTTATTTTCTTGCAGCTTTTGCGGGTTATCTTGGGCCACCCCACCTTGGATTTAACCTTTTTTTTGCGGTTTGGGGGCACTTTTCCCTTGCTTCTGATTCACAGATCCAAAAAATTTCTTCTTCTGTTTGAACTTTTTCTCAATCTTGGCAGCATATTGGTATGTTCCACCAAATGAAGAGATCTCGAGGAACTCCATTTCCTCCTAAATGTATCTATGAAGACAAGTGTGGTACTTTAACACCAAATGTTTCTCTGAATCATTGATACCAGATTTTGCGTGCGGGGTATGGATCAGATTCTTCAACTCATGCACATATTTATCCCTTTGATTTTGCAGCGTAGTCCATTGTATGTACTTATCCTCATAGCTACCCAAGGGATAATATTGTTGCTTGATGGCATCTCATAAATAATCCCAAGTGGGTGTGTCAAAAAACAGAGAGGGTTCCTGCTTTCCCTTTTGCTCACAGTAGGTTTCCCACCAGTCCTTGACATGGGGGGCATCTTTAAGGAGTGCAAAAGTAATCTTTTCTCGGTTGGAAAAGTCATGAAGCGAGAAATTCCCTTCTAATAAATTCAACCATATATCTATGAAGTTTGCATCCATTTAGCCCTCAAATATGGGAATGTCAAATTTTAATTGTACCTGAAAAGGATTTGCACCTCCAGAGTGGTTATTGGATGCATATGAGTCACCAGTGAGCAATCATTGAAGGATCTGGGAAACTTTATCCATCATCGCATTCCTTTTTTTTCTCGAGGGCCTCCTCGAGAAATATTTTGATAAGATCTCTTGATCCCTCATCTTTATTTTTGTCCCCCATAGGCGGCCTTCATGGTTTGCGAGGCTGATCTTGCAAAGGTTCAACCAGATCGAGCCCTAACTCCTTATACCCCGACCTCACTGGGGACATGAAAATAAGGATCGAGAAAGAGCATGCCTCTCTAATACCACTGATATGGAATTATGCAGGAACACAATAAAATATAGAAATACACAGAAACACAGAGATGCAGTAGAAATAAGACTTCATTTCATTAATATCAGATAGCTGAAATATGCTTACAAACAATAGAAATAAACTATCTAGAGCGATGGTAGCTTATCTATGAGAAGATATGTGGTGGCTACCATCCTCTGAATTGTGTTAAAATGAGGCTCGAAGGCCTATTTATAATTGAGAAACAATGGAAAACCATAAATATCCAAAAACCTAACCCTGGGAGATGAAACACCAAACTATGGGCCCCGTTGGGGTAAATTAGTACATCAATTTCCTAGGGTCGTAAATTTAGCATACGATCTTTGTTTGATGCACATGATACCTCATTAGAAATATATATCTAACGACTACAAATAATAACAATGAATTTCAAGTTAAATACTTGTATTTTTTGAATTTTATTTTCCAAACAAACGTCCTGTAGGGCCTCAAAACAACTCCGGAAGTTCAAGACTAGAAAAACTGCCAAAAATAGTAAATTGTGCTACAATGAAGGAGAATGAAAAAATGAAAGAAACAATGGTGGGCGTATAAGTGAAATAGGTGGGTGGCCACCAATATCCACTTGGATCATTCCTCCTCCCTTAGGAAGCCATGATCCCCATTTCATTGAGTTCCTCCATGAGATGAGGAAAATTCTGCTGAACTTGGTCCCTAGTGAGCCACTTGCCCTCGTGAAGATGTTGGCCTTCTTTAACAACTTGATATAGTTGGATCCTCTATTAGCAGATGTTATTAATATGTGTGTCCATGATGTGATCATTTTTGGCTTGTTGCATGAAGTTTTGGCTTAACTTTGTTGGTGTGATTTGTTTTGACATGTCGATGTGTCTAGTAGAGGTGGAAAGTAGGGCCGAAGGCAGTCCACATTGAACATTGGGTGAAGAACAAGGAATGGTTGAAGGAATTGTACCCTAAAACCTTCATGATGGTGTATGGCCCATATTGGAGTAGGTGAAGCTTGTGGTGGGTTCCAGCGAAGCACTCCTACAAATGTATCCACACTTTGTCGCCCACTTGGAAGAGTTGTAGCACTCGATGTTGATCATGTTGATGCTTGTACTTATCATTGGATATTTCCATTATGTTATGAATATGTTAGCATATTTTTTGAATGCGCTCAATGAATTTGTTCACCTTGTCAGCTTCAGACTATACATGAGCCGAATAGTCCTAAGTAGCTGCAAATGGCATGGCTACGTCAATGGGACATAATGCTTGGAATCCCAAGAAAAAATGAAAGGGGTTGTCTCCAGTTGAGCTATGGACAACCCGATTATAGTTGTGTTGTACATAGGGGAGGTTCTCATCCCATGTGTGTGGATTTTTTGAGTTGTACATTCACATAATTTGTACGATCATCCTATTGATGACCTCTGTCTAGCCATCAGTTTGGGGATGGAAATTTGTGGACTTGGTGAGCTTGGTGTCTAGCATTGACCAGAGACTAGAACAAAATGTGTTGAGGAACTTGTTGTCCCGATCTGAGATGATAGAATGTTGGATCCCAAAGTCTACCCACACTCATTCAATGAATACTTTAGCAATGGATTTTGTTGTGATATTCTTCTTGCAGACTGCCATAATGGCCATCTTCGAGAATCCATCGATGACCACGAAAACATAGTCATTTCCATGCTTAGTAGAAGGAATGCCCAACATGTAATCCATGCATATGGATTCCCAAGGTCAACTAGGAGTAGGAAGCATAGTGTAGAGGCATTTCTTCTTTATGGTTGGTTTGGAAATGGCCCAAGTAGTGCAAGATCTAATGTACTTCTCGGCATCCTGCCAAAGGTTCAGCTAATAGAAATACTTCTACAGTAGTGCCACTATTTTCTTGACCCTGAAATTCCCAGCGACCTGAAAGTAGTGCACTTCCAAAATCATCTTGGCATGTTCGCTTGAAGGAACACAAAGGTGTCCCAAGTGAAATAGCAATGCATCCTGGAGGAGAAAATTTGGAGCTTGCTTACCCTCCAAGACCGTCTTGTCTGTGTTTCCGAAATCTGGATCGATGTTATACAGAAGCATCCAATCAAAAGTCTCATGCCCACAAGAGTTTAGCATAGTGGTTAGCTCCATGATCGATGGTTAGCTCATGAAGTCTGCAACATTATTGGTTTTTCCCTTCTTGTACTTGATGTTCAAATTAAATTGTTACAGACATGTGGACCACTTTTGATGGCGATAATTCTACAATGTCCCTTGTGTTTGTATGAACTGCAGGGGTCGGTGGTCTATGTATATGACTATTTCCTTCCCAAAAATGTAATGCTTCCATTGTTGTCAAGCCTGCACAATGGAATACATATATTTGTCATAAGTGGGATACTTTTTAACTGTTTCGGATAGTGCCTCACCGTGATATTCCATTGGATGCCCTTGTTGAGTAAGAACTACCCCAATATCATAGTTAGAGGCATCTGTCTCGATCTCAAATGATTGTTGGAATTCTAGTAATGTGAGTACTAGGGTAGAGAAGAGGCGATGTTTCAATTATACGAATGCCTTCTATTGATATTTAGCCCAAAATATTTTTTTTTGCACTCCTCCCTTGGTGACTTGACTCAAGGTCCAAGTGATATGAGAGAATTCCAACACGAACCTGCGGTATAAATTAGTAGGACCTAGAAAGTTGCGGAGCTCTGTTAGAGTGGTTGGGGCTGGTCAATCCTGAATGACTTGGATCTTGGCTAGATCCAAATGCACCCCTCGTTCATCAATAATGTAACCCAGATACTGAACCTAGGTCATGTCAAAAGTGCAATTCTCCAAATTGGAACACCAACTTGTGTTGTCATAGTGTTTGGAGGACTTGTCGGATCTGGCAGAGGTGCTCTTCCCAAGTCTAGATGAAGATTAGGATGTCATCCAAGTACAATACTAGAATTGAGTTGGTTAATGGCCACAAGATGTCGTCTGTTAGCCTCATGAAGGTTGCGGGAGCATTTGTCATCCTGAAAGGCATGACCAGTCATTCGAAGAGGACCTCCTTGGCTTTGAAGGAAGTCTTCCACACATTGGAGGGTTCGGTTGGTACCTGGTGATACCCAGACTTCAAGTCGATCTTGCTAAAATATTTTTCCCCCTTGAATTGGTCCAGAAGGTCATCAATCCATGGGATCGAGTAACTATTTCAGACAATGATCTTTTTTAGCACCCGATAATTAGTATAGAGTCTCCAAGTCCCATCATTCTTCTGCACCAATATGATCAAGCTCCCATTAGGTAATGAACTCGACCAAATGTGACATTTCTTCAGTAGCTCCTAAATTTGCCTCTTGATTTCATCGTTCTTCAGAATAGAGCACCGATAGATTGGTCTATTGGGAAGCAGCGCACCTAGGGTCCGATCGATGGGGTGCTTGACCTGATAGCACAGAGGCACCCCTACGGGTGAGGTGAAGATGTCCCTGTACTCCTCCATGCCCTTGTCCATTTTTTTGTTGCGTGGAGGATCCCTTTTTGGAGGTTGTGGCCACAATATTCTTCTTTCCTCGAGGGTGGATCATCAGGAAAACCAATTTCCCGATTTTGGAAATGACCTTACTGCATTGTTTTGCAGTAATCAAAGAGATGGCGGCAAGAAGTGCCACCTCTGATATCTTGTACAACATATTTCCCAAAGTAACAATAACAGCGTGAGGTCGGGACTCATACAGAGCATGTCACTTCCACAAGTATGGATGGCTTAATAAAACATCAAAAACATAAAGAAGAGTAATGCCACATAATACCTCATTCATGAAGGGCTTGATGTTGTATGGAAGGCGACACTGCTTGCTGACGTGGAGATACCATCCTTGGTGAAGCCACCTGATGGTGTATGGTTGTGAGTGTGTTGTGGTCCGAAAGCCCGGCCGCTTCATGACCTTTGCTGAAATGAGGTTCTTTTGGCTCCCACTGGAGACAATGAAATATAGTGAGGAAACCTTTACCCACATCTGGGAATGGAAGAGGTACTTCCCCTCCTCTAGATCTCCCAGTTCCTCCTTTTGTATCTTCATGTTGGAAATGATGGCATTGGGATCCACATCGATAATATGCTTCCCTTTTTCATTCCCCTTGTTGGGTTTTGATTCAGAGTTGGAGCATGCATCTGATTCATAAGCCTTCAACTCGACCACCAATGACTGCTTGGACCCACACTCACTTGTGTTGTGAGTGGATCCCTTATATAACTCACACTACTTTGGCCCTCAAATATGGGAATGTAAAAGTTTACTTCTACCTTAAAAGGTGTTGTTCCTCTAGAGTAGCTGGTGGATGTAGATGCGTCGCCGGTGGGCAGTCATTGAAGGATCTGGGAAAATTTATGAATCATCACCTTCCTTTGTTTCTATAGGGCCTCCTCAAGAAATATTTTAATAGGATATCCTACTCCCTTATCTTTCTTTTCGTCCCCCATTGGCGTCTGTCAGGGTTTGCAAGGCTGATGTTGCAAGGGTTCATCCAAATCAAGCCCTAACTCCTTACCCTGACCTCGTTGGGGACATGCAAAGAAGGATCAAGAAAGAGAAGACCGCTCTGATACCACTAATCCAAAATTATGCAGGAACACAATAAATGTGATATTCTTAATTAGCTATGGCTAATTGGAATATTCGATTTTGCTCAATTTTTCCATCTATATTTTATTCACAAATAAAAAGGTGAGTAAAGAAGACATAACTCACTTTAGAAATAAACGTTCACTCCCTAGTAGCACAACGTTGTAACTTAAGTGAGCCAAGGGGGCCAAGAGACCACGCAGAGAAGGGGCCCATGTAGACACATGGAGGGACTGCACAGGCCAAGAGGGAGCATTTGGAAATGTTGGAGGAGGTGAGACATAGGTTTGAGAGGGACTAATGCTATATAGAGGGGAGAGCCTCCTCATTTTTATCATTCGTTTTTGATGATATTGAGTTGGTCGTTTCGACTTCTTGAGCAAGCTAGCTGTTTAGCTTGTCTGCAGCACTGTTTAGTGCGTAGAGTGTCTCCGATCGGAGATCTCGCCCTTAGCCCCAAGGGACTTCCAGTGCCTACTCAAGCAAGGTATTTTCTTCAGCATTTTGTGGGAGGATTTACGTTTGGGTTTTCTTATGGAGCTGGGCATTCAGAGACTGCGCAGTCTTGAGAGGGAGGATGCATTCCATTCTATGGGAGCTCCGGATTGAGTTTCTTGCAAGGGTTTTGAGCTTGGAGTTTGAGCAAATGATCAACCTTTTCCTTTGGGAGGATTTTGGTGGAGTTTGAGGCTGCATTTCAGTGATTCCTATTCATCCTCTACGCAGGGCCTTGGAGGACAGCATAATTCCCCAAGGGGGTGATTTTCAGGGGTCAGCCATTTCAGATATGATTTCTGGGTTTTGCTGTGCTTGATGAGGAGAGGTGGTTTATAGATTTTCAGCTCATTTTGGCAAGGGGATTAGCCCCAATTCATCAGTTTATTTCAGCATTAACAGCTACATGGCAGTTTTCCAGCAACTGGGATGCAGTTCAGAGAGCAACCATTTCTTGGATATTCTGAGAGTATTTCTTCACTTTCCTTGAGAAATTATTGGTGCCATCACTCTGATCACCTATTGTAATTCATTATATTTCTCAGTATAATAAAATGGCTTAGCATTCTCTCTCTATATTTCTGGATGATTTGTCGTACATTCTATCTATGCAATTGTATATCTACTTTACTGTTATCTCTATGTATTTTCAGGCATTATAGTTTTATACCACTTGGTGTGTTTATCTCATACTCTTAGACAAAGTCTGGAAAGGGCCAGGTAGCCTCCAGATCTCACCCTCTTCTCAGAGGTGAAATATCTGGTAAACGCCCTCCCAGTCCATCTCTGGTTGGAGTTTTCTTGTGTTTTAGAGATATCCCCACAATGGGATATTACAGTGGTATCAGAGCATAGTTTTGGCTTAGCCTGTGGAGCTAGTTGTCTATGAGACCAGGGAAGAGGCCCTACATTTGTTACAGAGGCAGAAAGTACAGAGATTGTGAGCGTAGGTTGGAGAACACCTACTGAGAGGGAGACTGTGTTCGGGTAGTGGACACAGAACAGGAGGAGCCTGTGATAGACGCAGAGCAGGAGGAGCCTGTGTTAGATTTAGAGCAGAGAGAGCCGACGACAAATGATAGTGAGGCAAAAAATTTTGGGGAGGAAATCCTCAAATCAATGCAGGATCTAGCAAGACAGATTGAGGTGATGGGTCAGAGATTCACTATTATGGAGGCTAGACAGTGTGAGACCCCACGAGTTTTCCAAGTAGGTGAGGGATCGAGAAAATCCCACCATTTTTCGGAGCATGGTGCTACTCAGCGTGATACTACTTAGCAGATGGCTTCACGTGCACCTACATGCTCTACCATGCCCACTTTATTGGGAGGAGACATAGGGGCAGGAGCCTAGCAGGAGGCAGAGCCCGGGCATATGGGTGATTATTTTGTAGAGTATCAAGCCTATGGGCAGGAGTTCAGGGATGCTCTCTCGTTCAGAGATTTTTTTCAACTTCAGTGGGACAGTAGACCCCGTGACCATCATAGAGGGCACCGGCATTATCATGAAGGAGATACCCATCGCACATCTAGCAGATTCCACTTGCCTACGTTTGATGGTTCATCAAACAGTTCAACGAAGTCTTGGGTGGAGAAGCTGGACATCTATTTCCAGCTGAACCAGATGGCGGAAACGGAGGCCATCAAGGTGTCGACATTAAATTTGGATGCTGAAGCCCAGGACTGGTGATTCCATGGGATGGTTACACTCGGACATTCTATAGTGACGACATATGCCGAGTTCACCAGGAGGTTGATAGAGAGATTTGACCAGAGGGATCCGGAACAACACTTTTTTGAGCTGACGAGGCTCAAACAAACTAGGAGCCCAGAGACATACATTGTAGACTTCTTGTGGGTTCCATTGATGGTGCCAGATTTATCCGTGGCACGGATAATATATATGTTTGTGGAGGGGTTAGCAGAGCCAATTCGGGGTCTAGTAAGATCTACTAGAGCAACCACACTCCAGGATGATATTAGTAGGTCCTAGGATTTACAGGATGCATTGCCCAGGACTCGGACACCTTACCCCCAGATACGGGACTTCCATCCCAAGGAGATGGATGTGAGGATTCCACCTCCAAAGGGGAATCTTGGACAGGCACAGATGGATGATGATGCCCAGAGGGAGCTGAAGAAGAAGCGGTTGTGCTTTACTTGTCAGGAGCCGTGGGCACTAGGAAATAGATGTGCTGCTGGAAAAGAACATTTTATTGAGGTATTCTCCAAGAGAAGTGGGGAAGACGATGAGGAGGATGACGTGGAGGTAGGAGATAGTCATGCAGCATAGGATCCTTTTCCACCTCCACCTCTAGCAGTAGGTGGTGCGGCTTTTGCACCTACCGGAGGGGCCCTTGCAGCATTGCGAGGGGTTCCCAAGTATTTGACGTTGCGCGTACAGGGGACAGTACGTGGTCAACGAGTATCAGTTTTCGTTGACAATGGGGCAACCCACAATTTCATTGATGCATAGATGGTTGAGAGGAGAGGTATTCAGACTGAGAGCTTTGATGGATTTCCAGTTTTGGTCCCAGGAGATCAGACCATGATGTGTGCTCATTATGTTCCAGAGTTATTAGTGATGATGGGCACCTATACACTGACTGATCACTTTTTTGTGGTCAATATTCTGGACACCAATATGGTACTGTGTTTTTAGTGGCTTATCACTCTAGGGAAGGTCACTACAGATTGGAAGGCCCTAGAGATGTAGTGGGATGATGAGAAGATAGGGAGGCATGAGAATATATGGGGACAACATACATATCTGCCTCAGACTGTTTCGGCTCATCGGATGGAGGCAGTATTCTGTAAGGGAGACGTGGAGTGGGCAGTGGAGCTGCGTGCATCAGAGGAAGGGACTACAGGGCAGACAATGCACCCAGAGATATAGTCCATCCTTGACAGGTATGCCATAGTGTTTGGGGATATTCTGCCAGGACAACCACCAGACTAGGGGTTTGAGCACACCATTGAGCTTGAGCAGGGCATACAGGCAGTGATTACTACCCCCTATAGGCATCCCAAATCCTATCGGGATGAGATTGAGCGGGCCATCCGGGAGTTGCTGGCTTTTGGGCACATCTGGCCGAGCACGAGTCCTTTTGCTTCTTCTGTGGTGTTGGTGAAGAAGAAGGATGGCACCTTGAGGATGTGTATTGACTACAGGGCCCTAAACAAGAAGACCTTGAAGAATAGGTACCCTATACCCAGGATCAATGAGTTGAGAGGAGCCCGCTTCTTCTCAAAGATTGATTTGAGATCGGGGTACCATTAGATTCGTGTGAGGGAACAGGACATTCAAAAGACTGCCTTCAGGTGTCACTATGGGAACATTGAGTTTTTGGTGATGCCCTTCAGGCTAACCAATGCACCAACAAAATTCCAGTCTTGCATGAATCACATCTTCCGCAGTAATTTGAGGAAGTTTGTGTTGGTGTTCTTTGATGATATCCACATTTACAATAGGACTTGGGAGGAGCATCTCCAGCACATTGAAGCAGTGTTGCGCATTTTAGAGGAGCAGCAGTTCTATGCCAAGCTCTCCAAGTGTGATTTTGGGTTGTCGGAGATGTTGTACTTGGGACATATCATAGGGGTGGATGGAGTGAGAGTCCACGAGGAGAAGATCAGGGCCATCAGAGATTGACCAGTACTGAGGAACATGAAAAAACTTTTAGGATTCATTGGCATTTGTACTTATTACAGGAAGTTCTTCAGGAGTTTCTCATAGCTTGCTGCACCCCTTACAAATTTGACGAAGAAGGGGGCATTCAGTTGGTCGGATACAACGGAGCGAGCCTTTGACAAGCTCAAGGAGGTGATGAGAAGCTGCCCAGTGATTTTATTGACGGATTTTACGCAGCCATTTGTTTTGGAGTGTGATGCATCGGGAGAGGGGATCAGCGTAGTATTGATGCAGGGAGGACACCCTATAGCCTTTGAGAGCCGGAAGCTCCTTCCACGAGAGGTTGTATTCTATATACGACAAGGAGATGTTGGCCATTATGCATGCATTAGCCAAATTCCGGAAGTATTTAGTGGGTAACAGGTTCAGGGTGAGGACTGATCGCAACAGCCTCAGGTTATTTTTGGAGCAGAAGCAGCTACAAGAGAGGTAGTAGAAGTGGATCAGTAAGATCCAGGCATATGAATTTGACATTGAGTATGTCAAGGGTAATAAAAATGTGGTAGTAGATGCCCTTTCACGTAGACCAGCCACGTTGTCTCTTATGAGCTTGGATACAGATTGGAGGGCTCGACTTTTAGTAGAGTACTCCAAGGACAAATTTTCATGTGAGGTTCTAGATGGACAGGTGGCGGATGACAGGTATAGGGTGGCCGATGAGATCATCTACTACAGGAACTGGATATTCTTGACTGAGGGATCTCAGCTCAAGAAGAAGATAATTCAGCATCACATGATTCACCTTTGGCCAGCCATCATGGGTTTACCAAAACCTACAGGGCCATTAGAGAGAGGTTCTCATGGAAGGGCCTCAAGGAGCACGTACTCCAGCACATCAGGGAGTGCGATGTTTTCCAGAGGAACAAGGGGGAGATGAGCCATCCCGCAGGATTATTGTAGCCTATTCCCATTCTGGAGGGGAAATGGGAGAGTCTTTCGATGGACTTCATCACAGGGTTGCCCATGGTGCAGGGCAAGGATTGTATATTTGTCGTCGTTGATCGATTGACAAAGTATGTGCATTTTTTTGCCATATCTGCACACTACACAGCAGCAAAGGTGGCCGAGTTGTTCTTCAGAGACGTTTTCAGGCTACATGGTCTTCCTAAGACCATCATCAGTGATAGGGACAGCCGCTTCATGGGGGGATTTTGGCAGGAGCTTTTCCAGTTGGTGGGGACAGAGTTGACACCGAGTACCAGTTATCACCCACAGACGGATGGACAGACGAAGATAGTTAACAAGTGGCTAGAGGGCTACTTATATAACTATGTCAGTGGACAGCAGCGAGCATGGCTGAAGTGGTTGCATCTGGGGGAGTACTGCTACAACACTGCACATCACATGTCCATTGGTATGTCACCATTCTATGCTTTGTATGGGTATCATTCTTTATCTTTTGCTGATGTGATGTTTGGTGCTAGAAAGGCTCTGAGAGCCAAGATTTGGATCCAAGAGAGTCAGGATATTCTCGGAGCTCTCAAGAACAATATGGCTACAGCGCAAAACTAGCAGAAGTTGTATGCTGACAGGGGTCGGGTGGAGAGACAGTTTGAGGTAGGGGACTTGGTCTACCTACGATTACAGCCATACAGACAATCGTCACTAAAGCAGAAGGGAGCTGAAAATCTCAAGCCCCGCTTTTACGGGCCATACAGGGTGATACGCAGGATTGGACCGGTTGCATATGAGGTGGAGCTACCCCAAGGTAGCAAGATTCAAAACATTTTTCATGTATCATGTCTGAAGAAGGCACTAGGGCAGCAGGTGACAGTGACAGATGAGCTACCACCCACGGATGATGAGGGGCATTTGGCGTTACAGCCAAAGGCTATTATTGATACCAGGGAGAGGCAGCTACAGAGCAGGACAGTCCGGGAATTCTTGGTGAGGTGGAAGAATTTTCCAAACGAGGATGCCACTTGGGAGAGTGAGAAAATTTTGCGGCATCCATCACTTCAGTTGCTTGAGGACAAGCAACATTTTACCGGGGGAGATTGTAATATTCCTAATTAGCTATGGCTAATTGGAATATTCGATTTTGCTCAATTTTGCTGTCTATAGTTTATTCATAAATAAAAAGGTGAATAAATAAGACATAACTCACTTTAGAAATAAAATTTCACTCCCTAGTAGCACAACATTGTAACTTAAGTGAGCCAAGGGGGCCAAGAGACCACACAGAGAGGGGGCCCACGTAGACACATGAAGGGACTATGCAGGCCTAGAGGGAGCACATGGAAACATTGGAGGAGGTAAGCCTTAGGGTTGAGAGGGGCTAACACTATATAGAGGGGATAGCCTCCTCATTTTGATCATTTGTTGTTGATGATATTGAGCTGGTCGTTTCAACTTCTTGAGAACGCTGGTTGTTTAGCCTGTCTGCAGCACTGTTTAGTGCGTAGAGTGTCTCCAATCGGAGATCTCGCCCTTAGCCCCGGGGGACTTCAAGTGCCTGCTTGGGAAAGGTAGTTTCTTCAACATTTTGTGGGAGGATTGACGTTTGGGTTTTCTTGTGGAGCTGGGCATTCAGAGATTGCGCAGTCTTGAGAGGGAGGACGCATTCCATTCTAGGGGAGCTCCGGATTGAGTTTCTTGCAGGGGTTTTGAGCTTGGAGTTTGAGAAAAGGATCAGCCTTTACCTTTGGGAGGATTTTGGTGGAGTTTGAGGCTGAATTTTAGTGATTCCTATTCAGCCTCTGAGTAGGGCCTTGGAGGACAACGTAGTTCCCTAAGGAGTTGATTTTCGGGGGTAGCCATTTCAGATATGATTTCTGGGTTTTTCTGTGGTTGATGATTTTGGGCAGTGAAAAAGGTATGAAATTACTTTATATTTTCTCATTCTTTTACTATGGACATACTCCTTTTTTCCTTGAGAATGTAATTTATTATAAGAATTATGATGGGATTGGAGAGATTTACGTTCATTGTAAAAATATGACTAAAGGATGATTTTTGTTGATAAAACATGGATTAGACGAAGTGAAAAGTTGTACCAAAGGCGAGGCTAAGATCAATGTAACTGCTGATCCATCAGCATTGAACCATATCCAACCAAAGGCAAGGAGATCCGAACGAATTGCCAAGAAAAGGCAGGGGACAACTCGGCCTCGGTCAAAGTAAACAAGTTGATAACTAAACAAAGGGGAGTGAATCCCTCAGGATCCTTCGATCCTGAGGGATCGCTATTCAAACTCATCTTATTCCTCGTCTTGTCTGTCAGGATTTGATATATAAAGCAATTTCCTTTAGTGATCAGAGAGTGAGTTGGTCGGAAAAAGTTCTTATATTCAGAAATTTCCTCTGCAATACTATGTTTATTGACTCTAGGCTTTGAGAGAACAACCTCTGTAACACTTTATGTTTAATTAATATCAAGCACGCGTTTCGTTTCATTTCTTAAGATCTGAAGTGGCCCAACAGCATTTCACTGGCGCTAAGGGCCCAGATTTGGTGGAATTACTTTTCTGTTTGTATTTTTAATCTTTGTTTACTGTTGTGTGAAGTTGTGTTTACAGTTTATTTCGATTGTAGAGTTGATTGACTGTTGATTCATTAACAAATTGCATTGTTATTTTTCTCTTTGCAAGAAAGACATCTTCTTTCCATTTATTCTGCTATCATTGTGAAGCTTTACTGTTCTGTATTCGACTCTAAGTTATTATTCTCTTAGTTTACGATTCCTTGTGATCGATTGATCTGTAGTATTGGCCGACGATAGATTGAAGTTAGCTAAGTTTGTAATTTCTGTTCAAATTATATTGTTGTTCCATTTATAGTCATTGCTTATTTCCGATTCATAGCTTTACTTTAGCAGATAATTTGGTTACAGTTGTTGTGTATGCATAGGAGTTACAAGATTGCTGTTCCTTTTTAGCCTTTGTAGTTCCTTTCAGTTATCTTTATCAGCAAGTAGTTCGAGTTTGATTTCATTTCGATTTTTTTAATATCACCAACTGTAGAGGATAGAGGTTACTGCTTCCAAATCCCTAGATTGGTTATCTTGCATCGATTTATAAGGGAAAGAGTTATTACTACTGTATCCATGATCGATGTTTTGAAATTTGATTTAATTAAAGTTTTAGAGCATTTCCATTTGTAATTAGGTTCCTTTACAAGAATTTGTTTATTCTTGTATTCAGAATTATGTACTACATCTTCACAGCATTACTCTTAGATAATTGTAGCCTTAGACAGAGTACACTCTTGAAATAAAAATTCGCTCCCGGATTGATGATTAATGTAAGATAATTAGATGTTTGAAAGATACCTTTTTATGGCTCGACAGATGATGAGAGGTGGTTTCCAGATTTTCAGCTCATTCTGGCGAGGGGATTAGCCCCAAGTCATCAGTGCATTTCAACAGTAGCAGCTACACGATAGTTTTCCAGCAGCTGGGATGCAGTTCAGAGAGCAGCCATTTTTTTGATATTCTGAGAGTATTTCTTCACTTGCCTTGAGCAAGTCTAGGTGCTATCACTCTGATCACCTATTGTACTTCATTATATTTCTCAGCATAATAAAATGGCTTAGCATTCTCTCTCTATATTTCTGGATGATTTGTTGTACATTCTATCTATGCTATTGTATATCTACTTTACTGTTATATTTATGTATTTTCGGGCATTCTAGCTCTATACCACTTGGTGTGTTTATCTCATACTCTTAGACAAAGTCTGGAAAGGGCCAGGTAACCTCCAGATCTCACCCTCTTCTTAGAGGTGAAATATCTAGTAAACACCCTTCCAGTCCATCTCTGGTTGGAGTTTGCTTGTGTTTTAGAGATATCCTCGAAATAGGATATTACAATAAAATAAAAAAATAGACAGAGACATGCAGATGGAGCAGAAATAAGACTTCATTTCATTAATATCACATAATTGAAATATGTGTACAAACAGAATGGAAATAAACTAGCTAGGGCGTTGATAGGTTATCTCTTAGAAGATATGTGGCGGCTATAGGACTCTAAACTATGTTACAATGAGGCTCAAAGGCATATTTATTATTTAAAAACAATGGAAAACCATAAACATAAAAAAGCCTAACCCTAGGAGATGAACCACCAAACTATGGGCCCCTTTGGGGTAAATTGGTACATCAATTTCTCGAGGTCATAACTTTGGCATATGATCTTTGTTTGACTCACATGATACCTCATTAAAAATATCTATCTGAGGACTAAAACTCCTGATAGAAAATTTTGAGTTAAAGAGTTACATTTTCTGCATGCGATTTTCCAAAGAAACATTTTTGGGGCCTCAAAACAGCTCTGGAAGTTCAGGACCTAAAAAAATCCCAAAAATAGTAAATTGTGCTACAATTAAGGAAACTAAAAAACTGAAAGAAATAATGGTGGGGTTCCAAGTGGAATAGGTGGGTGGCCATTAAGATCCACCTGGATCATTCTTCCCCCCTTAGGAAATCAATGGTCCCCATGGCGTTGGTTTCCTCCATGAGATTAGGAAACTTCTATTGAACTTGGTCCTTGGTGAAACGCTTTCCCTGGTGAAGGAGTTGAACTACTTTGACAACTCAATATAACTGGATCCTCTGGTGGTGGAAGTTCTTTATTTTTGTGTCAATTATCTGATCAGTTGTGGCTTGTTCCATGCATTGTGAGTTTAATTATGTTGGTGTGAGTTGTTATGCCATGCCATATGTGTCCAGTAGAGGTGGGAAGTAGGGCTGAAGGCTGTCCACATTGAACACTAGGTGCATACCAAGGAATGGTGGAATATTGAGCTTGAAGGAATTTCCCCCTGTAGCCTTAGTGATGGTCTATGGCCCATATCAAAATGGGTGAAGCTTGCAGTGGGGTCCAGCGAGGCACTCCTTTTGAAAATGTAGCCACACTTTTTTTCCCACCTAGAAGTTGTGTGGCACCTTATGCTAGTCATGTCACTACTTTTACTTAAAATTATTTTTGTCCAATATGTCATGAACCTATTGGAAAATGTGCTTTATGAGCTCAATGAAGTTTTTCACCTTGTCAGCTTCAGACTGGACATGAGCCGAATTGGCCTGAGTAGCCACAAATGGCATGGCTACAATCTTTAGAGATCTCCCTATGCATCCTTACCTTTACCTGATAATGTGTTGAAAACTACATTAATTAGGGGAATGAAAGATCAATGGGTTGAAACATTGAATATTATGGGAAAAGGTGATACATATCAAGAAAGTTATGCTAACATCATTGATTTATGTATCAGGAGTTCAAGGGGCAATACAAGGCTAAAATTATCAGAACGTGATATGATTACAAGAAACAACAAGACCTCCAATGAAGGTGTGACTCGTGCAGAGATTGGAAACCTACTGGAAGATTTTAAGACAAACATACATGGGACTCTAACAAAACAATTCGATATTATGCAAGCCAAATAGAAGCAAGCAAAAGCAGAGAAAAATTTGGTGATATTCTGTCCTAGATGCAGAAATAAACACAACCAAAAAGAATGTTCGTTGGATGTAATCAAAGTCTGTGTCATTTGCACAAAAGATCACCCTATAGAATGATGTCCCTTTCTTCCTGGCCTAAAAGCAGTTTATAAGTAGGCAGAAGAAGAATCAGAAGTGGTATGTCTGCTTAATCAGTGCCGACAATGGCAGCCACGACAATGAGGTATGCCAACTGATACATTTTCTTCTTTTCATCCTCCTCAATACAATGCTTAGAAATATAGTGGAATGTGGCAAAATCAACCGCCTTTCCCCAATTGGTCACAACAACCATTCCCTACAACATCTTGGCCAAATCAAACAAATCAAAATAATTGGCCTAGCTTTCCTTTCTGTCCACCATTTTGGAAAAACAATAACTATCCAACACAATGGTCCCCCTCTACCTCACAGAGTCAGGCCTGGCAGCCGAACTGGCAAAGACCTACAAATCAGCCAGCTGGAACAATCCCTCTCTCTCAACCTACACTACCAGCTCCCTATACAAATCCCCAGACCAACTTAAGACCGCAACCTCCCAGCCCAACCCAACCCAAACCCAAACAATAGGCCAGTTCAGTCTATTCAAATAATGGAACCCCCAGAATTAGAAACTGAACTGAGGGAGTGCAAAGATCTTCAATTAAGGTCTGGACGCATAGTAGAAATAGAGAGAAAAAACTATGTTCATGTTGAATATCTGTTACCTGTAGAAGAAACATTACAGAAAGAAAAGGAAGTTCAACAACAAGATCAACAATAAGTAAAAAATTCCTCTCCACCATTCCCAGAATGATTAATCATACCACGCCCATTAGAACAATGCAATTTTGATCTTATGGGAGAATTAAAAAATTTATGTATAAAAATCCCTCCTCCAAGCTATTCAAGATATTCCTATATATGCAAAAACCATTAAGGAATTATGTATAAAGAAGCCAAAGAGGAGATCAACCACCAATCCAACTGTCCAAATATTTGGTACTTTATCTGACTTATTATCAGGGATGGAAACTCCTATCAAATATGAAGACCCAGGAAATCCTATAGTGACAGTGCAAATCAATGGACAATCATTTTCAAATGCCTTAGTTGATTTGGGAGCAGCAATCAATATCCTAACAACTACTACCTGTCAAAAACTTGGCATTACATCACTAGAACCAACAACAACCTTATTGGAATTGGTTGACCGATCAGTAGTCCAACCAGAGGGTACACTACAAGATGTAATGGTATATGTAGATTCCTGGGAATACCCTGTTGACTTCCTGGTTATCAATCCAAAGAACCGGCTAGATGGACACTCGTTAATTTTAGGTAGACCTTGGTTGGCAACTGTCGATGTGTATATTGGATGCCGACAAGGCAACATGACGATAACAAGGGGCAACTGTGTCAAGAATTTAGCTCTATACCCCCCAGCCCAGCCAAGTCTATCAATAATCAAAACAAGAAAACCACCTGTATCATATCTTATGGAAAATATGAGATCACCTCTAACTATAGAAAATGCTCTTGATTTTAAAGATCAAACAGAGGATGATATCATTAATAGTTTTGTTAATAAACCACAAATCAGATCTCATTTGCAATGTCACATGATCAAGGCAGCATTTGATAATAAAGAAGAAGAAGATCCTTTGAAAGACATTCCTGATCAAGTAATACCCACTACTTCTGTGTATAATAGCAAGATTGTAGAAATTGAGCTGGGAAAAACTCTAAACATTAACAAAAATCTGACTGTTGAACAAGAAGAGAACTTGGTCCAACTATTGTGGAAATACAAAGCAGCCTTTGCATGGGATTACCCCGATATGAAAGGAATTGATCCTCAATTGTGACACACCACATCTATATTGAAAAAGATGCGAGATCCATTCGCCAACCCCAAAGAAGACTAAACCCTCACCTTAAAGATATTGTGAAAGCTAAACTACAAAAACTATTGGATGTTAATTTCATCTACCCAATATCTGATAGTAAGTGGGTCTCTCCATTAGTAGTGGTACCAAAAAAGAATGGAAAGTGGAGAATATGTGTAGATTACCGTGAACTTAACAAGGCAACATAGAAGGACCACTTTCCCCTTCCTTTCATTGACCAGGTATTAGACACATTGGCAGGAAAGAAATTTTTTTCTTTCCTAGATGGCTTCAGTGGGTACAATCAAATTCAGATTGCCCCTGAAGACCAAGACAAAACTACTTTTACCTGTCCTTGGGGGACATTTGCCTACCGAGTCTTACCTTTTGGCCTATGCAATGCCCCTACTACATTCCAAAGGGCCATTCTTAGCATCTTTGCAGACTTAATAAATGAAGGTCTCGAAGTATATATGGATGACTTCACACCTTATGGGGATGACTTTGAGCCAGCATTGAAAAACTTAGAAAAAGTGTTGCGAAGATGTATTGACACTAGGCTTTTTTTAATCAATGAAAAGTGTCATATGATGATGAATAAAGGAGTTATCCTAGGCCACTATATTTCAGCAGCTGGAATTCAGGTGGACCCAGCTAAAATTCAAATAATCTTGTTAATACCCACTCCTACCACATAGACAGAGGTACGTAGCTTTCTTGGATTTTCTGGTTACTATAGAATATTTATAGAACATTATTCTCGAATAGATGCACCTTTATATTCACTAATTGGAAATGTTGATTTCATCTGGATAGATAAATGTGACAATGCCTTTAATGATCTGAAGAAGCTTGTTTCAATGGCCCCAGTGCTGAGGGGCCAAAATTGGAATTTTCCATTCCAAATTTCATCTGATGCCTCAGACACAGCAATTGGAGTAGTACTTGGGTAGGAGAAAGACAAGAAGCCTTATGCAATCTATTATATCAGCAAAAATCTGTCTCCTGCTGAATTAAATTATACTATGACTGAGAAGGAATTTTTAGCTGTATTACATGCTATAAATAAGTTTAGACATTATATAACCGGGTATCCTGTAGTATTATATACTGATCACTCTACCATTAAGTTTTTATCAAATAAAACTGTTACAAATGGAAGAGTGACAAGATGGTTGATTTTATTGCAGGAATTCAACATTACAATCAAGGATCGACCTGGAAAGGAGAATCCTGTAGCTGATTTTTTGTCAAGAATGCCAAAGCCAACAGATGCAGAAGCAGTTGAAGACCACTTCCCAGATGAACAACTGTTCGTTGTTACTGTTAGAACCCCATGGTTTGCTGATATAGCAAATTATTTGGCAATAGGTAAATTACCTAAACATCTATCCCTTAATGAATGAAAGCAGATAATACATCGCAGTACCCGATACTCTTGGATTGGGGGCTACCTATTTCATACAGGTGCAGATATGCAAATAAGAAGATGCGTTCGGGAGGATGAGGTATTTGACATTTTAAAAGCATGCCATGATGGACAGTGTGGTGGGAATTTTGTAGATCATAGAACTGCCCATAAAGTTTTACGAACAGGCTATTATTGGCCCACTATCTTTAAAGATGCCAAGAAATTTGTGCAGGCTTGTGATAGCTGCCAAAGGGCAGGTCACCCTGGGTAGTCTGATGAAATACCTTTGAACCCTCAACTATGATTGAACCATTTGAACGCTGGGCCCTTGAATTTGTTGGTCCCATTAGCCCCCCATCAAACCATAAAAAATACATCTTAGTTGCAACTGAGTATGTCACTAAATGGGTTGAAGCAGAGGCTCTTTCGAAAGCTACAGTGGACTCTGTAATACAGTTTCTTTTCAAAATCTTTGTTCAGTATGGCCTCCCAAGGGACATAATCACAGATGGAGGACCACAGTTTATAGGTAATAAATTAGCTGAAACACTACAAAACTATCACATTCAGCACAAGATTACAACCCCATACCATCCACAGGCCAATGGCCAATTTTAGAGAATGAACTAAGTCATTGAATCTATATTAACAAAAATTGTTGCCTCACATAGACATGATTGGGCCTACAGATTGCCAGAATAATTGTGGGCATATCGAACAACGTGGAGACCCACTACGGGATATTCACCATGTCAATTTGTATTTGGAAAAAGAACTCATATTTCCAATAGAATTTGAAATTCAGACATTGAGAACAGCTCAGAAGGTGGATCTAGATCTAAATGAAGCACAGACCAAAATACTACAGCAAATTAATGAGTTAGATGAAATTAGGCTCTCTTCTCTTCATCATATAGTGTTAATTAAACAACAGAGAGCAAAGTGGCATGACGCCCTAATTAAGAAAAGGATTTTCCACGAAGGAGACTGGGCACTCCTATATGATTCTAGGTTTCAGGATTTTTTAGGGAAAATCCAGACACAATGGCTTGGACCCTATGAAATACAAAAAGTGCATAATAATGGCACTATTTCATTAGCTACCATTGATGGATCTGGGCATTCCTTTAAGGTAAAAGGTCATCGAGTATGATTGTATCATAAACCGCTTACCCGGGAATCCTTTTACCAGCAGTTACGGGAAGATTCTACCATGGAAATTCTTGCTGAAGGGGATAACTCCTCCTCGGCACCAGTTCATTAAATCAGTTTTTTATTTTATTTTTGTACATAAATATTGTTTATTCATTTGGATTATTTTTTTTAGAAAATTCATTTTTTTCAAATTTCTAGTTATTTCAGTGTTCACTGTCTGTTTTATACAATTCATTTTTTTCAAAAGTTTTGTTCATTTTGCTTGTTTTGAGTTTTTCCGTTCCTTTCCAAAGGAACAACACTTCTGCTGTTCATTTCGAAAGGAACAGTGGTTCCGTATATTTTTGTTGTTCCTTTTAAAAGGAACAACAGTTTCGTAGATTTTTGCTATTCCTTTTAAAAGGAACAGCAGTGTCGCAGATTGTTTCTGCTGTTCTTTTTAAAGGAACAACATCTTTTGAGTGAATTGTTTTTGTTTTAGATTAGCATTTTGAGAATTTCTGATGACTCTTCTAAAGGCAAAAATATTATTCATATACAATCATACAAATTAAAGCTTAATGTAATCAGCAAATCAAAATAAATCTTCATTTTTAAGAAAATTGTTTATTAATGATAAGAAAACAGGAAAAAGGGACTTAACTAATAACATAATCTTGTTGTTTTATTACCATTGAATTAATCTGATCAATTATCCTTATCATGATTGGTTCTTTCCCATATGATATAAATTTCTTGATTTTTATTTATGGAGTAGGAATAAGGGCATATTCTTTTCTATTGAGATGTTCAGACTTCTTACACCATCCCTACTCTTAAGGAGTGCTGAGACATCCTTTATGAATAACTAGGAAAGTGCTATATGAAAAAGAAAAAATATTTATATGTTCCATTAATAATTTTATGATTTGACAAATGGAGGATAGGGGGTCTCATTAAGAGCTAGGCTACCATGATCATAAGGAAGTCAGTGAAGTGGCATTCCCATCATGGCCACCAAACCAGGGATATGGTCCAATGGACAATTGAAAAAATTAAGGAAGTCCTTGGAATAGGAGGTCTCATCATGAGCCGGCCTGCCCACTTTTCACTTCTTCCCAGTGAATGGCATTGTGATTTATCTGGTCACCAAGCTAGCACAATGGCCTCCATTATGACATTTAACAAGCACTTCCTCAGTATAAATAAAGGACAATGGTTCCAAGGGTGAGAAAGAAACTCTGTCAAGGTTATGGACACCTATGGGAAACAGAGCTCTCTTGATGGTATTGGAGTCACATTTATACACATCAATAGTCATATTTAACCCTTTTTCCTATATCTCTATTTAGGATCAAATGAAAGTATGAATCCTTAACCTTCCATTTCGAACCTATTATACATGAATATCATTACGAATCAATCATATTAGTTTGAAGTGGTAATAAACACATCTGTACGTATGTTTATCTTAATTTTTCCCTTCTCCTCATATTTGAATCATTACAAAACGATTTTATATCTATTACCGATTTATCACAAGCATTGATTTCAATGATTGCTATAATTTGATTGAATGTATAATAATTATGCCTACTTTTTTCCTACTGTACGACTGTTGTGCCATGCTGCCTCTCTCAATTTACGGTCGAGGGTGACCTATCATCAAGCAGGGGGGGTGCAGATGTTTTCATGCAAAGAAAATCCCGATATTTCTTTACTTGTATGTGAATTAAATCCCCACATTTTGGGAAATAACGACATTATTCCAATTTAACGTGCTGTGTTGTTCCATTGCAATCACTGTGTGTTTGGAAAAAATAACAGGGTGTAGAGACGATGGGAGGGCGACCAATTCGCAGTGAACCACAGGTGCTGGTCATTTTCGATGCTGCACAAGAGATTTTGGAAAGAATAGGATGGATCACATATTTCATGAGGATGCAACAACCTCACGAAGCAGTGGCCACAGAATTTTTACAGAACTTGCAAGAAGGATTCTCCATGGTTAGAGGAAGACAAATAGCTGTATCTAATGAAATAATTGCAGAAGTATCGAGCATACCAGCGCAAGGAACTATATGGACGCAGAAGAAGCTTAGGCTTCGAGAAGCCATGAAGATCTTTCAGGATGATGAACAGACATTGGTTATCATAGGAAAATGAATTCAGCCAGCATCATTGGGAGAACCATGGATGGAATTGGCCAAGATTGTTTAGGCCTACATAACGTGCGACGGACAAAAAGATGTGGTAAGAACTCGCCACCTTAAGCTACTGGCTGTATTAAAACAGAAATGCACTATCAATTTTCCTGCATTTTTAAATTCCCTGTTGTATGATATTTCCCGTAACATAAGAAAATCCCAGCACGCAGATATGGTGGTCAACCACCATTGCTTAATTCGATTAATAGTAAGTCGTAGCCTTGCCCAACAACAAACCAGCTGGGAAGAGTTGATATTCTCCATTGATGGAGGGTTGGCCCTACCTGCCCCGAAATGGAAGAGAATGGTTGGCTCAATAGGTGAGCCATCAACTCACAGACAGTCCCTCCATTCAAAATGAAGTAGGGGGATGATGGAAGGAATTCCGGGCAGTAGTAGCCAGCCCCTGGAATTGCACAGCTCAGAGGATGAACAACCTCCACAATTGGAGGGAGCAAGCCCTCGTATTGATGAAGAAGACAAAATGGAAGGAGAAATTCGCTACTCATACGAAGAAGAAATAAGCCACCACAGCAGTGGTGAAAAACAATCCAGTGCAGAGGAAGGAAATACTGAGGAAGAAGAAATTGAAGGAGAAATTCGATATTCGGATGAGGAAGAAGGAATATATCATACCTGTGAGGAGAACGAAGACAATCATAACAGAAACAAAGAAGGAACAGAGCCTCCCGAGAATGCTACTATAATTCCTTTACAGGAAGACCAATTGGCCCAAATTTTGGCCAATATGAGTAACCATGTGCAGCCTCATAGCCCTTTGGATCTTAATATTGATATGTTACAGGAGCACTCTGCAGTCAACAAAAATATAGCTGAAGAAATGCTGGATGAAACAGAAAACCCTAGTGAAGCTAGGGTTGCTTCCCCTGAAAGGCATGAACAAGAAAATGAGAACATTGAGGTAATATCCCAACTTGGAAGCCCTCAAGAGATTGCAGAGTTAACCGAGGATATGATTCCTGAAGAATTTAGCCAAGGGCATATGAATGTGGAAGAGGAACCCCAAGCAGAAGACCAAGAAGAGAACTTAACTGAAGGCACTGTTGATATGGACCAACACCTTGTCGAGCAAATGGGTTCAGATAAAGGAACAGTTGTCCCATTAAAAAAGAGGAGGAAATTAACTGAGATTGAAAAGCTTCACAGGGAGCGAATGAAGCTTCATAAACTCATAGAACAGCTCAGGCAAACCATTAGGGTTCTGAGAATGAAAAAAATTCCTAAGCGAGCCCCTAAGAGAAGAAGCATAGCTACTAAGTGAGCTTCGAAAAAGAGAAAAGTGGCCACTAAGAGGAACCCTCAAGTTGAAGAAGTTATGCCTGAACCCAATTATGGAGATAAGGAACAACAAACAGTTTTTCCAACACAAGCTGTTCCAGAGGGACCTGTTTCAAGTGAAAACATTCTATCTAGTAGTCAGCATACTTTTAGTGACTCGACACTAGCCAGACTCCAAGAAGAGTTGGCACAGGCCCGAATAGAAAGACAAAGGTTGGAATAAGATACTTTCCCAAGGAAGAGATATTAGGAACTGCAACAATAGATGAAGATTATTCATGAAGCAGAAGCAGAAACTCATGAAAAATGTCGAAGAGCAGAGAAAAATACTGACAAGGTAATGAACCAATTAAAACTAGCCTACAATCAAATGAACACTCTCTGCTCCCTATACACTGATGTCTTAGCCTGTAGATGCCCCACCAAAAACTATGCTTTATTTTTACTAGAAAGATATTTACAGCTAAAGATCAAGGAAGTTAAAGTAGGGAAATCCATAGAGCTAAAAACGATAGATGACTTTGTATCATGCTACAAACTTTATGGGATCAAAGTACAACACCTTTTGTGTGAATTTTATTTACATAATCTAATACTTGAAAATGATTGTGAATCAAACCCTAGCCCTTTTGTGGAAGATGTTCAATTTCAGACATTCATTTCCTTTGTTGTAAATCAGTTAAAATGGCTTAAAGCCTATAATTCTTTCCAAAGGCAAGAGATTGAATTAGATTTGTGGGTTAGGAGTGAACCTCAGAACCCATCCCAATTTTGGGCTAGGCACAGAAGTTTGATGACAAAGGAAGGTGTTATCCAAGTATTTGGGCCTGTCCACAAATAGATTATCTTGAACAGAACAGATTGTCTCATCCATTAGAAACCAAGCTTATATAGCAGCTAAGGTCTGGTGGAGAATTTCCAATTAGAATTTGCAAAATAGAGAACCACTTAATTTTAGAAACTTTGGGCTAGCTGCAGACCGCTTGATTTCCTATAGTCATATTTTTTTAAAAGAAGGACCATTCTGGTTAGGATGTAGGTTCCGTAGCCCTATTGCATGGTTTCCTACTTCAAACTACAAAGCTGTTTACGAATTCCCCGAAGGACAGACACAACATGTTTTTGAGGAATTAGCTGCACTACATGGTTTTAGACCTGTTGATGACAAACCTTATCCAGCTTATTCTTTGACTGCTCTCCATGTGAACTATAGTTTTCATGAGGACATGAAAAATATTAAGCAGGGGGGTATGTTGGGCAGTGAAAAAGGTATGAAATTACTGTATATTTTCTCATTCTTTTACTATGGACATACTCCTTTTTGCCTTGAGAAGGTAATTTATTATAATAATTATGATGGGATTGGAAAGATTTACGTTCATTGTAAAAAGATTACTAAAGGATGCTTTTTGTTGATAAAACAGGGATTAGACGAAGTGAACAGCTGTACCAAAGGTAAGGCTGAGATCAATGTAACTGTTGCTCCATCAGCGTTGAACCATATCCAGCCAAAGGCAAGGAGATCCAAACGAATTGCCAAGAAAAGGCAGGGGACAGCTCGGCCTCGGTCAAAGTAGACAAGTTGATAACTAAGCAAAGGGGAGCGAATCCCTCAGGATCCTTCGATCCTGAGGGATCGCTGTTCAAAATCATCTTATTCCTCGTCTTGTCCGTTAGGATTTGATATATAAAGCAATGTCCTTTAGTGATCAGAGAGTGATTTGGTCGGAAAAAGTTCTTATATTCAGACATTTGCTCTGTAATACTATGTTTATTGACTCTCGGCTTTGAGAGGACAGCCTCTGTAATACTTTATGTTTAATTAATATCAAGCACACATTTCATTTCATTTCATAAGATCTGAAGTAGCCCAGCAGTATTTCACTGGCACTAAGGGCCCGGCTCTGGTGGAATTAATTTTCTGTTTGTATTCTTAATCTCTATTTATTGTTGTGTGAAGTTGTGTTTATAGTTTATTTTGATTGCAGAGTTGATTTACTGTTGATTCATTAACGAATTTCATTGCTCTTTTACACTTTGCAAGAAAGACATCTGCTGTCCATTTATTCTGCTATCATTGTGAAGCTTTACTGTTCTGTATTCGACTCTAAGTTATTATTCTCTTAGTTTATGATTCTTTGTGATTGATTGATCTATAGTATTGGCCGGTGATAGATTGAAGTTAGCTAAGTTTGTAATTGTTGTTCAAATTATATTGCTATTCCATTTATAGTCATTTCTTATTTCCGATTCATAGCTTTACTTTAGTAGATAATTTGGTTACAGTTTTTGTGTATGCGTAGGAGTTACAAGATTGCTGTTCCATTTTAGCCTTTGTAGTTCCTTTCAGTTATCTTTATCAGCAAGTAGTTCGAGTTTGATTTCATTTTGATTGTTTTAAGATCACGAATTGTAGAGGATAGAGGTTATTGCTTGAAAATCCCCATATTGGTTATCTTGCATCGATTTATAAGGAAAAGAGTTATTGCTATTGTATCCCTGATCGATGTTTTGCAGTTTGATTTAATTAAAGTTTCAAAGAATTTCCATTTGTAATAAGGTTCCTTTACAAGCATTTTTTTATTCTTGTATTCAGAATTTTGTACTACATCTTCACAGCATTACTCTTAGATAATTGCAGCCTTAGACAGAGTACACTCTTGAAATAAAAAGTCGCTCCATGATTGATGATTAATGTAAGATAATTAGGTGTTTGAAAGATACCTTTTTATGGCTTGACACACTCCTCTTGGATTTGTTTGGCTACCTCTAGAACTCGAATTTTTGGAGAGAATATTTGGGGTGATTGTGTCCACTTGACTCCAAGTCTTTATGATAAAATCCTTATAAAAAATGCTTAATAATTCATGATTTTCTGCACTCAACCTCATATTAGGAACTCAAAGTATGTTAGCCTTAATCACCACCTATACTAGCATCATAAAACCAAATAATAATAAAAATTTAAGAAAATATATCTAAGAAGGCAAAAAGGTGACTATTAACCCCTCCAAATATGTCTAATAATGGAGCTCATCACTCAACACACTTATGACCTTTAGTGTATTTTCAATCACAACTATAGCAAAGCCCTTTTGCTCTTTTTTCTTCCAATTGTTGTGGTGTCAACCTTGTAGGTTGTGGAAGTCTAGGATTAGCAACACTTCCATCTTTATAGATGTGAATGGTAGGCTTCCTTGTCACCATAATTTTACATTCAATTTTACTTGCCAACCTGAAATCCTTCTCCAATGAATCAGGTTCCCAAAGACGAACCTCATGTTGGATGTTATCCTTTAAAGTCCCTATGAAGACATCAATATTGTGTTCCTATAGAATATCAGCTACCCTTATATTCAATTTTTGGAAGTCCTGAATGTGCTCCACCATTGAAACCTTTTGTTTGAGATTTATCAATTGGCTAAAGAAGGTGTTTCTCTTTGTATGCTCATAATGTGCTATCATTTCCTTCGTAAAAAATGACCAAGTGAAATTTTTTTTATGAGAGAAAAGCCATAGATACCATACAAATGTATATTGTTCTAAATATAAATTTTAAATGCATATATTTTGTGTGTTTTTCACATTACGGAGATAAAATATTTCTCCATATGTAGTATCCATGTTACGGGATCCTTGCTATCAAACTTCCTCATATCCATATTTGGAATATGGTGGGTCTTCCAACCAACATTAGGGTTTATGAAATCACGATTAACATTTATTTTTATCTCATCTTGAGTTTCCTCAACTATATTTTCTCCATTAGGAATCATTTCTTGTATCAACTTTGTCAAACCTTCCTTCAAACCTTCCATGTCTGCATTTAGATCATTCTTCATGTCTTCCATGTTGTCTTTCATTTTTTCGTCGATGTCATCCATATTATCTTTGATTCCACCCATCTTAACTTCCATTCCATTCATCTTAGCTTCCATGCCTTTATTCAAACCATCCATCTTAGCTTCCATGCCTTTATTCAAAACTTTCATTTCATTTTTTGATGCTCCTTGCGAGAGCGAAATTTGTTGCACTTCCTCTTGTAATTTTGATATATCATGTTGCCCTTCTTCCTCTTCATGAGTCATAGTAGAGTATTTTTACGGCTTAATGGGTTTTGAATTCTTTTTAGGGGGCATTTTAGAAACCAAAACTGATATCTATGCTTCAATATGCTCTTGGAATCACTTCAAACTAATTTTTCAAACAAGACTTATGCAATTTGAAAATAAAATACACATTGTTTTCTTGCTTTTGAGGAGCTCGATATTGAAACTGAGTTATCTTTGTTATTTCGGATCTTCAATATCCGAATTCAGCCCTATAGTAGCCCTCTGAATCTTATTTCGAATGCCACAGGTTTGACCTGATTTGTATGCTTCAAGTAAAAGTTATGCCCAAACTCCAACAATGATCTAATTATGGACAAGTTCACTAGAGCGAACTTGTATAGCATGCCACGAGTCATTGTTTCCTCCTTAGGCTTGAAAATTGATATACAAGAAACAAAATTTTGTGTACTTTCAGCTACTTTTTACAGAATTCCAATCTGATGCTCAGAGAGAGAGTTATGATGATTTTCCCAATGTCACCTCTTTTAGATGAAATTTGGGAGCCTGCCAAAACTCTAACTTCCACAAATCATATCTCCGAAAATATTTTTAACTAAGATCTAAAATTTTTACATGAAGCTCCTCATTATTTCAGATTCATGTGGTAAAAATTTCAACTTCTGAACCTTCGTAGAAAAAATCTTATAGAAAAAATTCCACGATGATCTGATTGGAGCAGCGAAACCCTAGAATCCAAAGCTCTGATACCAAATGTTATGAAACTAGCTCCAAAAATAGAAGAAAAGAGAGATCAACGCCTTATAAATCATCCACTTCAAAGGGGAAACCTCCTTTACATTACATAAATGAAAAATTCTTGGATGATACAAATGAAAAAACCTCCATTCTATACATAAGAGTCCATGGGGTCACAATATAATCCTAGCCGACCTAACAATAATAATGTAAGGGCACAATAATATCAATATGTGGGTTACAGGAGTACAACAATAACAATAAGGGGGCTACACTAACAACAATAAGGGACTACACTAGTAATATAATGACCTAACAATTGCCAAGAAGGTTTAAGAGGTTAAAATGATGGTTTAAGGGTGTGGAAAGGTGGATGGAAGTTGATTCAAATGAGTGAAGCATGGCCAAATCCCATAGCCAAGCTCAGAGCCTCTTGAAGGCATGTTTTTCACTAGGAGGGATGCTCTCGGTGGCCCTCAGAAAATGATCTCAGGAAACATAATATTTAGGAAATAATTGGCAATTCATAAGAGGAAGTGAGGTGGTCCAAGATGGAGATGGTGAAGGTTCCCTTGTCTATAGGTCAAATCAGCCCTACAATCATCACATGCATACATTCAATTATCATTGACAAAACGAAACAACTAAAAGTAGAAAATATGAGTTGAATTTAAATATTATCTAATTTATACCAAAACTCTGATCTAATTAACAAACCAAATCCTAAGCTATAGTAAGCATATGCAAAACAAGATAATTACACAAATATGTTTCCAAGAAATCATAAACAAAATGATTTTTGGTTGTGGTTTTGAATCCTTCCACCCATGATCCCATAAGAGAGGTGAAGTAGAGGTTGCAACCATGGGTTTTGATGGATTATTTCCTACTAAAATACAAGAAACTAATGACTACTTGAAACTGAAAGAAGGAAAAATAAAAAATAGGAACTTAAGCCACTGGGTTGGGCCCAAACTCAAGATCCTCAACCCTATAGAACTAACTAAGTGATAACAAAATAAGAAACTTCTCATTATCATCAAATAAAAAGGTTTAATACATCAGATAAAAGACACAATAACAATGCCAAGTACTTGAGCTCAATAACTACCTAGCTGAAAAAACAAAACTCGAATCCTAATGAACTCTTATTCATTTTTATTTATACAAGACGTTAGATTTTAGCGGCTCCCTTGAAAATAGGAATGTTTGTCTCCCCCAAATCGAGGATGGTGGATATTTTTTCTCATTACTTCACTTGCACTCCTAGTGGGTTGGATTCCAATGAAATCAAGTTGATGTGAGAGAGAGAGAGAGAGAGAGAGAGAGAGAGAGAGAGAGAGTTGTGATATTGGGCTAATTGATGGAGTTAAGAAGGTGGACAATCTCCTATATTCTCTCCTTTTTGTCTACCTCGAGCCCATGCATGGAAAAAATATCAAAATTACTCCATTTCCTGCAATTAAGCCACATTAGGCTTCATGATATGACAAATACTTTTTACCCTTCTCACTAAGCATAATATAGCTAAAAATGTAAATAAATGGCATAAAGATATAGTTTAATGAACCGGAGGATGACATTATTACCCTTATGAAATATCTATTTATGAGCCTCATCACTCAAACTGACAACTTGTGTGTGATTAGGATTGGTTGTTCTTAATTAAATATTCAATTAACCCACCAAAAATTTTTGTTTCGATTTTGAGAATACTATTAGAGATTCATATTTGTGACTAATGTTAATTTTAATGTATTGATTGGAAGTGTGATTATTTTTTCCTGGATACAAGGTTTCCACGTTGTAATATGAGAGGTATGAACCTACACATCGCTACAACATACTGAAGTGCACTCGGCCTCGTAAGGTGTCAGCACACATAGGATTGCATTGCATGAATAGAGAAGAAGAAAAATATTGGTCCCCCAAATAGGCTAGCCATGCAAGTAGAAGAGTACATAAGAGAAAGAAGAGGAATCAATATTTGTGAAGATTAAGATACATACATGAGATCATTTCGAAAGGTGAATCAAAATCATTTGCTCAGGAAGAAACATATAAGAAGAAAGGATCACTTAAAGCTACTCTACAAAGGACAATATCTCTTGATTCATCTGTATTGGGTGCATATATTAAGGAGGTGGAATTTTATGAACCCTCCATCTCAGAGAGAATCCCAACAATTTCTAGTTCACCTGTATTAGGAGAGGAAGCATATGAAGGACTTTTAAAAGGACAAGGGGACATAGATAAATGTGATTTAGAACCAATTCCAAAAGAATGACCACTTGATCATTACATCCGAAATTTAGGTAGTGTTGTGAAATATACTATTACACACTCTATTGCAGAGGGTGTCTTGAAAATTTTGGGATCACCTTGACAAACTGAATAGTTTGAATAACTTGAACAATTTGAAAACGTGAATAACCCTCACCATTAAAAAGAGACAAATATCATCCATTACGGAAGACACATGTAAAAATTGTATAAAACCCTCAAGCTTCTAGGCAAACCCAAATAACATCTAGCTCAATTACCAACTATGAGTTTCCCATTGGAAATATTCAGAGGCAGGACCTAATGAAAAGCATCCCTTTTTCTACACTCCCAATTTTTAGGGTACAATTGTTGAAAATACGGGTAAAATTCTCTTTGCATTTCGATGTCCTCTATGTTGGGTGTGGAGCCTGATTATCTTCCTTATTTAGATGTATCACCACGTTGGACCCATGTTATTAATAGGGCGGCAATGCCACCTCTCGTTTCATCGCCGTCAGGGGGGTCCAGGGGGGGCAATGACGACCTTTTGGAGGCCCCCTTGGTGGGGGATTTCGAGGGTAGTTCCCCCGAAGCTAAAAAAATATGTAAAATTTCTTTGTAAAATATTGTAATTTCATAGTCAATATAGGTCGTTCATTAGGTGGATGATCTGACGGTAGAAATTATGTTTAATTTAGGGTTTTGTCCCTAGAAGGAAAACCATCTATTGGATGAGGGTATTCATTGTGTATGTGTATGGTGTGTATACTCTAAGCAAGAAATAGCAAGGGGACTATGTGAGAGAGAAGAGGATATTAGAGTGGATCCCCTATACATTGTGTCTCTTCATTTTTGTTGGATAATATAAAGGAAGGATTGGTTGTTTCCATGGACGTATCCCAAGTTGGGTGAACCACATATATTTGTGTCTCTCTTTTTTTATATGTTATCTATGTGTTTTTGTTTTCTCATAATGTATGTGTTCCATTGCTCTGTAATATATAATTTTCTAACACTCTACAAGAGTTATGATTACACCATCGATGAGTAGAAATTAAAATTATTCCAAGCTATTGTAAAGGGAGGTGCATTAAGATGGTTTATGGGATTCACCGGGGCTTCCATTACCTCCTGGGATGGAACGAAAAGGAAATTTTTGTAAAAGTATCAAAATTATTATACTTTTAGATATCACAAGGAAGACATATTTTTAATAACTCTGACAGTAGGTGAAAACTCTGAAGATTATGTTGAGTTCCTTCAGTACAATCTGCAAAGATCTCAACCAAGTAATTTCTGACAAGAAAACAGTGAAAGAAATTTTGATCAAAGGAATACATGATTATTTCCTTGATATGCTAATCCCATGGGAAAAGGAGATATATCCAAGGAACCAAATGAAAAAAAAAAATCAATTTTGTCGAAGAAGTTCCAGAGGATCAACAAGAATCATGACTCTAACACATGATGCTTCTACCATGATCATAAAATCAACCAATAGTGGGGAAACACAAGAATAAATTGGGAACCTACTAGATAATTTCAAAACTAACATCATAAGCTCATTATCCTCTCAGTTTTATATGTGTTGGGAGAATATTGAAGTATTAAAATATTTTCCTATATTCTTCTCTCAGTGTAGGAAGAAACATTTTTTGAAGGGGCTCCCACTCAACAATTGTAACCTATATGAGTGGGATCACTCTACAAATAAATTCCCATCATTATAAGGAGATATGGGAAGACACTTAAGCAACATATTTCATTATCACCAAGAAGCCGTGGTTTCCTTTTCCATTACATATGGTGCAAGAACCCTTCTCTTCCTTCTCTTCTAGCTCTGACATGTATATTCCTCAACAATTTCCCTAGTGAATACAATACCCAGTGGCTCCATGGAAGCCTTCTAATCCTCCTCTGTTCTAATATCCAACGTCATGGACCTGGAAGATTTCTCCTCCATTAAGTATAATTTCTTAATGATATAATTGAAAAAAAATAAAATAATATCAACATCATTAGAAGTAATTATGAAATATTTAGAAATATTATGTTTGTATCTATTGCACAAGAAAATCAACATGGTATCGGAGCTTTGGTGAAGAATGGAACACTAATATGAATATTGAAGAAACCCTACATTGAGATCACTATTGTTGAGTCCTTCCTATTGACTTACATTCATGGCTTCTTCTATGAAATCATAAAACATTATAGAAGGAGCCTCAAATTTTAGCTGTTGGAAAAATAGGATTGATATTATTCTTACAAGGAAAAAGGTTTTGGATATTGTGACAAGGAAGGTCATGGAACTAGTAGATACTGTAGGAAAAGAGAATCCCTTGAGGAAGATGACATTGCTACCATGATACTTACTATGGATTGCATTATAGATCATTTGATCCCCTAAATTACAAAGCTTGATACTTCCAAGAAGATATATGATGCCCTAATTAATATGTTTACCTTCAAAAACATTGGTCAAGACATATTCTTGAAGAATGAGGTTTGTGATATAAGGATGAAAAGTGATGACATTGTGGCCTCATATTTTGTAATAATTTCTCAATTAAGGGATCAAATTCAAGATATTGATGAATTTTTTTTTAGAAGAAACTTGTGACTACAACACTCAATGGTCTACCTATATCATGGGATGCATTTGCAACAGGTTTAAGTAAATATAAAAAAACTCCTTTTTTTTAAGAATTATGGAACTCTTGTGCTCGACAAGATTCAAGGCTTATATCAAGAGATATAAAGGAAAGAGAAACTCAATCATTTGCAGCTCATTTAAAAAAGAATAATAGAGGAAAGAAGAAGTTTGGTTTCCAAAAATTAAAATCAAATGAAATACTCCATAAAGGAAGAAGGATATTGTGAAATTCCCACCTAAGGTTCTTGTATGAGCCACATTGAAAAAAATGATGTAAATATTTGCAATGTTTGATTTTAAAAAAAATTAAAAAAGGGACAAAGTCATGGCACACATATTTTGGAGCTGGGGATAGAGAATTGTTCTTGGTATGGTATGGTCTCTTATGCAAAGAAGAAACCTAAACATTAGGACAACCATTAAAGGCTGGTTAGTGCATGAAGTAAAGGGGTTGGCTACTAAAATTAAATGGTTTGAGGAAAATTACTCAGACCCATGCTTGCTTGAGAAAATACAATAAGTAAAACAGGAAAAAAATTATGAAGGGATACAAAAGAAAGGACACGACAGTGAAAGAGGAGACTCAAACTCTTGAGGGAGAGCATGGGAAGAAGGAGAGAACATTCAAAGAGAACAAATAGATAGGGAGAGACTCAAACTTTTGGGAAGAGAAACATTAGAAGACCCGGAAGAGAACAAGTCAAACAGGAGACATGCAGGGAAAGAAGAGGTTTTACTTCCATTCGGGAAGCAGGCTGAAGAGGTGACGAAAAGTGAACCTGCAGTAGAAGCTTTCAACAAGCAATGATGAAGACAAGAGCAAAGAAGCATATCATTTATTTGTCCCTAGAAGTTGTGGGTTGAGTGCTAGTCTTTGGAGCCTTGTAACATCTTACTTTCCCTGGAGGCTTTACGTTGATATAGGATTCCTGGAACGCTGTAACATCTTGGATCCCTAGAGGCTATGGATTGAGAAAAGAGGTCTCTAGAGCCCTGTAACAACATGGGTCCCTGGAGGGTGTGGGTGGAATGAAATATCTGGAGCCATGCAATAGCTTGGGATTCCCAGGACGCTTTTGGTTGACCTAACTACTCTAGAGCCCTATAAAAACCATGGAGGATACAATCCTTAGGCTGAGATAGAGACAAGATCGATCACAATTACTCATTATTGCCTTGAATATTATATTGGTTTCTAAGCTCCCTGAGTGGTGGTGAAGCATTGTATTTGCATGAAGGGGTGAGCTTGGGCATCTCTAGACTCCCCGTGCAGGCAATAAGGAGGTAAAACAATTGTAGGGATTGATCTAGGAGGTCCTCTAGAGTCCCTGGCTTATCTGTCAGCTTGAGTATGGTCCCAATAGCAAGAATCCCCCCTAGACTCTGGAATCTACCTCGGGGTGACAACTGCAAGCAGTACTAGCTACAACTATCTATGGTTGGGTGGAGAGTCATAGTCCTAGATTTTGTTTCCATGCAAACTAAAAGATAAGTATTGTTAAATACTTCTAGCAAATTAATGGATTAGGTTTCATTGTCATTTGTAATAGATATGGAAAAACAAGGATTTCTATTGTGTTGTTGTGTGTATACCTATGGTGCAACTGTTGATCCATGTGGATATCGCTGGCCACCCACCTATTCCATTTGGACCCTCAACATCAATTCTTTTAGTTTTTCAACTTCGGCACAACTTACTATTTTTAGCAGGTTTTTGGGTCCTGCACTCCCAAAGCCGTTTTGGGGACTTAATGATCCAGGTGGATATTGGTGGCCACCCACCAAGTCCATTTTAACCCCCACCATCAGTTATTTCATTTTGTAAGTTTTAGCACAACTTACTATTTATAGCAGTTTCTCGGGTCGTGAACTTCCGGAGCCTTTTTAAGGCCCTAAACGACGCTTTTTGGTAAAATAGGGAGCAACATGGGTCGTAGACCACTATTTCTCACTCAAAATTTGTATTCCTTGGATAGATATCTCTAACGAGCTATTGATCATGTCAAACAGAGATCGGATGCCAAAGTTACATCCCTGGGAAGTTGAAACACCAACTTACCCAAACGAAGCCCACAGTTTTGGCACTTCATCTCCTAGGGTTAGGTTTTTGGATGTTTCAGGTTTTAAATTGTTTCTAAACACTAAATAGGCCTTTGACCTTCATTGTAACACAATTCAAGGGCTGGTAGCTGACACATCTCTTCTCAGGGATATGCTACCAGCACCCTAGCTCGTTTATTTCTATCATGTCTCACTGCAACATAGTTCAAGGGGTTGGGAGCCGATACATCTCTTCTCAGAGATAAGTGCTACCAGTGCCCTAGCTCACTTGTTCCCATCATTTTAGTTCTGTAACACATTGGGGACGCCTGTAGCCATCACATCTCTTCTCAGGGATATGCTACCAGTGCTCTCGCTAGCTCATTTCCATTATTTCTCATTGTAACACAGTTCAGTGGCCTGTAGCTGTCACATCTCTTCTCAAAGATACGCCTACCAATGCCCTAGTTGTTTACTTCAGTCATTTTTTTTATAATAAAATGAAACATTATTTCCAATGCATCTCTATGCTTATGGTTATATGTGTATTCTGTTGCTTTCCTGCATAAAATCTGGATCAGTGGTATCAGAGCGGTCTGCTCTTTCTCTGTTTTTCTTTTCATGTCCCCAACGCGGCCAGGGTATAAGGAGGTCAAACTCACGACCCCGACGACCCCCCATGGCGGAAGGAAAGAAAGACAAGGGAGCAAGAGATCCTATCAAAATATTTCTCTAGGAGGCCCCTGAGAAGCAGAGGAACATGATGATGGATAAATTTTCACAGATCCTTCAACGGTTGTCCACCGACGGCACATCTACATCCAACACGTCTGCCAACAGGTCTGCGACATCCTAGACAAATCCAACACCAAGTTCAACATAATCCCCCCCATGGAGGAACTTAACGCAATGGAGACCATTGGTTCCTAAGGAGGGAGGAGTGATCCAGGTGGATATCAATGGCTAGCCACCTATTCCATTTGAACCCACAACATCAATTCTTTTAGTTTTTCAGCTTCAACACACTATTTTTTGCATGTTTTCGGGTCCTGCACTCTCGGAGCCGTTTTGGGGACTTAATGATCCAAATGGATATTGGTGGCCACAAACCGAGTCCATTTGAACCCCCACCATCAATTATTTTAGTTTGTAAGTTTCAGCACAACTTACTATTTATAGTATTTTTTCGAGTCGTGAACTTCCGAAGTCGTTTTGAGGCCCTAAATGACGCTTTTTGGGAAAATGAGGAGGGTTATGGACTAATATTGCTCACTCAAAAGTTTTATTCCTCGGATAGATATTTATAATGAGCTATTGAGCGAGTCAAATGGAGATCGGATGCAAAAGTTATGTCCCCAGGAAGTTGAAACATCAACTTACCCAAAGGGGGCCCATAGTTTTAGTGCTTCATCTCCTAGGGTTAGGTTTTTGGACGTTTCGGGTTTTACATTGTTTCTCAACAATAAATAGGCCTTTGAGCCTCATTGTAACACAGTTCAGGGGCTGGTAGCCGACACAACTCTTCTCATGGATATGCTACCAGTGCCCTAACTCGTTTATTTCCATCATGTCTCATTGTAACACAGTTCAGGGGGTTGGGAGCTGATACATCGCTTCTCAAAGATAAGTGCTACCAGTGCCCTAGCTCACTTGTTCCCATCATTTTATTTATGTAACACAGTGGGGAGGCATGTAGGCATCACATCTCTTCTCAGGGATATGCTATCGGTGCCCTCGCTTGCTCATTTCCATTATTTCTCATTGTAACACAGTTCAGAGGCCTGTAGCCATCACATCTCTTCTCAGAGATACACCTACTAGTGCCCTAGCTATTTATTCAGTCATTTGTTTTATAATAAAATGAAGAATTATTTCCGCTGCATCTCTGTGCTTATGGTTTTATGTGTATTCTGTTGCCTTCCTACATAAAATCTGGATTAGTGGTATCAGAGCAGTCTGCTCTTTCTCTGTTTTTCTTTTCATGTCCCCAACGCGGCTAGGGTATAAGGAGGTCAACCTCGCGGCCCCAACGACCCCCCATGGTGAAAGGAAAGAAAGATGAGGGAGCAAGAGATCCTATCAAAATCTTGCTCCAAGAGGCCCCCGAGAAGCAGAGGAATGCGATGATGGATAAATTTTCCCAGATCCTTCAATGACTGCCCACCGATGGCACATCTACATCCAACACGTCCATCAACAGTTCTGCGACATCCTAGACAAATCCAACACCAAGTTCAATATAATTCCCCCCCCCCCCCATGGAGGAACTTAACCCAATGGAAACCATTGCTTCCTAAGGAGGAAGGAATGATCCAGGTGGATATCGGTGGCCACCCACCTATTCCGTTTGGACATGCAGCATCAATTCTTTTATTTTTTCAGCTTCAGCACAGCTTACTATTTTTAGCATGTTTTCGAGTCCTACACTCCTGGAGCCGTTTTGGGGACTTAATGATCCAGGTGGATATTGGTGGCCACCCACCGAGTCCATTTGAACCCCCACCATCATTTATTTCAGTTTGTAAGTTTCAACACAACTTACTATTTATAGCATCTTTTCGGGTCATCAACTTGTGGAGCTGTTTTGAGGCCCTAAATGACGATTTTTGGGAAAACGGGGAGCAACATGGGTCATAGACTAATGTTTCTCACTCAAAAGTTGTATTCCTTGAATAGATATTTATAAAAAGCTATTGAGCGTGTCAAACGTAGATTGGATGCCAAAGTTACGTCCCCGGGAAGTTGAAACACCAACTTACCCAAACGGGACCCATAGTTTTGGCGCTTCATCTCCTAGGGTTAGGTTTTTGGATGTTTGAGTTTTACATTGTTTCTCAACAATAAATAGGCCTTCGAGCCTCATTGTAACACATTTCAGGGGCTGGTAGCCGACACATCTCTTCTCAGGGATATGGTACTAGTGCCATAGCTCGTTTATTTCCATCATGTCTCATTGCAACACAGTTCAGGGGGCTGGGAGCCGATACATCTCTTCTCAGAGATAAGCACTACCAGTGCCCTAGCTCACTTGTTCCCATAATTTTAGTTCTGTAACACAGTGGGGAGGCTTGTAGCTATCACATCTCTTCTCAGGGATACGCTACTAGTGCCCTCGCTCACTCATTTCCATTATTTCTCATTGTAACATATTTCAAAGGCCTGTATCCATCACATCTCTTCTCAGAGATACGCCTACCAGCGCCCTAGTTGTTTATTTCAATCATTTTTTTTAATAAAATGAAGCATTATTTCCACTGCATCTCTGTGCTTATGGTTATATGTGTATTCTGTTGTGTTCCTGCATAAAATCCGGATCAACTGTGAAGGGATATTTCCCTTATTTGTATGTTGAATATGTCTACGTATATGTGTGTCTACATGTGTGTTGCTCTTGCACTTAAAATTAAGTAAGATAATAGCCTGAGTAATGGAAATCAGAGACTATCTAAAGTTACAGAGTGGGAAAAGATCCCCATAACAATAGTGCCTAAGCTATAGAGCAGAGGTAAACTCTTACTCTGAATAAAATGTTTATATGTGTCATAAAGAATACAATAGCTAAATATAATTAAATTCATGATCTATTTCAGGCCCAAACATTGAAAAATTAAAATAAGTGGGTTATGAGACCCTTTTTATTAATGTAAAAAATTATAAAAAGGACCCTTTTTTGATGAGAGTCAGTCATTGTATACATCGGGGTAATTGCTTACAAGTTGTTGTGCTGATAAGAAAGAAATATGTGAAGGATAAAAGGAGTGTTCCCATGTTTGGTATTTCCCAATGTTCCTACTTCCATGTTCTTTAGCCTTGTTGGTTCAGAAGCCTACATTCCCACCACATGGATTTTGGTGATGAGGACTACAGATCCCTGCCAATATAAAAATGCTCCGACAACCCATGAAAGGCCTTAAGGAGCTGTTAAAAGAGTTTTTATGGATTCTGGAATGGTTTTCATGTAGTGGGAGAGGTGGGAGCCTCCTGTAAGCTCACACGATGCCTTTGGTAGATATTAGATGCAAGAGTGCCTACACCTCCATGCAAGGAAATCCCTACCTAAAGGCAGGGAAGGTCCACGAGATAGGAACCCCTCAATGTATCTATGTTTAATTAGAAATTGAAAGGATCTATTGCTCTGTGATCTAGTGTCTGAATAGATCACTAGACAGAGAAAATAATAAGAGACACAATAGATCCCAATCCCATATGATCATCCAACACCATGCAATCGATTTTACACTATGAGGAAGAGAAATGGTACCTTTCCTCCTCAAATATTGGGGACGGATATTTAGTTCATAGCAAAATCCTCGTGCTCAACTTAAGCGATCCACTTCATCCGATCACGATCTCAACACCTACATAAAATCACAAACGCTCATGGATGAAAAGAGATCTTTCTCAAAAGATCATTAGATAAAAAATGATATAAACCAATCATAAGATCTACTGAAACATAATTATAAGGGAGTCAACATAGATCTTCAATAATCACATAAAAATGATACAACACTTTATACCTTCGCTTCTGTCTCTCCTCTCCATGATCCAGCAGAGTTTCCCCCACTACAACCAAGAGATGAGCATGAAGAGCACTCATATAAGACTAATACCTCACAATATCTCTATCTAGCAGCCAAATGGAAGCATAGGGTCAATATCTTAGCTCTCCAAAAGGATGGCTCTCCAAACCTAGTTCTCCCAAAATGGCAGAGCTCTCATCCTATAGTTTGGATACTCTTCCCCCTGCCCCACCCTTTCCTCTTGGTGAGATTATATAGGCTCATTCCATACTTTTGGAGAATGTATCTAGACACCTAGTGGCTTGATAAGTTATGAAAATTCTACAATAATGAAACCCTAGCCAACTCATACACAAGTGGGCCAAGTTGATCTCCATTGGAATGGGAAACTCTAGAAACCTTCTTCACAATTATGAGATTTTTCTCAATTACCTAAATTATGAAATAATTATTATCTCATAATGATAATATTTTGGAAAATTAATTATGAGAAATTTCTCAATTATATAATTTCACCCTTTTATCATGGGATAAACCTCACACAAGTAAAATAAAAGGTGAAAATAGATGCATTTTATCCAAACAACTGAGGCAAGATGATATTGGGTTTCTCTCACTATAATGAAGCAGCAAATAGGGTTATAACAGATGCCCCCTAATGCATGAGGTTAGAAGAGAAAATGATGGCTGAAATTCATTACAATAATACTCAAAGCTTAAAATGGGAGGAAGGAGACAAGACCACGAAATTGGATCAGAGGAACTCAAGTGATGAAGTCTCAACTCTGCTGATAAAATCCTCAAGGCAAGCATACCCATGCTTGGTCATAAAGAGATATTCAACATGGCCACCAAACATACACTGTGGATCCATGACATGACATGCTAGAACATGGCCACAAAGACATACATAGTGGATCCATGTGACTCAATAGATAGAGCATAGCTACTAGCAAATACAACGTGGATCTATGTCAAAGTATACGTAAGTAGGAATATAGACACATGACAAACAGAGAAGTGTCTCATATATACATCAAAGTACATAAATGATACATAACTCCAACGCAACCTAGAAGGATTCCATAGAAGAATGAGATGTACCTAACCCAGGGTCTTTGACATAACACCGATGGTAGGAATATACACATGCGAATAGATGAGATGGAGTCGAGCAAGGTAGAAACTTCCTGATTAATAGCTAATGAGGTAAACTAGTAATAGACACAAGTGAATCCACCAATGAGGAAAATGGATCCTAATATACCTAGTAGAGTCCACGAAGTGTGAATAAATGACTTGATTTCTACACCACTGAACTTTACAAATCAAGAGCCAATGATGTAAACCCATTGTCGATCGTGAAGACGCCTAGCAATAAGGTCTGAAAGCTCCAAGGTACTACCAGTTCCTAGATCAAGCTCTTGAATAATGAGCTGAAGTCGAGAGGAGAAGATCCGTTGAAGGAGGTTCTTAATGTATCCCCCGTCAATCGACACATAATAGATAAGGATAATGTGATATATCGATGAATTCATGAAGCGATGAAGTACAACTAACACAAGGATGTTCGACTCAAAAGGTCAATAGGCTACTATAAATGGTCGACATAGACTGAGACTTCCATTGAGAATATAACGACATGAAACAAGAGTGACCTGGAAGCATGAATAAATGAGCACCATGTGATATCATGTAACGACGTAGGAGGCATCGAGGCACACTCCATATGAATAGAAGAGTAACTAGCCTAAGGAGTAAAGAGACTCATATGTATGGTACGGCTGCTAGGAAAGCTAAAACCTAATGTTGAGATAATGAAGCAGACAGGTTCCATGTTCAATGGAGATAGGACTAACGCTTCCATTTTGATGACTAATGGAAATAAATGTTCTCTCCCTTCTCTTTTTATAAGTTCATTTTTCGTAAAGTTGTCCCCCAAGCCTGAAGAAGAGATAAAATTATATAGGGGGAACCTCCTAGCCACAATAGTCTAGTGTATTCCTCTTTCGAAACCAGTCTATCCGAGTCCAGAAAAGGGTTAAACTTATACTGGGTAGATGACCCTTCAAGTACTTTACGAGCATGAAGAAGACAAGTTCACTCGACAATATTTTCTAAATTAAGGAGCCTAAAAAGAGCTTAAACGAAACTCCTCTTAGAGGAACGAGCGGTATAGAGGATATAAACTGGTTCCGGTAATGATGGAACTGGTCATGACATAATGAGAACAAGACGTTGGCTAATACGTCCACTTATCGTAGCAGTTCCTCCAAGAAAGGGTAAAACACCAAGTGAAAGCAGATGGTAGGATGAGAAAATGATGAAAATGGAATGGAGAAAACCCAAGGCTCAAACTAAGAAAATAGGGTGATAAAGAGTGGCAATCACAAGGGATAAAAGTGTGGAATCCTCCTGGGGTATGTCTAGAAAAGAAATGAAGAAGAGGACATGAGGCTCAAATGCTAGGTCATGGTGGGTCAGAAGGATGGATTTTGAGAGATAATAAAAAATGACTGCCTGGACACTGATTCAGAAAATATTGCTAACTAGGGTATCGATGATAAGGTCAGCTCTAATGCAAAGTTATGAAATACATACAGGAAGTGGTGAAATTCGCAACTTGACGGGCTCAAACCTAAGGCATAAAAATAGTCTTGACGGTCAAAATGAAAAATCAAAAAAAATTATCTACCCCTATATGCAAGCTCAAAGTAACGTACCTAAGGTCCAATGGATGTCACGATAAAATTCCACCATATCCCGTAAAAACCATCTTGAAATATTATAACCATGGTTAAATCACATAATGAAATAAATAAACATGGATGAGGTAAAAACAAGACATATATTTTTCGTTTTTTTTTTTTGGATTTTTTGCATAAATAAGGCATGATAACTACTTTCATCACACACTAAACCAAAAAGGGGATAAAAAATCACACACTTATGTACATTATGTACAATTTCAACTTATTCTGGTAGGTCACTCTAAGATGTGTCCATAGTCAGGCATGAGCCAAGGGTTGTTATACACAAACTTATGGAAAGAAGAGACCATATTGTTCACCAGTGTAAAGCCATGCCAAATGATGTCAAACATCCCCATCCATAAAGTTTTACCATGCCAGGGGATATCTAACATAGTCATACTTTCAAAACTTCGTCGTGGAAATAAAGGAGGATCAAGACATACGGAGGTACAAGACGCTCGTTGGCAGGTGGTGACGAGTTGGACGATTTAGTGGCAAGTTCAGTATTCGAAACCCAATACTTTACTCAGTCCATGGGTGGAAATTCCAAGGTAGGCCAAGGATATGCCCCCTGGGTTGATTCAAGATTTCAATTTCCAAGCTTTGCTTCCTCTGAATCGGGGATACTAGAGGCAGAAAGAGGCATAACCTCCCTATGATTATCAATCGGTAGATCCATGACCTCCAAGTTGACTAACCAGGGAGGCTCATCATCAAGGGATTCATGTGGAACAAGCGGAGGGGCGACCCATTTGGGCGGAGAATATTGATCATATTCACCTCATTTGTTTGGCTAAAATGCATCCTTTTTCACCTTTTCTTTTACTTATGTGAGAATTTTCCCATGATAAAAGGGTGAAATTACATAATTGAGAAATTTCTCATAATTGTTTTTCCAAAATATTATAATTATGAGATAATAATTATTTCATAATTTAGATAATTGAGAAAAAACTCATAATTGTGAAAAAGGTTTCTATAGTTTCCCATTCCCAAGGAGATAGAAATGGCCCACTTGTGTATGATTTGGCTAGGGGTCCATTTTTGTAGACGTTTCCTAACTTCTCAAGCCCCTAGGTGTCTAGATACATTCTCCCAAAGGATGGAATGAGCCTATATAATCTGACCAAGAGGAAAGGGTGGGGGCGGGGAGAGTATCCAAACTATAGGGCGAGAGCTCTACCATTTTGGGAGAGATAGTTTTGGAGAGCCAGCCTTTTGGAAAGCTTAGATCTTGGCCCTATGCTACCATTTTTCTACTAGATAGAGATCTTGTGAGGTCTTAGTCTTATTTGAGTGCTATTCATGCTCATCTCTTGGTTGTAGTGGGGGGAAGTCTATTGGATCATGGAGAAGAGACGTGGAAGTGAAGGTATAAAGCGATGTATCATTTTTATGTGATTAACGATGATCTATGTTCTCTCCCTTATATAAATATGTTTCAGTAGATCTTGTGATTAGTTTATATCGTTGTTTATATCTCTTGTTGTCCATGAGAATTTTTTGTTGTATGCAAGTGTTGAGATCGTGAGCAGATGAAGTAGATTGCTTGAGTGGAGCGTGAGGATTCTGTGACGAACTCGATATCTGTCCCCAATCTACGAGGATGAAAGGTACCATTTCTCTTCCTCATATTGTAAACTTGATTTCATGTTGCTGCATGATCATATGGGATTGGAATCTATTGTGTATTATTAGTCTTTTCTTTGTCTGGTGATCCATTCAGACACTAGATCACAGAGCGATAGCTCCCTGCAATTTCTAATGCAACAATCTATCACTCAAGCTCGAAAAGGATAACATCGTGGAACATATTAGTCTGGTTTCGACAGAGTGGCGAGATCTTGACGTAGCTCTAGAGGTTGAATAGACCTTTGGGACCAAGTCTTGTTTGAGAGCAGCAGCTTGAGGAAGCATGTGTGGTGGTAGATCCAGTCTCTAGGGAGAGCGAAGATATTACTACGGAAGGATTTTCATGGTGTAGAAATGAAGTCCCTTGAACGAGTCATCATAGAATGTTAAGGGAAGGGCCTTCGTTGTGGCGTAAGGGAGCGAAAACTTGAACTTATACGAAGGATTAGATAGGATTATCACTTTGCGGATCAAAACCTTAGCAGGGAAAGGTTCTAATCGGAGCGCCTAGATTCTCCTCTTGCACAATTGGTCAAAGGAAACTGACATGGACTATATTCAAGTTCCAAGAATCCATGCGAATATCCTAGAGGTTGGAGTTCAGAACCAATGCCTTGGTGGTAACATAAGTAAAGCGATGTATACCCCAACTTAGTCGGAGGTCGGGATATGTGCTAATGGATGGATGTGCAATTGATATGCTGAAATGACTAGATTGAAAATCGGTTGTCTAGAGGCAGGCAACTCAAAAGCTCTGGGATGGGCCGGCCCATACTAGGTTGAAGGTCGGGAGGTCGAGAGTCGAGATGTGAGACGTCACTTTGAAGTAGGTAGATGCATATGTCCCAACCATCTGCTCACTTATTAGTTGGATGATCCCATGGTGACCCGCCACATGGAAGCATGGAATTGGTGACCATCATTCCCTATGCACAAGAAATGGAAAGAAGGAAATACATAGAAGTGAATAAAAATAAAAATAAAAAACTCAAGGTGAGACCCTCCTAATATTTCCATGGCTGGAAAATGGGAACAAAATTTGCTAGTAATGACTCTCTTACCTAGGTAAAATAAGGGGTTATATTATAGAGTGGTATCATAACCCAATTTTAAATTTGGACTGGATGGGCTTCGTCATGTGCAAGTGAAAAAATAAAAAATGGAGGAAAGTAATTGACTAATTAAATGTCTAATGATAAAACTTGAATTAACATATTGATCCCTTCTTTGTTGGAAATATGGCATTAATGAAAGTTATATGAGAATAATATTGTGCTCATACTGGTTATTTTGGTGGTCATAGGTCATAGATATGTTTTTTTTTTTATTATCATGATGAAGATATTAAATTATTTATGCATATTTCTTATAAGTTTTTTGACATACTAACATGATAGTTTTGTCACAGCAAAAGAATCTATGGTAAATCATGACCCTAATTCGAGTTATATATTTTTGAAGTGTTTAAAAATGTGTGTGATTGAAAACACATCACAATCAACATGAAATAAAATAAGTCACGGTGATGAGGACCGGAATGGTTGAATATAGTTCCAATCGATCACAACATTGAAGTGATGGGGTTAGAAGTAATGAAAGAGACATATCAGGCGACCAAGGGGGAGGGAGTCATTCCCCATAATTGATGAAAACATTTAGAAACCTAAGGGATGAGGTGATAAGATTTAAGGCTGATATAATGAGAGGCTAGTAAGAGCCCAAGAAAGAAAAGGAGATATCAATGCAGTCAACCTGCAAAGTCTCTTGGATTCGTAGAGGAAAAGGAAATGTGAGACGAGGGTGGATCATAGAGAAAGAAATAGCCTTCAAGGAACATAATAAAAAACCAACAGAGAAAATGGTGGCAGGTACAAGAAAGGCACATGAAAGGAAGTGAGGAAAATGGGCCAAGAGGTGAATGTTTGAGCACTCCAAGAGAAGGGACCAGCACACATGTGTAGTACTCTAGCAGACCATCAAAATTGGTTTCTCGAAGGCATCACCATTCTCAACATCACTATCACTCAATAAGAATTTAAAAGGAAAAGGATCATATTCCTCAAGAGTTTAAGAAGTCAAAGCCACCTACATTTGATAGGGATATGAAGAAGGCAGAAGATTCAAAAGCATGGTTGTTGGCTATGAAGAGTTTTTTCAGAATACATGACTATTTTGAGAATATGAAGGTTGGGATTTTCATGTACAATTTGAAAGGGAAAGCCAACATATGGTGGGAAGACTTGAATGTTAGAGCCATTACCAAGAAGGAGATGAAATGGGGAGATTTCGAAAAACTCTTCAAAGAACAAAACCTATATGATCGATATTATGATAGAAAAACAAAAGAGTTTTATGAATTCAAAAAGGGTCAGTTAACCAGTGAGGAGTATGTCACCAAATTTTTGGAACTGATGAGGTATGTACCATATCTTAAGGATGAGAAATCTAAGATTTAGAGGTTTATCAACGAGCTTCATATGGAATTTAGAGATAAATTCGAATTTCTCGGAACCTCAAACCCTGAAGGATGCTATCAAGAAATTAGGACACTGCTATGAGAAAGAAAAGCGTAGACCTAATATTAAGAGAAACTGGCAGGAAAAAATCAACATTGGACATAATAGTATTTGGCCCAAGAATTAATGCACCTATCTTAGGTAGGAGGGAATTAATGCACCTATCTCATACATGACAATTTCAGCAAAATCCCAATGTTCCTAATAAGAAACATGTGCAGCAACCAATGACATCACAATCCAGATTTGAAGGTCGAGAAATTAGAATCACTCAAGTGTTGTACATGTGGTTAGGACCACAAGAGAATATATTTCCCACCTCAACATAATGTTGGAACAAAAATATACAACACTCGACAGTCAAACACAGTGGGCGAAGTAGCTCGGAGTATGCCTAGATTTTATGCAGCAGTGAGCGATCACCAAGCAGATCACCAGGCATCCATCATTGAGATGGAAGGTAAGCTACAACAACAAGTCATTTCCATTTTTATTGATCCATGTTACAATTATATTTATATCAATCCAGAACTTGTGGGGAAGTGTGGATTAGGCAATGAGTTGGATCAAGAACCTTGGTTGCTTCAATTGGAAATAGGCACGAGGAGAAGAATCAACCATTGGGTAAGTTCATGTGGAATTGAGATCAGTGTAATTCCCACGATATCCCACTTGAATGTGTTATCATTAGGTGGTTATGACTTATTCTTGGGCATGGATTGGTTGTACCTACACCGGAAAGCTATAGAATGCTTGGATGAGCAAGAAAAAAAATAATTTTGCAAGGAAAAAGGAAACCCATATCAGTGAGGTTGATCACTACCATGCAATCCAAAAGAAACAACAACAAAAATATGCATGTTGTATGTAGTACAAGTCTTCCAGAGTGAGGAAACTAGTAGAAGATCAAATGAAAAGGAGGCTAAATTACTTTAGAAGTACCCTGTTTTGAAAAAATAAGCAGATGTTTTTCTAGTGGAGGTTCCTAGATTACCTCCTCAGTCGGAGATAGATTTATCTATTGAATTTTTTTTAGGAGAAACACCAACATCAAAGGTTCCATATATAATGAGCACACCATAATTGCTTAAGCTCAAATTATAGCTGAAGGAGATGCTCAACAAGGGTTGCATAAGGCCAAGTGTGTCTCCTTGGGGAGCACCAGTATTATTTGCAAAGAAGAAGGAAAAAACCCTTCAATTGTGCATTAATTAAATATAAATAAATAAATTAAACATTAAGAATATGTACTCACTACCAAGGGTTGAAGATCTCTTTGACCAATTAAGAGGAGTGACAATTTTCTCAAAAATTGGCTTAAGGTCAGGTTACCATCAAGTTAGAATTAAGGAGGAAGATATCCATAAAAATACCTTCAGAACAAGATATGGGAACCATGAATTCGTAGTAGTACCCTTTGGACTCACTAATGCCTTGACCACGTTCATGTTCTTGATGAATGAAGTATTACATCCATACTTGGATAATTTTTTCGTAATATTTCTTGACAACATTCAATCAATTAAAAACATAAGAAGAACATGAAAAATATTTGGTCATGGTGTTACAACTGTTGAGAGAACATAAACTCTATTAAAATCTCAGCAAGTGTAAATTTCTCCAATCATGGATACAGTATCTAGGGTACATCTTCTCTGGGGAAGGTGTATTAGTTGACCCTGAAAAGATCAAATCCGTAAGGGAGTGGTGAAATCCAAAGAACGTGGATGATATTAGATCATTCGTGGGATTGATAGGATACTACAGGAGATATATTTTGGATTTATCCAAAATTGTTCAACCCATTACAACTTTGCAGAAGAAAGCGAAAATATCAAAATGGAATGCACAATGTGCGGAAAGCTTTGAGCAACTGAAAGAATTGCTCACTAGTGCGCTAGTGTTGAGAATCACATATCCAAATAAATATTTCGTGGTGTGTAAAGATGCATGTAGAGAGGGACTCAGTGGAGTCTTAATGCAGGAAGGGAAAGTAGTATGCTATGAATCCAAAAAGTTGAATAACATGAGGAAAATTGTGTTCACATGATTTAGAATTGGTCTCTATAGTGCATGCTTTGAAAATGTGGAGGAACTACCTCCTTTGTAGGAAGTTCATGCTCATGTAAGATTATAGTGGACACAAATATCTGTTTGGAAAAATGAATTTGAATGATGGGCAAGTAATATGGTTGGTGTTAGGTCCCTATATTAGTAATGTAGTCCCTTTTTTTTGTACCACTGTAGTCCCCATATTGTTATTATTGTGCCCCATAAAACCTCACTATTGTTATTGTTGTGCCCTTACATTATTATTGTTAGGTCGGCTAGGATTGTATTATGACCCCATGGACTCCTATATATAGAAAGGAGGTTTTTTCATTTGAATCATCCAATAATTGTTCATTTATGTAATGTAAAGGAGGTTTCACCCTTGAAGTGGTTGAATTATAAGGTGTTAATCTCTCGTTTCTTCTATTTTTGTAGTTGGTTTCATAACATTTGGTATCAGAGCTTTGGATTCTAGGGTTTCACTGCTTCAAACAGGTCATCGTGGAATTTTCGTTATAAATTTTTTTCTACGAAGGTTCGAACACTAAAAAAAACCCATTTGCAAATAAATCCTGAGGAAGTTCGTGTAAAAATTTCAGATCTTGGTTCGAAATATTTTCAGAGATATGATCTGTGGAAGTTATGGATTTTTCAGGCTCCTAAATTTCATCTCAAAGAGGTGACCGTTGGGGAAATCGTCATAAGTCACCCTTTGAGCATCGGATTGGAATTCTATAAAAAGTGGCCAAAATTTCATAGACCATAGTTTCCTGTGTATCAATTTCAGAGCTGAAAGAGGAAACAGTGACACATGGCACGTTGTACAAGTTCGCTCTACTGAACTAGTCCATAATTAGGTCAATGTGGGTGATTGAGAATAACGTTACCTTGATGAATCCAAATCAGGTAAGACCTATGGCATTGGAAAGAAGATTCATAGGGCTGCTACATGACTGAAGATCAATTCTTGTGGATTGGAAATTACAGAGATACATCAGTTTCAATATCGAGATCCTCAAAAGCAAGAAAAAGGTGTGTACTTTTTTGCAAATTGCATACGTCTTGTTTGAAAAATTATTTTGAAGTGTTTCCAATGGCATATTCAAGCATAGATATCAATATTGGGTTCTAAAATTCCCCCTAAAAATAATTTAGCACCCATTAAGCCCTCAAAAGGCTCTACTATGACTCATGAAGAGGAATAAGGGAAACATGATATATCAAATTTACAAAAGAAAGTGCATCATATTTTGCTCTCCCAAAGAGAAACAAAAAATGAAATGGATGTTTTGAAGAAAGGCATGGAAGCTAAGATGGATGGTTTGAAGAAAGGCATGGAAGCTAATATGGATGGTTTGAAGAAAGGCATGGAAGCTAATATGGATTGTTTGAAGAAAGGTGTGGAAGCTAAGATGGATGGTTTGAAGAATGGCATGGAAGCTAAGATGGGTGACATGGAAGACATGAAGAATGATCTAAAAGCAGACATGCAAGGTTTGAAGGAAGGTTTGACAAATTTGATACAAGAAATGATTCCTAATGGCGAAAAGGTAGTACAGGAAACTCATGATTTGAGCAAAATAAATGTTAATCGCAATTTCATAAACTCTTATGTTGGATGTAAGACCCACCATATTCAAAATATGAAAATGAGGAGGTTTGATGGCAAGGATCTTGTAACATGGATACTACAGATGGAGCAATATTTTCATCTCCATAATGTGCAAAACACACAAAAGGTACACATTGAAACTTTACACTTAGAACAAAATACATTTGTATGGTATCAATGGCTTTCCTTTAGTAAAAAAATTGTCACTTGGTCAATTTTTACAGAGGAAATGATAGAACATTATGAGGATACAAATAGAAAAACCTTCTTTAGCCAATTGATAAATCTCAAACAAAAGGGTACAATGGTGGACCACATTGAGAACTTCCAAAAATTGAATATAAGGGTAACTGATATTCCATAGGAACACAGGAATGATGTCTTCATAGGTACTTTAAAGAATAACATCCAACATGAGGTTCGTCTTTGGGAACCTGATTCATTGGAGAATACATTCAGGTTAGAAATAAAAATTGAAAGTAAAATTATGGCGACAAGGAAGCCTACCACTCACGTCTATAAAGATGGAAGTGTTGCTATGCCTAGACTTCCACAACCTACAAGGTTGACACCACAACAATTGGAAGAAAAAGGAGAAAAAGAGATTTGCTATAGTTTTGATAGCAAATAAATTAAAGGTAATAATTGTGCTGAGAAGAAATTATTTTACATAGATTGTTAATAGGAGGAAGAAAATGAACAAGGAACTTCAAAATAAGAGGATATACACCAGGAACCAACCCTAGAGAAATAAGAAATTAGTCTGACCATATCCTGTGATGCACTGGTAGGAATTACCATTCATTAAACTCTCAAGATAGAAGGACCTCTCAAGAAGAAAAATGTAATAGTCTTGATTGATTCGAGTAGCACCCATAATTTTATTCATTGTAAGGTAGCCAAGGAATTGAATTGCTTCCAATACCCAGCACCAGAATTTCAAGTGATGGTTGCAAATGGAGGGACTATAAATTTCTCTAGAAAGTTCCATAATATAAAGCTAACCATGGGGGAATACGTATTTAATAGTCCAATTCTTTCCATTCCAATGGGAGGTGTTGATTTTGTACTAGGAGTACAATGGTTACAATCTTTGGGCACAATAGCTTTTAATTTTCAACTTTTCTTGAAAAAAAATTTGAAAGGAAAGGAAATTGAATTACGAGGTATCGTAGGGAAGTCGGGAAAGATAATAAGCTCTAATGTCATGGTTAAGCTTCTGAATAAAGAACAATGAGGCGTAATTGCACAATTATGCTCACTAGAAGTTCCAACATCAAAATCATCTATTTCTCTAGATCTCCAAAAAGTCTTGAACAATCATTCCAAGGTGTTTTAAACTCCCAAAGGACTCCCACCTATTTTTGAGCATGATCATGCTATTCATTTTATTCCAGGAAGTGTTTCTCCAAACATCAGGCCTCACAAATATCCTTATGTCCAGAAGATTGAAATTGAATGCATGATTGTGGAAATGTTAGAGGCTGGTATAATTCAACCTAGTCAAAGTTCTTTCTCTACTCTAGTAGTATTGGTGCACAAGAAGGATGGATCATGGCGCATGTTTCCAGATTATAGGGAGCTCAATAAGCTCATAAATAAAGATAAATTTCCCATTCTTGTGATTGATGAATCATTGGATGAACTACATGGAGAATTTTTTTTTACCAAGTTGGACTTTCGTTTAGGATATCATCAAATTAGAATGAAGACTGAAGATATTCTAAAAACAACATTTCGAACTCATGAGAGTCATTATTAATTTTTGGTCATGCCTTTTGGCCTTACACTAGTAGAAAATGATGAAATTAGTGACTAGGTGACTAAAAAAGCTAGTCATTGCAATTATTTCAAGTGAATTACTACTAAATTTGAGAAATTTTAAGTGACCGAACTAAAAATGACTAACTTAAATGACTAATTTAGTCTAGGAATAAAATATACGACTAGATAATAAGTGACTAAACTAAAAACGACTAACTTAAATGACTAATTTAGTCTAGGAATAAAATATATGACTAGATAATAAGTGACTAAACTAAAAATGACTAACTTAAATGACCAATTTAGTCTAGGATTAAAATATATGACTAGATAATAAGTGAAAAAATTAATAATGATTAACGTAAATGGTTATTATAGTCCAAGAAAAAAAATATGATCAAATAACAAGTACAACAAGTATATGAATTAGTCGTTTCTGTTAGTAATTTTTTATTGTGGACACACTATTTGTTATGGGTTTTTTGTGGCATTGTCACAAACCATGGTTGATTATTGAACTAGATTCATAGAGTGATTTCATTAATTTGAATTCAAAGTATGTTTATCTATACATGGTCAATTGATCTAAAATCTAGAAGTTTACTCTAAATCCATATTATTCTATAGATACATGCATTACAAAAATGTTCAAGAATTCTAATAATGAATTCACATTATTAGAATGTGCACACAATATTATTAGAAACCCATTCATACTAACAATTATTGTGGCTCTTTAAATATGTATAATAACATGCCATGGATCCCATATCCAAGTTGAAATATGAACATCCCTTAAAGAGTATCTATGTGGTTTTTTGGGGGTTAATTCATGTTCCTTGAAATAAAGAAGATTTAATTAGGGCCTAAGGCCCTCTTTTCTCCTACCCTCAAGATATTACATTCCCCAAGACCCATTCTTACCATGTAAACCATACCCATGGTGACAAAGATCCCCATATAGGCCAAATATCCCCTTGATATGTTCTGTGTAGTAATTAGAATACTTGTTCAAGAAGATTGATCATGGGAAGATTCAAATATGACCCAACCACCTTATGATCCTTCCTTGACCATGGTTAATGGAAAAAGTGCCATACATGGTTAAAAAATACTCCTAATGATATTAAGGACAAACTTAAAGGCCCCAAGACCTAAATATGTCACAAAAATATTCAAATAGCTATTACACCTAAAGGCTAGATATATCTTAGATAGGATATGTGTGGTCGACGTTTGAGGCCTTATTCACGTCCCTTGAACTAAAGAAGTTTTTTTTAGGGACTAAGTATCTTTTTTTCCTTCCATTTCCATCATAAAGGCCATAAAACCCATCTTTATTATGTAAAACATACTCATTGTTCCCATATTTCCATTATAACATTATGTTCATGGACATTAAATATGAGAAAGACTTGTTTTATGCATAAGTCCCTTTTCCATTCCTTGGCCAAGGTATAAGACCTAACTCCCATATATGATGTGGAAAACCTCATATTGGAACCCTTATCCTAGATGAAGGCCGAAAATTCCTCAAACATGATTTATATTGCAGTTATTTATGGTCTTTTTCATGCAATGTGAGCCAAAGAAGTTTAATTTTGGTATTGAGGCCATTTTTTTCATCCCTTTGCAATGGTACAAGCCTAAGACCCATTCTTACTTTGTAAAACATACCAATGACACTAAATATCCCCCATAGATTCCTAAGATCCCCTATAGAGATTATGTGTCATTCTTTGAGAACTACTTCCAAATCTTAATCATCAAAGATTCAAATAAGGCCTAAGCCCCTTATGAAGTTCCTATTTTGACCAAGCCTACACTTGTAAGCATCATATGTGATTTGAAAGCCTCCTAATCTCACTAAGTTCTAATGATGAGGCTCCAAGACTGAATCATAGTGTGCAAAACATTTGAATGGAAAACACATCCCTTCTAGAGGCCAATGAATATCCCTTAGAGAATATAATTTATGTGGTGGTTTGAAGCTTGTTTAATGGGCACTAATTATTTAAGAGTTAAGTCCCTTTTCTTTAATTTCTTTCTTTGGCCATAGTAAACGCCATGGGACCCATTCTTATTATGACAAACTGTAATATTCCCAATTAGCCACTACTAGTTGGAATATTATACTTGCTCCATTTTTGCAGCAGAAGAGTAGAAAGTCAATAAAAACAAATCCCAGTCTGAAAAGGGATCAGATTAGGAGGAAAAATAAAGCCACCTTGGTGTGAAAGAGGAAAATTCCGGTGAATTAGATCCAGTTGACCAAGTCAACAACGTTGCTACAAGAGGGAAACCAACTAGGGTAGCGCAATTTTGAAAGGGGAATCTTCTCAAGGAAGTCACCTCATCAATGAGCGGGGTCCAAGGTGAGGAAGCTCACCAAGGATAAGAAGGAGGAGATAGCATCAAAGAAGGAATTCATTATTCATCTTTGTTTTTTCTTTTGACTGATTGCAAGCTTCAGCTATTTAGCTGTAGTTGCAGCATTGTTTAGTGCAAAGAATTCTCATGCGGGAATTCCATCTTCACCTTTGGTCTAGTTGATTGGGAGATGAAGAGGGAAGGTCCTGAGCTTATTTTACATCATTTAACTTTATTTCATCCACTATGTATCATCTATATCGCAGTCACTTCCAGTAACTGCATCTTTTCTACAGTTGCAGCAGTTGCAGGGTAAAACCCTTCTATTTTGTGCTTGTTTTGGAGGAGGAGGTGTCTATTGAAGAAGACCTTGGGAAAATTTTTGTATTATTAATCTATTTCAGATCATATTCATTATTTTATAATACAGAGTTGCAGCGTACTTTCGTTATTGTCTGCAGTGCTGCATTTTATATTTCTATTTTGTCGGAAACCCTTGCCGAGATGTTCTGATGTGCTTGTAAAAGAGGTCAAACCTCTCATTTTTTATTCTATGATTAATGAAAGCTCTAGATATGTATTAAATCATATTTTTCTGTAGATTCCCTAATTAAAATTACACCATTGCAGTCTTCAGCAATTCTATTTTGTGAAGTTGTGTGATTGGGGTGCTTTTGAGCATATATGAGCTGGGGAGATCTGTTTAGTGTAGATAGAATGATTTGTTTCTGATGCCATTTCATATTTAAGCTAATTACAGCATATATAAGAGGATCCAAGTCCTTTTGTGCATTTTTATTACATGGTTCTCCTTATACAACGTCCTCATTGAAGATATTGCAGAAATTCCTAAAAAGGAATATTACAGTGGTATCGGAGCTCTGCTCTTGGCTCAGCTTGTGGGGATAATCTATCTCCAGCATGGAGGAGGAATATATTTCGAATATTCTACTTCAGACCCTACAGAACATTGCAAGGGACCTCAAGGATATGAGACATGAAGGGGATTCTATAAGGTTTTTCAATGAGGCAAGCACCAGCACTTCAAATGGCATGGGGCATTCATCTGCACCACAACGCTCTACCATGCCTTCATTTCTAACTGGAGGAGATAATTAGGTAACCCTGGGAGAGTATTTTGAAGAATATGAGCTCCAATATCAAAGGTTCAAAGAGCACTTGAGCTTTCAGGAGTTTTTCCGGATCAAGGATGGAAGGAGGATTGATCCTCATCAAAAGGAGGAGAGCTTGATGCAGGGATCATCCCTACAGTGTAGTATGGTGGGGTTATTTTTTCCCACATTTGATGGGAAACCTAAGTATACAGCCAAGGCTTTGGTGGAGAAGCTGGACACTTACTTCTAGCTCAACATGGTTTCTGAAATAGAAGCCATCAAGATAGTTGCACTGCACTTAGAAGGGGAAGCTCAAGAATGGTGGTTTCATGGACTAACCACACTTGGGCATCATCACATCACTTCATACTCAGATTTCACCAAGAAGCTAGTGGAGAGATTTGATCCAAGAGATCCAGAAGCCCATTTTGTCAAGTCAACCAAGCTCAAGCAAGAGGGAGATCTTGAGGATTATATTGCTCAGTATTTGCAGCTTTCAGTGATGGTATCCAACCTCACTATGAGTAGGAAGGTATGCATGTTTATTAATGGGGTGGCTGAACCATTATAGGGGTTGGTTAAAACCACTCAACCAACCACACTCCTTGAAGTTGTGGAGAGAGCTAGAGACCTACAACACATCTTGCCTAGGCAGGTGAGGGCAAGGTAGGACTGCACTCATAATTTTATTGATGCACAACGGCGGGTGGAGAGGAATCCACATGGAGGAGTTTGAGGGATTCTCAGTTGTGGTCCCAGGAGCTATGACCCTGTAGTGTGCCAAGTATGTTACGGCACTAACCATTACCATGGGGACCTACACCTTGACAGAACACTTCTTTGTGGTATACATTTCAGACACCAATGTCATATTGGGAGTCCAGTGGTTAATCACTCTTGGGAGATTTACCACTAATTAGAGAACTTTGGAGATGGAATGGATAGGAGGGAAGGATGGCCAGTATCAAAAGATCAAGGGTATAAACACGTATCCCCCTCAGGTTGTTTCAGCACACAGGATGGAGGCAGATATCTGCAGAGGGGAAGTTGAATGGGTAGTGGAGCTGCATATATCGGAGGTAAGGGGAAAGGATTCACCAGTTCATCCAGATGTTCAGTCTCTCTTGAACTGATATTCTACAGTATTTGGAGATATCCCACCAGGGATACCTCCTGACCGAGGGTTTGAACACACTATTGAGTTGGAACAAGGGATCCAAGCAGTAATCACCATTCCTTATAGGCACCCCAAGGCTTATAGGGATAAGATTGAGAGGGCTATCCAAGAGCTACTAGCTCTAGGACACATCCGGCCTAGTACTAGTCCTTTTGCTTCTTTAGTGGTCTTAGTAAAGAAGAAAGATGGCACATTGAGGATGTGCATTGACTATAGTGCCTTGAACTAGAAGACCATGAAGAACAGGTACCCTATACCTAGGATCGATGAACTCATGGATGAGTTGAGGGGATATAAATACTTCTCCAAGATTGATTTGAGATCTGGGTATCATCAAATCAAGGTGAGGGAGAAAGATATCCCCAAGACAACGTTCAAATGTCACTATGGGCATTTTGAGTTTCTGGTAATGCCCTTTGGATTGACCAATGCTCCAAAAAATTTCCAATATTGCATGAACCACATCTTCCATGGTCATTTGAGAAAGTTTGTATTGGTCTTCTTTGATGATATTCTTATCTACAGCCGCACTTGGGAGGAGCACTTGCAGCATATTGAGACAGTTTTACATATCCTCAAGGAGCAGCAATTCTATGCCAAGCTCTCCAAATGTGAATTTGGCCTCACAAAGATGTTGTATTTGGGGCACATCTAAGGAGTAGATGGAGTGAGGATACATGAGGAGAAGATCCAGGCTATCAGAGGTTGGCCTGAACCCAGAAATGTTACAGAACTCAGAGGGTTTGTGGGCATATGCACTTATTACCGGAAGTTTGTGAAAAGGTTTTCACAGCTAGCAGCACCACCCACAGACTTGAAAAAGAAGGGAGCTTTCCATTAGACACCTACAGCGCAGAGGGATTTTGATAAGCTCAAAGAGCTTATGAGTAGTTGTCCTATTTTGGTTTTTCCTGACTTTTCTCAACCTTTTATTCTAGAATGTGATGCATTAGGTGAAGGGATTGGAGCAGTCTTGATGCAAGGTGGGCATCCTATAGCCTTTGAGAGCAGTAAGTTGCTCCCTCATGAGAGGTTATACCCCATCTATGATAAAGAGATGTTGGATATCATGCATGCATTAGCCAAATTCCGGCAATACTTGGTGGGGAATAAGTTCAAAGTGAAGACTGAACATAACAGTCTTAGATTATTCCTTGAACAGAAACAACTCCAGGAGAGACAACAGAAGTGGGTGAGAAAAATCCAAGCTTATGATTTTGACATAGAGTATGTCAAGGGGAAGAGCAATGTAGTAGCTGATGCACTATCCAGGAGGCCTACAGCGCTGTCTTTGAGGGGCATGGACGCAGATTGGAAAGCTCAAATTTTAGTTGAGTATTCCAAAGATGACTTTGCATGTGAGATACTTGATGGGGTGGTATCAGATGAGAGGTTTAGAGTATTGGATGAGGTAATCTATTACCGAGACCAGATCTTCTTGGCTAAGAATTCCAAGCTCAAGGAGAAGATCTTATTGGCATCACATGATTGCCCACTTGCCGGGCATCAAGGTTTCACAAAGACTTACAGGGCCATAAGAGAGAGATTCTCATGGAAGCGTATCAAGGAGGATGTGCTCCGACATGTCAGAAGAGTGTGCCCTTTTTTAGCAGAATAAGGGAGAACACACCCACCCTGCTGGATTATTGCAGCCACTACCTATTCTAGATGGGAAGTGGGAAAGTATCTCTATGGACTTCATCACCGGCCTACCGACAGTATAGGGTAAGGATTGTATCTTTGTAGTTGTTGATAGACTAACAAAGTACTCTCATTTCTTTGCCATTTCTACACATTATACTACTTCATAGGTAGTTGAGCTCTTCTTCACAGATGTATTTAGACTCCATGGTCTCCAAAGGACCATAGTGAGTGATCGGGACAGCCGCTTCATGGGTGGATTTTGTAAAGAACTTTTCCAGTTAGTGGGGACTGATTTGACTCCAAGCACTAGCTATCACCCCCAGACCAATGGACAGACCGAGATAGTGAACAAGTGGCTGGAAGGCTACTTGAGGAACTATGTAGCAGGGCAGCAGAGAGCTTGGTTGCGTTGGCTCCACTTGGGAGAGTATTGTTACAACACTACTCACCATATTTCTATTGGCATGACTCCATTCCGGGCCTTATATGGGTATGAGGCACTGTCATTTGCTGATGTTATGTTTGGGGCAAAGGAATGGATTCAGGAGAACCAGGACATACTCTGAGCACTCAAGGACAACATTACTACTGCCCAGAACTAGCAGAATATGTATGCAGATCGTGGTCGGATAGAGAGACAATTTGAGGTGGGAGATCTTGTCTATCTACGTCTTCAGCCTTACAAATAGTCCACACTCAAGGAGAAGGGAGTTGAAAATCTCCAACCACGTTTCTATGGACCATACAAGGTGATCAAGTGTATTGACAAGGTAGCATATGAGCTGGAGCTTCCTAAGGGGAGCAAGATCCACAATATCTTCCATGTCTCTTGCCTCAAGAAGGCCATTGGGAGGAATGTGGTTGCCAACATGGATATCCCCCTTATTAATGATGAGGGCCACCTAATTTTGCAGCTAGAAGCAATCTTAGACACAAGGGAGAGGCAGCTAAGGAACAGAGTCATCAAGGAATATCTTATTTGATGGAGGAATATACCAGATGAGGATGCCACTTGGGAGGGAGAGAAGATCTTGTAGCATCCTTCTTTATTGTTGCTTGTGGGAAAGCAACTTTTGAGCGGGGAGGACTGTGATATTCACAATTAACCACTGCTAGTTGGAATATTATACTTGCTCCATTTTTGCAGTAGAAGAGTAGAAAGACAATAAAACAAATCCCAGTGTGAAAAGGGATCAGGTTAGGAGGATAGATAAAGCCACTTTGGTGTGAAAGAGGAAAATTCTGGTGAACTAGATCCAGTTGACCAAGTCAACAGCACTGCTACAAGAGGGAAACGAACTGGGGCAACGCGGTTTTGAAAGGGGAATCTTCTCAAGAAAGTCATCTCATCAATGAGTGGGGTCCGGGGTGAGGACGATCACCAAGGATAAGAAGGAGGAGATAGCAGCAAGGAAGGCATTCAGTAATCATATTTGTTTGGTCTTTTTTTTATTGCAAGCTCCAGCTGTTTAGCTGTAGTTGCAGCACTCTTTAGTGCAAAATAATTCTCATGTGGAAATTCCATCTTCACCTTTGGTCTAGCTAATTGTGAGATCTAAGGGGAAGGATCTAAGCTTATTTTTCATCATATAACTTGAGGATATCCATTCTGCATCATATACAGCATAGTCACTTCCAGTAACTGTGTCATTTCTGCAGAAGCAGCAGCTACTGGGTTAAACCCTCCTATTTTGTGCTTGTTTCGGAGGAGGAGGTGTTTATTTGACTCTGGAAGGTCTATTGAAGAAGGCCTTGGGCCAATTTCTGTATTATTCATATATTTTAGATCATATTCAGTATTTTATAATACATATTTGTAGGGTACTGTGTTATTTTCTGCAGTGCTACATTTTATATTGCTATTTTGCCAGAAACCCTTACCGGGATGTTCTCATGTGCTTGTAAAAGAGGTCAAACATCTCATTTCTGATTCTATGATTAATGAAAGCTCTATATCTGTATTAAATCATATTTTTCTGTAGATTCCCTAATAAAAATTATGCTTTTTCAGTCTTCGGCAATTCTATTTTGTGAAGTTGTGGGATTAGGGTGCTTTAGAGCATATTTGAGCTGGGGAGATATGTTTAGTGTAGCTAGAATGATTTTTTTCTGATGTCATTTCATATTTAAGCTACATACAGCATATATAAGAGGATCCAATCCCTTTTGTGTGTTTTTATTGCATGGTTTTCCTTATACAGCGTCCTCATTGAAGATATTGCAAAAATTCCTAAAAAGGAATATTACACATTTCTTCCTCCTTGGGTTGGTTTTTGGTGTATATCCTCTTCTTGTTCATTTTCTTCTTCCTCTTCACAATCTATGTAAAATAATTTCTTCTCAGCACACTTATGACCTTTAGTGTATTTGCTATCACAACTGTAGCAAAGCCCTTTTTCTTTTTTTTCTTCCAATTTTTGTGGTGTCAACCTTGTAGGTTGTGGAAATCTAGGCGTAGCAACACTTCCTTCTTTATAGAATTGAGTGGTAGGCTTCCTTGTCGCCATAATTTTACATTCAACTTTTCTTGCCAACCTGAATGCCTTCTCCAATGAATCGGGTTCCAAAACGCGAACTTCATGTTGGATGTTATCCTTTAAAGTGCCTATGAAGAGATCAATCCTGTGTTCCTCTGGAATATCAGTTACCCTTATATTCAATTTTTGGAAGTCCTCAATGTGCTGCCCCACTAAACCCTTTTGTTTGAGATTTATCAATTGGCTAAAGAGGGTGTTGCTCTTTGTATCCTCATAATGTGCTATCATTTCCTCCGTAAAAATTGACCAAGTGACAATTTTTTTACGGGAGCAAAGCCATCGATACCATATAAATGTATTTTGTTCTAAATGTAAAGTTGCAATGCATACCTTTTGTGTGTTTTGCACATTATTGAGATCAAAATATTGCTCCATCTGTAGTATCCATGTTATGGGATCCTTGCCATCAAACTTCCTCATATCCATCTTTGGAATATGGTGGTTCTTCCATCCAACATTAGAGTTTATGAAATCATGATTAACATTTATTTTGTTCTTATCATGAGTTTCCTCTACTATCTTTTTTCCATAAGGAAACATTTCTTGTATCAACTTTTCCAAAACTTCGATGTCTACTTTTATGTTTTCCATTTTTTCATCGATCTTAGCCTCCATGCCATCCATCTTAGCTTCCATGCCCACTTCCATGCCTTCCATCTTAGCTTCCAAACCATTCATCTTAGCTTCCACACCTTTCTTCAAACCATCCATCTTAGTTTCCACACCTTTCTTCAAAACTTCCATTTCATTTTTTGTTGCTCTTTGCAATAGCGAAATTTGGTGCACTTGCTCTTGTAATTTTGATATCTCATGTTGTGTTTCTTCATCTTCATGAGTCATAGTAGAGCCTTATGAAGGCTTAATGGGTGTTGAATTATTTTTAGGGGCCATTTTAGAACCCAATACTGATATATATTCTTCAATATTCCCTTGGAATAAATTCCAACTAATTTTTTTCAAACGAGACTTATGTAATTCGAAAAAAAATACGCACCTTTTTCTTTCTTTTTAGGAGTGTGATATTGAAACTGAATTATCTCTATGATTTTAGATCTTCAATATCTGAAATTTGGTACTGAGGTAGCCCTCTGAATCCTCTTTCGAATGCCACAAGTCTGACCTGATTTGGATTCTTGAAGGCAAAGTTGTGCCCAATCTCCTACGATGACACAATTATGGACTGGTTCAGTAGAGCGAACTTGTATGACTTACCACATGTCGCTGCTTCCTCCTTCGGCTTTGAAATTGATAGATAGGAAACTACATTCCGTGTGCTTGCATCCACCTTTTACAGAATTCTAATCTGATGCTCAAAGAGAGAGTTATGAAGATTTTTCCACGATCACCTCTTTGAGATGAAATTTGGGAGCCTGAAAAAGTCCTAACGTCCACAGACCATATCTCCGAAAATATTGCGAACCAAGATCTGAAATTTTGTGAAAATGTTCCTCAGGATTTCGCCTTTGTGCTCTAAAAATTTCAGATTCTGAGCCTTCGTAGAAAAAAATTTATAGTGAAAATTCCGTGATGACCTGTTTAGGTTAAATTGAAGACTGCAAAAGAAAGAAGACTGCAAAAGACCTAAATTCACAAATCATATCTCCGAAAATATTGTAGACCAAGCTGCGAAATTTTGCGATGATCTTCTCGAGTTGATCGGCTTAAATTACTCTAAACATTTCAAATTTTGAACCTTCGTAGGAAAAAATATAGTGAAAATACCACGATAACATTTTGAGCGAGCGAAACCCTAGAATCCAAAGCTACGATACCAAATGTTGTGAAACCGGCTCTAAAAATAGAAGAAAAGAGATATCAACGCCTTAGAAATAAGCCACTTCTAGGGGGAAACCTCCAATACATTACATGAATGAACAATTCTTGGATGATACAAATGACAAAACCTCCTTTCTATATATAGGAGTCCATGGGGCCACAATGTAATCCTAACTGACCTAACAATAACAATGTAAGGGCATAATAATAATAATATTGGTGTTAGAGGGGGCTACAATAATAACAATAAGGAGGCTACACTAATAACAATAAGGGGCTAAACTAGTAATATAGGGACCTAACATTGAGGCTTGTTCCTTGCTTTTTGTGACGTCCAAGCACCTGTAGGAGATCAATAGGCAACAAAAACCGTAACACACAACATAGCATACTTTGAATACAAACTACCTAACAGATCAAGGAGCATTAGGTTACTTGTATAATAATCTAAACAAATATGGAAAGAAAAACACCATTGTATTATTGATAATATAAAAGAGGAAGCTTACAACTATGGCCCTGATGTTGGAGGTCTCCCTTTGGTGATGTCCAAGTCCAAACCGGGGCTCTTCAAGAAATCCTTCTCCCGAATGGAAATTTAGGCATTATCACAATATAGGGATACAAAGGATTAATGATTAAACCAGGCCAATAATGACAATACAGTAGTGGAGGGATTGGAATCAATTTATAGGAAGGGAGAGGGAGTTATGAGCCCATAAAAGAAGGAGGAAGACCCACTTCTCAAGGAAAAATCCCCTATTAATAAAATCAAGAGCTCCAAATGAGAGAGATTGACCATATCTCCACCGAACAATATCTAGCTCACTGTTCTGGAAGCTTCTAGTGCACAAAGCTTCTTCTCCAACTGAGGAAACACTACCAGAAAGGTATCAGCGCAGTTTTTCCTATAAAAATCACGCTGGCAGTGTGAGGTCAAAGTGCTGTAACCTGCCATCAGCACAGAAAAGAAACTAGCTAAGAAGGTTGACCCATATATTTAGGGTTTGAGTTAGGCTTCTTCAGAAATTATTCAAGGTAGTTTTCATTTATTCTTCAAAGGATATCTTAATGTAATATCTATGGTGGATATACATCACAGTATTCGTCACAGGGCACCTCAGGATCAGGGACGGGAAGTGAACAAGGAGTGATGGTTGAAATTCTTTATGAACCAAGGCAAGGACTCAGAATACTTCCAGGAAACCTACCAAATCAAACACAATACAATATATGACATATCTGATATGAATATTCCTAATAACATATCTCTTAATAGGAATCAAATAACACATGAACCCACAGCATAGTCGCAGCCATCTGTCTGAAGGAGATCATGGAAATGGATCCACAGTATGGTCGTAGCCATCCATTTAGAAAGGATCATGTGTACAATCATGAACACTCAATAACTCCACACAACTTGGATAATAACAGATGTGATCCATGGTCTTCGTCTCTATCTCGATCCATCCAATGTACGAATATAACCATGTGAATAGATATATTGATGTCGAAGATGGTAGAAACCACTTGATTACCATTCAATGATGTAAATTGTTAACAAGCACTGGAGAAACTTCCAATAATGACGATGGCCCTCAAGGTATGACAACGCATTCTACAAGTGTGAATAAATGAGTTGAGGTGGAAAACTTGCAGAATAATTCGATCAAAGGCTAGTATTGTGAAAATTTCGTCGAACACGAAAAAATTTCCATTGAGGCATGCAAGCTCCAAGGTACTAAAAAGGAGTTTCTAAATCATCTTCTTGGATAATGAATTGAAGTTGACAGGAAGTAATTCTTCAAAGGAATTCCATAATTGTTTCCACATCATCAACATGAAACAAAGGATTTCTCAAGATGATGGGAGTGATTCAGGACTGTGGCAGAGAGTGTCAAATAAGAAAAGGATGTGTGAATTTGAAAAAAAGGGGCTTCTCTTGAACATATCGGCGACACGACTCTGGAGTGTGGCAGCATTTGACTCAAAATAGGTTCAAAGGTCATGATGAAAAAAATGGTGATCAGATAAGAGGCAAATGGATTTCCAAAAACCAGGAAGGTAAGTGATGAATGAAGGATATCCCCAACCCGACATGAACTCCACATGAGTGTCATGTTCAAAAGTGACCTGTTGCCTAAAAAATGCATAGGGAGTTCCACTTTCAATTTTTCCATGTTATTGCTAACGATTACCTCTTTATTTTGATAGGAACCATGAAGAGGATAGCATATGCTTATCATATAAGTTTATTCTTCGAATGAATCCATCCTAGTAATTTTCACGAGCCCTAGGAAGGGGTAGCTCGGTCTCGTCATGGTGACAACTCTTTCCTCGTTTAATTTTTTACGAGTCTGATGGAAGAGTAACTCAATGTCTTTTTAATGTTTAGGGAGTTTGAAAAAGAAATGGAAAAAAAAAACTCCATCGGGTCCCTTTTTGTAAATCGCCTCTTGAATTTCAAAAGGTAGAGAACAATATCTGACAAATCCTCTTGACCATGTTTGATCAAGGTATTCCTTTTTCGTAAATAGTAAATCTCAGCCCGAAAAAAGGGTAAACGTATACTGAGACCACGTCAATTCATTTAATTTAACGAGTTCGAAATGACAAGTACTCGGCGATATTTTGAGTTTTTTAGAGTAAAAAAAGGGCTTAAAGATGACTCCAAGGGGTTCCTTTTTCGTTTATTTTAGTTGAGTCTTAAAAAGAGATAAAATAAAACTCACTACATCAGTCAAAAGTGATCATTGTCACCGTTAAAAATATCCTATTAATGCACAAATAGAACCACACATCACTGATATCGAGAAAAATAATAAAATATTGGCAAAAATATGTTTAAAACTTATGAATAGAAAACAAGTAAAAAAAATTATACCATTTCACTTTGGGTAAATTGGAGAAGCACATTTTACCCCATTTTCCTTATGATCTTCAGATAAGCGGCGCAGTCGATCCATGACACCATTCAACGATCTATTAGTTGCAAATAAGAGCTATGTATTTTCTCATCATTTTCATTCCATTTTCAAGCCATTTCATTTAGAAATTTAAGGGTTTAAGAGGATATTTTTAAGTTTTATGACGCGGACGATCGGTGCAGGTTTGACCTATCGGACCCGCACCGATCGCTCATAACCTATTATGCCAATGCACTGTCGGTGTAGGTTTAATTCTAAAATATGCACTGATTTCCAAGAATATTTTTAAAACAAATAGATCTCCATTTGTAATGATTTATTTCCAGTTTTAATCGGTTGAAAACTCCTAAAATATTATTTATGGATGTTTTGCAAGTGTTTCTGACGAAAATGGTTATTGAATTGAAAGAAAGAGGCCATGAGATAGAATAACATGAAGCTCTCCAAGATCCGCATTGCATCAATGCCTTGAGAAATTGTGGCTTTCTCAATTTCTTTCAAACCTCAGGACTCAGATCTCAACTTGAGCTACTAGAACATCTCATTGGGCTATGGGATGTAGATCGCCAAATTTTCATTATCGGGGACCAAGAGCTTGAAATAGATATTTCGAACATTTATTTCATTACTGGATTGTCCAGGAGAGGAGATAGAATCCTACTCTCTGGAGCTCATACTGGGGGTGAGAGCATGATTATGCTCAATGGGAGACATTGTCCTGGTGCTAGAAAGACTACAAGTGGAAAGGTGGATATCAAAACTATCACCAATCTGCCTTTAAGGACAATTTTGCACACTATGGCCCATGTAGTTGGGGCCTGGGAGCAGTAAGAGGCAACAAAGTCTTAATTTTAGTACGTTGTAGATTGTCTTGCTCCCATTTTGTTCAACTAGTGTGAGGGATTATTGGCTAACATGAAAAGCCAACTTACAAAGTGAAAAATAGGGCAGCTAAAAAAATTTGGGTATGGATCCATATTGGTCACTTTCTTCTTGGATTGAGTTCCATTGTTTCAGTACCATCGGCTTGAGGTATAAAATCAAGCCCCGAGAGATCTGAGGCTACTCAGATTGTACGAGATCATGCCTCGTCATGGAGGCGGCCAGCATATGCATTTCTTTACAATGTTCTTCATTTGGTTACATTGTTAGTTGATCGTAGTAGATGACTACGCTTACGTTGGGACATATTTCCTAGGAGATCCAGATCTTCCCCTTTCGCCAGGTGCACAGTGGTCTGATGCAAGTAAAAAACTTGTTTTGGGAATTTCTTACTTTTTAATGTTTTGTGTTATGTGTTATGAGTTTTAAACTTATGATTATTTTGCAGATGTTGGACTAGAGAAACCAACAGGTATGTCCTCGATTATGAGGACGGTAGCGTGCTAGATTAAGTATGCTCCTTATGGGGAGGGAGTAGACCCAATCGTAGCAATTGAGTGTAACCTGGAGGGCCTGACCAGAGGCATTCTAGAATACACAAATTTTGATGACATATCATTGCTCTTTCAGAGGCACATCATAGGAGTCTCCGGTAGATTTCATCAGTTACTATGGCAAGTAATTTTGGCGGTCAATTTCTACCATGAGCACCACATGGGCAAATAGATGCCTTTAGTTTATTTTATGCACTAATGTAGGCTTGTGGAGCCATTGTGTCACAGAACACATATTTTTTTAGATTTTGATGTAACAAAATTTTACAGACTCGATATATATATATATATATATATATGCATTTTTCTACTGTTACAAAGTGTTCTTAGATCAAGGTGATGTGTTTGGTTTTTTACATATGTTGCAAATGTCAATCTAATATATAATTTTTCAATGTATCTATTAATGTATTCAAATTCCATGGAATGTGTTGATATGTGATGTAATCTGAATGTATTTCCAGTAATCGAACACATAAATACATGCGCAAAATTTGAGGGTTTATTACTAATAAATGACCATTTAACTATAACATGATGATTTGTGAATCTAGTTTGACAACCACGTCTCTGATATCGAGAGAAATTGCATCTGATAATAGTTTGATGACCGTAATATATTCGTAAATATTATTAGTTGTTTGACACAAAAAAATACCTTGTAGATTGATTAACTCGTCGCCAGGGCAAAAAATTTCCCATGTTGCGGAAGATAAGTTCCATGTGCTATGGCAGGAACCATCAACAAAACCGACATAATGGCTCGGTGACATCTACAAACCAAGTGGAACATGAGGTAAGTAGAGGAAACATGTATGCAAAGAAAAAATTCACACCAAAAAATATAAACGCACACTAATGAATCACACACTAATGTACAAATCATTGTACTTTATGTATCACATAATACTTTCTGAGATAGAGCCCATCATAGGCTCACCAACCGATTTCCGTCACAATCGACTAGTTAGGTGTGTTTCTTTCTAATACATGTTTGAACAATGTAAGGCTCTGAACGAGCCTAGCCACATCGCTTCGAGCTTCCTAGCCCCCAACTTACTTGTCATGTCCTTGATCATACAGTTTCTGACGGTCAATTCTTCGTGAGAAATGATGATTGATAGACTTATCATATTGATCTTTAACTCGTTTCTTCAGTGAGCTTCAATGACTAAAGCAGTGATTCGTCGAGTCTCATCAATATGCTTGAGATAAAGCAGACGTTCCTCTTCTAGCTAAGCATTGGGAAGGAGTTTTATAGCTATCTTCAAAGAAGGGATTTCAAATTCAATTGGAAGTGTAGCTTTCAGACCATACACCAGCTAAAATGGCGTGAATCTGGTAGCAATATTAGCAGAAGTTTGGTAAGACCACAAAGTAGAGAATAGCATGAGGTTCCAATCTCTTTTATGTCTCCCAATGGTTCATTGAAGCATCATTACCAAGACTCTGATGACGGATTAAACTTGGTCATTGGCCTATGGATAATAAGGAGTGGAGCTATTGTGGTGCAGCCCCAGCTGAGAAGTAAGCTCTGTCATCATATGATTGCGAAATTTAAAGCCATGTTCAGTGAATATGGCTTTCAGGACACCGAACCTAGCTATGACATGATTAAAAATGAATTGTGCCATAGTTTGACCTTCATTATCATATGTACGCATCGCCTCCATCCATTTTGTAAAAAAATCGATGGCAACGATAATATAACCATACCCCCCAGTCAAGCGAGGGTTACAGGTCATGATATCTATGCCATGAATTGAAAATGGCTCAATGATCACAACTGGATGCAAAGGAGAAGGTGGGGTGAATTCGTTTCGAGAATAAATTTTCAAATCATGGCATTTGCGGACAGTAAGAAAGAAATATTTGAAAATGGATGGCCAAAAATATCCTTCTCGAAGGATTTTCTGAGCGATAGCATAACTAGAAATATGACCACCACAGACCCCAGAGTGGCATTCATTAAGGACTTTCTCAGCTTCCTCAAGATTCAAGCATCGACAAAGGACAGAATCAACACCAGTATTATACAGAGTATCTCCAACGATGCAATAGGGTTGATATTGGTAATGAATATATCGTCTCTCACAGTGATACATATCTAGTCGAATGTTTGGGTTTGGAGATAAACAATGACCTCTCCATACCATGGATCAAGAGTACTGATGAGAAAGAGTGATTCATCAAGAATCAACTCATCAAAAGGGGTAGGATCAATTGCAACTGGAAGATCGCAGATCAATTCAGTGAAGACAAGTGATTTCTTAGACTTAGTCGTAGTAAACTCTAAGTCAAACTCCTAGAGAATGAAAATTCATTTTGAGTATTTTCCCCCAAGAAACTAACGAGTAAGGATGTAAGTCATGGGGTTACATTTAGAAATCACAACAGTCTTACGCAGGAGAATGTAATGGCGAAAGCATTGAACATCATGAATAATAACTAAGGCTAGTTTTTCTATGGATCATAGCGAGTCTTAGCGTCGAAGATATTTCGGCTCAAGTAGTATACAACATGTTCATGACCATCATCATCATCTTGAACTAGCACCATACCAATAGTGTTGTTTGCGACGGCCAGATAGAGGAAATAATCGTGATGATAATCGAGAGGATCCAATAAAGGAGCATTGACAAGGGTTTACTTCAAATCATCCAAAGAATTCTGAGCAATATTATTCCAAATAAATGGGACTCCCTTTTTTAATAAACGAGTAAATCCTTTAACAATATTTTCATATTTGGGACAAATCGATAGAGAAAATTTGCTTTCCCCTGCAAGCTTTCCAGCTGAAGTAACGAGGAAGGAGGAGGCGGATTGACGATTGCCTCGACTTTGAGAGGATCAATCCGAATGCCTTATTTAGAAACCATGAAACCTAAGATACGACTTGATTCAACGCAAAATACACATTTATGAGGATTCAATCATATTTTATATTTTCAGTAGTGAAGTAAGATCGCTCTAATATGTTCGGGGTGATCATGACATTTCACGGAATGACCTGGAAGGTTGTTAAGATTTGGCTGAACTATGTGCTTAATATCATGAAAATAATAGGGCATATCCCTTTAGAAGGTAGCCCCAACATTTTTCAAACAAAAAGGGAGTTTCTTATAGGCAAAGGTTCCCCAAGGACAGATAAGGCGGTCTTGTGTTGATCAGCATGAAGAATATTGATTTGGTTGTAGCTAGAAATCCATAAAAGAGAACATCTCACTCCCGGCACACTCATCAATAATTTGATCTATAAAAGGAGTGGGGTAGTTTTCCTTAGGAAAAGCCTGATTTATGTCTCGGTAATCAACACAAATGTGAATGGTCCCTTTCTTTTTGGTAACAGGAAAAATATAAGAGACACAATCCTTCAATTGTATAGGATAGATGAAACGAACCTTGAAAAGTTTTTTTACCTCTCCCTTAATGGTACCATCCTTTCTTGGGTGCACAGGACGAAGTCGTTGATGAACATGCTTTGAGTTCGGATATGTAATAATTTCATGCACCACAACACTAGGGTCTATGCCAGGCATTTCTTCATAATACCATGTGAATACATAGTGGAATTATTTGAAAAGAACGATGTATATCTTAATCTCATCGGGAGAACAAGATGCACCAATATGGACATTCTTGACAACCCCTGGTTTAACAGAGATGTTGATTAGAATGGTTGCATAAATGTTACCCATGTTTCCTTCAGAAAACACTTCATGAACCAAAATTGGATGCTAAAGTGGGCCAAACAATTCAGACAAAACATGGGTTTCTAAACAAGTATAGATTTCACCCAGGCTTGGGTGAAACGAGGAACGATAATGACCATCATCCCATGGAGTTTCTTCAGGAAAGATAACTTCCACGATACTCTAGTCAGTGGGAAATATCTCATCCAAGGGATCATGTGAATCCCAAGAACCAAACCATGGATATTTTGAATACGTGTCCAGAGATGAAACCAGGTTATCATTGGCTTCATAAGTAGGCCCAGAAGCTAGAAGAATACTTTGATACATTTTTTCTGCAGGGCTAAGGGGCATAGCATCACCAAAACTATCAATTTAGTCAGGACTATGAATAATCCATGGATCTGGACCAGGTGATATCATGTTAACAAAGGCGAAATTAGGAGGCAAGAGTGGAAAGACTCCCATAAAGGACGAGTCTTTGAAAATACCTAGGCCAACACTCTCATAAGGAGTATAGGTATTGCCAATGTATGGGACATTTCTAGTTAAAGAATTTGGGGAAAATAAATCAAGTTGATCAGCAGTGACTACCTTTCCCTAATGAGGAAAATGGAGAATGCGGAAAAGGGTAGATACCATGCAAATCATCACATGGGTCCAACTACGTCCAAGAAGAAGGTTGTAATTGAGGTTAGAATCTACCACCTCTACTTCCAGGTTCACCATTTTACCCTCCAACTGAATTAGCAAGGATTTGAGAATACGATACAGCTGAGAGCCTCTATTGTCAAAAGCTTCCAAAGTCTTAGGGGGTTGACTTAAGGTAGGAGAGTTGATGGCTTTCCAACACATGACAGACATGATGCAGGTGGAAGCACCTTCAACAAAAATAGTCCGATGAATGGTTTTACCCATCATAATGACTTGGATAAGGAAAGCTACCTGTGATGGGAGTCGAGGAACATGATTCTTGATATCGAAAGTAATAATATTTGAATTCATAGAATCAATCCCTCTGATAGCAGAAAATTGCGCCTTCCATTGTGATGGGCATGACTGAAGGACTTCTAAGGTCAACATCGCTGACGACACTTGATCTAAATCCTCCATGATGTTATAGTCCTGTGTAGTTCACGCGTTTAGATTATAACATGATTTCCGAATAACACACTTAGGACCTGGTTGAGAAATGGAATTATTATTAGTTCTCTCAATATGGAGACGACCAGAACCAGGAGGAGTGGAAGAGGAAGGAATATCTGAAACATCATTTTCCATGGGAGATTTCGAAGGATTAAACTAATTTTCCATCGATTGGCAACAAAAATAGGTTATGTACCAGATATAAAGACTTGGGAGCTTCCAGATGCAGAATATTGGGGTTTATCTATCGTTTGCATCTGCTAGGAAGGAAACAGTTCTTTAAAGGAATTCGACGTCTCGAGTGCGCCTTTACGAAGACGGGAGACTTCGGCATGGTGAGGAAAATCCTTGGTATAATGATCTTCATCACATATCAAGTAAGGATCTTGGGCTTATGCTTTGAAGTATCGTTAGCAGATGACTTAGCAGAATCCTATTTTTGGGTGTCGGATTTGGCTTTACCTTTCCCCTTATTTTTACCTTTTGAGGACTTTTCTGTTGCGATATATTGAACAACATTAACCTCAGAGGTTTTAACAATATTCTTCAAATTGTTTGAAGGAGTGGAGGGAGCAGTGGAAAAACTAGACTTGGACTTCAAAGAAGCCTTCAGTGTACTGTTATCAGTATGGGCGATTGTCCCAGTGAAGCTGTCAACAGGAGGTGTAACAAGAGATTTCGATGATGTTGGATTGGTTGAAGGTCACAGTGCATCAGGTAAAATCTCATAGAAAGTTCCAGATTGGGAATATACCAAAATTAGATACTGAGCATAGGCTATGACTTCCTCTTCTGTCACGTAACCACCCATGGTGAGATCTTTGGAAATTTTAGGAACAAAAGATTTTGTGAACCACCCAGTAAACAATTGATCAGGGACATCGAATTTAATAAGGTGACACCTATGCCTCCATTCATGGATATGGTCTGAGATATGAGTAGAAGTTGACTGCTTCAAATATGTCAAGAGATGAGTGTTGGTCTTGTATGTAGAAATTATACAAACAATATGTATACCATTGGATTCAATCTGATCATGCAATATTCTAGAGCAAGATATTGAATCCTTATACAATTAATTTGCGGAAATTAAACATGATCACACAATCACACCAAGTAAGAGAAAGAATCAAATCCACAACACATGAAATTTTTCTAGGGAAAGAAATCTGCTAAAAACCCCTCTATCTGTATTGTATAAAACGAAGGAATCATGAAACAATTACAATGCACTCTTCTCACAAGATTCTGTTGCACTCTACCAACTGTCTCACACTGATCCGGATAAAATCGACCAACACTTAGCCAATTTCCTACCTCTTCTCAGCCTTCCTTGCTTGCACTATTCTAGGAACAATTGATCCCTATTAATTCGGAAATTCAACCTTCCAAAATTGCGTAATACATCATGGTCAATTCTATGGTTTTCTAATTGTGCGCCAGAAATTTTTTAATAATACAACTAATAGATAACTTCCCTTTAACCTCTGTCTCAACTGGGTCTTCATCAGAACTAACATGCATGTAGCTATTAATATTAAATGTTCAATCACTTGACAGATCATTGCATGTGAATTAAATATGATTTAATTCACTTGACCTCTCACTAGTACAACATTCAGTTACAACTATTTAGACTGACTTTAACTCACTTAATTGAGTTAACTGATTTTCATGCATTAAACTAATACAATAACTGCAACTTGGACTCTAAAACAAATAGAATCACTCTACCTGCCTCATCAACCACCCTCAACTCAAATTTCATGATCTAACTGATTCTATCACACTCAGTTAACTATTACAAGTGATTATGAGATAATATTACAATTTATTGTCTAATTTAATTAAGGGAAAATTAAATTAGACACCCACTACAGATCTTGAAGCCTTCTTGTTGTTCTTCTTCTTCTATGGACAATTAGTGGCATAATTTCCATGCTCGTGACAATGAAAACATTTCACTTTGGACATGTCACGCTTCTTTCCTTCTTTGCCAGTCTCAGATTTGGAAAAGGATTTCTTTCCCTTCCCCTTCTTTGCCTTACCAACCAAGGAACAATTCTCCTCATCATATGTCTTGGATGAGGATTCATCCCTGGTATTCTGCCTGAATTCTTCATGTACCAAATCCAACCAAAGTCACTCCCAATCTAGTAGCTTCTCCCTCCCATTGATAGAGTTCTGATAACTATGCCAGCTCTTGGGAAGGCCTAGAAGTACTAGGCTCACCAAATCATCACCTGCTATAGTAATCCCGACACTTCCAATCTCATATCGACATTGGATGAACTTCGCCAAGTATTTCAGAATAGTGTCGTCTTTCTCCATTTTTATTTTCCTGATCTATCAAGGCCTTCCACATTGCATATGGAGTCGCCTTTCAATTGAGACTCGAGACAATGTGATATCAAACTCCCTCTAATAAGATCCTCCTCGCCTTTTCAACCTTCTTTTTCCAAGCATCAAGAAGAGTGGCGTCTGATGTTGCGGGCCTTGGAATATCAATGTCGATAAATTCTTTCAACCCGTTGTCCTCCAAAACTGCCTCCATTCTGTATTTCCATGTAATATAATTGGAACTTCACTCGAGTGAATATTCCAATCTTAATCCATTGAAGGCGATCTTGGTCCTCTTGTCACACCAAAGAATATTTTTGCAAATTCGAATGTTGTTTAGCACAAACTCAATTTCTTCTCCACTATAGTGATTTTTGGCACTCTGATACCATGTAGAAATTATACAAAAAATATGTATACCAATGGATTCAATCCGATCGTGCTCCTTAGAGCAATATATTGAATTTTCACAACTAATTTGTGGAAATTAAACAACATCCTAAAATCCACAACACATGAAAATTTCTGGGGAAAGAAATCTGCTCAAAACCCCTCTATCTGTATTGTATAAAACCAAGGAATTATGAAACAATTACAATGCACTCTTCTCACAAGAGTCTATTGCACTCTACCAATTGTCTTACAATTATTCAAACAAAATTGACCAACACTTAGCCAATTTCTTGCCTATGCTTAGCCTGCCTTGCTTGCAAAATTCTAAGAACAATTGATCCTGTTTAAATAGGTAAAAACTAACCCTTCAAAACCCAGGCTTTCTGAGACAGTCCATGCTGCTCAATTACACACCTACCAACATAACCATTGGGATAACATCCCTTTAACCTTTTTCTCAACTAGGTCTTCATCAGAACTGACATGCATGCAACTATTAATATTAAATCATTAGTCACTTGACAAATCACTGCAGGTGAATTAAATCTGATTTAATTCACTTAACCTCTCACTAGTACAACAATCAATTACAACTAGTTAAAATGACTTTAACTCACTTAATTGAGTTAAATGATTTCTCATGCATTAAACTAATACACTAACTGCAACTTGGACTCTAAAATAGATAAAATCACTCTACATGCCTCACCAACCACCCTCAACTCGAATTTCATGAGCTAACCGAGTCTATCACACTCAGTTAACTATTACAAGTGATTATGATATAATATTACAATTTATTGTCCAATTTAACTAAGGGAAAATTAAATTAGACACATTTCTTGTTGACTTTTCAACACTCCTCAAAAAGAAAGGGATTATCAGCTACCCTGATCATGCCTCTGGGGTATTCAAATTTTCTCTTGGCAAGTGCCTTCATGAGAATATTTTCTTTGAACACAATCTCTGAGATGGTGGTACCGGATGTCAATATGCTTGGACCTATCATGGAATATTGAATTAACCGAGAGTTTTATGCAACTCTGGTTATCACAATGTATCACTGTCAAATCCATCTGATGACCAAACAAACCAACAAGTATCTTCCTCATCCAGATGGCCTCACATGCCACCTAACTGGCTACCATGTAATCTGCCTCGGCTGAACTGAGTGCAACTGATCTATGCTTCTTGCTGTACCAAGAACTGTTGTCGATCCTATGCTAAAGATCCCTCCTGATGTGCTTTTCCTATCTGATGGACTGCCTACCCAATCTGCATCAATGAAGCCTTAAATCTTCACTCCCTCTATCCGTCTGTACCATAATCCATACTTTTTAGTTCCCATGAGATATCTCAAGAGATGCTTCCCTGCCTTCCAAAAGAGATTGGTCGGCTTAACCATATCTTGACTATGTTGGTTAACTATGTAGCATGTGTCTGGTCGTGTGTTCACCAAGTACATGACTGAACCCACAAGCTGCCTGTAAACAGTAACATCCACTACCTCACCTGAAGTAGCATCCTCCTTCCTCCAATTTCCTGCAAGAGGAGTCTCCACGGCTTTATAGCTCTCCATGTGGAACTTCCTCATAATCTCTTTGGCACACTTTCCTTGAGAAACAAATAGCTCCCCATCCTACTGCCATATCTCCAAACCAAGGAAATAGTGAAGGAGTCCCATGTCCTTCATCTCAAACACTCTTGTAAGATGCTCTTAGCAAGAACTTATGAGCTTCTCATCACCTGTCAGAATAATATCATCTACATAAAGTACAATAATCAGAAGCTTACCATCAACCAAAATCTAGTACAGGTTCGCATCCACTTCACTCTTTGTGAAGAACAACCCGGTGAAATATTTGTCAAACCTGGTGTACCAAGCACGAGGTGCTTGATTCAGCCCTTACAATGCTGTCTTGAGTCTGCACACATGTGACTCCCTGTCAAAGGTCTCAAAAAATTCTTCCTATTCGATGTAAACTTCTTCCTCTATAACATCTTTACATCCATATTATGTATATGCCACCCTATCTTCACTTAGAGTGAAAGGATAGATCTAATCGATGAGTACCTTGCAACTAATGCAAAAGTATCCTCATAGTCAATCCCCTCAACCTATGAGAATCCTTGGGCTACAAATCTAGCCTTGTACTTCTCCACACTCCCATATGATGTCTGTTTCATCTTATATATCCATCTAGATCCAGCCACTGACTTCCCGACTGGTCTTGGGACAACTTCCCATGCACTATTCCTGACGATGGAGTCATAATCCTCAACCATGGCGTCAACCCAAGTTGGTTGTTGCAGTGCTTCCTCAAAAGAGGATGGTTCACTCACAATACACTTTCTCATAAGATCCATGTATCTAGTATACATGTCTAGTGATTATCTCTGTTTGCGCTGTGATGTAGGTGCTCCTACATGTTCTATCACATCAAGTCTCAATCTGTCAACCTTTGTGGTAAGCCTCCTACCATGTCTGGTGGATGGATCTGCATGAGTGGTTTTTGCCACTACATGATCCTCCTCATGTGGCTACTCCACATCTTGAGGTTCATCCTTTTGAACCAAGAGATCCTCATCTACACAAAAATCAAGCTCCCTCTCAAGGGACAATCGCATGGCTTTCTCCTCATCAAATTTTACACCCTGTCTAACAACTGTCATCTTGTTCAGAAAATACACCCGATAGTTATGGGGAGTATCAGTGTACCCCAAAAATATCCCAATCTCTGTTGTTGGTTCTAGCTTATTTCTGGAATCTTTGGTCACGTGGAAATAGAAAAATGAGCCAAAAAATTTAAAATATGAGGCATCAAGCTTCTTACCAGAAAAATCCTCCTCTGGTGTACTCATGCCAAGTATCCGATGAGGACTACGGTTCTGCAAAAATATCGTTGTGCTACATGCCTCTGCCCACACATGCAATAGTAGGCCCTGATCATGTAACATAGTTCATGCCGCACCCAACATTGTTCTATTATTTATTTATGCAACCCCATTCTGTTGTGGGTTATGAGGAGAAATCAAATCTCTCTAAATTAATTATTTTCTATAGAAGTTCTTGAATTCATTGGAGATGTACTCACCACCATTGTTGCTCCTTAGAGCTCACTTGCTTCCATGTATCTTTCTCAACCAGTGCTTTGAAATCACAAAATTTTGAGAACGTCTGATCTTTCTTCTGCATGAAGTATATCCAACACTTTCTAGAAAAACCATCAACAAAAATCACATAATACTTTTTCTTTGCTGTAGAAGTTGTAGATAATAGTCCACACACATCTAAGTGAACTCTCTCAAGGATTTTTGCTGCTCAATTATCCTTCTTGTGAAAAGTAGCCTTTTTATACTTCCCCATGGTACATCCCTTGCATGTGTCTATCTGCACAAGAGTACCCTTGGGAAGCCCTGTAGAAATCTACTGCATGACCTTCAAAGCAATGTGGTGTAGATGGCCCAATATCTTGTGCCATAACTCACCCTCATCCAAGCTCACCACTTTGTCTGCTTTACTCATCAATGTTGCGCAACCATCTACATCAAGTTCATAGAGGTTCTTCAAAATAACCCCAATATTCATAAACTTTCATGTGGTTCTGTGACAAAGGAATGCTTTCCCTTCACTAAAAACCATATCATATCCTCTATCCTCCAACATAGCAACTGAAACTAAATTCTTTTTCAAGCCTAGTACATGCATGACGTATTTTAATAAGAAAGGTTTACTTGACTATCTCTGAAAAGTAACTGTACCAATCCTGGTAGCGCTATACCCCTCATCATCACCCATCTCAATGTGCATGTGAAGATCCTTCTCCTCCAAGCTACTAAAGAGATCTTTGTCTCCCGTCATGTGGACATATGCACCACTATCCAAGTAACACATTTATCCCATTGCACTAGACACCATGCATGTGATGAGTGAGAAGTCCAACTCGAACTGTGAAGCCAAAGCATCACCCACTGCAGATCCTGAAGCCTTCTTGTTGTTCTTCTTCTTGTGTGGACAATTAGTGGCATAATTTCCATGCTCGTGACAATGAAAACATTTCACTCTAGACATGTCATGCTTCTTTCCTTCTTTGCCGGTTTCATATTTCGAAAATGATTTCTTTCCCTTCCCCTTTTTTGCCTTACCAACCAAGGCACAATTTTGCTCATCATCTGTCTTGGATGAGGATTCATCCCTGGTATTCCGCCTGAATTCTTCTTTTACCAAATCCGACCAAAGTCGCTCTGAATCTGGTAGCTTCTCCCTCCCATTGATAGAGTTATGATAATTATGCCAACTCTTGGGAAGGCCTAGAAGTTCTAGGCTCACCAAGTCATCATCCGCTACAGTAATCCCGAAACTTCCAATCTCATCTCGACATTGGATCAACTTGGTCAAGTATTTCGGAATAGTGTTGTCTTTCTCCATTTTTATTTTCCTGAGCTTGTCCTTTAGTGCCAATTTTATGTGGTCACTGTTGTTCCAAAATAGATCTGTCAAGGCCTTCCACATTTCATATGGAGTCGCCTTTTCATGGAGACTCGAGACAATGTGATCTCAAACACCCTCTAATAAGGTCCTCCTCACCTTTGCAACCTTCTTTTTCCAAGCATCAAGAAGAGCGGTGTCTGTTGCTACAGGCCTTGGAATATCAATGTCGATAAATTCATTCAACCCGTTGTCCTCCAGAACTGCCTCCATTCTGTATTTCCGTGCAATATAATTAGAACTGACCTCGAGTGCATATTCCAATCTTAATCCATTGAAGGCCATCTTGATCCTCTTATAACACCAAAGAATATTTTTTCGAATTCAAATGTTGTTCAGCACAAACTCAATTTCTTCTCCACTATAGTGATTTCTAGTGCTCTGATACCATGTATAAATTATACAAACAATATGTATACCAATGGATTCAATCCGATCGTGCAATATTCTAGAGCAAGATATTGAATCCTTCTACAATTAATTTTTGGAAATTAAACATGATCCTACAATCACACCAACTAAGAGAAAGAATCAAATCCACAACACATGAATTTTTTATGGGGAAAGCAATCTGCTCAAAACCCCTCTATCTGTATTGTATAAAACCAAGGAATCATGAAACAATTACAATGCACTCTTCTCAAAAGAGTCGGTTGCACTCAACTGTTGGAATGGGGTCTCCTTGCAAGCTACGAAACCGGTCCATTTTGGTTATTTTTGTTATATTTATTATAGCGCAGGGGTTTTAGGGTGGGTCAAAGCCCCAAAAAGCATTGTAATTGGGTTAAAGGGTAAACTAGGGTTCCAAAAACCATGGGTTGCGGACCATAGGAATGTTAAAGCTAGATTGTTATAAATAGAGAGGCATTTCAGATTCTAAAAGGTAAGAATTGGCTAAGCTATTGATGCGATCTATTGTGTAAGTGATCTGTTGGGGCTTTTGGGGAACGAAATCCTGCTGGCTATATGCGTGGAGATCCTAGTCCAGCTGTGTGCGAACCCTGCTGCTATGTGCGCAGGCTGGGAAGGGAATTGTAAGGGTAATGAATGAATGAATGTGCAAGACTATTGGATTTGAATCTGTGAGTACTATTGAATGGATTTCTTGTAATCACTATGTTATGCATTTCTCTGTCTTACGCTGTGAAGATCTATATATTGAATGATTTATCTATTCTTCTTTGGTTATATCATGCTGCGAAATTCTGTGTATTAAAGTAAATCTAGATCTGTTTTGTTCAGGTACGTAATGCTATGTTAATGTTATGAGAAGCATATAAGTGTAGATCTAGTGCACGTGGATGCAATTGGAAATATACTTGGCCTTGCGTAGAGGTAATTTGAACAGAATGCAGCCCTGCTTGCCTTACCCTTCCTTTCTCAGGGTGCGGAAACTTGGTTCCATCACCCACACATACTACTTTGGGTGAGACTATGACCTGCGCAAGCAGGTCACTACCGAAAGGGCCAGTAGTATAGGGGTCTGTTGGAAAACCTTGCACATCGAACCTGGGTTAGGACCCCTCAAGCCAACCTATCTCACACTGATCTGGACAAAATCGACCAACACTTAGCCAATTTCCTGCCTCTTCTCAACCAGTATTGCTTGCATAATTCTAAGAACAATTGATCCCTATTAATTAGGAAATTCAACCTTCCAAAAATGTGCAATAAATCATGGGCAATCCTATGGTTGTCTAATTGCGTGCCGACAATTTTTTAATAATACAACTAATATATAACATCCCTTTAACCTCTATATCAGCTCGGTCTTCATAAAAACTGACATGCATGTAGCTATTAATTGTAAATAATCAGTCACTTGATAGATCACTGCATGTGAATCAAATCTGATTTAATTCACTTGACCTCTCACTAGTACAATAATCAGGTACAACTAGTTCGACTGACTTTAACTCACTTAACTGAGTTAACTAATTTTCATGCATTAAACTAATACACTAACTGCAACTTAGACTCTAAAAAAAATAGAATCACTCTACATGCCTCACCAACCACCCTCAACTCGAATTTCATGAGGTAACTGAGTCTATCATACTCAGTTAACTATTACAAGTGATCATGAGATAAGATTACACTTTATTGTCCAAATTAATTAAGGGAAAATTAAATTAGACACACATTTCTTGTCGACTTTTCAACATTGTACTGTATAGGCAACTGGAAATGGGTGAGAAAGGCCATGGCCAAGGTATTGAAATCATAGAAATTACCAAGAGGAATTTCAATGTACCAATTGGCAACAACAGCCATCAAAGTTCGTTGGAAAAGACGTAGACGAATTGAATCATTAACCCAACAGTTGGAAGAGCACCATAAATGGTGTGTCACACTAGTACATATGGTAAATTTTCTGAAACTTTAGTTCCGGCAGTTTTGACGTACTGTCGTAAAGTTCCCCAATTTTTCTCATTTTTTTTAATCCCACCATGCAGTGTCGCTCTTCCGACGGAAACAATCGTCACAATTCCTACGAAAACAATCGTCGCAATTCCGATGGAAAAAACGTCGCTATTGCAGGGTTGAACATCATTGACGATATATATTCTTCTTGTAGTTATAAATAAATTTGGAATTTTATTTAGAAAAGGATGGATGAACTGCTAATTCGTACTCTGGGTTTGAGAATCTGACTAATGGTTAGCTAATATGACTTGCAGCGGTTTCTTCGGGCTCCTTGCGGCTGGCATGCTTATTATGTCATTTTGATGGGGTGAGTATTCAGGCTTAATCGTGGGATCTTCCACACAATCAGGATGTTTCTTCAGTCTAGATCGGGAGGATAACGATTGCGAGGATCATTTCATATTCACAAAATCCTCATTACTAGCTTCTGATATTGATTTGAATACTAAGGTGTACCTATCAGCCGATGGAGGGTTCGATTTAGTGGGCCTTTCATTTTCAAGGTTCTACAGGCCTTTCATTGGCTATATGGTGGGAGCAGTCTCAAACTAGGAAATGCATGAACTACAATCAAGAAGGGATTCAAAAGTGCACGCCTCTATAATCTCTAATTTTATGTATTGGTAATGACTTTTGATGTATGGGTACTAATTTCAGAATTGGAATTATGGGCAAAAGTTTGCATATCTGTAAGGATGGGTGAGAATTTGAGAATTTCACTGGTTTTGGATGTTCATGTCAGTTCCGTTCCTCGGATGAACTACATTGTTTCGTTACATCCCCTCTTTATTATTATTTTATTCTACTTCTAGTGGTTTTTTATTGCTTTTGGGGATTTCCCTTCAGTCCTCGATGTCCTAATGATGGTCACCTGTCCCCCAAAGGGGAAGGGGAACCAGACCAGGTCAATACTTGGTATTTATTTTAAGAATACATATTTTTCAATGATGTCGTTCAATTATTTCCAAAAACAGATGGTTTATAACAACGAAAATATTCTAGGGTCTCAGAAAACATAGAGGTTACAATCTCCCTCTTCGGGTGGACATTAATGAGGTTCTTCGAGTTTTGGTGGAAGAGGTTGGTTGGGTTGTTGAATCAGAGGACACCACCTACAGAATCTAGAGTCAAATTCAAATGCAGAAATGTGAGATTAGGGTACATGGCCACTATGAGACAAAGTCAAATTGTGCCCTATATGAGTGGCTTAAATCCCGGAGTGTTAAGCTTACAGTGCACTGAATAGGAATAGTCCACATCCCCATACACTTGCTCAGGTAGTGACAGTGGCCTCCATGGCAGAATCTTCTATTATTAGTAGGGAATGTTCAAAAATGGTTTCTCCTCACCAGTGGCCTCCTGCTGCAATCCAGATTTTGATTCCTTCACTTTTTTAGCCATCGAATTCTAGCAGTGGTGGGAGATCATCTTCATTCCCTTCTCTTTCTTCTAGTGATCAAGCCAGGGCATTGAATCTGACGACCTCATTCGCCCCCAGTGGATACTTCTACTACAACAAAACCACAACTAACAATATCAATAACAGGGCTCAATATTTTCCCACAGTCAAACAATAAGAGGTGGAGGGGGTTTTCAGGGGGTTCATAGATGGTCAACACAAGTAGTGTAGGCGGAGGAGCTCTAAATGATTTAACATCAACAATGGTGAATATAATGCTTTAACATAGGTATAATCAGACTTTTTTCAATATGTAATGTTTTTATTATCTATAATAGAAATATTACAAAGAAACTTTTGATAATGTTGGACTGGAATTATGTTGCTTCCCCTTTCTTTTCTCCCAGCCATATAGATTGTGTTGTTTCTTGTCAATAGACCCTTCTTGAAGGATCCCTTGTGTCTCCAAATTCAAACGATCTTGTAGTTTCCTTAAACTGAAGTTCAAGGTACAAAATTCTTTCTTGATGGCATGCAAGGCACCAAATTCTTTCTCGCGCACATTCCTTTAAGTTTGAAAGGTCTATTCAAGAAATCCAACCCTTGATAAAGAGATTTACTATGTTATTGAATTTTATCAATGTGGCCAAATGTCTCTTTCATATCACGCAACAACTTTTTTTCTTCCTGTAAAAGCATACTCTCGTGCTCACTCCTATTTTGTATTTGGTATATTTTCTTATCAATTTATTTTAGCCTTCGTCTCTACCCAATATTATTCATAATATAGGTAGGTAAGCTCTCCCTATTTAAAGAAATATCTAAATTAAGGACGCCTTGCCTGAGAGATGTGTGGGGCTTCCATTTGATAGTAGGCCTTCCAAAGGATACACCAAAAGGTCATCAATGAAAAGGCCTCTTTAGATTCCAAATTGTGCTCCAAAATGCACCATTCATCTCAACACTTAACCTTCAAAAACCCTATACACTAGGCTGCACAGATTTGTCTTATAATGTCAATGTACACACCTTGATATATCAACTAAGTATCTAATCTCCAAGTCTACACAAGGATGTCTTTAAGAAGGTTTCTCTCAAAATTTTCTAAAAAAATCTCCTCTGGCAAGACTTCAAAAGGGGCTCCAAATTTTTTTTCATAAAGGCTTCAAGAGTCTGCAGCTAAATGTCCTTCATGTCAGTTTCAGTAAATAGTCAACAGGACTGCACAAGTATGCTTCCCATCTTCGGTCACAAATCTGCTTAACTCAGTTCCTTAATTTTCTTCAAGAAATCCAGATCAGTATCAAATACGAATATCGAGCCTCCAATTGTAAAGTAATGAGATCTCGTTCTTAGTAACTTGGGATATGAACTCAAATATTTAGTCAAATTTTGGTTCATTCCTCCTGTCACAAACAAAACTGAGGATAATATTCACTACAGAACTTAAAATTGTGATCTCTTCCAAATGAATAACTCCTATAGGCGGCTTGAGATCACAGTTCCAAAACTCTGTGAAAAAAAAAATTGGGACTGCTCTTGTTTCAAGCTTGAAGTCGTCTTCTAAAGACCTATAGTATGGGTCACAAGAGATCTAAAATTTTTGTAACTAGGAGACAAAAATCTTCAACAAAGGTGCACCAAAAGAACTGATCAAGAAATCCCCAACAACCATTTAACCAAGAACAAAAAATAAACGTGTTTTTCTTCGATCCATTCCATGAGTTCTGCTCAAAAATCCTTTTAATATTCTTTACAAGTCTGAAACTTCCTTCATCTTCTAACTTCCTATGTCTTTTTTTTTTATTCGAAGTTCTGTTCTTTTTCCTCCACACGTTTTGTACCTCAACTTTAAAATTACAGTGAGAAATGTAGTTTAACAACTTCTTACTTATATAGGAAGTCTCTCAATTGTCACCTCTTTAGAGGAGAGCTTACCTGTGTATTATGTTAGAGCTGACTTGATATTTAGTTGGAGCTCAAAATTTTTGGAACATTAGTCTTGGTTTTAGGGATGGTTCTCAACAGCGGCTTTCTTAGATGATTCTCTAGATAATATTGTTGATCAATAGGGATTTATTCTCCAGGACGTATATTGGAGCCTCAGATTGATGCCAATCATGGATCAGGTCCATGATGGTTGCAATGATAATAAATTTTTTTTATTTAAATGTTAAATCAATCACTCGAATCAACCATACCTTAGCATGAGTATTACTACTCCCCTGACTTTGTTTTCTTTTTTTCATTTAAACTTTACTCGTCATATTCATCTTAATTATCTTTGGTCAAGTCCTGTAAGTCTAGTCTTTGTGCAGATTGGAGAACTAGAAATCAATTTTATGTGGTTACCTTTGTATTTGAATCCTCTATGTTTTGGTTTTTTCATTTAAACTTCACTAATTATATTCCTATTTTTTATCTTTGGTTAGGTCCTATAAGTCTATTCTCTGTACAGATTGGAGAACTAGATCTCAATTTTATGTGGTTACCTCTTATGTATATGAATCTTACGAGCCATAACATAATCTCAAAGATGGTCTCAAGGTGTGGAGGATTACCCAAATTTATGATTGATATACAAAGTTGTACAATATGGTCATAATTTTGATGTTAGGACCTTTGGATGCTTCCATATTTATGCAAGCATCCTTCATAAATATGCATAAGATGAAATCTATGTAGCATCCTTCATATTATTGCAAATTCCTCCATCCTAGGCATTTTTAATAGTGTAGTGATAATCATTCATTTTTTTCCATGTTATTGCAATAATAAACACTACTTGGAGTAGAATTAATGGTAGAGAACACCTTTTTCTTGGGCCATCAATGACAATAATGGCAACATCTCAACAGTAAACTCCAAACAAACTCCTCCATCTGCATAAATATAATTCTATTTTCCTGCACTTCATTTGATGATTGACCATTTTCTTTTACCTCATTTTCAGCTACTGATAAATGAGCTACTACCTGGGGTCCAGATCCACTCACTAGTACATATGTTCAATTTTCCGACATTTTTTACGTATTGTCAGAAATTTCCCCAATTTTTCTCAATTTTTTTAATCTCGCCATGATGTGTCACTCTTGCAACCTTCATGGTGACGTTGTCACTCTTGCGACACTACAAAAAAGTTTTTCTATTGCGACAATACGAAAAAGTGTCACTATAACAAATTCCATGTTATTTTCGTAGGTATACTGACAAATATGCTTATACTATGTAGCGAGAAATAATAGTTTTTAGGTTTTGCAAAAGAACTAGGAGGATGCCCTTTTCTCAGGTATTGACAGTGGCCTCCATGGTAGAATATTTTGTTGCACTAGCTGGGTGATAAGAACTCCACTGTCCATGATCACCCCTCCACCACGCGAATTAAACTGAAAAATGTTAAGAGGGATATTGAGACGGGTGCCACTAGGCTTATGCCAGTGATTCTAATAAAATACCAGGAAGTAGCCTTAGGGTTTGACATGATCCATCTGAGTTCCCTAATACAACATGAACTCTTGCACTGGCAGTGCCCAACTAGTTTAAGAATGTAGAATTACTCTTACAACTTGAGGCATGCTATCAAGATATTAATAACTTTTCCTGATATTTTCTTTGTAACACGACATTGCTCCGATCAATAGAATTCATGGGGAAATTTGAATTAGGATGCACATATAGTTTCACGACTTCGTCTTCCACCTTCCCTACTGGACCATGTACAATGCTTAAAGACAAGAAAATAAAATCAACTATCATTTTTTCCACACGTGTGCACATTCTCATCGCTTTATTCCTATACCTATTCCTCTGCTTCTACTTAGGGTTTGATATTTTACAGATATGAACGTTCAAAAATGGCTTCTCCTCACCAGTGGCCTCCCGCTCCCATCCAGATTCTGATTCCTTCACTTTTTTAGCCATCGACAACTGGCAGTGGTGGGATATCATCTTCATTCCCTTCTCTTACTTCCAGTGATCAAGGCAGGGCATTGAATTCGATGACCTCATTCATCCCTAGTGGATACTTCTACTACAACAACACCATAACTACAAATATCAATAACAGGGTTCAATATTTTCCCGCAGTCAAACAGTAAGAGGTGGTGGGGGTTTTCAGGGATTCTGGTTCCAATACCTAGAGATAAAAATATTTTCTAATCTCTCTTGAATGACAATATTTGCTACCTTTTAAATCATTTTTTTCTTGTTTATAACAAATCAAGCTTTAGGCTGTTAATTTGTTCAGTGCCAGGCTATGTTGATATGTAGTTTTCATTATTGTATTTTACAAAGTCGTGCTTTTGTCCTTTGGCAAGAAAAGAACATATGGGGACCATTTCTCATGGTTGCACCTGCCTCGGTGTTGAGTAACTGGACTGATAAAATTGGAAGATTTTTTCCTAATTTGAATCTCTCCCTTACTGGGGTACTGAATGGCATGTACTTCGAAAAAATATAACTCCTAAGCGACTTTATCAAAGTTAATACTCATAAGCTTTCATGTTCTGCACATGGCTGAATTCTGATTCTTATATTTCATATATCTACATAAAACATGTTTTCCTTTTATTGTTTTCTTCTTGTGATAATAAATTCCATCTTATAAGAAAGTGCTTCAATATTTCTAATTTCTTCAAGGACGCAAGTTTTCATATACTTTTCAAAATTTACCATCTCCTTATAACTGATGAGAAGTGCTTAAAGTGAGTTAAATGGAAGTATATGGTTTTAGATGAAGCTCAAGCGATTAAGAGTTCAATAGGTAGGTGAAATATAGTTTCTTGAATCACTGTTAAGCTCCAAAGAGTCAAAATTTTATCTTGTATCTGATGCTTGAGATCTTTTTGGTTTTTGGTGTTCCATTCAAAATGAATTTACAGGTGTAAGATACAAGTGATTTAACTTCTAAATATTCACTTATATTTTTTAGTATATGGTGGAAAACGCTCTTGGTTTTTAACTGTCAAAATCACCTTTTTCTTACTGGAATGCCCATTCAAAATAACATGGCAGAAATTTGGTCACTGCTTCATTTTATCATGCCAACATTGTCTAATAGCCATGAGCAATTAAATGAATGGTTATCCAAAGGGTGTGACCTCATTCATCAATATTTGTTTTGATAACCAAGCATGTTTTATGGTTTGAGCATGTAGATTTTCATAGTTGGCCATATTTTTAGTAAATATTTCCTGGATATGAACTGTGTTGGAGTTGTAAAATGACCCAAATTTTTAAGTGGACATTCCACCATCATTGGATCCAGTTGAAGCATGTGATATTTTGAGTGTCCTCTTCAAATATTGGGTCATTTTAAAACTTCAACACACTTAATATCCAAAATGTGTTTACTAATCAATGATATTTTGTGTTGAGGGTAAGTAAATATTTTTATCACGTTCTAACATTTGTTATGCTTTTATGCCTTTGGCAGCATAGAAAAAAATGTAGAGCATGGAGGCACTTTGAATGAACACCAACTTAATCGACTAGTAAGTGTTTTTTATTTCTATCTTATATTTTCTTTTGATTTTTCTTTTAGTTTTGAATCTGTCAGACTCATACTCGCAAAATCATGGCCACCTTTTGAGTATGGAGGACTCGGTGACTTGGAAAAACTCGGCTCCAAGACTTGGCACATAGGAAAAAGTTAAAAACATACAATACAAGAGTTTCACTAGTTAATGATGAGTCTTGGTGAGTTTTGTCCAGGGAGGTGAGTTCCAGTGTTTGTTTCAGAATTGACATTATGAAACTCGGTACTACTCATAGTTCTAGACAAGTCTCAAAACTTTGTTACTAAATCGTCTAAATTCATCGAGAATTATATGCCATGAAGCCAAAGGCATATGAAACTCTGCTTGTTTAAGTGATGAGGGAATGAATGTATTCATTTGCTCCAACTTTGAGATATCTATCTTATCTCTTATGGAGCAAGCTTTAACTACATTCATTGCTTAGCTTTAGTCCATGTCTTGAAATTTGAAGGCATACCAGAGGTTTTAAGGACTGTGGTAACTTTTTTGAGTGAGGATGACTTTCTCCCTTTAGGTCCTACCCTCTCTTTCTATTACTTACTAGGAGGAAACTCTTAATCCTCTTCTTGTCCAATTTATTTATTTTCCTATCTATTTTCATATACCTATTGGTCCTTATCCTTTCCCTCATCACTATCCTGCCATCAAGAGAGTCTATTGGCTTCTATCTTTATCTGATTCCTTAAATTTCAAAGGGTCATCCATGAGTTAGGTTGGCCTTTTGTTTTTTTCCTTCCTTACCCTCAGGAAACTGATGAATCACTTTCTTGATCATTTCCCTTCTTGGATATTTCCTAAAAGGCTTTTTTTTTCAATCATGCCAATGCATACTCTAACTCTTCAATGCGTTACTTTTTGCATTCATGTCTTGTGACACCTTTTATCCTCACACTAGTTTTTGAAAAGCTATGTTCATATAGTCAAGCATTTTCCTACAGCAGATCCTGGAAATTCAAGGGTTACCCTTCTTTTTTAGAAACCTTTGAAGATTTTGTTCCTAACAAATTTCTAGCTTAAGATATCTGTTATTTTTCACTTGGCCTATCCTTGAACACAAAGACATTTTTAATGTAATTTTTAATACTTTTTTTTAGGTCCTTGTAATTTGGCAGATTGGAAATGACCAAATGAACAAGGGTAACATCAAACTAGTATTTTGAGTCCTAGGACCTAGCCTTCCTGGATTCAGAGAGGGCTCTCTCTATAAACATGTAAAGGATTTGATCTTGATTGTTTCAAGGGTTTTGATTCTAGGCTAGTTATTAGGTTTAGGTTTTGTTTGTTTTTTTGGTTGGGTAGGTGTTTTATCGAGCATAATAGGTAGAGTGAGAGAGGTTCAGACCATTGGGCTATGGAGTATACAAAGGTCTTGAAAAGTTTAATAGTAGGATAAGGGTGCATCACAGGGAAAATCTAACAAAGTCAAATAGATCTAAAGGCTTATGTGAATGAGGTGAACAGCAAATTGTGAACATAGTAGATGCAAAAGGGCAGTTGAGAATCCTCCAACAAATACATCAACAAGAATTATCTTTGGCATCAAGAAATAATCAAGAAATAATCAAAGACAGGGCATCAAGAAATAATCAAAGACAGGGCACGCCAATAACTCTTTTGATCAAACTCTAACATGTAAGCATTAATACAATGATCCAGTGAACTATAGAAGGCAAACAAATTGTAAATCTTCTAGTGATTTCACCTTCAAGCTAAGAAAACATTTAAGATAAACGTATAGCAGAGATTAAAGAAGAGGGAAATCCTAACTTCATCAATCAAGCTATTAAGACTTCCAAAGAAAATTTTTAAGATGAGCTATAGGGCAAGGAAAATCATAAACCTCATTAGCTAAACTTAATTAGCAATACTTCAAAGTAAATACCTTAAAAACGATGTTTAAGTAATAGAAAAGAGCAGGGCTAACCATAAATCACTTTGACATTTTCTTCATTGAATAATTTCTAAGATAAACAAGCATAAGTGCGTCTAGAAAGCAACTAAGAATTTTCTAAACTAACCTAGCAGAAGAAAACATAGAAGCAGTGAAGGACAAACAGAACTAAGGTGCCTCTAAACAACATTTCTTAGCCTAAAACTTCTATCCTACTGTAATAGAAATATGAACAAAATGATCATAAAATAAAACATGAACTAAATAGGAACACATCACCATTTAACAATGCTCAGGGATCCTACAAGAAAGCCTTATCCAATGTCAAACAATCCAAGTCATTCACAAAAATCAGAGCCAATTTGTCTTCAATCTCCAAGTCTATGTATTAATCTCAATAATTGTCTAACCAACAACCAACAACTACAATGAGGCCTCAATGTTGTATTTAACAAGCAAGGAGGATTAAAACCCTAATTAGGTCTTTATAATCCCATTAATTAATCATAAATGTCATTTTTTTCCTTTGAGACCATGCAAGGCCCAAGGCACAAATATCCTAATGCATTAAAAGCAAAATATCTTATCAACCATTTTTAGCAAAAAAATGACATTTAGGCTCCCCAAAAACTTCCAAAATATTTCCTAGCGTGTTTTGTTGATTTTTTTTTTGCAAGGGCACAGCACTGAGATTTAAGGGTGCATTTCCAGGCCAAGGGTGCAGCGCCTGCACGGGAAAATGGATCACCTTGAAGCCAAGTTTTGAAGGCCTTCCCGATGTCGGAATGAGCTCCGTGATGGCTCGTTAGAAATCCTATTGAGTCTAATTTCCAAAAATGCCCTTGGTTTTCTTTTTGGGCCTCATTTTCCTGTTCAAAAATCAAAACTCCCAAGTCTGCTAAGGGTGCAACGCCATCCCTGAAAACATGGCAGAAAGGTCAAATTTTGCATGTTTTTGGGCCTTTTGGAAGACCAAATCAACTCTAAAGGACCTGAAATTTTGTGAGAATGTTGCACTTGACTTGAAAAATCCAAAAATTTAAGCCATTTCTCCTGAGGATGCCCTAAGAAAAAGCGCAACGCCCTTGGCGCTGCACCCTTGGCCCTTCAAATCAGCAAAAACTCAAAATTTGCAAAAAGTTCCAAAAATTTGGATTTTCCTTGATTTTTATGTCTGGGATGCTTGTATGGAAGCATCAGCAAGGATTTCAAGGTTTTCTTGGTCTTTGGCCTCCTTGAGTGCTTTAAGTTTGGCAAGGGCTCCTTTGAGCTTGGCCCTTGCAATTTGATTTCTCAAGGCATAGTGCTTGGCCATGTTTTCCTATAGGCCAAGGTCCCTTTTTGTCTTCTTTAGCTACTTGTTTTCATTTTCACTGTCAAGGTCAATGAGTTGGCACTCTTGTTCAGTTTGATGTTTGCCTTTCTTATCTCCAACAATGACCTTTTCTTTTCCTTTGTCAAGCTTCTTTGTTGATGTAGAAGGCATGGCCCCTTGCCTTTTAGAGGCAGCAAAACATGTCTTTCTCCTCTTTGGTATGTCAAGGGAAGAGGTGCAATATTGTTTATCTCAATGCCATATGTCTTTCTTTTATATTTGTGATCATATTTGTTTGGCTCACTGACTTCTTGGCTCACTTATTCATTTGTATCCTTCATGCTATCATCAGTGCTTTTTCCTTTGCTACTCTCTGTAGTGCCTTTATCCTCTTCATTGCCTTCTTTATTGCCTTCATTGTTATCATCAGCTTCACTGACATTTTGTTCCTTGGTGTCATTGTTGTCATTAGCATAATCATATATCTCTTTGTCACTTTCTTCATTTGTATCCATATTTCCTTCTACCTCTTCATCTTCAACATCATCATTGCCCTCGGTTTCCATGTTTTCTGCTTCATTACTGACCTCTGACTCTTCATTTTCTTCTTCCTCAATGCATGTTTCAGCATTATTGCTTGATTGATCATTACCTTCCCCTTATATTTCCTTTGATAGTTCATCTTCATTTCCTTCATTATCTAATGCATTAGGAGAGGGTGAGGAAGGAGGATTGTCTTGAGGTGAAGGAACATGTGTAGATGGTGAAACATGCTCATCAGGAGATGATGGAGGAGTAAGGACAGGAGGATGAGATGATGAGGGCACATTTTGCTGAGGATGGGGTTGTGGGTTTGTGAAGACCTCATGGGCAATGAAAACCTCCCATGGAATACCCTTTTTCTCCAATTGATGCATCACAACCATCTTGATGAGAGAATGGTGAAAGAGGCTCTGCATTTGTTGTGAAGGGTGTCTCTTTTGCACAATATAAGACATCTTGTCAATAATCCTGTAGAGATAGTAGGGCAAATGCAGCATCTTAACCCTAGTGAAGTGCATGAGAAATCTTATGTGGTAGGAATAAAGCCTAGAAAACATTCCCTCACATGTCAAGTATTTCATAATGACCCTCATCATGGGTGCATACCTCTCAAGAAGATGTGAAAAAGGAAATATAGACTTATTGTAGTCTTTGTATCTGGGCTTGAGGAATGGTTCATAGTGGCTTATGTCTAAGCTGGCATGTTTGAACCACTTTTCACCAACACTAGGTATTCTAGTGGCAATATCAATGGCATTTGATGACAGATCAAAGTTTACCCCTGCAAGCTTTTCTTGTTTCTCATGTAGGTTGAGGATGAAGAGCCTAGTCAGCTCAAGATGACTTTGTACCTGTTGTACTCTTTCACAAAAATGAAAACACCCCACAGTTTGGAAACATGTGACAGTCATAGGATAGCCATTAATCTCCATGGTGTTTTGAGGTTCAAACATATTAATTCTTCCACCTCTCTGTTGATGCCTCCTAGGCACTTGGCTTTCTTCTTCACTACCATTTCCTCCTTCTCTTGACATTCTGACACCTGCTGCTTTGAAAACCAAAACCCTATCTCTGCTTGTGAAATTATATGAAGAGGGTAAATGGGATGGTGATGAAAAAATGTATTTTTTTACAAGTGGAGGAGTGAATGAGTGAGGGTATGGTGTATGACTATGAGTGAGAGGAAAAATCAATGACTACCCTTGCTGAGTTGTAAACAAAAAACCCTGCTTGGACACACTTTTCTCTTATGTCAAATTTTGAAATGGAAAAGGATAAGGCAAAGTCAATCTACTTTTAGTGCAAGGGATAGAGCTTTCAAGTTTTGATGGATGACTAATCCCAAAACATTTCAACCACTTTAATCTACCTCTGCCTTAACTGTTATTTTCTTGTTTGCAGATGAGGGATGTTTTAATGATATTTAGCTCATCTCCTTAGGGTTCATTTATTTAACCAAATGACAAAAACCTTGAAGAGGAGGTGATGTCTTGTACTTACCCCTCAGAGATGTTTAGTGAACCCTTGGAGGTAGTGTTAGGAGGCCTTGAGTTTATTTGAGGGTTTGAAATGGTGTATGGTGTAGAGGCCATCCTATCCAAACATGCAGTGTGTGCACGTGTTGTCAGGTCTGTCGGGTCTGCCGAACGCACAGCACTAGCCGGTGAACGAGGTGTAAGGTCTCCTTGTGTCGGGCGCACAACATCTGAGTGTTTATGCTCGGGCCTGTCAGGTCTTCTGGGTGAAATGCACAGCGCCTACCGGTTTTCTAGGTCTGTCGGGTCGGGCTGAACGGCCAAACGCGCAGCGTAGAGTATTTTCACACGGGGAAATTCTCTAGGGGCACAGCGCCCGACTCTGAACATGCAGCACCTTTGAACTTGCCTGAATTTGACCCGAAATTCACAATCTTCTCTCTTGGACGTTTCTAATTTCTCTGCAAGGTAATAATAAGTCGAATGATAAACAAAATTCCCTTTTATATGTTTGGGATTCAAATTAAATCATTTTTGGACCCATCTCCTAATGTTTTGAGCCTTTTCACTTTTCACTAACTCTTTTGACATTTGTTGTGCAGGAAACTTGAAAACCTTTAAGTGACTCTTCTTTCTGCTCCTTGAGAGTTTACATGCTCATTCGTTATTTTGGTGATTTAACCACATAGTAACTCCTTTAAAAAAAATTCTTGACCTGTACCTTGGAATTCAAAACATATTGTGCTGGGCATGTGACTGAAAACTCTGTCTTCACCTTTCTTCCTAACCCTTAGGCATGATAAAATCACCTCTGGAAAAAACTATGAATTCCAAAAATCATGCTTGCTACCTTCTACTGGTCACTGCTGATTTTTAAGAGCCTTTTAAAATACTGACTTGGTTTTCTCTTGCTCCTTGGATCATGACAAATTTACCTTTAACAATCTTATAGAGGGCTGCACACAGTGGTATTTTCAAGGCTGTGTTTTTCAATATAATTTTCAACTTGTCTTTCTTATATTTTCTTACTAACAACCTTACATTGTTTATATGTAGGTTTAAACATGGTGAATTTTGACTTTTGTAACCTTGAGGCTCAATAAGTTTGCCTTTGAAACCTTTGAGACTAAAAACACAAGGAAACATCATTACAACACTCCTTTGACATCCATTATGGAATTCAAACAATCCTTTAACTTCTTTGGCCACTGAGTGTAAGTAACTGAAATGAGGATTTGATCCTCCTCTCACTAATATTCTTTATTTCTTTGTCCTTTGAAACAATGAGGAATTTCACTTTGGAAAACTCTGGGATGATATACACAGTAGCCCTTTAAAATCTTCTTTTTTTTGTCATCATGGAGGCCTAACATCTTTATTTTACCTCCTTTTACCATCTGTGGCATGACAAACTCCTTGGGATGAGTTTGGAATCTTTACAAACAGTGATATCTTCAAAAATCCTTTGCTGTCATTATGGATTCCAAACTTACCCTTTCACCTTCTCTGATCACCTTACCAAAACCCTAGGATTCTGCGATGCTTAAGAAAAATTATCAATGTTGTCTTCTAAGTTCTCTATAGCCCTTTAAAGTTTATTCATTTATGTCCAGCTCACCTCACCTTTTTCCTTTTTTTATCCTTAATTTCTGAAAAAAACTTCTCTTCATGTTTGGTTTCTTGGTGTACCTCCTTCAGGTCATTAGCAGCATTGGATCCTTGCTTGGCACACTGCTGGCCCAATCAGGCTTAGAAACCCTAATTATTCTTGAACACCAATTGCTTCCTCTTTCTGTGTTGTGAATGTCTTTATTGAGGAGTAGGCCTCTCAACTTACCAAATTTCTGTTGATATTCATTTTAACACTCCTGCAGAAATATCAAGATGCACAGCTACCTTTTGCAGAACTTGAACTTGACAAAGTGGCAGAGCTTAAAACACCAATGATGGCCCTACAACCTATGAAACCCTAATTACCTAGTGGGAGGGTCCTTTAACTTGGTCTTTGACTGAAATCTCGTTTAGGATCTTCAAGTGTAAAAACAGAGTTTTTGACAAATTGATGTATTGAAGATCCAAAATCCAATGTACTTGATTTATCTAAAGAGCCTACAGAGATATTTTTGAGACCACCAACCCTTGAGGAACCTAGTGACCATGGAAAGGAAGGGCTGTTTGGTAACCCTAGATGGGAAGTGGAGTGATGGGCAAAAGAAAAACAGGGTACTAAGGTTATAGGTGGGAAAATAGGATATAGTTGAATGGCACAAGGCCATGAGGGGTCTTTTATGAGTGGTAGGTTAACCATGGAATGACAAAATAGTAGAATAGTGAAAATTTTGGTATAAGGATAATGAAGGCAGTGAGATTTCTAAAACTCACAATATTCAGGAATCTTGTTTTTAGGAAATCTAGAACCAACATTTAGTCATTTATAGATAGTAAGTACGATGACTAATAGTGGCTCCACTTGGGGAGGGCGGCTCCCTTTCGGGAGGTGTCCGGGACACAACTCAAATCTATGAGTTTTGAAGAACGGTGCCTTACTTGCACTTTGCGGATTTTTTTTTTTTCTTCATCTCGGAATTTTTTTCTTGAAGGCTATGATCTCAAAATCGAGAAAGACATGTTTGCTTGACTTCATTTTCTACCTACACATCATACCTTGCCTAACATTTTTTCTTATTTTAGGTGCACTTAGATTGTGACTTGAAATTCTTTTCTTTGAAATCATAAAAAAAAACTCTACTTGTACTCTTATCACTCCCAAGAATTCAAATTAGGCTAATTAACTCTCTTATCCTCTACAGTCTACTTATTTTTCAAGATTAAGCTATTTGACAAACTTTCTTCTCTAATGTGCTGTAAAATTAAAAACATGAATAAACTAGGATTGAGCAATCTAATTTGCCATGGGTTGTGGCATTCGGATAAGGCATACACCTGAGACATTATTTTTGTACAACAAAAAACTAGAAAACATGAGGGCTATGATTTATAATTTGTTAGGCATCCCTCTTTTTTCTCTTGGTTCGGATTTGTGCTTTAGGAACTTCGAAATATTTTCCTAATCTAATCTATTGACAAGTCAATCTTAAATGGTTTAATAGTCTTCTTTCACTAACTTGTCGGTGGAAATTTAAAACGTTTTTTAATTATGATTAGGATAGATGATGAACATGATTCTTCCTTTTGAACTAGTAGTGGCATTTAGGTTTGCACAATTTCGGCAACACTCTTTCTTGGGTATGGGGTTGTACCTATTCTTTTCCTACCCTCTTTTACTTTTCTATTTTCGTGTTTTTGTTTTTACGATTTTTCATCTGATCAATGTTATGTACAATGAATGAAAGCTTTAAACTAGGAATTTTGACAAAGTAGTGTTTTGACATCCTGCCATTGACGGACCTCCAAATACGTCTACTCCATCCGGCTCTTGTAAAAAGAAAGAATTGTTACCTCTAACTCGATGAATGATATAAGGATCTTTCAACAAATTTTCAAATTTTCCATGCTTTCCTTTGTCCTCCCTCCTGGAATCATTTCGACCTTGTGTCTCCAATGTGGAAATCATTGGTTTAGTCCTTCTATCAAATATTTTCTTTATGTTCTCTTGCGATTGTATGTTCTCTTTTGTAAAATTCCTCCCTTAATTGCTGCAAATGAATGGTTTGGTTCATCCTCCTTTGCATGTCATTCTCTTGATTGCACCTCTTGAAGAAAGGTTATATTTGGAACTCCCAATGATGTTGGAAAACAGCATCCATACCATAAACGAGATGATAGGGAGACATATTGATATATTTCTTAGTTGTTAGTTTATCAAACCATAGTGCATGCACCAGGTTTACTATGCCATGATTTTTTGTTCTCTTCTAGCATCTTGCGGTGATGTTCACCAAGAATTTTGTTAGAGAACCGAATTTGTGATTGTAGGGGTAACAAGGTGTAGAGTGCCCTAGTGTGATGTGGTACTTGTAGCAAGAGTCCACCATTATTTTGGACTTAAATGCAGCGGCATTATCGGTGATGATCTTTTGGGACGAGGGCAAATGCGGACAGATGTTGGTTTCAAGGAATTTTATGATGGCGCTAAGTCGGTAGCATTCCTTGAAGGATGGCTTCTATCCATTGGAAGTGAAATAATCATTAGTAGTGATAATCCCTTGTGTTGGGTAGATGAGGCACGGTGGTTACCAATGAAATCTAAACCCACTTGTTGAAAGGAGTTTCAACACTGACGGATGCAAGGGAAAAGATGGCAGTTTTTTCTTGCCATCAAAGAATTGGCATTTATGGCAAGAGTTGCAACTATTTTGTGTGTATCGGGGCAAAGGAGTGGGCTAGTAGTAACCCATTCTAGGTTTTATTGGCTGTAGTTTTCCAATAGAGGTGACGGCCTCCACATTCTCCTTCATGGAACTCATGCATAATTCTGTATCCTTATTCAAGCAAACATTTAAGCAATATGGAAACAAAATGTATCCAATACAAAGATTCATCTAGAATGAAAAAATTTAAAGCTTTTTGTTTGAAGAATCTGGAGATTTTTGTTTTGGATAAAGTAGGAGGGGAATTAAGATAAAAAAGCGCATATAGAATATCATCATGCAAGGGATGAATTCGAAATACTTCTTCAATGTGTGTGGAGCTATGAACTCTTCTGTTCCTCTAATGTCCATATATTCATGTCTAGTGCTTGAAAATTTGGTTAGCCATGAGTTTTGTAGTCCCTTGTCCTTTAATAAGTTTAGCGGGTCTGATTTCTAAATAATATTCTAAGATAATAGCCATTTTACCCCTTTTTACCATCGGGGTCCACGACTCGAGAATTTGTTGCTGTTGTATGTGGAACAAAATAAATAACATGGGAGCACAAAATGTAAACTTTGGAGTCTTTCCAATGCTTTGATCAAGTTAAAGGCTTGTTTCTCCATGATGTTATATTTTAGAGGAGCATCCCTCAATGCTTTGTTGAAGAAGGCTATGGGCCATTCTTGTCCCATCATGTTCTTTTGAAAGAAATACAAAAGCAACAATGTGTTCGGATGCAAAGGAGAAAATGAAGAAATCCTTGGTAAAACCGAAATTTGATTAGAGCGCGGGTGTTTGGGTAAGGGTTTGTTTTGCAGTTCAAAAGGATTGTTTGAAAACTGATGATCCACTTGACTCCTACTTCTCTTTTCGGCATGTTTGTGATATTTCTTAGGAGTTCGGTAAGGTAAAAAATTAAACTTTTCGGGGAAGTTTATCTTTCCCGATAAAATATTGCATCTCTTTAATGTTTCTAGGATGGCTGAATTATAGTATACCTTCAATCTTTTTGGGGCCTATCCTTATCCTTCTTCGGAAATGATGTGGCCTAAGAGTTTTACTTCTTGAAGACCAAACAATGTTTTCTTAGGATTCGAGAGATAGGCCAATAACTTCCTACACTTCTCAAATACCTTTCGCAAATGAACTAGGTATTCTTCACCTTGAGTTACTAAGAATAGGCAGTGATGTCATCAAGGTATATCACTATGAAGTAACCTATGTCTTGAGAAGAAAGCTATGTCCATGGCTCTTTGAAAATTAGCCCCCACTTTCATCGACCCAAATGGCATTTTTACATACATGAATGTGCCCCAGGTGTTGTGAAACGTTTTGTGTTGATGACTTGGCGGTACTAAGAGTACTGATTGTACCCAAAGAGAAACCATCAAGCAATCATATTCTCTTAGAACCTACCACCCTTTGTAGTATATGATCCATTTTGGGTAAAGGGTACTTGTCTTTTAAGGAGGCTTTTTCAGGTTTCTAAAGTCTATATTTCACAACACGATCTCCCTTGTTTTCTTTCTTCTTGACACAAGGTTAGAAACCCATTCTAAGTACCTAAGTGGGACTATGATACTGACATCATATATATTCTTTATTTCCTTTTCAACTAGAGGTACTAGGATGGGGTTTTATTATTCTCAATTTTTTCTTGAATGGTTTCGATTTTCCTTAAGAGAGGAATTTTATGTTGAATAATGCTTGTGCCATAGGACTTAAAGTCTTCATACCCCCTGCAAAAAAATCTTTAAACTCTTTGAACAACTCTATATATTTCTATTTTATGTGAGGAGGGAAGTTTTGGAAAACTTGATCATTTTAGGTTTTTCTATGCTACCTATATTGCATTCTTCCACATCGATTTTGGTGGTTTGTTTTGCCTTCCTAGCAACATCATTAAAGTCAAACAACTCTTCTAAAGGGGTAAGACCTCTTAGTAGTGAATCATCTTTTCATTGTAACACCTCAAGGTCTTTTTGATCCGGGTCCCTAGAAAATTCTGCATCATGAAAGTGTCTTAGCATATTTACCTCCAACATTAGGAAATGGCTCTTGTTTTTGATATTTGTTTTTCACTTGGGCAATATTGTTCACATTCTAAGCTTGGTTTTGGTATTGAAAATTCATTCTTAGATTGCGGAAAACCATCAATTTTTTATCACCTAAAACAGTTTTCGGTAATCTATGTTGTCAAGTACTATATGCCTTCTTTTGACTTTTACGATGTATTTTTTTCATTGGCATGGGGTATTTGGAAAGTCTTGTGAGAAGGAAAGTTCATTGGCAAGGGTGTTTTGAGCTCTAGGAATGGAAGTATGTTCATACTTCTCAAAGGTTTTCAAGAGGTCTAAAGAACATTCCTATATTCTCTTAGCCTAGGATTCTTGCTTGAATATTCACCTTAGTTTTCTAATGATCGACTCAGAATCTCCTTGTACATAAATTTTCTTGGCTCCCTGTGTTTTAGCAAATGTAAACCAAGGAGAAGGGCCTCATACTCACAATATTGTTAGTGAATTGAAAGTCTGGTTGTAGAGTGGCCTTCATTGGTGTTATGTATCTAGACACCAGCTCCGAACTTGACTTTGACACGAGCCATCAAAGCTTATGTTCCAAATTCTTTCAATTTTGACATCGCCATTGTATTCTTGTTCGAAAGTACTAGAGTTTGAGTTCAAGTTCTTCATTAAGTGTTTGGTTTGACTATTCTTGGTAACCCTAGATCTTTCTCAATTTAATTTACTTGTTCATCAATGTCATCTTCATTATACAAGATAAATGAGTCAAGGTGCGAATAGGATGGAATAAGGGTGTTATTTAGCCTATCTTATTTTGCTAAACATATATTTCGTATGTGGACTGCATTATGATCTCCCTTGTTTGGATTGGCGGAATGGTATCATAGGACATGTCCATTTGGAGATTCCCTTGAAGACTGGCTCCTATGATCTGGATAATTGGAGGATAGAAGCATTGTATGGGGGAATTTCAACAAATACTAGCCATGAATAAACTCTTAGCGAGGTATTTGTGCTAGATTGTTCTACTGACTATTTGATTAGACCCAAACATTTGACTCTACTTGAATCGAAAGAATACAATACTTTGTAAGGTTTGGTTATTTTGAGGCCCTAATCTCTCCATTACTGCACCTTGGGCATGAGATTGTGTGAGGCATGAAGTCAAGCATAGCATTGTCTGATATTTTGTCTGTGGAATGTTTAAGAAGCTAACATAGAAAGGAGGACAATATTTATTCCTTATTTTCCCTCTACCTTAGGTCCAAAAAACAACTCAAGTTTGTCATCGGTCACGTTTAGAGTGTCGGTGTCATTTCCTATGTTCAAAACTTTCAAAACTTGGGACCTATACACATCTTGAGTTACCATTCATGAGGTATGGTTATCTTGATCTTCGCAATCTCTCCCTCAAAGCTAGAAAGGTACTTGTGTTTGGGCATATTCTAAATCAATTTTATCGACCATAATTGTTTCATCATTTTTGGTTTGTTGAAGTTTATTAGGAATTCCATTTAGAGTGGTTTTAATACGGCCACTAGTTGATGTCTTGGGGCAGCTTGGGAATACCATTTGATTGGTGATTTTGTCCTTGTTTTGATCGAGATTTCTTAGCCATGGTGTTGGTGTTTTGTCTGGAGTCCTTGTCATTGTCATTTCAGGGCGTATTTTTAACAGTAGTTTCTAGTTTGTTTTCTTGGAGGCCTCTTGGTTTTCTTTACTCCTAGATGTATTTTCTCAGGACCTCATATAGCATTTCAAATCTAGTTATATTCTTCCAATGTCACTTAGTTTTCTATCATTTTGGTTGAGGAAAAGACCCTTGTTCTTCTTCTGAGAAAAAAAATCGCCCTTATTGTTGGAGCCTATCCAGAATTGCATGGTTTTCTTCCCGGTTGTTCGGTCTCACCTCTTTTCCTCTTCATCTACATAGTTGTCTTAGAGAAGGAGGCCTTATTGTTTGGTCATTGTATCTCTGTTGTTTTGGGGAGGGTCTCTTGAGATTTTTGTTTTCTATTTTGTTTAAGGATTTGGTTGAAATTTTTCCCTAGGAGGTGCTATTTCATTCAAGTTGATCCTCTCTCATTCTTTCCATTACCTCACTAAATTTTAAATTTTTGGAATCGGACAAGGAGAGTTTAGACGCAATTTCATCTTTGTGTGACTTTATTTTACATTCCAGCTCCACAATACTCTTTTCAATAAGGTTGGTCTCTGCACTCACAGCTCCCCTTTTTCATGTCTTCTAAGAGTTGGGGGATCTCTCTCTGTCAATTCTAGAAGGTCTATTATCTGGATCAAGTGCAGAAATTGCCTGAGTACTGAGCCTTGTGGGGGTTTCATGTGAGGTGGGGAGGGCATTGGCCACGATAGTGAACCTGGTGAAATGGCAGCCCGGATGCTCTCCCCAACATTTCTCTTGAGTTTGTTTATATTCTAAGAGGATTTGGAAGGTTTTTCTTAATTTCCCTTATTATTGAATGTCTAGTAAAGGGAAGGGAGATCATGTATCTTGTTACGAGTCAAGATTTTGAACATTTCTTGACTATATCCTAAACTTTGGGGAAAAAATCTCATTTTGATGTTATCCTCTTATATCTCTTCATAGTCAAAGGCATCATTCATCCTATATACATCTTTGATAGACGTGTTGATTAATTTGGTTAAAGTGAGTTATTTTGGATTGGTAGTCTGAAGGCATGGGAACTAAAGGTTGGGCTAAAACTAATGGGGCAAACGATCTTGCCATGATTGGACGTAAGGGAACCTAAGGAGGGTTTTGTGAGGGGGGGTTTGTGAGAGGAGGTGGAGTGTCTTTCACGAGTGGATGTGTGAATGGGGGGTGGTGATGTGCAGGACCAAAAAAATGATTTTGAGAAAAGAGGTTGGAATGAAAAGAGCCAAAGTGATGGAGAAGCCAAAATCGGGAGGAGTAGAAGGAGGAAGCTTCTCTGTTAGGACTTTGTTGTAAATATGGGCTCCAAGGTCAATGCGGTCAATCCCACTTTGTGACTTAATTTGGAAAACGTTTCTTGTGTTGTAAGTCAAGGCGGGGATCTTGCGAGGGAGTTTTGTGATATGTTCGGGGACAAAGACTTTCTCTGTGAATGATTTTAACGGTAGTTGAATATTTAGTCCTGATTTGTCACAAAATATTTTACGGGTCATGAATTATGGTTGGAGGGTTTGAGTCGGGGTGAGGTTGGTGTTGATCACTTCTGGCTTGATTTTAAACTCAATGAAATTAGAGAGGCTGAATGTTTGGAGTGTCTTGAAAACAAAACTATACGAAAGGATACTGGCTCACACAAAGAGTGGGCGGGTTTTAGATTACTATGGTGATTAGTGCATTTCCCGGGGGAGTCTATGAAAGATAGTGAAGCTAGTGAGGCCTACGGGAGGCTAGTGGAGGTCGTAGGTGGATGTTTTCCTGTTGTTTTTAGGATATGTACTTGTGGTCTACAACAGGTTAAACAAAACCAATCTAGAGATGTTTTTTGGGGTTTTCTGAGTTTATTTATACAACACTAATATTTTAATGAGTTTTCTGTAGTTCAAACATCATGTTGCTATTATGGTGAAAAAATTAGATAGTACTCTTGGTTAACACTTAATTTTCTAAGTTTGACAGAGGTTTTCTGATTTCTTTAAGGATGTCTAAGGTTGTTAATCACTCAGGTCCCACCATGATTTCCATTATGTTAGGTCCTCATAATTTTGTATATTGTCAATGACCAAATGAACAAGGGTAACATCAAACCAGTATTTGGAGTCCTATGACCTAGCCTTCCTCGACTTAGAGAGGGCTCTCTCTATAAACATGTAAAGGATGTGATCTTGATTGTTTTAAGGGTTTTTATTTTAGGCTAGTTATTAGGTTTAGGGTTTGTTTGTTTGTTTGTTTGGTTGGGTAGGTGGTTTATCAAGTAGAATAGGTAGAGCGAGAGAGGTTTAGACCATTGGGCTATGCAGTCTACAAAGGTCTTGAAAATTTTAATAGTAGGAGAAGGGTGTATCACAGGGAAAATCTAACAAAGTCAAATAGATCTAAAGGCTTATGTGAATGAGGTGAACAACAAATTGTGATCATAGTAGGTGCAGAAGGGTAGTTAAGAATCCTCCAAAAAATACATCAACAAGCATGATATTTTTGATTACTAAGCATCAAGAAATAATCAAAGACAGGGCACACCAATAACTCTTTTGATCAAACTTTAACATGTAAGCATTAAGGCAATGATCCAGTGAACTATAGAAGGAAAACAACTTGTAAATATTCTAGTGATTTCAACTTCAAGCTAAGAAAACATTTAAGATAAACATATAGCAGAGGTCCAAGAAGAGGGAACTCCTTACTTCATCAATCAAGCTATTAAGACCTCCAAAGAAACTTTTTAAGATGTGCTATAGGGCATGGAAAATCATAAACCTCATTAGCTAAACTTAATCAGCAATACTTCAAAGTAAAGACCTTAAAAACGATGTTTAATTAATAGAAAAGAGCAGGGCTAACCATGAATCACTTTGACATTTTCTTCATTGAATCATTTCTATGATAAACAAGCATACGTGGGTCTAGAGAGAAATTAAGAATTCTCTAAACTGACCTAGCAGAAGAAAGCATAGAAGCAGTGAAGGACAAACTAAACTAAGGTGCCTCGAAACAACATTTCTTAGCCTAAAACTTATGTCCTACTGCAATAGAAAGATGAACAAAATGATAATACAAGACAACATGAACTAAATAGGAACACATCACCATTGAAAAATGCTCAGGGATCCTGCATGCAAGCGTTCTCCAATGTCAAACAATCCAAGCCATTCACAAAAATAAGAGCTAATTTATCTTTAATCTCCAAGTCTATGTATTACTCTGAATAATTGTCTAACTAGCATGTAAAATAAGGCCTCATTGATGTATTTAACAAGCAAGCAGGACTAAACTCTAATTATGTCTTTATAAGCCTATTAATTAATCATAAATGTCACTTTTTTCCTTTGAGACCATGCAAGGCCCAAGGCACAAATATCCTAATGCATTAAATGAAAAATATCTTGTCAACCATTTTTAGCAAAAAAATTGACATTTAGGCTCCCCAAAAATTTCCAAAATATTTCCTAGCATTTTTTTTTTTTACATTTTTTTTGCAAGGGTGCAGCACTGAGATTTAAGGGTGCATTTCCAGGCCAAGGGTGCAGTGCCTGCATGGGAAAACTAGGTCACCTTGCAGCTGAAATTTGAAGGCCTTCTCGATGTCGGAATGGGCTTAGTGATGGCTCATTGGAAATATTGTCGAGTCAAATTTCCGAAAATGCCCTTGGTTTTCTGATTGGACCTGATTAAACTTTTCAAAAATCAAATCTCCCAAGGCTGCTAAAGGTGCAATGCCAACCATGAAAACATGGCAGAAAGGTGAAATTTTAGGTGTTTTCGACCCTTGTGGAGGACCAAATCAACTCTAAAAGAAATCAAATTTGGTGAGAATGTTGTAATTGACCTGGAAAATCCAAAAATTTAAATCATTCTCTTAAGGATTCCCTGAGAAAAAGCGCAGTGCCAAGGGCGCGCCCTTGGCCCTTGAAATCAACAAAAACTCAAAATTTGCAAAAAGTTACCAAAATTTGGAGTTGCCTTGCTTTTTATGTATGGGATTCTTGTATGGAAGAATCAGCAAGGATTTCAATTTTTTCTTGGTTTTTTGCCTCCTTGAGTGTTTGAATTTCAGTAAGGGTGTAATGTTCCAAATCTGAAACTCTGCAATGAATAAGCTGTATAAAAGTCCTGTTATGATTAATAAGCTTAAAATATACATAAGAAACACATAGAAATCATTTTTAGCTACAAAAACAACTAGAACTTCGTTTCATAATCTAGAAAGTGGGGAAAAAGGGTGTTCGAGGCCCTAAAAAGGTTGTTTTCAGAAATGAGCGTAACAATAAGTAGGGGAAATGGCTGGATATGATAGCTTAGGTCATTAGGGACCTATGCTCCAAATTTAAGCTCAAAATAATTCTTATAGCTATATTAAACAACTCCTCCTTTCCTGACTAGGCTAGAAAACACTGATTTCCCATGACTTAACTAAACAAAAATTTCTAAATACAGTGAGAGCGTAATTCCCATGAGGGTTTCTACAGAAAATGAAGAAAGAGGTCCGATATAAAACTTATGTTAATCACACAGTAAATAAATGGAGGTTTAATCACTTATATAGTAGAAACAAGGCTCCTGGAAAGATTTCCGGCAAAATGCATGTACAAAGGTAGGACTGTAGAAAACAAAGCAGTCTACAACAACTCTACATTAAACATGACTAAATATAGCATATCAGAGCTGAATAATAAATAAATATGGCCAAAGGCCTCTCTAAAAAATTTCCGGAGGGAAATAAGTGCCTCCTCTTACAAGATGAGCACAAAATCAAAGGGTGCAACACTGCTGCTACTACCCATGCATCAATGACGCATTTTATGAATTAGACTGCACTGTGGCTGAATGTGAAGGAATTTCCTCAAGCCAAATACTGAAATGAAGCTCAAATAACTCCCATTTGATCCCTTAAGCAAGATGATCTCAAGATAGGATGGAATTCATGTACATGAATTCCTTGCACTAAGCAGTGAAACAACTCCGGCTAAACAACTGAAGTATGCAAATGGTCTCTAGAGAAACATATCTAAATACAAAAATGATTCTCCTTTGATGTTATGCCCTCCTTTTATCTTTGGTGAGCCTCCTCACCCCAGACCCCACACAAAGATGAGGTGACTTCTTCATGAAGCTTCCTCTTTCAAAACTGCGCTACCCTAGCTAGCATCCCTCCTCTTTGTGACAACACTGTTGACTTGGTCAACTATAATCAATCCACCTAAAATGCCTCTATTCACACCAAGGTATCTTCAATCCAGTTCTCATATGTGTGTTTAGGCTGATCCTTGTTCACATTGAGCTAGTTTACTTGAGTGTTTTCTTCCTCCTCAAGAGTGCATGTTGACTTAGTCAAACTTGACTATGTCCTCATCCAATTTGTTCTTGTTCACACTTGGAAGTGTGAATTCAGCTCCTAAGATGATTTCCTTCCTTAATAAGGTGGAATTTATTCATAATTGTATTATTCATGGACCTCCTTACCCATTTATTCCTCTTCTAAGTGAAAGTAGCAAAATCTAATGTTCCAAATTTCTATGTGCAAATTTGGGAACATTACAGTCCTCCCCTCCCAAATGTTGCTTGTCCTCAAGCAACTGCAAGGATAATACTGAAGAGTATCACCTCCTCCCATGTAGCAACCTCATATGATGCAATCCTCCAAGGATCAAGGTGATGTATCATTAATATATCTTTGAGTTGCTCCTCCCAAGTGTGCAAGCCATCCATTGGGGAACATCCCAAATAGCTAACATGATGTGACAATGAAACATCCATGGGGGAAACTATAAGATCTTTGAATGTCCTCTTGAAACATGAGGGCTGATATAGATTTGGATTCATCCTCCCCAAGCTATCAACCAAACAGAATGAGTCACCCTCCAGTATGGTAACTCATGAAGGATCTCTTCCACTTTGAGCTCCTGCAAAGAAGGTGGGCTGCATAGCTGACTGTGTGGAGTCAAAGTGTACATCTCTTGTTTCTTCTCTCTCCACTTATGATATATATGGGGTTGCTGCTGATATATGGATGAAATATAATGGTCTTCAACAATGACCCAAGCCACCCCATCAAATCCAATGCCCATGAGGTGTCTCCTCAAAGAACTCAAACCTTCTAAATGAGTCCTCTCATTTGAAGGCAAGATGTATAACATAGCAATCAAGGTCTACCCACTATTATTTATGAAATATGCAGCTTGTATAATGTTAATAATCACCTTCTCATTGGGCCTCCTCACCTCTTGTGCCACTCCTCCAATGGTGTTTCCTACAATCAATGTTTTAGTAGCGTAATATGAAAGCATAAACATGTAAAAACAAGGAGGTGGAACATAGTCCCAATCATGGAACCAACACAGGCCATCCTTTTCCTACCTAAATACATAGTGCAACAAGTGTGTTTCTAGGCACTTGTTTGCTTCCACATCCATTTACAAAATATAATCATGAAATCATAATTTGGTGCCAATGATGCACACCGAAAACCACGTGGAATTCCCCCAAAATCCACAAATAGAATGGCCATCATAAATGCTGCAAGTGACCTCAAGTACATAATAAAATAATATGCAAGAAGTAAAGACCCTTCTTGGTATGACATGATTCTCATATAGATAAGGAAGTTTAAAATAAAAAACAAAATTTTACCTCCTTCATCATGTACTTTGGTCATTGAGCTGAAATGGCTCAAGTGAAAATTACCCCTTGCTACAGGTGAGTAGGGAAGTGGTTGTGCCAACCTTTTCTTCATCTTCCAGGTTGTGCATATCTCTATATGCTTATATACATTCAATTGAATGCCCTTCCAAGTGAACTCCTCCATTGAGGTATGGTATGCATAGAAATGCAGGGAAGGAAAGCCCACCAATGCTGCATGTAGATCTTCCTCCTTGTGCTTGTGACTCCAAGCCAAGAAGATCAAAACATAGTAAGGGATACTATCATACATTACTTCCTCATGATCCTCTTCTACATGCCTCCATGGTGCATTACTTGTGAAGTGGTCTTGGGGACACTTCAGCAAGAAATCCAAGCTCCTAAGTGATAGTGTTGCTAGCCTTTGGAGTAGGGCTACTGTCATCTCAAAGCTCAATTCTTTGACATAGATTGTGTCAAAGACTATCCCTAAAATGCTGCTGTACATGTAGAGATCCTCCCAAGTTGGAGGGGTTGCTCTTTTCACTATTCTAGTGCCATTCCTTACTCTTGCAGCATTATGCCAAGTGTGAGAGAAATTATGCCCTCGCTCTCTCCCCATCCTCCGAAGCAACAAATGAATTTGTTGCCTCACCATACCTCCATCATACATCCTATGTGGTGAAAACACAATGATAACATTACCATAATGCATCCACACTCCTTGCTGCCCCATGATGAAAGTATCCAGCCAATCTTCCTTTCTCTTCTCACTCCATGGAAAAGGACATGTCATAGGTTAACCAAACTCTCTCAAGAGTAGCCAACGCAACATTGCCTCTTTCTGCCCGGTGTCATAGACTTTTAAGAGGCTTACCAACCTCTTGTCTCCCTTCCATATCCACTCAACTTCATGTGGATGCCTTTTATCTTTCTTCATCTTGGCATTCCTCCAATGAGGTCTAGCATCCTCCCATATCAGACCTTTCTCCTTACATTTCATAACAGGCTGAAATGAAACTCCTTGGAGACCTCCAAGAAAGTCTCTCTCATCAATGATTATCTTGGACCCATAAGGATCCAAAGGGACTGAAAATAAATCCTCCTTGCTTCTACCTCTTGACAGCGCTATAACCCTCCTCCAGGGTAAATTTGCTGCCTCATACTCCATCTCAATGTTCATGACTCCCTCCAAAAGATCACACTTCAACCTCAAGGGTTGTGTGTAACTCATCAATGATACATGAGGTTGAGGGTTCAAATCTCCCTTGAACCTCTCAAGTTTTCACAGCGCAGTGCAATCCTGCTGATCTATCTCAGCATTACCATTTGATCTTGGGCCATATGCAAACAAATCTCCAACCCTTTCCATAAAATTTTCTGAAATGTTAAGACATGGAAACTTATCCATACCTTTGTGATCCCTTGGGACATCTTCTATGGCTACAAGAGGTCCTCTCTTCAATGTGTTGGCTGATCCAACTGCTGGTGTAGAAGGTTGCTCTCTCAAGGCCATAGCAGCACTGGTACTTGCCTCCCCCCCATGGTGGTGTGGGCCTACTCTCCTCTGATCTTTCTCCATCAAAGGTTTTGATCAGCTCTTGAGTGAACTCAGAAAAAGAAGTCACTCTTGTGTGGCCTAAGTGACTGCACCACCAAACATTGGTTTCACCCTCCAGGTGCAACGCTGTAACTTCTACTGCCTCCCTCTCTACCAATGCATGAAGTAGGAAGAATTCCTCAAGATTTCTTGCCCAATTTCTTGCTATAGTTGACCCATCAAATTTAGACAACAAGAATCTATTTCCTCTCATCATTCTTTTACTGCATGGTCTTCTTTCTTCTCTCAGTTGAATAAATTGAGGGAAATATAGGGTTTCTTTGAAAGCCCTAGGTTGGCACTTGTATTCTGCCAAATATCCACTTAAGATCTCATGTTATAAGTGGAACAATTTCTCTTCACCTCCTCTATTATAACAGGAAGTGCATGCATCTTTTTCTGCCTCTTGAAACCTAGAGGTTTCACTGTAGCTCTCTACTCCTTGAAACCCTTTTGGAGTTTCAATGCATTTCTCTTCTTCTTTCTTCTTGGATCTAAAAATGGATGAGAGTAAGCTCATCCTCTCCATAATTTTTATCTCTGATTTTCCTCTTTTCTCCTCTGATAGCTTGATCTCACAGGTTGTGCCAGAGATCATGCTTTGATACCACTGTAATGTTCCAAATCTAAAACTCTGCAATGAATAAGCTATATAACAGTCCTGTTATGATGAATAATTTTAAAATGTACATAAGAAACACATCGACATCATTTTTAGCTACAACAGCAACTGGTAATTCGTTTCATAATCTAGAAAGTGGGGAAAAAGGGTGTTTTTTTCCCTAAAAAGGTTTTTTTCAGAAATGAGTGTAAAAATAAGCAGGGGAAATGGCTGCATATGATATCTTAGGTCATGAGGAACCTATGCTCCGAATTTGAGCTCAAAATAATGCTTATAGCTATATTAAACAACTCCTCCTTTCCCGACTAGGCTAGAAAACACTGATTTCCCATGACTTAACTAAACAGAAATTTCTAAATACAGTGAGAGCGTAATTCCCATGAGGGTTTCTATAGAAAATGAAGAAATAGGTATGATATACAACTTATATTAATCACACAGTAATGAAATGGAGGTTTAATCACTTATACAGTAGAAACAAGGCTCCTGGCAATATTTTCAGCAAAATGCATGTACAAAGGTAGGACTGCAGAAAATAATGCAATCTACAACAAATCTACATTAAAAATGACTGAATATAGAATATCAGAGATGAATAGTACAGAAATATGTCTAAAGGCCTCTCTAACAAACTTTCGGAGGGAAATAAGAACCTCCTCTTACAAGATGAGCACAAAATCAAAGGGTGCAACACTGCTGTTGTTGCCCCTGCATCAAGGACACAATTTTCTGAAGTAGACTGTGTTGTGGCTGAATGTGAAGGAATGGTCTCAAGCGAAATACTGAAATGAAGCTCAAATCACTCCCCTTTGATCCCTTAAGCAAGTTGATCTCAAGAGAGGATGGAATTCCTGCACAGGAATTCCTTGCACTAAGCAGTGCAGCAACTCTAGCTAAATAGCTGAAGTATGCAGATGGTATCTAGAACAAAATATCTGAATACATGAATGATTCTCCTTTGATGCTATGCCCTCCTTTTATCTTTGGTGAGCCTCCTCACCCCGGACCCCACACAAATTTGAGGTGACTTCTTCATGAAGCTTCCTCTTTCAAAATTGCGCTGCCCTAGCTAGCTTCCCTCCTGTTTGTGACAGCGTTGTTGACTTGGTCAACTATAGTCAATCCACCTGCAATGCCTCTGTTCACACCAAGGGATCTTCAATCCAGTTCTCATATGTTTGTTTATGCTGATCCTTGTTCACATTGAGCTAGTTTACTTGAGTGTTTTCTTCCTCCTCAAGAATGCATGTTGACTTAGTCAAACTTGACTATGTCCTCATTCAATTTGTCCTTGTTCACACTTGTAAGTGTAAATAAAGCTCCTAAGATGATTACCTTCCTTAATAAGGTGGAATTTATTCATAATTTCATTATTCATGGGCCTTGTTACCCATTTATTCCTCTTCTAAGTGAAAGTAGCAAAATCTAATGTTCCAAATTGCTATGTGCAAATTTGGGAACATTACAAAGCGCTCCTTTGAGCTCGGCCCTTGCAATTTGATTTCTAAATGCATAGCATTTGGCCATATTTTTCTGTAGGCCAAGGTCCCTTTGTGTCTTCTTTAGCTTCTTTTTTTCAACCTTATAATAATTAATGACATAATTTTCCATGCCAAGCATTCTTTTTAGATCTCTGATCTGAGAATCCTGGCTTTGGAGCAAGATTCTTGTAACCCTCTCCTCATCTTAATTTTCACTGTCAAGGTAAATGAGTTGGCACTCTTGTTTAGTTTTATTCTTTCCTTTATTATCTCCAACAATGACCTTTTCCTTGCCTTTATAAAGCTTCTTTGTTGATGTAGAAGGCATGGCCCCTTGCCTTTTAGAGGCAACAAAAACATGCCTTTCTCCTCTTTGGTATGTCAAAGGAAGAGGTTCAATGTTGACCATTTCAGTGCCATCAGTCTTGCTTCTATCATTGTGTTCATATTTGTTTAGCTCACTAAAATCTTGGCTCACTTCTTCATTTGTATCATCATCGCTTTCTCCTTCACTGATATCAGCTTCACTATCTTCTTGGTTATATGAGCTATTGCCAACCTAATCATCATCATTACCTTGGCTGCATTCTTCATCATTTACGTCATCTTCATTAACATCTACCTCCATGTCTTCTTGACCTCTTTCTTCATTTGTGTTCTCACTATTGTTGGGTCGTGAATACAACCACTTTGTAACACTTATTTCATCCATTTTTACTCTTCTCTATTATATCATTTGTTATAATTTATCATTTAAATCCATTTTATAAATGATTTATGCTCTTATGAATGAATATTATTTATTCTCCTTTATTTCTAATAAATTGATGATTATGTATGATTTTATCAATGATAGTTTTAATAAATCAGTTGTAACATTATTCACCATTTTTAGCCTCCAAGATAATTTTCAGATTGAAGATTTGATCATTAAAAGTGCCAACTCAGAAATGCGCTGGAATAAGGAGTGACAGTTTTGCGGTTGCGATTCTGAGCAAATGAAGACGAATCTGGAAAATCCAGAACATGGGTTTTGTCCAGAACGGACCCAATTAACTTTACTAAAGAACGGTTTGCCCAAATTCGGCCTGTGTTGAGAGATTCGTAGAGTTCTTTAAGCACGATTTTCTCAGTTCTGTTGTTGCGGCCGTCCTCCAAATCTCAGCTAAAAAGCCAAATTCGACTTGCTGTTATTGAAAGATGGATGTAAATCTATTTTCTTGTTGATCAATTGGTTGGAAGAAATCCAATATTGTTATGGGAAGATTGTATTTACTATTCAATTTCTCCTCCTTTCGATTATAAAAGGAGAAGCACATATTGTGTAGAGAGATGATTTGGAGATACGTTTTTATGTAATTTTCTGTTAAACATCGGTTACGATTATTGAGTCTTGTGGCTGGTTCATTGTACATACATCCAGATGCATTAATATAAGCTTGGTGGTTCTCTGTCCTACTGCGTACGGATTAACTTAAGGCGGTGTTCCCCTTAGGCTAAAATTTGACACGGTCCCTTCCGCTGCTGTCGTCTCTTTGATTTGCGTGGTTTCGATCGGCTTGAATCGGTAATCTGGTGTGTTTTATTACGGCTCTGTTATATTTCCTATTTCATTCTCTGCAACAAAGAAAATCGTAATGTGCATTCCAATATTGCTGTTATTTTAAAGTCGTTAATGTAACATTGCTTGTTCTCACATAACGTTATTCTTTGTTTAGTCAGAGAGCCAAAATTTGTAACCTTCTGGCATTTGAGTATTCATCTTTTTCTATGGTTTATGCTTCATACGATTGCTATTCAATTGACATTTGTGGTTCCGTTATGATTGTGTCATTCTTTCTAACCGGGATTAATACTTGCGGTATCGGACTACGATTACTATTAGGTATAATGATGTGTTAAGTCATTGTGTATTTATATTTGAGCTTTTAAACGTGTTTCATATTATCATTATTGATATTTGTTCTATTTAAGGTATGTGTCAGTTATTCTTAGGTAAAATTGTATTAGTTTGGCTTTCTTATTGATTTCCATTAATTGAGTTTGTTGGTTGATTCCTTTAATTACGGTTCTTTGCCCATTTACTTTGTTGTTCCATTTCTTATCTGCTTGGATTTCCATTTTACTCGCATTTGTTGTTTTTGTGAGAGACGATCTAAAAATTTGTAGTGAGCTTTGGCATTCAGCTTTGTCTAGCTCCCAGACCAATGGCCTAATACTCTGATTTCCTTTCCATCGGTTTAGGAAGGGATGGTCCCCATCATTTGTAGAACCCTTGGGCGATACATTGCTTATTTTAGAATGCATGATTTAAGTCTTAAAGTGCTTTGTTGTAAGTAGATTTTATTTCCGGCTTTCATTTACTTTTTGGATTTTAAGCACTATCTTTGCCAAAACATTACTCTTGAGTAAATAGCCGCCTCGGAGGCGAGTACACTCTTGAAACAAAAAGTCGTCCACGGAACGACAATTAATGTGAGGTAATTAGGAGTTCTCGGCACCTTTTGTAAACCCACACATTTTGGCGCCGTTGCGTATGTGGCCATTTCTAAAGAGTAGTGTGAATGCGATGAGTGCACGCTGGGGAAGAGTTGGATCTTAAAAAACGGAAGGTAAGAACCTACGTGCGGGCATGCTAAATGCTGCAACTCCTTTGTTCGCTTTCCTTGATTCTTTTTGTTAGCTTTAGATGTTTGAATTTTTGTGTGAATGACTAGGAAAAAAATGAAAATTTTGGAAAATGGATGCACCAGTTTCATTGAAGTGGTCATAAGCACCACCCATTTCACTAAGCAATTGACGAACAGTGGAAGAAGGAGCTTTGAAGGAACACATGAAGGACATAACACGGTATGGTAAGAAAGCGCATCTTTTTTGAATTTTCATAACAAACTAATTCCCACACCCTCACGCAATAAACCGGTACAACATACTTACGGTGTTAGACGCAAATTCTACCCACCCTTCCCACCGTCTGTCTCACATCGCCATTAGAAAACTTACAATGAGATTAGAATGTTTCAAATTCAAAAATTGTAGAAGTTATGGAGGAAAATGAGCTTACTCTAGTTTGCATCTGTGAGCCATTTTAACGGCTGCAAGAACTTTTAATGATATGATGAATGTAAAGATAGAACATAACGGATATATTGAAGATTGGTTTCACTCCATCCTTGTTAACAGCTTATTCATACTTCGAGCATTTTTGACTCCCATCTTTAAGTGGCTTCTCATACACGATTTTCATTAATATGCATTTTTCAAATTTGGTGCTGTGTATACGTGAAGCTTATTTCTGAAAATGGCTCCCTTTGGAAGTACTCATATACGTAGTCATATTCATTTTTTCAAATTAAAATAGGTTAGTGTAGAAAATAAAATAAATAAGGAATAAATAAATGCATTTTGTTTTTTATGTAAAACTAGTTGTTTTTTTTGTTGCAACATGCTATGCGAATCAACATTGGTGATAATTTTTTTTAATTCATTTGTGTTTGTGATGACTTATAATGGAAATAATAGTTCTCTGGTACTCATAATCACCTATCACCAATTTAAAAAAATGTTTCAATATCATATTTTTTTGGCTTAACGGCTTGATGAACTTTGCGGAAAAACGGTCGGGACAGTCATGTTTTGAGGACCAAAAATGAATATTTTTAAAACCTGTTTTCTGCCTAGGTAGCCCTTGATGTATAATTTCTAACCCAATTTGAATCGGTCAATTTGGATTTGAAACGAAAAAAGTTAGAACCAAAACATTATTGGGATGTACGAAGTAGGCGGCTCGGGAACAGAGTTGGGACAGTCCGTTTTGGAGGTCTAAATGAATGAATTTTTAAAACCTGTTTCTATGGTAGATTCCCCTATGAATCTAGTTTACAATGCAATTGGAATCACTCATTTTCGATATCGTATGGGAAGTTATGATCGAAATACGTATACATCGTAAATCAGCACCCTTAAAACTTTGTTTTTCGGTCTTCCTTACGGTGTTTGGCTTATCGTTATTATTTTCCTTCAAAACCTGTTCTATTGGAGATAAATACGTGATCTATGAGCGAATTTTAATCATTTGAATCCGACATCGAACGAAGAATCTATGCTTGAAATATCAATCGTTGGTCTAGATTGGGTAATCGAAAATGACTCTATTATGCGGGTTGTTCTAAAACAATTTGACATATCATAGCATTGAATTTTTAAAACCTGTTGCTACTGGAGATAAACCTTTGAATTAGCTCTCATTTGGCTTTGGAATCACTCAATTTCGATGAAAAACAAAGAAGTTGTGATTAAAACAACTGGCAGATAGTATAATTCGTACTTGCTCTCCCGCGGAGTGACAAATAAATTTTACTTTGTTATTTTCTCAATGGATTTGTTATATAGAGTAACTACTTGTTGTTTTTGCATCATTCTTGGATTCGAGACGATCACCTCTCTTTCTCCATGATTTAATGTTTTATTACGGGTAAATACTCGTTTTTGCGAGGTCTGGGGAAAATAAGAAAGTCTAGATATGGACGAGTGATTCTTGAAAAAAATTTAACGAAACAAAGGAATTTCATCTAAGTCATTACCCAACGGATTCATAATAGAAGAAATGAGAATTGATTTCAATGCGAAGATTCATGTCTTATCACTATTTCATAAAAACATTTTTAAAAGAGATCATTTTTTTGACATAACATCATAGGTTGTTGTAACTTAATTTGGTGTTACATATTGTTTTTTAAATAAAACATTGTTCTTTTACGATATTTTTTATATTTTGTGTTTCGGAGTGTTGCTTCATTCAAGGAAACATTATCCTCAACATCGATACGATCGACAGCTAATTCATTCTTTACGTTCTTTTTGTTGTTACTTGTGCATTTCTTTATTCTTTTACGAAAGAACTGACGTTTGTTGCCTTTAGCCGTTTTAACATTCCTTTTCAAAGGGACAACAATTCCGTTTTATTATTTCTTTTCCAAAGGAACAACACCTTTTTGGTCAGCGATTCATTTTGTTGTTCCTTTGTCACGGAATCATTTGCCATTCCTTTTCCACGACTCTTTTTGTTGTTCCTTTTCACGTTTGCTGTTCCTTTCGAATGGGTTGCCTTGTCTGCTCTGCTTTTTGTTGTTCCTTTGGATACATTCAACATTCTCTTGTTCTCCGTTTGCATATTCCTTTCAAATGGCATAGCATACATATTCCACTTTTTGTTGTTCCTTGCAGATAAACACATTTTTGCACTTTTCGTTTTGTTGTTCCTTTCCAAATGGAACAACACTCCTACACTTTCCGCGATTTGTTGTTACCTTTCAGTTGGAATAGCACTTTTGCACTTTTCATTTTTGTTGTTCCTTTTTCAAAGGAGCATGCGTGTGTTTTCTTGTTCCTTTCGAGCAGCTATGCGTTTTTTGTTGTTTCTTTTTTAAAGGAACGGCACTTGCGTTTTTGCTGTTCCTTTTCTAAAGGAACGACAATTTTAGTTTTTGCTGTTCCTTTTTCCAAAGGAACGACATTTTCATTTTCACACTTTTTTATATATTTTTGCTTTTTGGTGTGCATTTCCTTTGCTGTTCCGTACACGGAACACCACTTTTTGAGTGTTTTTGCTGTTCCTTCAAAAGAGCAACACTTTGGGATTATTTTCGAGAGCAACCCTTCCTTCCTCTTGTGGGACTATTCCTAGTTCATCTCAACCACATTTTACTGATTCCCCTTCATGGCATGAAGTACACTATTTTTATGAGGACAAAAATTATGGATTCTATTGAGGCAAGTTAATATCATTCATGTTATGATCTTTAACAGGACAGCTCCTTGATGATAGAATATTTTCAAAAGAGACACAATTATTTATATACTACTTTACTGCATTGTTTTCTATTGAACATGATGTTGATTGATCATCTTAATACCATGCTGGTTCCATCCTTCTGGATTATAATCTTCTCTGTCTGTAATAAATGAGATTATGGGTATATTTTTCTGTTGACATGTTCAACTTCTTCCACCATCCCTGCTTTTAAGGAGTACTGAGTCTCCCTCTTTTTATCATAAAAATGTGTAATAATAACAAAATTTTGTTCGCAGATGGAGGATAGGGGGTCTCAGTACGAGCCAACCTACCATGTTCATAAGGCTGTAACAAAGTGACATTCCTATTATGGCCACCACACCAGGGTTATGATCCATTGGATAGTCAAATTATCCTTGGAACAGGAGGTCTCATAACGAGCCGGCCTGATCACTTTTGCTACATCCCAGTGAATGGCAGTGTGGTTATCTGGTTACCATGCCAGCACACTGATCTCTTCTGTAGAACAGCACTGTAACTCTCTAGTTATAAATTGAGGATCCTGGCTCATATGGGTTAAAAAGCAACCCTGCCGAGGCTATGGACGCCTGCTGGCAGCAGCAGCTCTGCTTATGGTATTGAAGCTATATCTTATCGTCAATTATTATTATAATACCCTTTTCTTATTTTTTCTTTTTATCAGAGAAGTTATTTCCTTACTTTTCCCTATTTTGAACCTTTATGCATGAGAAATTGTTTTATAATCAATCACATCATTTTTTCAGCTAGAATACCATCAGTGAAGCATCTTTTTGGCATATTGTTGTTCTTTTTCTCTTTTTCGTAACTTATCATCAATCCAAAGCGTCCTATCTCTTATTCATAACTATCTTTACACACTCTGCTCTCATTATAATCATAACTCTCGTTGTCCTATCATTGATATGTGTACTCTGCTTCATTTACTGATATATTGTTCATTCCCTTGCCTTGCCATCAGCACAACACCTCTCATATGTTTTATGGTCATGGAATTCCTTTTCCAATTGGAGGGGGGAATGTATGCATTATGGGATTGCATGCGATATGATTACTGCACTCTGCCATCACTTGTTGATTTGCCAAAATATTAGTATTGCATGTATACATAAGTTTTTCTGATTGAAAGTTTTGCATGCATCTTATCTGTTGCTATTCAAACCTAACACTATGGATTCAAGAACATTGTATGCCAAATAGTGCTTTGTTTGCAGGAAAACAACAAGTATGGGCAGAATTCTATTCATAGCATGACCACACTATTGCAACTTACAGAAGAGGCTCGAGCAACTCGCGAACGTGAACAATTCTTCGGACATGATGTGCTTACCTAGATTCCACCTTTTGCATCACTTTCAGCACCAACTCTGCCTACATCAGCTTCAACAACTGCCAGTCCATATATGTCATTCCACATTTTTGGAGGTAAAACTTGAGGTAAAATAGCATAATTTTCTGATTTATTACGAATTTAGGAGAATTTCATGCAAATCCATTTTGAGCATTATTTATCATCCTTCATTCCACATCTTTACCACTTTCCCTTTTTCAGCAACATATCATTTTCGAGTATGGGGGAGTGTTCCTTTCATTCATTTCTTTCTTATGACCATGTCATCTATATTCTTTATCATCCATTGTTATTCTTATTCATTCTCAACACCTCCATTATTCCATGTTGTTTTACACCAAGCATAGAATTCAACAGCTGGTAGCAACCACCTCAATTTTTTTCTAGCATTGCATGAGGGCATGCTAATTTTTCAGAGAGGGGGAGGAATTGCTACGCATGATGGATGTTTTCAATTTTCTTTCTCATTTAAGGCATACAATTTCATTTTTACACAATGCAGAAATTGATTTCCATAATATTTTTAAAAAGCCATGAACTCAATTCTTGTGATTTCTGGAAAACACAGACGTATCATTAATACAAACCCAGATAATTTCAAGATAAATTGGTTCATAAAATTTCGGAAATCATGCACTCTCACCTACAGCCATTTTGTTTATATCTCATGATCCGTGCATCAAAACGATCTGATTTTTGGATCATAGAGACATTCATATATTATAAACTTACTTGCAACATTTCAACAAAATCTGGTTTGTAGTTTTTGAGAAAATGGTTAATGAAGTTTGTTGTTACTTATATCATATTTTGTTGCAACTTCATACATATAGTTGAATGTCAATATAAAAATTGTTATGCCTTCATCAAGATTTCTAAAATTGAATATTCATTAATTAAGGAAGAATTCATTTGTTCTATCCATTTCATGAGCTAAGATGAACATATTTTTTATTGCTTGGTTAACACATGGGTTTTGTCTTGGGGTTGCATGAAGACATGCAATATATTCAGGTTTTCGTTGCATGAGGACATGCAACATATTGAGAGTGGGGGTGTGTTGGGCCGTGAATACAACCACTTTGTAACACTTATTTCATCCATTTTTACTCTTCTCTATTATATCATTTGTTATAATTTATCATTTAAATCCATTTTATAAATGATTTATGCTCTTATGAATGAATATTATTTATTCTCCTTTATTTCTAATAAATTGATGATTATGAATTATTTTATCAATGATAGTTTTAATAAGTTGGTTATAACATTATTCACCATTTTTAGCCTCGAAGATAATTTCCAGATTGAAGATTTGATCATTAAAAGTGCCAACTCAGAAATGCGCTGGAATAAGGAGTGACAGTTTTTCGGTTGAGATTCTGAGCAAATGAAGACGAATCTGGAAAATCCGGAACATGGGTTTTGTCCAGAACGGACCCAATTAACTTTAACAAAGAACGGTTTGCCCAAATTCGACCTGTGTTGAGAGATTCGCAGAGTTCTTTAAGCACGATTTTCTCAGTTCTGTTGTTGCGGCCGAAAAGCCAAATTCGACTTGCTGTTATTGAAAGATGGATGTAAATCTATTTTCTTGTTGATCAATTGGTTGGAAGAAATCCAATATTGTTATGGGAAGATTGTATTTACTATTCAATTTCTCCTCCTTCTGATTATAAAAGGAGAAGCACGTATTGTGTAGGCAGATGATTTGGAGATACGTTTTTTATGTAATTTTCTGTTAAACATCAGTTCTGATTATTGAGTCTCGTGAGAACTGGTTCATTGTACTTCTGTCCGATGCATTAATATAAGCTTGGTGGTTCTCTCATCTCTGCGTCTGGATTAACTTAAGGCGGTGTTCCCTTGGAGGCTAAGGGCCCGGCCCTGGAGGACACTTGCCGCTGTATATTATCTCTTTGATTTCTGCGTGGTTTTGCTGATCAGCTTGAATCGGTAATCTGGTGTGTTTTATTACAGCTCTGTTATATTTCCTATTTCATTCTCTGCAACAAGAAAATCGTAATGTGCATTCCAACGTATTGCTATTCCTTTAAAGTCGTTAATGTAACATTGCTGTTCTCCACATAACGTTATTGCTGTTTAATTGCAGAGAACCAAGCTGTAACCTTCTTACGCTGGTATTACTGTATTTTTCTATGGTTTATGCTTCATACGATTGCTATTCAATTGACATTGTGGTTCCATTATGAATTGTAATCGTTACCCTTTCTAACCAGGATTAATACTTGCGGTATCAGACTCAGATTACTATTAAGGTGTGCCGTGTGTTAAGTCATTGTGTATTTATATTTGACTTTCCAACGTTGTTTCATATTCCATCATTAATCAATGCTGTTCTATTTCCGTGTGCTGTCCGATTTATTCTTAGAGTTAAGATTGCTATTAATTTGGCTTTGCTATTGATTTCCATTAATTAGAGTTTGTTGTTCAGATTCCTTTAATTATAGTTTGCTGCCCATTTACTTTGTTGTTCCATTTCTTATCTGTCGTTCCATTTTACTCGCATTTGTTGTTTTGGTGTGAGAGACGATCTAAGGCTGTAGTGAGCTTTGGCATTCACTGTCTAGCTCCCAGACCCGTGGTCTATGCTCTAATTTCCTTTCCATCAGTTTTCGAAGGGATGGGTTATCGCTGCCGAACCCTTGACTGATACATTGCTTATTTTTCCGAATGCATGATTTAAGTCTTAAAGTGCTTTGTTGTAAGTAGATTTTATTTCCAGCTTTCATTTACTTTTGGATTTTAAGCACTATAATGCAAAACATTACTCTTGAGTAAATAGCCGCCTCAGACTGAGTACACTCTTGAAACAAAAAGTCGTCCCTGGGTTGACAATTAATGTGAGGTAATTAGGAGTTACAAAGACACCTTTTTATCGCTCCACAACTATTAGAGGTGTCATCAATGGTTTCTGCACTACTTTCTTCTGCCTCTTCATTGTTATCTTCTTCTTCATTTTTCTCCTCATCATTGCCATGATTTTCAATATTATCACTGTCATGACTATCATGACTGCTGTCATTACTGTCACTACCTCCCTCATTACTGCTTCTTTCATCATTGCTATGATTTTCACTATTATCATTAGCCTCTTCATTCTCTTCACTTTTATCATCAGCTTCACTGACATTTTGGTCCTTGGTGTCACTGTTGTCATTAACATCATCATCTATCTATTTGTTACTTTCTTCATTTGTATCCATACTGCCTTCTACCTCTTCATCTTCAACATCATCATTGCCCTCAGTTTCCATGTTTTCTGCTTCATTACTAACCTCTGACTCTTCATTTTCTTCTTCCTCAATGCTTGTTTTGCCATTATTGCTTGATTGATCATTACCTTCCCCTTCATTTTCCTTTGATGGTTCATCTTCATTTCCCTCATTGTCTGATGCATTAGGAGAGGGTGAAGGAGGATTGTCTTGAGGTGAAGGAACATGTGTAGATGGTGAAACATGCTCATCAGGAGATGATGGAGGAGTAAGGATAGGAGGATGAGATGACGAGGGCACATTTTGCTGAGGATGGGGTTGTGGGTTTGTGAAGACCTCATGGGAAATGAAAACCTCCCATGGAATACCCTTTTTCTCCAATTGATGCATCACAACCATCTTGATAAGAGAATGGTGAAAGAGGCTCTGCATTTGTTGTGAAGGGTGTCTCTTTTTCACAATATAAGACATCTTGTCAATACTCCTGTAGAGATAGTAGGGAAAATGCAACATCTTAACCCTAGTGAAGTGCATGAACAATTTGATGTGGTAGTAATAAAGCCTATAAAACCTTCCCTCACATGTGAAGTATTTCATAATGACCCTCATCATGGGTACATACCTCTCAAGGAGATGTGAAAAAGTAAATATAGACTTATTGTAGTCTTTGTATCTGGGCTTTAGGAATGGCTCATAGTGGCTTATGTCTAAGATGGCCTATTTGAACCACTTTTCACCAACACTAGGTATTCTAGTGGCAATAGAAATGGCATTTGATGACAACTCAAAGTTTACCCTTGCAAGATTGACTTGTTTCTCATGCAAGTTGAGGATGAACAACCTAGACAGCTCAGGATGGCTTTGTACATGTTGAACTCTTTCACAAAAGTGAAAACACCCCACATTTTGGAAACATGTGAGAGTCATAGGAGAGGAATTAAGCTCCATTGTGTCTTGAGGTTCAAATTTATTATTCCTTCCTCCTCTGTGTTGATGACTCCTTGGCACTGGGCTTCCCTCACCACTATCACTCTTACCCTGCCCTGACATCTTGATCACTGCTGCTTTGTAAACCAAAACACTAACTCTGTTTTATGAAATGATATGGAGAGGTGATAGAATGGTGGTAAGAAGGCAACCTTTTACAACTGAGGGATCAGTGAATGAAGATGAGACAAAACCGTAGGTGAATGACCAATTTTTCAGCAATACAACTCTCTGTGTGTTCTTAGTATGCAGATGAAGGAGTGTATTGAACAATGATGTTTTTTAGCATGAACTTAGGTTTTTTCCCCTTTAGGGTTTTCAATTTCTCTCAACTTCACACCATCAAAATGTACTGAGGGAGGTAAGGACATCCACTTACCAATAAAATATGCTTTGAAGACCCTTGATGGAAGCTTGGAGGTTCTTCTAAGGTATTTTGAGTGTTTGCAAATGCAGGAGGCACTCTAGGTCAAACACGTTGCGCATGCACGGGGTTTCAGGCCTTTCGGGTTTTCCGAAGGGGCAGCGTATGTTGGGCCAGTCAGGTCTCTTTGAGCCGGGCACACAGCACCTACAGGTGTTCTGGGCCTGCCGTGCCTATCGGGTTGGACTGCATGTATCAGTGTGTGTCGGAAGCGCAGTGCCGAAATGCTTCTACTTGGTCTGTCGGATGTGCCGAGTGAAACGTGCAGTGCGCCTCTGAACGCACAACACGTACCTAAAGGTAAGCAACACATATTTATTTTTCACGGCGAAAACCTCCAAGGGTTCAACACCCGACTCTGAACATGCAGCGCCAGGTAAACTTGCCCAAATTCGACTTAGAAAACCACAGTTTCTCTCCTGTATGTTTCTAATTTCTCTGCAAGGGAATAATAAGTCAAATGATAAATGAAAATTCCCTTTTATATGTTTGAGATTCAAATTAAATCATTTTTGAACCCATCTCTTAATGTTTTGAGCTTTTTCACTTTTCACTAACTCTTTTGACATTTTGTTGTGTAGGAGACTTAAAAACCTCTAAGTGACTCTTCTTTCTGCTACTTGAAAGTTTACATACTCTTTTGTCATTTTGGTGATTTAACCACACAGTAAATCTTTTAAAAACGTTTCTTGACCTGTACCTTGGAATTCAAAACATCTTGTGCTGGGTATGTGACTAAACACTCTATCTCCATACTGATCCTTAGGCATGATAAACTTACCTCTGGCAAGAACTATGAATTCCAAAATTCATGCTTGCTATCTTCTCTGGTCACTCCTGATTTGCAAGAGCCCTTTTAAAATACTGACTTGGTTTTCTCTTGCTCCTTGGATCATGACAAATTTACCTTTGACAATTTTTTAGAGACGAATGCACACAGTTGTATTTTCAAGGCTATGTTTTTCAATATAATTTTCAACTTGTCATTCTCACACTTTCTCACTAACAACCTTATAGTGTTTGTATGCAGGTTGGCTGAAATAGTGAATTTGACTCCTTTTGTAATTCTTGGGGCTTGATGGGTTTTCTTTTGGCACCTTTGAGACTGAAACACAAGGGAAAACCTTCACAAAACTCTTTTGCAAATACCATGGGTTTTAAATAATGTCTTTCACCTCCTTAGGCCACTTCTGATATGAAGATTCTTGAATTTATAATTTGAAACTTTCCCATTGATACTCTTCACCTCCTTGTTCTATAAATTTTGTTTGAGTCACATGATTGACTGTGCTTTGGCTTTTTTATGTCCTTTAACACTTTTACTCAACAGGTGTCATGAAAACCTTGAAGTGACTCTTCCCCTCTGATCTTCGAAACATGCTTAATTCATTTTGACACCTTAGGCACTTACACAGTGGCAGTATCTTCGAAACTTCTTTTTCCTTACCTTGGAGATCATACCATGTTTTTATGTCTTTTGATCATTGAGTGTAAATGACTGAAATGAGAGATTGACCCTCCTTTCACTGATACTCTTTTCATCCTTGTTATTTTGAGGTAGTGAGACACTTTACCTTGGCAAACTCCGGATTTCACTTACAGCAGTCCCTTCAATTCTTCCTTCTATTGTCATCATGGAGGCCTAACATCTTCACTTTACCTTTTTTGACTAGCTTTCCAAAACCCTAGGTTTCTTGGATGTTTGAGAACAATTATCAGCGTTGTCTTCTAAGTTATATATAGCCCTTTCAAGTTCATTCACTTTTGTCTATTTCACCTCACCTTTTTCCCTTTTTTATCTATAATTTCTGAAAAACTTCTCTCCTTGTTTGGTTTTCTTGGTGTGCCTCCTTTATGTAATTTGCTGCATTGGATTCTTTCTTTGCTCACTACTGACCCAATCAGGCTTAGAAACCCTGATTCTTCTTGAACACAAACTACTCCCTCTATATTTGCTGTGAATTTTTTCATTGAGGAGCAGACATATTACCTTACCAATTCTCTGTTGATAGTCACTTTAACACTCCTGGAGAGATGTCAAAGTTCTCATTTATCTTGTAATATTCCCAAAATTTCACCTGATATTTGGAATACTAGAGTTCTTAAATTTCTTAATAAATTAAGTAAATAAAAGGGTGGAGGGATCCATAATCCTCGATATGAATAAGTATCCACTTTTTGTGTGTGAATTTGGATTAACTAAGCCTAGATCTACATGATGAGGTAGTTGAGCAACTACTAATGTGAATGGAATTGGAGATTATGTCTCATTAATTGAGATAGATCATGGAGGTTGATTCAGTCAACTAAGATCTTGAAGATTTCAAATAGAAGATCATGGAACATTCATGATAAATTGATGGAGGATGTTGTGCAATCAAAGCACACATGATGGAGAGGGTGTACATTGCACCTAGACATGATGGTTGATTTGGTCAAACAGCATAGTCAAACTTGGAGGATCTTTTCCACATGCACAACACAGTCTAGATGAGGGCCAAGGCATGGGAAGGCTCAAACATTATATAAAGAAGATGAAGGCAAGGATGGAGGTATGCTGGTTATTCTTGATGTAAGGATCTTTTCAGATCTGGAATTGTCATGTGACATTCCATTGCTTTCTCGAGTTGTTTAGCAGAGATTGCAAGTGCTGTTTAGCGCAGGGTGTTATTGGTCAGGAATCCCACATCTTTCTTAGAGTAGCTATAGAAAGAGTATTGTACTTCATTCTACATCAGGCATTGGTGCCAAATCTATTTTTATACTTTCTACAGAACATCCATACTCATAAATTGCATATTTCTAAAGATCAGTTTGGAAGGTGGAAGTTTTCTTTAGTACTTCAGCTAAAGAACTGGTGAGGGTTTATTCCTATCACCTTGGGCTTATAGATCAACATTCCCAGAGCTTCAGTTTAGATCTAGAATTATGCCAAAAGTTATTGACCTCCTAGCAGCAGTATTTCCTTCAGGAATTACACTGTCCAACTTACAGATCCAAAAGGAGGAAGGAAGTTGCTAGCATTTCAGCTAGTAATCCTGTGAGGGATCATTCCCTCACATTGCCATCAATATTTCCATCAGCCTGGAGTTTATTGCAGCATTTTTAAGCAGGAATAAGGCCTCTCTTTCCCTCACAGTGCAGTTTCTATTGCCAGTTTTGTTGCAACAGTTGTAATCATGATTGGAGGATTGAGAAGCTAGATCTAGAGCTTCTAGCTTGTAGATCTGAAGAAGGGATCAACCCTTCAAGCTTAGATCTGATCTCACATCATATTTCAGCCATCCATTTGATAGATCTAGCTTCAGATCTGTATTTCCCAGCAGATCAAGGATCAAATCCTAAGAAGGTGATTTTCCAAAGTTGTATATCTAGAAAATTGTTTCTGGGTTATGTAGGGAATCCATCACATTGGCCAGATCTTGAATCTTGGCATCATCTGAGCTCCATATTTGAGTAGATGTGCATTTAAATTTTCATCCTGTAGTCCTATGTTCATATTCTACTAAAGGGACAATGCAATATTTCTTCAGTGGCTCTCCAGTTACGCTGTACCTGTTGTAGCATGTTTTCTGGGTGACTCTAGACCATATTTTTGGCTAGATCTTCTCACATTTTGTACATGGTGTAACTGAATATTATCCAATATAATAAAATGGCTCAACTTCTCTGTAAATTCTTATGTTGTCTTAAGATTTATTGTTTATCTTGCTACAATTCTTATTGTTTATCTTGCTACAATTCTTATATTTTGTTTAAGTATTACTGCATTCTCCATTTTGGGATATTACAGTGGTATCAGAGCACGGTCTTTGGCTTAGCTTGTGGACACTTCACCTTTTACATCAAAAGGAGAAGCAGATAGATGAGATCTGTCATGGAGGATGATAATTCTACCACTCCTTTCCTTAGATCCATGCAAGATCTCTCCAAGGAGGTCAATCCAATGAAGAAGGAAGGAAAGAATGAAGATCCAAGAAGAAGATGCGATGAGGAAGGTCTAAGCACTTCCTATCAGCAAAGAATAAAACTGAAGAATCCTAGATCTCCCCATAGATCCACTATGCCTGCTTTCTTTGGAGAAGGTATAAGGTGTAACAATGAAGAAAGGAATGAACCTGAGACTCATGAGACTCTCAGTATATATATTGAAGAGTACAAAGCACAGTCGTAAGCATTCAAGGAGAAGCTAACTGTCCAAATATTCTTCAAAATCAAAAAATAAAGAGGATCCTATAACAACAATAGAAGGAAGAGGCATAATAGATTCTATTTGCCTACATTTGATGGATCTTCCTCAAGCACTGTTAGAGCTTGGAGGAGAGAGTTAGATTCATTTTTCATGCTACATCTTGTAGCTGAAGGAGAGGTTGTTCAGATTGTAGCATTTCATCTTTTAGATGAAGCCAATGATTGGTGGTTTGGGCACATGGAACATGCAAAGGTGACTAAATATTCAGATTTATTTCACAAGTTGAGGAAGGAATTTGATGTGAGAAAACTAGAGATATGTCACAAAGTGACATTACCCAAGGAAACAAAGGAGGATGTCAATCTCGTCACTCTGGGCAAGGAGTCACTACATTCACCACGAGCTGTAGAAGTACTTGCATCCAGAGAAGAGACACTTGCATCTTTGCAAGATAGTCTTGAGCTCTTGACATATAGAGTCACATGCATGATTCAGGAGATGCATGAGGGAAAGGAGGAATATTCCAGTGCTAGTACACTTGGAGAAGAGCAGCCATCACTCTCACTAGCAATTGGAGGCACTACTGTCCCAGTTGGAGGAACTCTTGCGTTCTATCAAGAGTTTCCCACATATCAATTAATCTCAGGTATGCATACACATTCATCACCTATTGTTTCAGTAGATCTTATTGAAACATGTTGGGACATGCCATCAGGGCTAATGCATGACCAATGGTTAGATCGAAATGTTGATTTGAAGCAACAAACTATCACAACATAGAGGACCCTTGATCTAAACAAGGAGGAGATGAAAAGCTATCCCAGTTTGTCCTGGATGGACTAAATTCAACCTCTTGAGTTCAAATGTAGAGTTTCAGAAGAAGGGATAAGCATGATCCTATGTACAATGACTGGTTATGAGATTAGTGTTGTACCTTGTTTTGAGACAGTAGATGTATTACCTTGCAAATCTACAACGTTGTCACTTAGTAGTAGTGATAATAATGGGGCATCATCATTCTTGGAGAAATTTGAAGGTAGATTCACTCATGAAGCAATGGAGGACAAGATGATGAATGGTAGACATCTAGAAAAGAGAAATATTTTCTCCTTTCTTGATGACACTTTCTCAATGAGCATCTCATATCTCAAAGAGAGAATTCAACCTATAGCAGATCCAAAACCTCATTGGTTTTGGAAGGCCATGGATGAGAAAAAGGTCTCATTAAGAGATCTCATTGGAGGTGCTCTTCAACATTTCATAAAGTTAAAATTTCTTCATCAGTTTGGGGAAGATGGTATTCTACAAAGGGAGGATACCATGATTATGCAACACATCACTCATCTTCCATATTGGGGTGAGTGAGTGAGGATGATAAGCAAGAGGTTGCATGACCACTTGCAGATTTATGACATGGGCCAGAAAGCTTGGTTATGTTGGTTGCCCTTGGGAGATTCTTGTCACTACCCAAAGGCTCCTATTTCTTTGATCAATGCCTTGAGGAACACTTATGAAATGAAGAAGGAAGCGTGGCTGCACTGGCTACTCTTGGGTGAGTATGGTTACCACCCAATAGCTCATAATTTTCTAATTCATGCCTTGTGTATCAATGTTAGAATGCAGCAAAAGAAGGCATGTTCATTTTGTTTTCACTTGAGAGAGATTGGCCACCACATGACATCTCCTATGTCTATGTGTTTTGTATTGGGTAAAGCTTGGCATGGTGCTCTCATGATGTGCATTGATGATGTTTCTTTGTATTGGGATGATGTGAAATTCCATATGTCCATTAGTATGCTTTTTCTTCATGATGCACATGAGGAGGAGAGAAAGCAGCAAGATCTCTTGTTTCTTTGGTTGCTTTTGGGGGAGTTTGGCTTGTCCATCTTACATGGAGGAGATGGAGGATGGCAGCAAAGGGCCTTACTCTGGTGGTTACTATTAGGAGAATATGGTTTGAAACCTTTGTCTACCCATATAACTCATTCCCTTCTTCTTTTTCATAACGTTGGAATGATGCTTGGATCCAACAAGGCCAACAAGTCCAAGGATGAGAGTATAAATGCTCAATCAAACTCATAAAGCATGGGATGAAGAAATGTATTGTGAGATGGAGCCTTTCCTCTGTGGGAAGAGCCACTTTATTTTTTGTATCTCATGTATTAATGATGATTTTAGACATCATATGGTTGTCACTTGGTAATTTAGGGTGGAAGGAGGACATATAACCATGCAGTTGGAAGTCATTCTATACATTTTTGAAAGACAACTTTGGAACCAAACATACATAACACATTGCAGAAAATGGAGGAAGTTTGTCTTATGTGGATGCCATTTGGAGGGGAATAGATGGCTTTGCATCTACCTTTTGAGTTGCTTGAGGACAAGCAACATTTTGACAGGGAGGACTGTAATATTCCCAAATTTTCACCTGATATTTGGAATAATAGAGTTCTTAAGTTTCTTAATAAATTAAGTAAATAAAAGGGTGGAGGGACCCATAATCCTCAATATGAATAAGTATCCACTTTTTGTGTGTGAATGTGGATTAATTAAGCCTAGATCTACATGATGAGGTATTTGAGAAACTACTAATGTGAATGGAATTGGAGATTATGTCTCATTAATTGAGATAGATCATGGAGGTTCATTCAGTCAACTAAGATCTTGAAGATGTCAAACAGAAGATCATGGAACATTCAATATAAAGTGATGGAGGATGTTGTGTAATCAAAGCACACATGATGGAGAGGGTGTACATTGTACCTTGACATGATGGTTGATTTGGTCAAACAACGCAGTCAAACTTGGAAGATCTTCTCCACATGCACAGCGCAGTATGGATGAGGGTCAAGGCATGGGAAGGATCAAACATTATATAAAGAAGATGAAGTCAAGGATGGAGGTATGCTGGTTATTCTTTATGTAAGGATATTTTTAGATCTGGAATTGTCATGTGACATTTCATTGCTTTCTCGGGCTGTTTAGAAGAGATTGGAAGTGTTGTTTAGCACAGGGTGTTCCTGGTCGGGAATCCCACCTATTTCTTAGAGTAGCTCTAGAAAGAGTATTGTACTTCATTTTACATCAGGCATTGGTGCCACATCTCTTTTCCTACTTTCTACAGGACATCCATGCTCAGAAATTGCAGATTTCTGCAAATAAATTTGGAAGGTGGAAGTTGTCTTCAGTACTTCAGTTGGAGAACTGGTGAGGGTTTATTCCTATCACCATGGGATTATAGATCAGAATTCCTAGAGCTTCATTTCAGATCTGGCATCAGGAAAAAATTTATTGACCTCCTAGTAGCAATATTTCCTTCAGGAATTACATAGTCAAATTTACAGATCCAAAAGGAGGAAGGAAGTTGCTAGCATTTCAGCTAGTAATCCTGTGAGGGATCATTCCCTCACATTGCCATCAGTATTTCCATTAGCTTGGAGTTTATTGTAGCATTTTTCAGCAGGAATAAGGCCTCTCTTTCCCTCATAGTGTAGTTTCTATTGGCAATTGTGTTACGTCAGCTGTAATCGTCATTGGAGGATTGAGAAGTTAGATCTAGAGCTTCTATCTTGTAGATCTGAAGAAGGGATCAACCCTTCAAGATTAGATCTAATATTGCATCATATTTTAGCCATCCATTTGACAGATCTAGCTTCAGATCTGTATTTCCTAGCAGATCAAGGATCAAATCCTAGGGAGGTTATTTTCCAAAGTTGTAGATCTAAAAAATCCTTTCTGGGTTATCTTGAGAATCCATCGCATTGGCCAGATCTTGAATCTTGGCATCATCTGAGCTCCAGATTTGAGTAGATATGCATTTTCATTTTCATCCTGCAGTCATATGTTCATATTCTATTGAATGGAAAATGCCGTATTTTCTTCAGTGGCTCTCCAGTTACGTTGTACCTGTTGTAGTATGTTTTCTGGGTGACTCTAGACCATCTTTTTAGCTAAATATACTCACATTTTGTACATGGTGCAATTGAATCTTCTCTAATATAATAAAATGGCTCAGCTTCTCTATAAATTCTAATGTTGTCTTAAGATTTATTTTTTATCTTGTTGCAGTTCTTATATTTTGTTTAAGTATTACGACATTCTCCCTTTTGGGATATGACATATCTCTTGCAGAACTTGAAATTGCTAGAGCGGTCTTCTTAGGAGATTTTATGATATTTCTTGGACAACCATATGATGATCTTGTTTTTCATTTGAAATAGCCTCTAGCACAGGAAAAACAAAGCTTAAAATACCAATGATGACCCACAACGTATGTAACCCTAATGATCTAGTGAGAGGGTCCTTTGACTTGGGCTTTGACTGAAATTTGGTTTGGGGTCTTCAAGTTTAGAAATAGATTTTTTTTCTGAATTTATGTATTGAGGATCCAAAATCCAATGTACATGATTTATCTCAAGAGTCTACAGAGTTATTTTTGAAACCATCAATGCTTGAGGAACCTAGTGAACATGGGAAGGAACAGGCTGTTTGGTAATCCTAGATGGAAAGCGGAGGGTTGAGGTAAAGGAAAAATACAGTGCTGAGGTCATAGGTGGGAAAATAGGATATAGATGAGTGGCATAAGCCCTATGAGGGGTCTTTTAGGAGTGGTGGGTTTAGCCATGGAATGGAAAAATAGTAGAATAGTGAAAAATTTTGTATAAGGATAATGAAGACAGTGAGATTTCTAAAACTCATAATATTCAGGAATGTTTTTTTTAGAAATCTAGAACCAAAATTTAGTCATCTACAGATAGTAAAAATTACTGATGATGAACACAACACATGTAAAGAAAACATTCACATCATTTAATAGGATTGCACAATAAATATAGGAAAAAACTGAAATCAAATAGATAGATAGCTACAGGTTTTTACAAAATTTGTGCCCAAGACACATTGGTCATATGACCTCAAAATGTATGCAAAATGTCAAAATTAAATTAATGGTGCTCATGGTAACATGCTATAGATCTAGCTATCCTATGCAGTAACCACATCCAATGGTTAGGAACACCTTTTGTGTGATGCTGCAGTCGCAATCTGAAATCCTAAAGGTCAACCTCTCTATGTGTTGTCGAATCTCAATCAGAGTCTCAACCATATCAAGATCCTGAAGGATTTCTCTCCTGACAGCCCTCTCTGCTACCACATCTTCTTCATGCTTTGGTTCCTCCACTGGTTGAAATCGACCAACATCTACATTACATCAAAAATTTAGTTTAGTCTTGGGAAAACATCAAAATACAAAAACATTTTATAAACCTTAGAAAAATAAAAAAACATGGTCAAAACATTCTTACCTATTACACCCCACTAAGCATCGTCTTGTAAAACTAGATTTGGATCTCCCCGGAAATCAACGCCTGCATATGCATATTCATCAATGGCGGTAAACTATCGCCTGAACCAGGTAAAGAAAGTAGTCGAGAACAAAATGGTAGATTGGCCTGCATGCCTACCCATTAGTTCTACCCATCTCTGCCTCCACAGATCTCTAGGACTAGACACATCTAGTGTCACATGTTGTGGCTGCATAAGTGGAATCTGTTCTAAAGAAAATTATATGAGTATTGAACCATAACTGAAGTTCTTCTTCCTTCCTCCCTTTTCTTTGTTCAGTTGTTATTTTATCGGAGAAAGTACAACTTCAGACCAGTTGAAGACCGTTGACTCCATACACTCTATCGCATACTGCATATACTATCTATTCACTACATGTAGTGTAACGGTGTCAGCAAATTTTGCGATCGTGAAAAGGATAGTTCTCAAAAGAAAATCTCTAACATCCAAGATGTTTATATTTCCATATTTTCTTGGCTCTACCCGTGGATAACAATGTTGCAAAACATAATCTCTCACTGTCTCTCCTCCAAGAATAGACCTTGAGATCAAAATAGGCAAGCCTCTCCTCGACAAACCTGTGAGAAAGTATACATCCTCTACTGTTATGGGAACCACTTGGTTCTTAATATGAAATGTCTCAATAGCTAGATCCCATGATCGAACTAAGAACTCCAAGAGTTCTATTTGTTACCTCGTCCCTGACAACCAAAAGTACTTTAACAGTCCACAATCTCTTAAGGCTCTTACTGTGCCAGGATCATTTAGGGCAATCAAATCCTATTGTTCATGTTCACTTTCCCTCCATGTAATTGTCATTGTAATTCGATGAAAACATGAAATGAAACCATAAGAACCATTAGATTCGATTCAATGCAAGGGCATAATACAAAAAACAAAAATGAAGATTGTGCCCAACGCAACGTAAGACAAGAGACAGTGCATTGTCTATGCAGGTAGCCTTCATTTTGGCTTCTATGCAACACACTTTTCGATGTCCAAGGGTTTGTTTCCCTCTTTGGGAGCAGAATTTATCCTAGGGGCCCCAAAACTCTAAAAAATTGCAATAAATGGGAAATAAATGATTAATTAATGAAAGAGGAGGTTCATGGCACTAACCTGGATCAAACGGAAATGAAATCCGTAGATAGAAATGATCACAATCAACAGCTGAAGTTCAGGGGAAAAATCAGGTTCAGAGCTCCAAAATGCAAATGGTAACTATAGAATGGTAAAAATGAATAGTAAAACTCTTTTTAATGTCATTTAATTTCTTGCAACTTATATTTATTGCTATGACTATGGTTTTATTATGTTTTTTTATCATGAAATAGGTATTTTTAATCTATTTGATATTGTTCTGAATAGGTCTTACAACTGATAGATAGATTAGTTGTGCAGATTTATTTCAAGAATGATTTGACCACAGAGCATACTTTTTCTCCTTATTTTTCGAGCTTTATTAAAAATGAAAAAGGATTTGAAGCACACTTTTATCTCTTTTTCGAGCTTCAATAAAAGCGAAAAACAAACCCCTGGAGTCTTCTTTCAGCTCTTTTCAAATTCCGATAATATGAAAATATTTCCGAGCACTTGTCTTTTCGATCTCATAAAAGTAAATGAATTGATATCTACTTATTATAAGTTTAACCCTTTTCTAGACTGAGATAGATTATTTAAGAAAAAGGAATACCTTGGCTGAACATGACTAAAGAGGTTCTCTCAGATATTATTTTACACTTTTTTGGATATGAGCAACAAATTTACGAAAAAGTAATTATGGAGTTTTCTTTCGTCCTATTTTTCAAACTCTCTAAATATGAAAAATGACCGAGCTCTCACTATCGTTAGGCTCGTTAAAACATAAAATAGAGACAGGATTGTCGATCATGCCAAGAATCAAGTTTCATTCATCGCTAGACTCGTTAAATTATTAAATAGTGATACTTTATTTACCTGAAGCATTGAATTATAGATCAAGCATATGTTATCCTCCTCAAACTTGTTAAAAAATAAAGAGGTACTTGTCGAAAAATGACGGGGGAAAATTTGGGAAAGTGAACATAACTTTTTATGGTAGTAGGTTGCTCTTGAACATGACACTTCACTCCATCATTGTGATTGTTTGGGTTGGGTAATCTTCTTGACGGTTCATTCATACCTATGGTTCATCATACCTTCCCTTCAATTTTGGGTCAATGCTGCCAACTCATCTCAGTGTTGTTGATATGTTCAAGAGAAGTTATCCAGTGAATACTCATCCTTCTGTAATACTCATAAACCTTCATTCTCATGACAATAATCCATGAACATTGCTATATCAAGTCATACCTTTGTCTCCGAAATTAGTAACTCTCGTTTTGCAATAAGGTGGCTTCCTATCGACGACAAATCATTATCCAGGAAATTCACTTAGAAACATCAGATTACAGTACCATGAGGCTTGTTACAACATTGAAAAGATCATCGCTTGCGGAATTTTGACCGAAAGATTTTTTTGGTGTTTGACATCAAATCATCTATTCATGCCTTACAAAATGTACTGCAGTACCTTGAGGGCCATTGACATCAATGGTGATTCTCTCACGTTCGTTAACAACTCACATCATTGGCTAGTAATCAAACGATGTGTTACCATGTTCGACTATAAATCATATATTCGCATGGCTAGACTTGTACCCGAATGATCGAGTGAATGAGATAAGAAGACCCCAGATCTAGTTTTAGCCATCCGGGCTGTGATTTTAGGATTGTTGTACACATCATCTATATGGTAACCTTACATATGTCATCCGAACATGGGCCTATATCTGTAGGCATGTATGTATTGGGAAATATTCCAATAAAGACGACTTTCTGAATTATGTACATTTTATTATATTGTTTATGTCCTAAGCATGGGAATGCTTTCCCTCAGAAATTCATGATCAAGAGGATATATCATGATGTAATGTATTGTAATATTGATGCAGGTCGCCACTCCACTTCATCTCCAGCCCATCACAGTGTAAAGCATCTCAATCAAAATATTGTTACTATTATTCTGAATTCATGCTTTAGGGGGGAATTGTTATAGGTCAATTTGGGGTCCATTCCTAATGAATTGGTTAACTGGAACTCATATCCAAGACCAATGAATAGGGTCTATCATCCCCTATCATTTCAATTGCTACATTCCCTAAGACAAAGAACAAGACAAATCATCCATGACTTCCATTTGCAAAGGTTTCCAAGATTTGAAGTTTATATTATAACATATGAGAGCTCACCAACGCTGCGTATCAAGGGATTAATTGCGTTGCATATGCAGATACCTCCATTCAAAGCTGCTTTGCAAAGAACTTACCGACACTCATAGGTACATTGGTCACATTGGGAGAGAAATTCTCATTGTTCCGGAATCTCCACTTGGCCAGTGCCTTCTAGAAGAGTTCACATGTGTCAAAATTCAAATCTATGTGTGAATTTGAAATCTCTAAGATTGGGAACATGTCTTACCTATTATTAGAAAGTCATTGATTTTGAATCTACCTTCAGATCATCTATAAATTGAGCACAGATCCTAGTGCTTGAAAAGGAAGAATTTGAGTAGAGAAATGTTGGTGGAATTTCAATTGAGGAATTGATTTGAGTGACATGCTTCTGGAGAGATGTGCATTTTGATGAGGCTAGGATGCTGCTGGAGATGGTGACACTAAATCAATCATTGGGTTGTAACCTCCCCTTCTATCCATTAATAAAGATTACTTCTTACTTTCCCACATATGTATCTGTATAGGCCCATGTGTTTCATATTATGAATTCTTATGTGATGTATACGGTTTATGTTTTATTGATTTAACTAAATAACTTGAATAAACATTTGTATTATTGTTTTCTTTTTTTGTTTAGTGTTCATTCTTGCAGGAAATATTTTTGGACATCTAGCTTGGATTTGAAGCTACAACAAAAGCGACAAAAGGAGAATAGGAAGAACTTGGACTCCAAGTAAGTTCTTTGATCTATTCTGTGTGTCTATTTATAGTTAGGAAAATTAGATGCAAAGTCTTTAACCTGTTGTTCTAGATGAGCACTATATCTAGGGAGGAATGTTTTATCTGTAATCCATAATTCTGCATAACACCTACCACACAGTTCCAGCTCATCCAGTGGATCATCATGCAACATATTAAGCTAGGGGGTCTATCAGACTGATGTTCTCTCATCTTGAGTGAATTTTATATGCAGGACACCATGCTAGAAGACACGTCTGAAGCTGCAAATACATGTTGATTAATCATGAGGAATCAAAGGGACATCAGTTTATCATAACATATCAAGATATAATAACAATGACGACTCCTCATATTTAGCCATACGGAGGTTGAAAACGAGATCATGTTCTATCTTCGAGAAGATACAAAGAAAGTAACATCAAAGAATGGCTTAAAATTTCCATGTCATCATGCAGTACATGTCATCAGTTTCATGTCATGAGTCATCATGTGCCACATAATTTTGTGGATTATGTAAATCATTATTTCGAATGTATTGTAAAGTGGAAGTCCAAAGGAAATGTACATAATGTAAAGAGACTTAGAGTTAAAAAGTCATAGGGAAGTAAAAAAGTCACGAGGGTGGTCCAAGAGTCATAAGGGAGGTGAAGAATCACTCCATTTGTTATGTATATACCCTCATTTTACAAGAAAAGGAATTTCCGCATTGGCTTATCCCATAAGGCATCAAAGAGACAAGTTATTTCTTTTGGGGAGCAAGTAGTGAAGTATTTCACACATTTATTCATTTGGTCTGATTTTGCAAAGGATTGTTTTGGGTTTAAGGAATTTTCTTGGAGGCACATTCAAACGACATTTTTGCAAAGGATTGTCTTAGGGTTTAATGAATTTTCTTGGAGGTATGTTCAAAGGAAATTTTTGCAAAGGATTGTTTTGGGTTTAAGGACTTTTCTTGGAGGTACATTTGTTGGCAATATTATGCAGAGTGTTGTCCTTGATGGCAACCATATGAATGAAGATGAAGACATGCGATCGTTGACATGTGTTGTCCTTGATGGCAAACCACCTGATGAAGTTATTCTTGACCTGATGGACTTGGTAAATGATGTAAATCTAATATGAAATGATGTTTGTTAGCAATATGATGTTGAGTGTTGTCCTTGAATGGCAACTTACTTGATGAAGTTGTGCTTGATAGACTATGTCTTGATGAACTAAATCTGTTGTATCTTCAGTGGGAACAGAATGTAATAATGGAAGATGGTCAGTATGTGTCAAAGCATGATGAAAAAGAGTATGTCTCAAGGCATACACGGATTTTTCTAGGGGAAGTCGCGTATGCACGCGGAAAAGAACGTTCCAAGTCGCGTATGGTAAAAAGCGCTCATAAAGTGCAAAACCAGGGGTAACCACCATGGTATTGACCCATTGTATTGGGTAATGATTCGTCTAAATGACCCCGTCCAGGAATACCATCGGAAGTAATGTAGTTTTGGGCTCATGGTATTGAAAAAAAGGGGATCATGGTATTGAAAAAGGGAGAACCTATATAAAGAGAAGAAATTCATTGTGAAAATCATGAGTGTGGGAGCAAGATGTCTGATCCTGAATGAAGACTTCTCTGTGAAGTATATCTGTATGGAAAGGGTAAAGGTTTGATAATAGATCTAAATCTATGATGCACCTATGAAGAAATGATGAAGCGGAATATCTAGATCTGAAATGTATTTGTATCTGCTAGATCTGTTTATGGAAGGCTTAGATCTGAGATGAGGCGAACATCTATCTGAAGTAAAAGGGTAAATCTGAACTGAATATCTGATTTGAAGAAGTATGTTTCTCTATAATGGTTGAATATCTATACGCTAGTTCGCCGCAGAGGAAGCGCGTATATACGCGGCTTCGCTGAAGAGAAAGCGTGTATGCGCAATGAAATGAGCTATGTAATCTATACAGAGGTATACGCTGGTTTGTGTGAACAGAAGCGCGTATATACGCGACATCAGAGAAAGGAAAGCGTGTATGCAAACTAGGGCTTGCTGAAGTCTGTGGTAAGAAATGTCTGATCTGTTCTGCTGGTTTAATGATATCTTTCAGTAAGTTATATGTATCTGTTTCATGGTTGACTGTGCTTAAAAGTATGGAAAGGGTCCAGTCTGAAAATATGATGAAACGTGGCCTGCAAGTTGTGTCCTAAAGGAAGCTTTGGATCCAGTGTGAAAATTGATGAAACGTGGTCCATATTGGTGTTGAGGGTTGTAGCCTTCAGTCAGGGGGTGGTAGCTCCCTTCCAGGTGAGGCTGGTAAACGAGGTCAGGGGGTCGTAGCTCCCTTCCAGGAGAGGCTGGTAAACGAGTCAGGGGGTTGGAGCTCCCTTCCAAGAGAGGCTGGTAAACGAGCGCAGGTGGGTGCCTGCGTGCTGGTAGAGTCTGCACCAGCACATATGTTGTAAGATGTTTTCTCTATAATAAGATATTGAAGGCTGAGCAACTGCAGCGGTGGTTTTCTCCCGACTTGGGTTTCCACCTAAAAATCCTGGTGTTCATGTGTGATGCTTTGTGTGATGGTTTATTCTGTTGTTACTACACATGTTTACTGTTAACTTAACATCAGATGAATGAATAGTGCAAATAACTAAGTTAATAAATATCTGCATATTTAGACCTCTGCTAATACGCGAGTTGTATGAAGGATATCCACGTATATACGCGAGTTTACTAAAGGAAAGTAGCGTATGGGTTCTAGAGAGTGAAAAAGTAAAAAGTTTTGAATATGCAGTAAATACTGATTCACCCCCCCTCTCAGTATTTTTTCCCAACAATTGGTATCAGAGCAGGTCCTTCTGCAGAAGCTTGATCGCTTGAAGGAGATCCGTCGCAATGGGAAGTCAAGAAGGAGTAATGTCTATAAAGCCACCTCTATTCAATAGAAGCAATCTGATATTCTGGAAGGTACGAACAAAAGCATATTTGCAAAGTCTTGGTGCGGATGTATGGGCAATCGTGGAAGAAGGCTATCAATATCCGACAAGTATTCCTACTGATGCAGCTGAAAGGAAGAAGTATGAAATCAATGCCAAAGCAGTGAATGTCTTATTAGGAAGCATGTCTGAATCATAATTTGCTAAAGTGATGCAGCTACATTCAGCAAAAGAAATATGGGACAAAATCATTCTGAGCTATGAAGGAGATACAAAGGTAAAAAGTGCAAAAATCCAAACTCTTAGAATTGAATATGAAAATTTGAAGATGCATAGTGATGAGAGTGTTGCCAGTTTCTTTCTTCGTCTGGATGATATTGTAAATCGAATGAGAAATTTGGGTGAAACCATAACTGATACTACTCTGGTGGAAAAGGTATTAAGATCCTTGACTTCAAAATTTGACTCTAAAGTTTCAGCTATTGAAGAAAGGCAAGATCTGCAAACTCTTACTATTGTTCAATTACATGGTATTCTGACTGCTTTTGAAATGAGACAAGGAGGTCCTTCTCAAATCAAAGAAGCTTCTTTTAAGGTATCTGCAAGAGGAAAAGAAAAGGAAGTTGTCAAAGAATCCAACTATATATCCGATGAAGAAGAAGCGAATTTCGTGAGAAAACTCCAACTAGGAACTGGAAGATTCAAAGGTAAGCTTCCTTTCAAATGTTTTGAGTGTGGAAAAGTTGGTCACTATGCTGCTAAATGTCCTTATAGAGAAAAACATGGTAAAGGGAAAAAATTTGAAAAGAGGAAGAGTTTTTATGCAAATGAAGATGATGATGAAGTGTCCAGTGAAGATGAAAAAGATTCTGACCATGATCTAAAAGTGCTCATGGCAAAGAAGCAAAAGAAGAAGGCTAATCGAAGCAAGAAATCATGTATAGCAGAAATTGAAGGAGATGAAACAGGTATTAATCGTTGTTCTTGTATTTTACTTAACTGTATGTGCAAGGGTTATGATAGTGGAAGTGACAGTATGGATATAGAAGTTTCTAACGAAGCTCTACAAGTGCTCATGGCAAAGAAGAAAAAGAAGAAGGCTACTCAAAGCAAGGAGATGTCTCAGAAAACTTGTATAGCAAAAAATGAAGAAGATGAATCAGATAGTGATTTGGGTCCTTGTAATACTCTTCGTTGTGCAAACAATAGTGAAGATAGTGAAAGTAAAGTTGTGGATCTAGAAGAAGCTATCAAGATCAAAGTTGAAGAACAACAAAAGGAAATTGATAAGAAATATTATATCTACAAAGAGATGATCTCTCAAATGAAAGAACAAATAGAAATGCTGAATGGATAGGTGGAAAAGTATCAAAGGTTTCATACTTATGCATCCAGTCGAATTAAAGAACTAGAAGCATAAATCAACGATCTAAATGCAGATCTCGAAAAATCAAGCAAGAAGAATGAAGGACTTGAAGCTACAATCATATCTCTGCAAGCAGATCTTGAAGCATCAAGTAAGAAGAATGAGGAACCTCTACAACCATTTGAAAAGGAAGGCCTTGAAGAAGAAATCATCTCTCTCAAAGAAGATCTGGAAAAATCAAATAAGAAGAATGAAGAGCTGCAACAAACATGTGAAGAAAACAAAAATTGGTTGAAAGAAGAGATTCTAAATCTGAAGGATCAAGTAGAAGATGGAAGAAGGAAAGAAGAAAGCTTGGCGAAGCAATGTCAAGCCTTGGAGGTTGAGGTAAACATTCTCAAAGGTAAATTAGAAGAAAAGGTTAAACTTTTGAGGTTTCAAGATAGTACTAACATTTTGGACAATATTATGAGTAATCAAAGGTCTCCTGCTATCAAACTTGGTCTTGGTTTCCATGAAGCTGTTAAAGGAGAATCTAGCTCACAAGGAAGTGCTAAAAATTCAGAGGATGTCAATGCAAAACCTGAAGTGTTGAAAGAAACAAAAGGTCAACCAACAATGATGAAATCTCAAAGGAAATCAGTCAATAAAGTTGAATGCTTTAAATGTCATAACTATGGGCATGTTGCAGCAAATTGCAGGAGCAGATCATTTCAGCCTCAATCAAACAATTCCTACATAGAAAGGTACTCTGGTTTCTTCAAGAGATATTGTTTTTCATGTAACAAGTATGGACATAAAGAAACTAATTGTAAAAGGAGGAAGATTAGAAATACTCATTATGATTCTTATGCTTATTTCTCTGGACACATGAGATGTTATTCTTGTAACAAGTATGGACATGTAGAAAAAGAATGCAGGTTGAACAGATATGAGAAATTGGATAACTTCCAGCACACAAATAGAAAGTTCAAACAAATCTGGAAAAAGATGGAAGACCGATCAGAAACATAGGGAATTCTGACCCTACTGCAGTCATCCGCTTCTGAAGCTGACTTTTCTTATTGACTGCAGGAATGATGTGGGATACATTATGAGATTTAGTAATGTATCATCACAGGGGGAGCAATGCATGATGACTCTCATGGTTGATTTGATTACTCTGGTTATGTTTACTTCTGACAGCGCATCTGATGTGGAAAAGACAGGTACAGGAGGTACAAGCTCAGGAGGAGATGAAGGAAGATGAAAAATTTCTATGCTTCACTTTCCATACGCGGGTTCGATGAACAAAAGTCGCGTATACACGCGAGTTCCAGCAGACACAGTCGCGTATGCATTGATGATAAGAGAATTTATATGATAGCTGAAGATCTGGAGCAGAGGTTCAGGGGGAGCATCAGTCTGATTGTTAATAACTGTATTATTGACTCTGTATCAGCTTAGTTTCTCAGTTCTAAATAATGATGATATGATACATGGTTTCTTATGTTGAATATTATGGATGAGTCCTGTTTGCTGAAGAGTTTTCGTTGCTGAGATGAAAGTCTTATAATTCGGAGATAAGGAAATTTCATGCAGAGATTGTGGCTGATGACTTGCTGATGAAAGTATTCAGGTTGCACAAGTTAAGGAGGAGCACTGGTTCAGGGGGAGCAGCAGGTTGAATACTAATGATTGCACTGTTTGCACTATGACTGCTTATTCTTTGGTTATTGAAATACTCATGCTTAAATGATGATGACTTGGTACATGATTTATTATGATGAGATTTTGAGCCTTGTTTTCTGAAAAGTATCTTTTGTGCTCACACATGGATGAATTAGAAGTCTTATGATTCATAGATAAGAATAGATCATGCAGGGTTTGTTACTATGGTTGAGATCTTTTCCCTACATATGTTACTTCATGTTAAATCTTAAAGATCATGGTGATATTGGATCACATGGATGATTGACACATAGTTGAAAATGTTGTTCTGGTATGATAATCTCTCTTGGAAAGATTGTATTGATGCTACAAAGAATCTGAAGGCTTGGTTACTAATGGGCTTATGCTACAACCGGTGGATGACGCTTGAAGACACAACTACACTGTTCTATCTATCTGTAGTCCAGGGAAGCATTCAAATATCTCAGAAAGAAGTTGAACACTGGCTTTTTCTCACAGAGGATGAGATCTGGTTAAAATTTAGAAGATGGCATTGGATACGCGGATTTCCTGAAACACAGTCGCGTATATACGCGAGTTCATGCACAGAAAACTGCGTATGTCTGATTGCTGACATTTTTCTGTTTGAGAGTCAGCTCTCTTCAGCACAGCTGCAGTGCTGTTTGATATCTCTGATACTGTTTGGTATCTCTGGTGGTGTTCCAGTTCTCATAATTCTATTTCTAATGTTTTGATAAAGATGCCTTGATGATTTGTTGGTGAAAGTGTTCAGGATGCACAAACTAAGGGGGAGGCTTAGTCATATGAAAAGGATGCTTGGATGCACATTTTCAGGGGGAGCATTAGCTTTGCTGAGTATAATGCATTGTTGGCATTATGATGGTTCTAAAATATGTTCTTTTTCTTGAAGTCTTTCTGGTGTTGGTCATAATTGGTCATATTTGTAATTTGATGAATAGGTCTTGTTGAGACCCATGATGTAAAATTGTAATTTTTCAGTCATGTAAGGACTTGTCAAATTTGTAAACCCACTTGGTTGGGTAGCTGAGTCAAATATTGTAAACCCACTTGATTGGGTAGCTGAGTAAAATTTGTAAACCCACTTGGTTGGGTAGTTGAGTCTCTTATGTAAATCCACTTGGATGGATCCTTGATGTAAGTGTAAGTCATTGGTGATAGGAACTTCATAGAGTTATATACTTCATTGAAAAATATGTTTGAAGATTCAGCATGAACTCAGGGGGAGCTTGATCACTTCAGTATATATCAGATCTGCAGAACGCTTCTTCCACATGCAGAGAACAGAAGGAGAGTATGTTGGTTTTGATCCACCCTTTTCCCTTGATGTCAAAGGGGGAGAGTGACATGGGTGGTGTTTGAATGAAGAAAAAGAATGGTGTCAAAAATGGAGAGAGTGACATGGTGTCATTGTATTCTTAATGTACCCATCTGTTGTGGTAACCAAACACCATCATGGTTGCCATCAAGTCCAAAGGGGGAGATTGTTGGCAATATAATGCAGAGTGTTGTCCTTGATGGAAACCATCTGAATGAAGATGAAGACATGCGATCGTTGACATGTGTTGTCCTTGATGGCAAACCACCTGATGAAGTTATTCTTGACCTGATGGACTTGGTAAATGATGTAAATCTGATATGAAATGATGTTTGTTAGCAATATGATGTTGAGTGTTGTCCTTGAATGGCAACTTACTTGGTGGTGTGCTTGATAGTATGTCTTGATGAAGCTCAATCACATTTGTATCTTTAGTGGAGCTGATGTAATAATGGAAGATGGTCGATTATGTGTCAAAGCATGATGAAAGAGTATGTCTGGGCATACCTTGATTTGTCTAGAAGTCGCGTATGCTACACGAAAAGAACGTTCCAAGTCGCGTATGGGCAAAAGCGCTCATAAAGTGCAAAACCCGGGGTAACCACCATGGTATTGACCCATTGTATTGGGTAATGATTCGTCTAAATGACCCCGTCCAGGAATACCATCGGAAGTAATGTAGTTTTGGGCTCATGGTATTGTTTTGGCTCATGGTATTGAAAAAAAGGGGCTCATGGTATTGAAAAAGGGAGAACCTATATAAAGAGAAGAAATTCATTGTGAAAATCATGAGTGTGGGAGCAAGATGTCTGATCCTGAATGAAGACTTCTCTGTGAAGTATATCTGTATGGAAAGGGTAAAGGTTTGATAATAGATCTGAATCTATGATGCACCTATGAAGAAATGATGAAGCGGAATATCTAGATATGAAATGTATTTGTATCTGCTAGATCTGTTTATGGAAGGCTTAGATCTGAGATGAGGCGAACATCTATCTGAAGTAAAAGGGTAAATCTGAACTAAATATCTGATCTGAAGAAGTATGCTGCTCTATAATGGTTGAAGATCTATATGCTAGTTCGCCGCAGAGGAAGCGCGTATATACGCGGCTTCGCTGAAGAGAAAGCGCGTATGCGCAATGAAATGAGCTCTGTAATATGTACAGAGGTATACGCTGGTTTGTGTGAACGGAAGCGCGTATATACGCGACATTAGTGAAAGGAAAGCGCGTATGCAAACTAGGGTTTGCTGAAGTCTGTGGTAAGAAATGTCTGATCTGTTCTGCTGGTTTACTGATATCTGTCAGTGAGTTATATGTATATGTTTCATGGTTGACTGTGCTTAAATGTATGGAAAGGGTCCAGTCTGAAAATATGATGAGATGTGGCCTGCAAGTTGTGTCCTAAAGGAAGCTTTGGATCCGGTGTGAAAATTGATGAAACGTGGTCCATAGAGGTGCTGAGGGTTGTAGCCTTGATCAAATTCGTGGCTCCTTCGGTTATTTGGTAAACGGTCGAAATTCGTAGCTCCCTTCCGGGGGAGAGGCCCGAGTAGGGTAGAGTTTGAGGCTCCCCCTTCCGGGAAGGGGTAGTAAACGAGCGTAGGTGGGTGCCTGCGTGCTGGTAGGAGTCTGCACTAGCACATATGTTGTAATATGTTTTCTCTATAATAAAATATTGAAGGCTGAGCAACTGCAGCGGTGGTTTTCTCCCGACTTGGTTTTCCACCTAAAAATCCTGGTGTTCATGTGTGATGCTTTGTGTGATGGTTTATTCTGTTGTTACTACACATGTTTACTGTTAACTTAACATCAGATGAATGAATAGTGCAAAGAACTAAGTTAATAAATATCTGCATATTTAGACCTCTGCTAATACGCGAGTTGTATGAAGGATATCCGCGTATATATGCGAGTTTACTAAAGGAAAGTAGCATATGGGTTCTAGAGAGTGAAAAAGTAAAAAGTTTTGAATATGCTGTAAATACTGATTCACCCCCCCCTCTCAGTATTTTTCCCAACAACATTCAAAGGACATTTCTTGGAGGTATGTGATACATTTTTTGGATGTTTTTTGGGCTTCAATTTATTTTAAGGTATTTTTTTTTTAGAGGTTTTGGGCTTAATTGTCATTGTTTGTTTTTAAGGTATTTTGTTTTTAGAAGTTTTGGGCTTAATTTTCATTTCTTTGTTTTTAAGTGTTTTGTTTTTAGATGTTTTGGGCTTAATTTTCAAAGGACATTTTTTTGGATGTATTTTGTTTTTAGAGGTTTTTGGGCTTAATTTCCAAAAGACATTTTTTGGTTTGAAGGTATTTAGTTTTTAGAAGTTTTGGGCTTAATTTTCATTGTTTTTAGAGGTTTTGGGCTTAATTTTCAAAGGAAATTTTTTTGAATGTATTTTGTTTTGAGAGGTATTTGGGCTTAATTTCCAAAAGACATTTTTTTGACTTAATTTCGAAAGGAATATTTTTAGGCTTAATATTCAAAGGACATTTTTTGGAGGTATTTTTTAAAATGATATATTTTTATAGGGTTTTTGGAAGTATTTTTTAAAGTGGATTTTTTTAAGAAATTGTAATTAATTTTCAATGGACATTTTTTGGAGGTATTTTTTGAAGTGACATTTTTTTAGAGTATGTGTTTTCGGTTGAAGAAAATATTTTATAACAATTTTTTAAAATGAGTTTTTTTCTAACTTTTTAAATGACATGTTTTTGCAGGACTTGGAAGGAAATATTTTGAGCTTCATTTCATTTTTATAAGACATTTTCTTCTCAAATTTTTTAAAGTAAGTGTTTTGGATTGAAGTATGTATTTTTTTCAAAATTTTTAAAATGAGTTTTTTTTTTTTAAATTAAATCTTTTGTAATGTTTTTTTAAATTGAATTTTTGTCTAAATTTTTTAAGGAATTTTTTTGAACTTCATACTCTACTATCATGGGAAATTGAAGTAATTGTGCTAGAAAATATGATCGAACAAGAGACCTTGAGGAACGTAGAGAACAGGGGAGAGAATCTCGCAAAAGAAAGAGAGAAGCACTCTCAAATATTGAAAGGGAAAATCAACCTCAACTAGAAGTTGAAGCAGGTATGTAAATGTAAATATTATGAATTTGATATTTAAAATTTTACTAGTGTAAAATGTGTTCAAGCTTAATTTTTATTTCATGAACTAATTTGAAAAATATTTTGCAATGTAAACAGAGAGAGATATTCCTCAAAATATTGATGACGAGATACAAAATTTTGAAAGATAAAGTGAAAGAGATATTGAACCAATGATTGAAGATGGTGAAAATGTTGAAAGGAATTCAAGTGAAGGGTGAAACACACTGTGTGTGTGTGTGTCTATATATATATATATATATATATATATATATATATATATATATATATATATATATATATATATGCACGTATTATTGAAATTATTCATATTTATTAATTTATTTATTTATTGAATATGTAAACTTATTATGTACTATTCACTCGAATATGTATAGATGAAATCAATGTCGATGATGAGATGTTAGAAAATGTTGACACTCACACATATGAAGATAAAAGAGCTGACCATGTTATATGATATCATGTTAAACACATTTCGATACGTAATTCATAAAGGAAAATGTGACAGTTCAATCCCAAATGTTGAAAGGTATCCTATCATTAAGGAAATTAAAAGAAGCTACAACTTTATTGGTTATTCGAAAATCAACAAAAGATAAAAAAAATGAAGGAAAATGTGATACAAAATATAAATAGTGCTATAAATTCAATTAGAAGATCTAGACAGAAAAATGTTTCAGTTGTACGTAGAGAAATACATATGGCAGTGGTTTCATCAAGTACTAAAGAGAATCACTTGGTAAAATCTATGGAAGAAGCATTAGGAACCTCACGAAAAAATTTGCATAAACATCGGAAATTTTAGTTGCAAATAGATGTAAATGATAAAATTGCTTGTTGGAGAGCTATTTGTAGGGAACCATACAAATATAGAATTGCAGAAAATGTTAAAAAAACTATATATGAATATTGGAAGAAAAATTCACGTGTTTCGCCAAATGCAAGGGATGTGATGCGAAGAAGAATAGGACGAAATCAGTATGAATAACATGAAAAAAAATTCTTGGACACCACTCAGATAGAGTTTTTCAACAAGTTCAAAGAATAGAATCATGAAATTCATGTCTCAATTAGTGATTTTGTTCAACAAAAACCATGGTATGTAAAACCTATCATCGTATGCGACATTTGTTGTTGTCGTTATCATGTGGAATTTCAGTTATATTATGTCACATTCCTTAATTTTGGTAGAAAATTTTGGAAAGATTCACCTCCTCCTTCCATTATCCGTGATTTCATATTTGAAATTCTATGTGAAAGAGAAAACGATGAATTATTTTACGAAAAGAAATGTGTTGGTGGTAAAAAATGCGATGATTGTGGAAATTTGATGAAATTTAAAAAACAATATCGTACTAATATAAATGATCAATCATTTTCCAAAATGAAAGTGAAATGGAAGAGATATGAATATATCCATACATCGATTCAAGGTTCAAATAGTGCTAAAAGAATTGAATTACAAGAAGAAGAAATTTTTGTGATAGATTTTTTGAGAAAGTTTGAGGCAGAAATTTATAAATACACCAAGAATTACCATAGAGCTCGATGGAAAGACTTGCAATTCAAAAAAAACCGTGAAGTTTTTCCACCAAGGACCATTTTCTCAGTAATTGATTTTGCAAAAAACTACACATTTGTTCCACAAAAATAAATTCAGAGTGAATACTATCATTCTGACCAAGTCTCCATGCTCGTCCATATTCTATATAGACATGCCAAACAAAACGTCAATCATATAGAAAGCACTAGTGAAAATTGGCATGTTATTAAAGAATATCACTTTTATATCAGTGACGATTCTACACATGATACATATTTTGTACAACACTGTTATTAAAGAGTTATGACTCCTTGAAAATTCATGGAATAAAATTCAATGAGCATTGGATATGGTCAGATGGAGGCGCAGGTCAATTCAAATCTTCACGATCATTCTTTTAGTTGTGTTGTCTTCATAAGAAAACTTGCATTAAACATTTTTGGAATTTATTTGAGACTGAACATGGAAAATGAGAACATGACGGTGCAGGGGCATGCATAAAATGAGCACTTAGAAGATATCAAATGAACCCCTCGACAAATTGTTTCGGGGAAAATCACCCTAGAGGTTTGTTGGGTTTAAACCTCCACAGAGCAGGGCATGATACTTAAGAAGGACTCACACAACCATACATGTTCATGAAAAACTAAATAGAGTAGATCGAGGAAGTTACCCGTAGGTCCCGCGGGGTCCAAACCCCCAACAACTGTCCTTCCTTCTTAACATGAAAGACAAGAAGAAACAAGCACGAAGAACTGGTTGTACAGCATATATCTACCCTAGATGTTAGTGAAATCCAAATGAAACATTAAATAAACCATAATGAATGCTTAAATAACAATTTTCTCATATATGTAAGCAGACACTAACACGTATATTTCGGGAACAAGATGGTACTTCTGTATTATAAATAGCATGTACAGAAATAACGAGTGGAGAGATCACCTGAATCCTTCCATGATCTTCGAGCAGACCGTCGTCCGGATCCGTCCCGCCCTTGCCTCGCTAAGACTCCTTCCAAACTGGTGCATACGAGATGACATATAGGGAGATGAGCATCTCAAGGAAACAAGGGTTTCCTGTAATGGACTGGGAAAGTGCAGGAGGCACGGGGAATCAGACTTGGATAGGGAATACCAACAGAGTATAATATCAATAAATTCTCTCTCTCCCTTAGGCCATACACATGAGGTGCTTTTATACTTCCTCAAAGTAGTTTCAACAGTTGGAAACAGTTGGCCACGTGCTGGGGTGGTTGAACTACCAGAGTAACCATCAACCCAGCCCAAAAATAGGGAATTTTTATATATTTTTTAATGATTTTAATGGCATACGCGGGAAAGTGCATGTGGACTCGCGTATACACGCGGAAATGTCTGGGCATAACCGCGTATGAGGATTTTTACACTGTTTTTTAGTGAATTTTTCCAATTCTGTAGGAATGGGTGCCCAAAGCCATAAAAGCAATCATGAATCATATGAAGGTGAGAAATGATGCTATAACACAAACCGACTTGTGCACACTAAAGAAGTTTTTCAATGGTGCATCACTACTCTAAGACATGATACTAACCGATCAAGGGAAGTGCGAAGGTACATTCAATTTAACTTTTATTTGATATCCAATTTTAAACAGTGTACATTTATCACAATGATTATCTTTGATGGTATTTTGATATCATATTTCCATTCTTCTTTGAATTTTCCATATATAGGTTTTTTTAGCACATTGGGATCGAAGATGTAGATAGATCAATTGGAAATGATGTTGAAACAATAAAAGGGACTTGAAAATTACATTCAATTAAAACAAATTTGTCCACAAATGTGTTTGCATTGGATAAAAGAAAATATTCTTGTTTTTGTCATTTTTGCATAGGCAACAAAGAATCCAATGATGTTTGTGAAAAAAAAATGTATGTAAAAGATTGGAAACATACATAGCTAAATACAAAGGGGAAAATGTCCATTGCAATGTTTGAAGAAATGCAATCAGAGGAGACTACAATATCATTTGATGATGATCAAGTTTCTGATCATGTTAGACAAGTTAACATTTGAATTGCTTTCAAATGATACAGATCTAGAAATAGATACTAAAATTATTTTAAAGTTAATTTTTCATGTTAATTATGATCTAAATTTAAATACATAAGTTTTTTAAGTTTGTTTTATTGTGCGGGAGATGTTCTTTCTATAATCGCACCTACTGAAAATGATGAAAATGTGAAGTATTATTTGATGCATTGCACTGAACGAAAGATGAAATTATTAGAAAACTATAATTATCACGGGTTTCCATACTGAAAGATTATTTTTTTAGACAAACTAATCAAATTGGGGATTTTGTTTACTTTGAAGACTATGAACCTAATGTCATAAGTTGTCAATATAGTCACTTAGTGTGTGTAGCACGCATAAAGTTGATAGAGGTTCAATCAAAGAAAAAAATGAAAATTAAGAAATGGAAAATTTCAAAATCCGATCATGAACAGACCATTGAAGATGGCATTCCATTTGAATTTTTTTGATTGAACTGCCCAAAAATTTCTTCTCTTTGGATTCATGACTTAGAACTTCCAGAAGTCAACTAGAAAATGAGCTGCATGTGCAAGTGTTTGCACATGTACATTGTTTTGGTACATGCACACTAGTATCAACTGAAAGTAGCTTTTATATACATGCGTGGATGAAAAATGTTGCATGTATTGGATATATATATGTTCTATAATGAAATTCGCTGAAAGTAGCTTTTCTATGTGCATTGATGAAAATTTTTGCAAGTACTAGATATATATGTTCTAGAAGTATTGGATATATATATCTATATATATATATATATATATATATATATATATATATATATATATATATATATATATATATGTTCTAGAATGAAATTAATTGAAAGTAGCTTTTCTATGTGCATTAATGAAAAATGCTGCAAGTACTGGATATATATGTTCTAGAATGCAATTAACTGAAAGTATTTTTTCTATGTGCATTGATGAAAAATTTTGCATGTACTAGATATATACATGTTCTAGGAAATTAACTGAAAGTAGATTTTCTATGTGCATTGATGAAAAATGTTGCACATATTGGATATATATATGTTCTAGAATGCAATTAACTATTCAAGTAGTTTTACTATGTGCATTGATGAAAAATGTTGCACGTACTGGATATATATACATTATAGAATGCATTTTTAAAATTTTATGATTGTTCGACACATCTAACAAGACCTAGAATCTTATGATTGTTTATATATATATATATATATATAGTACTTCAATCGTTTTAACATATATATTCAAATATGTGTAACATCATTTGTACATGTACATATATTCATGTGATTTTTTTTTTGTTTGGAAAATGACAACTTGAATTTAAAAAAAAAAAAAACATAATATTATAATCACATGCCAATTGTAGTTCAATTATGCAATAAAAACAAAACATTGTATCACATGCCAAATGTGGAACCATCCAAAACTTAAGTTTTAATTCAACAAAAAATTATAGATCACAACATTACTTCACATGCCAATTGTAGTTCAACCATCCAAAACTTAAGTTTAAAAAAAAAAAAATTATAACACAACATTACTTCACATGCCAAATGTAGTTCAACCATCCAAAACTTGAGTTTTAAAATAAAAAAACATTATATCACAACATTACTTCACATGCCAATTGTAGTTCAACTATCCAATAAAAAAAAACATTATATCACATGCCAAATGTAGTTCAACCATCCAAAACTTAAGTTTTAAAAACAAAACATTAATATAGATCACAACATTACTTCACATGCCAAATGTGGTACAACCGTCCAAAACTTAAGTTTAAAAAAAAATAAAAATTATAACACAACATTACTTCATATGCCAAATGTAGTTCAACCATATAAAAAATTGAGTTTAAAAAAAAAAAACATTATATCACAACATTACTTCACATGCCCATTGTAATTAAACTATCTAATAAAAACAAAACATTATATCACATGTCAAATGTAGTTCAACCATCCAAAACATAAGCTTTAAAAACAAAACAAATTATAACACGACATTACTTCACATGCCAAATGTAGTTCAACCATCCAAAACATAAGTTTTAAAAACAAAATATTATAGATCACAAGTTTCAAGTATCAAGTAACATTACTTCACATGCCAAATGTAGTTCAAACACAACACATTAAAAACAAAACAAATTATAACACAACATTACTTCACATCACATACCAAATGTAGTTCAACCATCCAAAACTTGAGTTTTAGGAACCAAAAAAATTATATAACACTATAACATTAATTCACATGCCAAATGTAGTTCAACCATCCAAAACTTAAGTTTTAAATTAATTATATATCACATTCACATGTACCAAATGTAGTTCACATAAAATATGTCCAAAATTTGTAGATCTTACAAGTATCAAGTATCAAGTATCAAGTTATATATGACTGCGTCTAGTTAAGACTATATATAAAAAAGTAAATTTAAGACTAAATCTATTGAAAATACAATGTTGCACGTGTGCATGTGCATCATCCATCAAATACAGATGGATGTAGTGTTTCTCCCAACAAATTCGTGATCCTTGAGCTATCCTACGAAGCATGGGGAAGGTGTACACAATGTGTACAAACATTAAAATTTAATGTTTTAAAATTGAGTGAGAATATATAGAACTTCATGTAAAAAAAAAATGTAAAAAAAATCCTGTAATACCTCGTGAGGTTCCCTCTCCATTTGTTGCTCTTCCAGTAAAACTTCCCCCACAGGAACATCTTCAATGGTAAACTGTACTGTGTATATATATATATATATATATATATTAAAAGTTTTCAAATGAAAACGCATATATAAACTTATTTTCAATAATATTAAAAAAAAGGTTAGACAACTTGTTCAAATGGTTGAAATGGTGTGGATGTTACTATCTCCATCGGTAGAGTCCGTGGAGAAAATATATCCTCTATAGGAACCTAAAATTCAAAAAAATTAAAAGTATGAAATAACTCAAGATCAAGATCTCAATTTATAATAAAACTTTTAAACTTCAATTTATAAATTATAACTTAAAAACATATATTTAAGTGAAAAATTGAATACTTCTGCTGGTGAATTTGGAACATATCCTAAGAGAGGCTCCAAAAGAAAATCTTCAAAAACCTAAAATTCAAAAAAATTAAAAGAATTCAAAATCTCTAGATCTCAATTTATAATAAAAATTTTAAACTTCAATTTATAACTTATAACTTAAAAACATACATATATTTAAGTGAGAAATTGAAAAATTGTGTTGGTGGATTTGGCACATCTCTTAAGAGTGGCTCGGAAAGAAAATATCCAAAAAACTAAAATTCAAAAAATTTAAAATAACTCAAGATCTAGATATATGTCATTTTTTAATGGAACTTTTTGAGGTGGAATATGTTGAGTCATAAAAAGGTACCTTTTGAACACCTAATTAGCCTACATTCATTATCAATCCGGGAACAATTTTTTATTTCAAGAGTGTACTCTATCTGAGGCTGCAATTAACTAAGAGTAATGCTATGAAGATGTAGTACAGAATGTTGAATACAAGAGTAAACGGATGCTTGTAAAGAAATCTAATTACAGTAACATAAATGGAAATGCTCTGAAATCTTAACTACATCAATATGCAAACCATCGATTAGGGATATAGTAGCAGTAACTCTTTCCCTTAGAAATCGATGCAACTGAAATCACACTGAGGCAAGATAACCAATCTGGGAACTTGGAAGCAGTAACCAGTGTTCTCTACAGTTGGTGGTCTTGTTCTTAAAGCAATAGAAATGAAATCAAACTCAAATTAATTGCTGATAAAAATAATTGAAAGGAACTTCCTCTAATGACAAAATCTGGAAAGGAATAGTAGCTTGTAATTCCTATGCATAACAATTGTAACCCATCTATCTGCTAATCTAAAACTATGAATCAGAAATGAACAATAAACAGAAATGGAACAACAACATAAATTGAACAACAATTATAAAATTAACTAATCTCAATACTTCAACCCTGTCGACAGACAATACCATGAAACAATCAATCATAAAGAATCGTAAACTAATAGAACAACAACTTAGAATTGAATATAGAACAACAAAGATTTATAAGGATGGCAAGGTAAATAAATAGTGAATGCACTTCTTGAAAATGATAAAATAGCAATGCAATTCGCTAATGCTCACAATGAATCTGTATTCAATCCAACAACAGTCAATCAACTTTGCAATCGTAATAAAATTTAAACACAACTTCACACAATAGTAAGAAAATATTAGAAATATAAACAACAAGGTAATTCCACCAGAGTCGGGCCCTTAGCGCCAGTTAAATACTGCTGGGCTGCTTCAGAACTTAAGAGATGAAGCGAAACGTGTCTTTGATATTAATCGAACATAAAATATTACAGAGACTGCTCTCTTAAAGCCGAGAGTCAATAAAGACAATATTACAGAGGAAATGTTTGAATATAAGAATTTTCGACCTCTTGATCACTAAAGGACGTTGCTTTATATATCAGACCCTCACGGACAAGACGAGGAATAAGATGAGTTTGAACAACGATCCCTCAGGATCGAAGGATCCTGAGGATCCTGAGGGATTCGCTTCCCTTCATTTAGTTATCATCTTGGTTTACTTTGACCGAAGCCAAGCTATCCCCTGCCTTTTCTTAGCAATGCGTTTGGATTTCCTTGTCCTAGGCAGGATGTGGTTTAACGCTAGAGGAACAACAGTTGCATTCATCTCAGCCTCGCCTTTGGTACAGCTATCCACTTCGTCCAATTCCTTTTTCACAGCCCAACATACCCCCCTGCTTAATATTTTTCATGTCCTCATGAAAAATATAGTTCACATGGAGAGTAGTTAAAGAATAAGCCGGATAAGATTTGTTATCAAAAGGCCTAAAACCATGTAGTGCAGCTAATTCCTCAAAAACAGCTCTGTCTGTCCTTCGGGGACTTCGTAAATGGCTTTGTAGTCTAAAGCAGGATACCATGCAATGGGGCTTCGGAACCTACATCCTAGCCAGAATGGTCCTTCTTTTAAAATGAGATGACTATAGGAAACCAAGCAGTCTACAGCTAGCCCAAAGTTTTTTTAATTAAATGGTTCTCTATTTTTCACATTCTAATTGGAAATTCTCCACCAGACCTTAGCTGCTATATAATCCTGGTTTCTAATGGATAAGAAATAATTTTTCCCATTTAAGATTATCGATTTTTGGATAGGCCCCAAAGCTCGGATAACACCTTTCTTTGTCATCAAACTTTTCTACCTAGCCCAAAATTGAAGTGGGTTCTGAGGTTCACTCCTAACCCACAAATCTAATTCATTTTCCTGCCTTTGAAAAGCATTGTAGGCTTTAAGCCAATTTAATTGATTTACAGCAAAGGAAATAAATGCCTGATGTTGGACATCTCCCACAAAAGGGCTAGGATTTGATTCACAATCGTTTTCAAGTATTAGATTATGTAAATAACATTCACACAAAAGGCGTTGTACTTTGATCCCATAAAGTTTGCAGCATGATACAAAGTCATCTATAGTTTTTAGCTCTATGGATTTCCCTGCCGTAACTGCCTTAATATTTAGCTATAAATATATTTCTAGTAAAAATAAAGCATAGTTTTTGGCAGGGCATCTACAGGCTAATACATCACTGTACAATGAGATGAGAGTGTCCATTCGATTGTAGGCTAGTTTTAATTGGTTCATTACCTTGTCAGCCTTTTCCTCTGCTTTTCGACATTTTTCGTGAGCTTCAGCTTCTGCTTCATGGATAATCTTCATCTGTTGATGCAACTGCTGATATATCTTCCTAGGGACAGTGTCTTCTCCCAACCTTTTCCTTTCTATTCGTGCCTGTGCCAACTCCTCTTGGAGTCTGGCTAGTGTCAGGTCACTAAAAGTATGCTGACTACTAGCTTGCATGTTTTCACTTGAAGTGGGTCCTTTTGGAACAACTTGTGTTGGAATAGCTGTTTGTTGTTCCATATCTCCATAATTAGGCTCAGGCATGGCTTCTGCAACTTGGGGGTTCCTATTAGCATTCACTTTTATCTTTTTAGAAATTTTCTTGGTAGCTATGCTTCTTCTCTTGGGGGCTTGCTTAGGCATTTGTTTCATTCTTAGAACCCTAATGGTTTGCCTGAGCTGTTCCACGAGTCTGTGAAGATTCATTCGTTCCCTCTGAAGCTTTTCAATCTCAGTTACTTTCCTCCTCTTTTTTAATGGAACAGTTGTTCCTTTATCTGAACCTGTTTGCTCAACAAGGTTTTGGTCCATATCAGCCGTGCCTTCAGTTAGGTTCTCTTCTTGGTCTTCTGCTTGGGGTTCTTCTTCAACATTCATATGCCCTTGGTTAAATTTTTCGGGAATCATACCCTCAGTTGACTCTGCAATCCCCTGAGGGCTTTCAGGTTGAGATATTGCTTCGGTGTTCTCTTTTTCTTGTTCATGCCTTTCAGGGGAAGCAACCCTAGCTTCGCTAGGGTTTACTGTTTCATCCATCATTTCTTCAGTTGTTTCTTTGTTGATAGCAGAGTGCTCTAGTAACTAATTAATATCAATGTTAAGGTCCAAAGGGCTATGAGGCTGCACATAGTCACTCATATTGGCCATAACTTGGGCCAATTGGTCTTCCTGTAAAGGGCTTATAGTAGCATTTTCGGGAAGCTCTGTTCCTTCTTTGTTGCTGCTATGATTATCTTTGTCCTCCTCACAGGTATGATAGCTTCCTTCTTCCTCATCCGAATATCAAATTTCTCCTTCAATTTCCTCTTCCTCAGTATTTCCTTCCTCTGCACTGGATTGTTTCTCACCACTGGTGTGGTGACATATTTCTTCTTCATTCGAGTAGCGAATTTCTCCTTCCATTTCCTCTTCTTCATCAGTACAAGGACTTCCTCCCTCCAATTGTGGAGGTTGTTCATCCTCTGAGCTATGAAATTCCAAGGGATGGCTACTGCTTCCCGGAAGTCCTTCCATCATACCCCTACTTCGTTTTGAATGGAGGGACTACCTATGAATTGATGGCTCAGCTATTGAGCCAGTCATTCCTTTCCATTTCTGGGTAGGTAAGGCTAACCCTCCATCAATGGAGAATATCAACTCTTGCCAGTTGGTCTGTTGTGGATGAGACTACGACTCACTATCAATCTGATTAGGCAATGGTGGCTGACCACCATGTCTATGTGCTGAGCTTTTCTTATATTATGGGCAATATCATGCAGTAAGGAATTTAAAAATGTAGGAAAATTTACAATGCATTTCTTCTTTAATACAGCTAGTAACTTAAGGTGGCGAGGTCTTACCACGTCTTTCCTTCCATCGCACGTTATATAGGCTTGCACTATCTTGGCCAATTCCATCCATGGTTCTCCCAATGATGCTGGCTGAAATCCTTTGCCTTTGACAACCAATGTCTATCCGTCATCCTGAAAAATTTTCATGGCTTCTCGAAGCCTGAGCTTCTTCTGAGTCCATATAGTTCCTTGTGCTGGTATGCTAGACACCTCTGCAATTATTTCATCAGATACAACTATCTGTCTTCCTCTAACCATGGAGAATCCTTCTTACAAGTTCTGTAAAAATTCGATGGCCACTGCTACATGGGGTTGTTGCATTCTCGTGAAATATGTAATCCATCCTAATCTTTCCAAAATCTCTCATGTAGCATCAGAAAAAACTAGCACCTGCGGCTCACTGCGAATTGGTCATCCTCCCATCATCTCTACACATTGTTAGTTCTTTCCAAACACAAAATGATTGCAATGGAACGACACAACATGGTGAATTGGAATAATGTCGTGAAATTTTTGTTATTCCCTAGAATGCAGGGATTTTGTTCGCATACAGGTAAATAAATATCGGGATTTGATCTGCATGCAGACATCCCCACCCCCCTGAAGGATGATAGGTCATCCTCGACCGTCAATTGAGAGAGGCAAGTGTGGCACAACAGTAGTACAGTAGGAAAAAGTAGGCATAATTATAATACATTCAATCAAATTATAGCAATTACTGAAATCAATGCGTGTGATAAATCGTTAATAGATATAAAATCGTTTGTAATGATTCAAATATAAGGAGAAGGGACAACTTAAGATAAACATAAGTACAGATGCATTTATTACCCACTTCAAACTAATATGATCGATTTATAGTGATTTTCATGTATAATAGGTTCGAAATCAAAGGTTAAGGATTCATACTTTCATTTGATATTTAAATAAAGATATAGGAAAAATGTTTAATATGACTATTGATTTGTATAAATGTGACTCCAATACCATCAGCAGAGCTCTGTTGCCCACAGGTGTCCATAACCTTGACAAATTTTCTTTCTCACCCTTGGAACCATTGTCCTTTATTTATGCTAAGGAAGTGCTTTTTGAATGTCATAACGGAGGCCATTGTGCTAGCTTGGTGACCAGATAAATCATAATGCCATTCACTGGGAAGAATTGAAAAGTGGGAAGGTCGGCTCGTGATGAGACCTCCTGTTCCAAGGACTTCTTAATTTTTTCAATTGTCCATTGGACCATATCTCTGGCTTGGTGGCCATGATGGGAATGCCACTTCACTAACTTCCTTATGATCATGGTAGGTTGGCTATTGATGAGACCCCCTATCCTCCATCTGCCAAATCATAAAATTATTAGTGAAACATATAAATATTTTTCTTTTTCATATAGCACTTTCCTAGTTATTCATAAAGGATGGCTCAACACTCCTTAAGAGTAGGGATGGTTGAAGAAGTATGAACATCTCAATAGAAAATAATATGCCCTTATTCCTACTCCATAAATAAAAATCAAAGAAATTTATAACATATGGGAAAGAACCAATCATGATAAGGATAATCGATCAGATTAATTCAGTGGTAGTAAAACCATAAAATCATGTTATTGATTATGTCCCTTTTTTCCTTTTTCTTATCATTACTAAACAATTTTCTTAAAAATGATGATTTATTTTGATTTTTTGATTACAGTAAGCTTTAATTTGTATGATTGTATATGAATAATATGCTTGCCTTTAGAAAAGTCATCAAAAATTCTCAAACATTAGGGGAATTTTGAGGTCTAAAATGGGCCTCATAAGAAAAATGTACAACAAAAATAAACTTTATAACAACCAATAGGATTCAAGATGATGATGTCATCCATAATGGATGATTCACCATTTTTGGAGTAAAAAAGTAAAAATATTAAAAAATAATAAAATCATAAAACTACTTTTTCAACTCGTATTTTAAACTTATCTCCCAAAATTTTTACTCAAATTTCGAGCGGGAGTACTCGTTGGATGCGGAATTTAATTCCTCATCCAAGGAGTACCCATGTTGCATACTTTCGATGAACTCTTCTACACGAAAAATGATAAATATATAAAAAAACGTGATTGTAATTACGTTTTTTATGCATTTCTCATTTTTTGTGTAGTAGGACCCATTGAAAGTATGCAACATGGGTACTCCTTGGATGGGAATTAAATTCCGCTTCCAACAAGTACTCCTGCTCGAAATTTGAGTAAAAACTTTGGGAGATAAGTTGAAAATATGAATTGAAAAAGTAGTTTTTTCATTTTTCCCTCTAAAATTTGATGATGTCATCAAATCTTATTAGATTTTTCCACTATTATTTTATAATTTCCTTAGGAGGCCCATTTTAGACCTCAAAATTTACCTAATGGATCACTGATCTAAAACAAATAATCCACTCAAAGGTGTTGTTCCTTTAAAAGGAACGACAAAGCAATCTATGAGAAGCTTGTTGTTGCTTAGAAAAGAACGACCAAAAATCTGCTCTTGCTATTCCTTTCGAAAGGAACAACATAAATCTTTGTTCCGCCCAGAAAACAACTACTCAAAACAAGCAAAATAAACAGAGTTTTTGAATAAAACAAAATTCCATGAAACAAACAACGAAAACTGAAAATAAACGAAATAAACAGAAATTTGAAAAAAACGAATTCCCTAAAACAATCAATCCAAATAAATGAACAATATTTATGTACAAAATTTTAAAAAGAAATGATTTAATAAACTGGTGCCGAGGAGGAGTTATCCCCTTCAGCCAAAATTCCCATGGTAGAATCTTCCCGCAACTGTTGCTAAAAGGATCCATGGGTAAGCGGTTTATGATACAATCATACTTGATGACCGTTTACCTTAAAGAAATGCCCAGATCCATCAATGGTAGTTAATGTAATAGTGCCATTATCGTGCAATTTTTGTATTTCATAGGGTCCGAGCCATTGTGTCTAGAATTTCCCTGGAAAATCCTGAAACCTAGAATCATATAGGAGTGCCCAGTCTCCTTCGTGGAAGATCTTTTCTTTGATCAGGGCATCATGCCATTTTGCTCTCTGTTGTTGGATTAACGTTGTGTGTTGAAGAGCAGAAAGCCTAATTTCATCTAATTCATTAATTTGCTGTAGTCTTTTGGCCTGTGCTTCATTTATATCTAGACCCACCTTTTGAGCTATTCTTAATGTCTGAATTTCAAATTCTATTGGAAAGATGGGTTCTTTTCCAAATACCAATTAATATGGTGAATATCTCGTAGTGGGTCTCCACGTTGTTCGATATGCCCACAATGCTTCTGGCAATCTGTAGGCCCAATCTTGTCTGTGTGAGGCAACGGTTTTGTCAATATAGATTCAATCACTTTGGTCGTGCTCTCTACTTGGCCATTGGCCTGTGGGAGGTATGGGGTTGTAATCTTGTACTGAATGTGGTAGTTTTGTAGTGTTTCAGCTAATTTATTACCTACAAACTATGTTCCTCCATCTGTGATTATGTCCCTTGGGAGGCCATATCGAACAAATATTTGGAAAAGAAACAATATTACAGAGTCCTCTGTAGATTTTGAAAGTGCCTCTGCTTCGACCCACTTAGTGACATACTCGGTTGCAACTAGGATGTATGTTTTTTGTTTGATGCAGGGCTAATAGGGCCAACAAAATCAAGCACCTAGCGTTCAAATGGTTCAATCACTAGTTGAGGGTTCAAAGGAATTTCATCAGACTACCCAGGGCGACCTGCCCTTTGGCAGCTATCACAGGCCTGCACAAAATTTTTGGCATCTTTAAAGATGGTAGACCAATAATAGCCTGTTCGTAAAACCTTATGGGCAGTTATACGATCTACAAAAGGTCCGCCACATTGCCCATCATGGCATGCTTTCAAAATATCAAATACCTCGTCCTCCCGGACACATCTTCTTATTTTCATATCTTCCCCTGTGTGAAATAGGTAGCCCCCAATCCAAGAGAATCGGGTACTACGCTGTATTATCTGTTTTCTTTCATTAAGGGATAGATGTTTAGGTAATTTACCTATTGCCAAATAATTTGCTATATCAGCATACCATGGTGTTCTAACAATAACAGCGAACAAATGTTCATCTAGGAATTGGTCTTCAACTGCTTCTGTATTTGTTGGCTTTGTCATTCTTGACAGAAAGTCAGCTACAGGGTTCTCTTTCCCAGGTCGATCTTTGATTGTAATGTCGAATTCCTACAATAAAATCAACCATCTTTTCACTCTTCCATTTGTAACAGTTTTATTTGCTAAAAATTTAATGGCAGAGTGATCAGTATATAGTACTACAGGATACCCAGTTATATAATGTCTAAACTTATTTATGGCATGTACTACAGCTAAAAATTCCTTCTTAGTCACAGTATAATTTAATTCAGCAGGGGATAGATTTTTGCTAATGTAATAGATTTCATATGGCTTCTTGTCTTCCTCCTGCCCAAGTACTGCTCCAATTGATCTGTCTGAGGCATCAGATGAAATTTGGAATGGAAAATTCCAATTTGGGCCCCTCAGCACTGGGGCTCTTGAAACAAGATTTTTCAGATGATTGAAGGCATTGTCACATTTATCTATCCAAATGAAATCAACATTTCCAGTTAGTGCATATAAAGGTGCAACTATTCAAGAATAATGTTCTATAAATCTTCTATAGTAACCAGAAAATCCAAGAAAGCTACGTACCTCTGTTTGTGTGGTGGGTGTGGGTATTAACAAGATTATTTGAATTTTAGTTGGGTCCACCTGAATTCCAGCTGCTGAAATATAATGCCCTAAGATAGCCCCTTCGGTCATCATCATATGATACTTTTCATGGCTTAAACAAAGCCTAGTGTCAATACATCTTTGTAGCACCTTTTCTAAATTTTCTAATGCTGGCTCAAAGTCATCCCCCTAAGGTGTGAAGTCATCCATATATATTTCGAGACCTTCATTTATTAAGTCTGCAAAGATGCTAAGAATGACCCTTTGGAATGTAGTAGGGGCATTGCATAGGCCAAAAGGTAAGACTCAGTAGGCAAAAGTCCCCCATGGACAGGTAAAAGTAGTTTTGCTTTGGTCTTCAGGGGCAATCTGGATTTGATTGTATCCACTGAAGCCATCGAGGAAAGAAAAGAATTTCTTTCCTGCCAATGTGTCTAATACCTGGTCAATGAAAGGAAGGGGAAAGTGGTATTTCTGTGTTGCCTTGTTAAGTTCACGGTAATCTACACATATTCTCCACTTTCCATTCTTTTTTAGTACCACTACTAATGGAGAGACCCACTTGCTATCAGATATTGGGTAGATGAAATTAACATCCAATAGTTTTTGTAATTCAACTTTCACAATATATTTAAGGTGAGGGTTTAGTCTTCTTTGGGGTTGGCGAATGGGTCTGGCATATTTTTCAATATAGATGTGGTATGTACATAATTGAGGATCAATTCCTTTCATATTAGGGTAATCCCATGCAAAGGCTGCTTTGAATTTCCGCAATAGTTGGACCAATTTCTCTTCTTGTTCAGCAGTCAGATTTTTGTTAATGTTTAGAGTTTTTCCCGGCTCAATTTCTACAACCTTACTATTGTATATAGAAGTAGTGGGTATTAATTGATCAAGAATGTCTTTCAAAGTATATTCTTCTTCTTTATTATCAAATGTTGCCTTGATCATGTGACATTGTGTGGAGTACTAAAGGTATCTTTTGATCATTATTTCAGTGGCTTTTTAATAGAATTTGTGAACCTTTTTGTGTCATGAATTTGGAAAGTAATAAGGAACTACAACAAAACACATGAGAATTGATATGCAAGACTTAGCCACTGATAATGGTTATTTTCTATACAGGAAAAGGAGAAAACGAGGGATTGCCGTTCCAAAGGGAAGGACAAAGCCGAGATAACTGCTGTCCCTCTGGACGAGAACCGAACGCAAACAAAGATAAACAGATCAAAGCAAATCGGCTCGAAAAAGAAGGAGAAGACACCAGCTCAGCGCAAAAGAAAAGACAGGATGAAGAGTTAAACAGTTTGGCGAATCCCTCAGGATATTCGATCCTGAGGGATCGCTGCTTTATTTACCTTGTCACTTGGACATCTCCGCCGTCGTCTTTATATAAAGAGACAACATTGTTAGTTTAAGGAGGGAGATATAGAGATGAAGGATACGTTTTATGTAATTTCTGTAAAACATCAGTTTGATTATTAAGTTTCGTTGAGAACTGGTTCAATGTATTTTTGACCGATGCATTAATGAAAGTTTGGTGATTATTTCATCCCTGCTACTGGATTAACTTCAAGCGGTGTATCCTTGGAGGCTAAGGGCCCGGCCCCGAAGAACACTTGCTTCTGTACCATTACGGCTTTATCCCTGTGTGGTTTCTTTATCATTGTATTTGGTAATTCGGTATGTTCTATAAGTTCATATTACATGCTTTGTTAAAGGTTGAATCATTGAGGTTTTTACCAACAGAATCGTGTGTTGACTCTGCATCAAGTTATTAATCCTTTTCAGAGTTAATTGCATGTTCTTGCGGTATATTCTCATCACAGGGTGAATCAGAATTACTGTGCGTTTCCGATTTATCAGTATTGTTCCTTAATTCATTAATCGTTGTTGCTGTTCCTTTAGTATGATTCGTGTGAATTGCCTTTGGAGTGAAAGAATGTTATTTGATTGTATAGAGAGTATTTGAGTTAATTGGTTATAACCCGCGGGACTTAGTTATTTCAATTGCTGCTCCATTTTAGACTTGCTGTTCCATTCCAGAATTGCTGGTCAATCCTTTATTCGCTTTGCTGTTCCATTCACTTGCAGTTGTTGGTTTGGTGTGAGAGATGATCTAAGGCTGTAGTGAGCATTGGAAGTTACTGTCTAGCTCCCAGGCTCGTGATCTATGCTCTAGTTTCCTTTCCATCAGTTTCCGAAGGGATGGTTCCTCCTTTGCCCAGACTGCAGGCGATAAAACATTCAGGTTTTGTTTAGTGCGTGATTTATTATTTGAAGTAATTTAGTTACAAGCAAGCATCCGTTCCCCCACTCTTGTATTTCTTAAGCCTTGTACTACTAGCATTAGTCGACAAATGATAGCCTCGGATTAGTCAAACCTTTTTAATACATATAACAAAACGCTCCAGGATTGACATATTAATGTGAGGTAATTAGAGGTGAAAGAGACCCTTTTTATAGCTCCACATTTTGGCGCCGTTGCCGGGGAAAGAGTGTAGCCATTTGTATTTTTCAGAGTAGTGTACAAGCCTTCTAGGGAGGAGTTGGATCCTAAAAACGGAAGGTAAGAACCTACGTGCAGAGCATGTAAAAGACTTGCTCCACTATCTGCTTTCCTAACAGATTTGTTTTTGCTTGTTTGAATAGAAGTTGGTAGTTCATTTTTTTTTTTTTGAGTGCATGACTAAGCATAAAAGACCAGAAAAGAATATCAAACCCCCATCCAAACCTGAAAAAGCTAAGGGGTCGGTGACCCTTGGCAGGCGGCCTTCATGAGGCCAGATGCCAGGCAGAATCTCGATACATCGGTGGGCCTCAAGAAAAACATTTCTAGACACTTCCTACTAGTTCCCTTGGAGCCTGGGATCACCATTCATGGCACAACGGCGAGGTCTGCTCCGTCTGCAAGGCGAAGCGGACTTTCAAAGTGAGGAATTCTGCTCCAGAGAATTCTGTTGCAGAAGGTCTCGTAAGCACCGCGGAAGGAGAAGGAGAAACACGGGAAACCAAGGAACCAAAATCCCCTATTGAGACAAATCAACCTTTAGATAGCCCAGATAAGCGGAGTGCTGCGAAAGTCATTGTTGAAGAGATTCAATCTCCTCAAACACCTGGTATTCCCATTATTGCAGATAAAGGAAGCGCTATTAAAAAGATCCCTGTCAAAACTGTTCCCACCCAACCTAGGAATACCCTCCTAAATATCCCAGAAGGTTACTGGCATATATTCGATCCCATGGCTCAAAACCAACCAAACGCTCAAAATCAGCCAAACACTCAAACCTCTACATTACAATATCCTATAGTGGATTCTGCAGCAAATGCACCCATGAAAGCTATCCATACCGACGCCATCCCTACATTCCCGGATGCGTGGAAAGTCCGTAGGATGCATTATTCGAATTCGATGTGTTATGTAGGGGGTACGATTACACCACCGATCCCCAAAGTGGAAATTATTTCCCTCTACACCAAAAGGGCTGCTTTAAAATGATTACTGGGGGCTAGGGTGGCGAGGTTATCAACAATTGGGATCAAATGAAAGAATCCTTCTTAAAAAAATGTTGAGTTATTGTAGGTCTAGAGAATTAAAAGAAGAAATATTTCAAATGACGAGCGAGACCAAATGAAACATTAGAGGAGTATGTGGAACGTTTTCAGGGATAATCTACAAAGATCTCCTTATGCATCGCTACCTTTACTCGATAATGTGTTAAAACACGCATTAATGAGGGGCATGAAGGAACAATGGATTGAAACATTAAACATTATGGGCAAAGGGGATATTTATCAAGAGAATTTTACCGACATCCTTGACTTATGTATCGGGAGTTCGAGAGGCGGCACAAGAATAAAAACCGAAAGATGAATATGATCGGCTTTTGCAAGAGATAACAAAGTATCGGCCCAGAAGGAGTAACACGTGCGTAGAAATTGGAAATTTATTAGAAATTTTAAAAGCGATATTATGGGGGACACTAACTACACAACTTGATATTGTGCGAGCTAAACTGAAAGGCGAACTGGAGGCGAACGAAATTTTGCAATCTTCCGCCCCCGATGCGAGAAAAAAAACATAGCCACAAGGAGTGTCCATTGGATAAAGTCCAAACATGCGCCATACTGTACCAAAAGATCACCTTACAGAGATCTGCCCCTCACTTCCTGGATTGAAAGCGGTATATAAGGAAGCGAGATGAAGAACCGAGAATCGATGAATTCGATCAACGGGCGCCGCCGGTGAGCTGCGAGACAACCTCGGTATGTTTCCGGACCCAACCTCTTTCATTTCAAAACCCACGAGCATAATGCTCAACAATATGGTATGTGGCAAAATCAATCTCAACTCATTTACAAAATGGTCACCACAATACGTTTCCTTCTTCAAATTCATGGCTGAATCAAACAAGCCAAAGCTCGGTTGGCCGAATTTCCCTTATACTCCACCATATTGGCAAAATGGTCCATACCCTTCACGAGTGGACTCTCTCTACTTCACAAATTTCACCCCGCGTACAAAGCCGGCAAAGACCGATGTACCACCCGAAAATTTGAACTATTCCGCTCCCTCAACCTACTCTACCAGCTTTACAACAAAATCCCCCAATCTAACCCGAGACCGCAACTCCCGGCTCCAACCCGATCCCAATCCAAATAACGAGACGAGTCCAATCCATCCAAATCATAGAATCACGAAGCGGGACCCGATTTGAGGGAGTGCAACGACCTTCGGTCAAGATCCGGACGTATAATGAAAGCGAGGGAGATAAAACAATTCATATTGAAGATCGGTTACCTGCAGAACATCGGTCCCTACAACAAGAGGATGTAAATAAGCAACAAACTCATAATCAAGCAACCACATCCTCTCCTCCCGTTCCCGAACGATTAGCCATACCTCGATCCATACAATATCCACGACTTTGATGATTCCGGGAGAATTACAAAATGCATTGTACATAAAAATTCCATTCCTCCAAGCCATTCAAGACATTCCCATATACGCAAAAACTATAAAAGAATTGTGCATAAAGAAACCAAGGAGGAATATAACAAATAATCCAAGAGTCCAAGTAGTCGGTACTTTATCCGATCTATTATCCGGAAGAGAAACACCCCTTAAATATGAAGACCCCGGGAATCCAATTATATCGTTCAAATTTATGGTCGACTTTGTCTAATGCCTTAGTTGACCTAGGGGCTGCAATTAATATTTTTGATACAACCACAACTTGCCAAAAGTTCGGCATTACATCCGTAGAACCCATCTCCACTCTGTTAGAATTGGTCGACCGATCCGTGGTTAGACCCAGGAAGGGTACTCTACATGATGTCGTGGTCTCTGTAGAATCCCCGGGGAGTATCCAACCGATTTCCCGATAATTAATCCAAAAAGCCCGACTTGATGGACATCCGCTAATTTTAGGTAGGCCTTGTCTTGCCACTGTCGATGCCTACATTGGTTGTCGACAGGAAATATGATCCATAACCAGAGGACCGAATAGCAAAAAATTTAGTTCTATCATCCTCCAAATGTAGACCAAGTGTCACAATGATTAAAACTAATAAACACCTTGTATCATACCTTACGATAACATCGGATCTCCATTAACTATACAAGAGGCACTCGATTTTAAAGATCAAACGAAGACGATGCCATTAATAATTTCATTACTCAAACTGAACCTCGCATACGGTGTCACATGATAGAAGCATCATTTGATAATGAATTGGAAGAAGATCCCCTCGAAAGATATTCATGACCAAACGATACACCATACTTCATTTGCAAATAGTAAAAGCGTGGAAATTTCACCTAGGGGAAAACTTTAAACATCAATGCTAATCTCACACCCGAACAAGAAACAAAGCTCATCCATCCGTTAACAAAAATATCAAGAAGCATTTGCATGGGACTACCCCCTGATATGAGAAGGAATCGATCCCCAATTATGTACACACCACATTTATATAGAAAAGATGCCGGACTGCGTGCGTCGGCCGCAAAGAGACTTAATCCCCATCTAAAAGATGTCGTAAAAAAGCTGAACTTCTGAAGCTTTTAGATGTGAATTTTATCTACCCTATTTCCGATAGTAAATGGGTCTCTCCACTTGTGGTGGTACCAAAAAATAACGGGAAATGGAGAATTTGTGTGGATTATAGGGAACTAAACAAGGCAACACGAAGGATCATTTTTTCCTCTTCCTTTCATAGATCAAGTATTGGATACTTTAGCGAGGAAGAAGTTCTTTTCTTTTCTCGGATGGCTTCGATGGATACAATCGGATTCGCATTGCCCCCGAAGACCAGGATAAAACTACTTTTACTTGTCCACAGGGGAACATTTGCCTATCGAGTTCTACCTTTTTGGCCTATGTAATGCTCTGCCACATTTCGGGAGGGCTATCCTTAGTATTTTTTGCGGATTTAATAAATGATGGACTTGAAGTTTACATGGATGACTTTACACCATATGGAGATGATTTTGATCCAAAGTCTCTAGACACCCTAGAAAAGTCCTACAACGCCGCATTGTATACTGTGCTTTGCTTAAGCAACGAAAAAATGTTTCTTGATGATGAGTCGAAGGAACTTATCCTAGGACACTATGTCTCAGCAGCCGGCATTCAGGTAGACCCGGCCAAAATCCAAATACTCTTGCTTATTCCCACTCCTACTACTCAAACAGAGGTACGCAGCTTTCTTGGATTTTCCGGTTATTATAGACAATTTATAGAGCATTATTCGCACATTGCTGCTCCTTTATATGCACTGACTGGTAACGTTGATTTTCTTTGGACAGACAAATGTGACCGTGCTTTCGAGGATCTAAAGAAGCTTGTATCCACAGCCCCAGTCCTTCGAGGACCAAACTGAGACCTACCATTCCAGATATCATCTGATGCCTCAGATACAGCCATTGGCGCAGTCCTTGGGCAGGAAGAGGATAAAAAACCATATGCTATCTATTACATCAGCAAAAATTTATCCCCTGCTGAATTGAATTACACTGGTACTGAAAAAGAATTCCTAGCTGTAATACATGCTGTCAATAAATTTAGACATTATATCACAGGCTACCCTGTTATCTTGTATACAGATCATTCTGCCATAAAATATTTAGCAAATAAGCCTGTCACAAATGCCAGAGTAACTCGATGGTTAATTTTATTGCAGGAATTCGACATCACAATCAAGGACCGGCCTGGCAAAGAAAACCCTATAGCCGATTTTCTTTCGAGAATACCAAAATCAAGCGATGCAGCAGCAGTTGAAGATCAATTTCCGGATGAGCACTTGTTTGCTGTTGCCGTTAAAACACCCTGGTATGCTGATGTTGCCAACTACCTCGCAGTAGGTAAATTACAAAAACATTTAACTCCTAATGAGCGCAAGCAGATTATTCAGAAAAGTTCTCGATTTTCGTGGATTGGAGGCTATTTGTTTCACACAGGAGCAGACATGCATATTAGGCGATGTGTTAGAGAGGATGAAATCTTTGACATCCTAAAAGCCTGTCACGATGGACCGTGTGGGGGGCACTTCGCCGAGCGTAGAACTGGACATAAAGTATTGCAGACAGGATATTACTAGCCTACGATCTTCAAGGATGCGAAGAAGTTTGTCCAAGCCTGTGACGGCTGCCAGCGAGCAGGACGGCTTGGTCAAGCTGATGAGATGCCTCTGAAACCACAGTTGGTCATCGAACCATTCGAGCGATGGGCTCTTGATTTCGTTGGACCCATCAACCCCTCATCAAATCAGAAAACATATATTTTGGTGGCAACAGAATATGTCACCAAATGGGTTGAGGCAGAAGCATTACCAAGAGCCACAGAGGACTCTATCATACAGTTCCTGTTCCATCTATTTGTTCGTTATGGCCTTCCTAGGGAAATAATTACAGATGGAGGACCACAATTTGTTGGGCATAAATTAGCTGCAACACTTAACAATTATCATGTCCAGTATAAGATCACTACTCCATATCACCCACAGGCGAATGGGCAGGTAGAAAGTAGCAATAAGATAATAGAATCAATCCTAACGAAAACTATTGCATCACATAGGCGTGACTGGGCTACCCGACTACCTCAAGCACTCTGGGCCTATCGAACCACATGGAGGAGCACCACTGGTTACTCACCTTATCAACTAGTGTTTGGAAAACAACCTATTTTTCCCATAGAATTCGAAATCCAAACACTGCGAACAGCACAGGAAGTTGGCCTAGATTTAATTGAGGCACAACTCAATCGACTACAGCAGATCAATGAATTAGACGAAATTCGGCTCTCTTCACTACAAAATACAGCATTAATTCAACAGCAGCGAGCCAAATGGCATGATGCGCTCATCAAGAACAAAGTCTTCCACGAGGGAGACTGGGCTTTGTTATATGATTCTCGGTTTCAGGACTTCCCTGGAAAACTTCAGACTCGATGGTTGGGACCATACGAAATCCAGAAGGTACATGACAACGGAACCCTTACTCTAATCACCATTGACGGTTCTGGATATGCATTCAAAGTAAATGGCCACCGAGTCCGTCTCTATCGTAAACCACTCACTCGGGAATCCTTCTGCCAGCAGCTACGCCGAGACACTGATATGGAGATCTTAGGAGAGGAAGATAAATCTTCCTCACCTGTAATTCATTAAGGGTTCATTTCTTTTTGCAATTTGTACATAAGTTCTTGTTTTTTTTTAGTGGTTCTTGTACATAGGTTTTAATTAAATATTTTCTTGTCATTTTTGCTGTTCCTTTTCTTTCATAAAGTTCGATTTTTGCTCTTCTAAAAATAGCATATGCGTGTTTTTGTATGATGTTGGTTTTGCTTGTTTTGTTGTTCCTTTTCTAAAGGAACAGCATTCGGGATCTATGCTGTTCCTTTTTCAAAGGAACAACATTGTTACATTTTCCGCTGTTCCTTTTGGTTACCACTGTGCTTTTTCTTCAAAGAACCAGCATTATTTTATTGTTATTGTTCCTTTTACAAAGGAATGGCATTTTGAGTGTTTTTATAGTATTTTTATTTTTGCTGTTCCTTTTTTTCCAAAGGAACGACATTTGCATTTTTGCTGTTTTTTATCATCCGTTGTTATTTCTTTTTCAAAGGAACACCACTCGCATACTTCTGCTCTCCTTGTGAAACAACTTATTCTTTTGCTGATCTAAATTGAGGATGCTTCTTGCCCGTCTTCTTTCTAGTCTTTAAGATACAGCTATGTATTTGTGCAATGAAATATAAAATCACAACATACCGAAATCTGCAAACCATAAATCGCTATATCTATAAGGCTCTGCATTAGTAAGAGGACAAATGGAAAGACATACTTATTTCTTACCTTTTGTTGACATGGTTTTACTAATTTTGCCCTGATTGGTTATCTTTATCATGCTGATTCCCTTAAACTTTTTATTAGTACTTGGGAATAAGAGCAAAGAGTTTATATCTTCCTATTGAGATAATAAGACTTCTTCCACCATTCCTACTCTTAAGGAGTGTTGAGCCACCCTTTGTGTATAAGGAAAAGTATTCTATGAAAAAGAAAAAATATGTCAATATGATATGTCAAGTGTCAAATGCAGGATAGGGGGTCTCGTCGAGAGCCAGCCTACCATGATCATGAGGATGGCAGTGAAGTGGCATTCCCATTCTGGCCACCACACTAGGGATATGGTCCAAAAGGTATATCAAACAAACAAACCTTGGAACAGGAGGTCTCATTACGAGCCGGCCTGCCCACATTTCGCTCCTTCCTCGTGAATGGCATTATGGTTAACTGGTCACCAAGCCAGCATAATGGTCTACATTTTGACATAACAACATTCCTAAGTATACACAAAGGATTATGGTTCCGAGGGTAAAAAAACAACTCTGCCAAGGTTATAGACACCTGTTGGCAGCAGAGTACTGTTAATGGTATTGAAGTCACCTTGCTTACACCAATGGGTAAAGATACTAATATTCTTTTGTTTCTTATCTCCTAGGAACTAATCATATGTCATTTCCCGATTTATACATCGCATGAACATTTATCATTACCAATCATGGCAACGGAAGTGACCATGACCACTTGAGATTTGGCAAGTACGATACATGTCTTATCCACTAGCCTCATATCATAACACATCAGCCTCTTATATCATACGCGATCAATTCTCCGCCTCGATTTTGGTAATTCATTGTCCTTTTTAACATGGCATAATTCCATATGCTGTTCCTTTCTGACTTGATTGCAGACCGGGTGCCGCTCCTTTATTTGCCGGCTGGGACAGCCTATCACATTGCGGGGGGGGAGGTTAACCTCATCATTCCCTGTATTACGTGTCAACTTACCATTTGGGAAAGCTAGTATACGACGGTTTGGCATGGTTTAACGGCATGGCATTTCTATTTTTGTCACAAGTTGCTTTCTGTTGCACTGTTGCATACTCTGTGTTTTTTCGAAACCTTGCGATTTTCACCCTCTCTGTGTTTCAAACAGAAAACGTAGTTTCCGTTCCATTTAGAATCTACAGTGAAACTATGGGAGGAAGGGCAATTCGAAGCGAGCCTCAACAGCTGACGATCTCCGCTGCTGCCCGGGAGATCCTGGAAAGAGCAGGATGGTTGAATTATTTCAATCGCCTACAAAAGTCCAATGAAACAGTAGCGATGGAATTTTTGCAGAATTTACAAGATGACCACTCCACAGTAAGAGGGAAGCGGATAGCGGTCACTGATGCCATAATTGCAGAAGTTTCAGGACTACCAACCACCGGACCGGTATGGACATTAAAAAAGGAACGATTACAGAAGGTCATGGAACTGTTCCAGGACGAAGGCCAGAATCTGACAATTAAGGGGAAGGGTATTCTGCCAGCAACCCTAGGAGAACCTTGGACGGAGCTAGCAAGAACAGTGCAGAGTTTCATTACCTGCGAAGGAAGGAAAGACCACGACATCTTAAACTTTTAGCTGTTTTAAAGCAGAGATGCTCTGTAAATTTGCCTGCACTCCTGAACTCCTTACTGCATGATGTTGCACAAAGTATAAAAAAGGCACAGCACATAGAGTCAGTCGTTAGCCACCATGGGTTGATACGACTAGTGGTTAGTTATGGTCTCACCCAGCAGCAGAGCAGCTGGGAAGAACTGATTGCAACGATTGAGGGGGGATTGACAGAGCCATCCCCAAAACGCAGACATTCTATAAGCACACCGGAGTGTCCGGCAAAATGCAGAGAACATGTTGCTAGTACATCAGAACAACCAGAGATACATCAAGAATCGGCAAAGCGCAAGCATGCCATTGATTCACCCGAGCAACCAGAGGAACCCAGAAAATCAGCTCGGTTAGCTCGGATGAGAGGAAGCATAGATAAGCCCAGAAAGTCAGCCCGGTTGGCTCGGATAAGAGGAAGGCTGGAAAAGCTTCAGGGGAGCACCAGCCAACCAGTAATAATTGAAGATGAGCAACCCGAAGAAGAAGCAGCCGAGCCTTCGGGAACAGAAATAGAAGCAGAAACTGAACAGGAGGAAGAAATGGGACAGCAGGAAGATAGCCCATTACAAGACCTACTGGGAGATGATGACTTGGCCGCAGTTCTAGCCAATATGAGTAAGTATGGTCAACCTGCTAGTTCAGAGGACCCCCACGACAAACCCCAAGAAGAAAACATGCCCGTTCATGATGAAGAGGAGGAAAATACTGAACGGGAACAATCTGTTCCCAGGTCACAAGAGGAAATTCTAGAGGAAGTAGGAGCAGAGACAGAACCAGTCGAGGTTCCTACCCCAGAACAGCCAGAGCAGAGAAGTGAAGAAGAACCCCAAGAGGAAGATTTAGCAACTAGTCATGATCCAGTCCGTAGCAGACAGACTGCTGTTCCTTCGAATGAAACATTGGAAATTAAGAAGTTGCGGAGGGAACGGAATAAATTATTGAATACGATAACCCAGCTCAGACAACAAATTCGGATTCTGAAAAAGAACCAGAAGGTAAGAAAGACCAGAGGGAGGAAAAAGAAGGCCAACAAGCGGCCTGCTGTTCAAAACCCTACTGAGAATCCAGCTGCCGTTCCAAATGATGCTGAGGAACAGACGGGTGTTCGCGTTAAAACAGAAAAGGAGGATATAAGGATCAGTGACAAGAAAATTCAGACAGAGGCACCACCCTCAGGGGTAATAAGGGTTCTGAACTCCAAACAACATAATAAGAAAGTTCAGGTAAAACTCCCGGCCTCCACTGATCTATGGAAAAAATATCCGAAAACGAAAACCTTGCATAAGATGGTGAATCAAGCCCAGCAAGAAGCCGAACAGCTTAGAGAGCAAACGGTTCCCCGAGAAAAATATGAAGAGTTACAGCAGCAATTAAGGGACGTCAGTCAATCCAAAAGCTAGGCCTTTGAAGGTTGGAAAAAGGAACAAGAGGAAGTTGCACAGGTAACCAGTAGACTAAATACTGTTATCAAACAGATGAATGACTTGTGTTCTTTATACAATGATGTTTTAGCATGTAGGGCCCCTGCTAAAAACTATGCTCTGTTTTTATTAGAACGGTATTTACAATTAAAAATCAAGGCTGTTAAAGCAGGCACCCCTATACAAATTAACACCGTCAATGACTTTATAGATTGTTGTAAACATTATGGAGTGAAAGTCCAGAGATTGTTGTGTGAACTTTATTTGCACGACCTTGTGTTAAGTCAGGAGACTGAATTAAACCCTGGCCCTTTCATTGGAGACATCCAATTCCAAGCATTCATTTCATTCGGGGTTAATTAGATTAAGTGGCTCAAAGCCTATGATACTTTCCAGAGTCAGGAAAATGGTCTAGATTTACGGGTTAGGGCTGAGCCTAGGAACCCAGTACAGTTGTGGAAAGCTCATAGAAATCTTATAAAGGCTCCTGGTGCCATTGAAACATTAGGACCCATGCATGAGGCACTCATTCGAGAGAGTTTAGAGTATTTTCTTTCCATCAAAGACTTGGCCATTAATGCAGCCAAATTTCGATACCGAATCTCTGATCCACACATCCAGCTCAGAGAACCATTTAAGTATGAGAACTTTGAGTTAGCTGCCAACCGTTTGAACCTCTATGGCGAAAGTATTCTGAAAGCAGGATCATCCTGGTTAGGATATAGATTTCGCACTCCAATTATTTGGCACCCTGCACCCGGATACCAGGCCCTGTATGATATGCCTGAGGGGCAAACAGGTCAGTTCTTTGACTATCTAATTACTCAACATGGTTGTAGGCCTCTGCATGAGACTCCTTCTCCAGCATATTCTCTCACTGCATTGCATGTCAACTACAATGTTTTCATGAGGACATGAAACAAGGTAAGCAAGGGGGTGTGTGGAGTACTAAAAAGGTATGCTTTTGATCATTATTTCAGTGGATTTTTAATAGAATTTGTGAACCTTTTTGTGTCATGAATTTGGAAAGTAATAAGGAACTATAACAAAACACATGAGAATTGATATGCAAGACTTAGCCACTGATAATGGTTATTTTCTATACAGGAAAAGGAGAAAACGAGGGATTGCCGTTCCAAAGGGAAGGACAAAGCCGAGATAACTGTTGTCCCTCTGGACGAGAACCGAACGCAAACAAAGATAAATAGATCAAAGCAAATCGGCTCGGAAAAGAAGGAGAAGACACCAGCTCAGCGCAAAAGAAAAGACAGGATGAAGAGTTAACAGTTTGGCGAATCCCTCAGGATCTTCGATCCTGAGGGATCGTTGCTTTATTTACCTTGTCACTTGGACATCTCCGCCGTCGTCTTTATATAAAGAAACAGCACTGTTAGTTTGGGAAAAGAGATATAGAGATGAAGGATACGTTTTATGTAATTTCTGTAACACATCAGCTTTGATTATTAAGTTTCGTTGAGAACTGGTTCAATGTATTTTTGACCGATGCATTAATGAAAGTTTGGTGATTATTTCATCTCTGCGACTGGATTAACTTCAAGCGGTGTATCCTTGGAGGCTAAGGGCCCGGCCCCGAAGGACACTTGCTTCTGTACCATTACGACTTTACTTCTGTGTGGTTTGTTTATCATTGTATTTGGTAATTTGGTATGTTTTATAAGTTCATATTACATGCTCTGTTAAAGATTGAATCATTGAAGTTTTTGCAGATAAAATCGTGTGTTGACTCCGCATCAAGTTATTAATCCTTTCAAGAGTTCATTGCATGTTCTTACTGTTATGTTACAGAGATTTTATATTAAACGTTCGTGTTGTGTGCGTTTCTAATTCATCAGTACTATTCCATAATTCATTAATCGTTGTTGTTGTTCCTTTAGTGTGATTTGTGTGAATTGCCTTTGGAGTGAAAGAATGTCATTTGATTGCATAGAGAGTATTTGAGTTAATAGGTTACAACCCGCGGGACTTAGTTATTTCAATTGCTGTTCCATTTTAGACTTGCTGTTCTATTCCAGAATTGATGTTCAATCCTTTATTCGCTTTGCTGTTCCATTTACTTGCAGTTGTTGATTTGGTGTGAGAGATGATCTAAGGCTGTAGTGAGCATTGGCAGTCACTGTCTAGCTCCCAGGCTCGTGGTCCATGCTCTAGTTTCCTTTCTATCAGTTTCCGAAGGGATGGGTTATCACTGCCGAACCCTTGACTGATAAGCTGTTGAGTTTTCTGAGTGCGTGATTTATTCTTTGAAGTAATTTAGTTACAAGCAAGCATCCGTTTACTCTTGTATTTCTTAAGCACTGTACTACTAGCATTACTCTGACAAATGATAGCCTCGGATTGAGTCACTCTTTGTAATAACAAAACGCTCCCGGATTGACATATTAATGTGAGGTAATTAGAGGTGAAAGAGACCCTTTTTATAGCTCTACACATTGTAGATGGGATTTGATTTGTGGTTTATTAATAAAACTATTGATGATATCATCCTCTGTTTTATCTTTAAAATCAAGAGCATTTTCTATAGTTAGAGGTGATCTCATATTTTCCATAAGATATGATACAAGTTGTTTTCTTGTTTTGATTATTGATAGACTTGGCTAGGCTGGGGGATATAAAGCTAAATTCTTGACATAGTTTCCCCTTCTTATTGTCATGTTGCCTTGTCGGCATCCAATATAAGCATCGTCAGTTGCCAACCAAGGTGTACCTAAGATTAACGGGTGTCCTTCTAGCTGGTTCTTTGGATTGATAACTAGGAAGTTAGCAGGGTATTCCCAGGAATCTACAGATACCATTACATCTTGTAGTGTACCTTCTGGTTTGACTACTGATCGGTCAGCCAATTCCAATAAGGTTGTTGTTGGTTCTAGCGATGTAATGCCAAGTTTTTGATAGGTGGTGGTTGTTAGGATATTGATAGCTGCTCCCAAATCAACTAAGGCATTTGGAAACAATTGCCCATGGATTTGTACTGTCACTATAGGATTCCTGGGTCTTCATATTTTACGGGTGTTTCCATTCCTAATAGTAAGTTAGATAAAGTACCGACTATTTGGATAGTTGGATTGGTGGTTGTTCTCCTCTTTGGGTTCTTTATGCATAATTCCTTAATGTTTTTTGCATATATAGGAATATCTTGGATAGCTTGGAGGAAAGGAATTTTTATACACAAATTTTTTAATTCTCCCAGAAGATCAAAATTAGGATGTTCTAATGGGCACGGTATGATTAATCGTTCTAGGAATTGTGGAGAGGAAGTTGTCAATTGTTGTTGATTTTGTTGTTGTTGAACCTCCTTCTCTTTCTGTAATGTTTGTTCTACAGGTAACAGATCTTCAATATGAACATCATTATTTTTCTCTGTTTCTACTATGTGTCCAGACCTTAATTGAAGGTCATTGCACTCCCTCAGTTCAGTTTATAATTCTGGGGGTTCCATTATCTGGACAAACTGAACTGACCTATTGTTTGGGTTTGGGTTGGGTTGGGCTAGGATTTGTTGTCTTAAATTGGTCTGGGGGTTTGTATAGGGAGCTGGAAGTGTAGGTTGTGAGAGAGGAATTGTTCCAGCTAGTTGATTTGTAGGTCTTTGATAGTTTGACTGCCAGGCCTGACTCTGCGAAGTAGAGGGGGACCATTGTGTTGGATAGTTATTATTTTTCCAAAATGGTGGGCAGAAAGGAAAGCTAGGCCAATTATTTTGATTTGTTTGATTTGGCCAAGATGTTGTAGGGAATGGTTGTTGTGACCAATTGGGGAAAGGTGTTTGATTTTGCCACATTCCACTATATTTTTTAGCATTGTATTGAGGAGGTTGAAAAGAAGAAAATGGATCAGTTGGCATACTTGATTGTCGTGACTACCATTGTCGGCATTGATTAAGAAGACATACTACTTCTGATTCTTCTTCCGCCTCCTTATAAAATACTTTTAGGCCAGGAAGAGAGGGACATCCTTCTATAGGGTGATCTTTTGTGCAAATGGCACAGACTTTGAATACATCCAATGGACATTATTTGTGGTTGTGTTTCTTCCTGCATCTGGGACAGAATATTGCCAAATTTTTCTCTGCTTCTTCTTGCTTTTGTTTGGCTTGCATAATGTCAAACTGTGTTGTTAGATTCCCAAGTATATCTGTCTTAAAATCTTCTAGCATATTTCCAATCTCTGCATGAGTCACACCTTCATTAGAGGTCTTGTTGTCTCTTGTAATCATATCACGTTCTGCTGATTTTAGCCTTGTATTTCCCCTCAAACTCCTGATACACAAATCAATGATGTTAGCATAACTTTCTTGATATATATCACCTTTTCCCATAATATTCAATGTTTCAACCCATTTATCTTTCATTCCCCTAATTAATGTAGTTTTCAACACATTATCAGGTAAGGGTAAGGATGCATAAGGGGATCTCTGAAGATTTTATTGAAACCGTTCCACATATTCTTCCAAGGTTTCATTTGGTTTTGCTGTCATTTGGAATATTTCATCTTTTAGTTCCTGAGACCCGCAATAATCTTGATACTCCTTTAAAAATGCAACTTTCATCTGATTCCAATCAGTTATGGCACCCCCACCTAATCCTATAAACCATCGTAAGGATGCCCCTTTTAATGTAGAAGGGAATAGTTTTATTTTTTGGGGATCAGTGGTATAATCATATCCCCTGCATAACACATCAAATTCAAACAAAAATTCATCTGGATCTTCTAATGTTAAGCCATGAAATGTGGTAATATGTTGAAGGGGAATGGCCTTCATGGGTGCGTTGACTGCAGTATCTACTATAGGATATTGCAGCGTAGAGGTTTGTTGGGGTGTCTGCTGGTTCTAATTTTGGTTCTGGGCCATTTGGTCGAATATGTGCCAATATCCTTCTGGGATCTCTAAGGAATTTCTAGGGTGACTAGGAGGAGCAGGAATGGCTTTGAAAGCACTTCCCTTATCTGGAACAATGAGTATTCCTTGTTGACCTACTGTTTGAGGTGATTCAGGACCTTGGTTTTCAATTAGTTTAACAACACTTCACTTATCTGGACTTCTTACTGTTTGGGCTATTTCAATAGGAGATTTTGGGTCTCCTGCTTCTCCTGTTTCCCCTTCTCCTTCACAGAGATTACTAGAGTTCCCTTCTTGAGGGGAAGTTATGCAGGGATTCTCAATTTCTTGGGAATCTTGCTCAATTCCCTCTGTTTGACTGTGTATCTCAACAAAGGCTTCAGATGGTGACTCTGTAGCCTGAAGGGAACTAGTAGGCTATCTAGAGATAGCTTTTCTAAATCATACTGATGGCTGAGATTCAGTTCTTTTAAGGATTTCATCAATAAAAGTTGTCTGCCCAAGGGTCACCGGTCCCTTAGGTTTTTCAATTTTAGGAGGAATTTTGTTTTTCTTAGTTGGTCTATTCATTCAAGAAAACAAGCCTTCATTCCTAGATAAAGAAAGAAGCTTACCTAGTTCTGCTGTGAAGCGGGCTGTGAGCAAGTGTGTTTCTTGCCCAGTGCACAGGTTCTTACCTTCCATCTTTAATACCTAATTCTTTGCAAGCAGAAGAAAATCAGCTGTGAATCACTCCTTTGAAATGGCATACACTCTCCCCGTCAACGGTGCCAAAATGTAGGGTCATAAAAAGGTACCTTTTGAACACCTAATTAGCCTACATTAATTATCAATCCGGGAACAACTTTTTATTTCAAGAGTGTACTCTGTCTGAGGCTGCAATTAACTAAGAGTAATGCTATGAAGATGTAGTACAGAATGTTGAATACAAGAGTAAATGGATGCTTTTAAAGAAATATAATTACAGTAACATAAATGGAAATGCTCTGAAATCTTAACTACATAAATTTTCAAACCATCGATCAGGGATACAGTAGCAGTAATTCTTTCCCTTAGAAATCGATGCAACTGAAATCAGACTAAGGCAAGATAACCAATCTAGGAACTTGGAAGCAGTAACCAGTGTTCTCTACAGTTGGTGGTCTTGTTCTTAAAGCAATAGAAATGAAATCAAACTCAAACTCAAACTACTTGCTGATAAAAATAACTGAAAGGAACTTCCTCTAATAACAAAATCTAGAAAGGAACAATAGCTTGTAATTCCTATGCATAACAATTGTAATCCATATATCTGCTAATCTAAAACTATGAATAAAAAATGAGCAATAAATAGAAATGGAATAGCAACATAAATTGAACAACAATTATAAACTTAACTAATCTCAATACTTCAACCCTGTCGACAGACAATACCATGAAACAATCAATCATAAATAATCGTAAACTAATAGAACAACAACTTAGAATTGAATATAGAACAACAAAGCTTTATAATGATGGCAAGGTAAATAAATAGCGAATGCACTTCTTGCAAATGATAAAATAGAAATGCAATTCGTTAATTCTCACAATGAATCGATATTCAATCCAACAACAGTCAATCAACTCTGCAATCGTAATAAATTTTAAACACAACTTCACACAGCAGTAAGAAAAGATTAGAAATACAAACAACAAGGTAATTCCACCAGAGCCGGGCCCTTAGTGCCAGTGAAATACTGCTGGGCTACTTCAGATTTTAAGAGATGAAACGAAACGCGTCTTTGATATTAATCGAACATAAAATATTACAGAGACTGCTCTCTTAAAGCCGAGAGTCAATAAAAACAATATTACAGAGGAAATGTTTGAATATAAGAACTTTCGACCTCTTGATCACTAAAGGATGTTGTTGTATATATCAAACCCTAATGGACAAGACGAGGAATAAGATGAGTTTGAACAGCGATCCCTCAGGATCGAAGGATCCTAAGGGATTCGCTTCCCTTCATTTAGTTATCATACTGGTTTACTTTAACCGAAGTCAAGATGTCCCCTGCCTTTTCTTAGCAATGCGTTCATATTTCCTTGTCCTAGTACATGTACATGTGTGCACAATTATTTATTTTAAAAATATATCATCATGTTTCGATATATATAATAATAGATAAAAAATAATTGTACATCATCATGTTCACTTACAAAATACTAACATTTGACAACATATCTTGATGGTGAGAAGCATCTTGATTGTATGATTTATGGTGAGACCCATCTTGGTTGTTTGAACCGGAGGCTTCCACCATGATATTAACATTTTCTTCATTCATCAAGCGTGACAATTTCAAATGGTGTTAACATATAATGATACATTTTTGTTAGATTAATGTATACAAATAAATCTATGTATATATGTATTTATTACAAATTGTACATCTGTTAAAATAATTGAAATCTAACCATTAACACATACCATTCCCATGCCCTCTTCCTCATGAACAATTAGGTCTTGCCAACCATTGTGACAACTATTGGCATATGTTTTGAGATCTTAAACACTCATGTTGTCAATATCTTCATTTGTATAATACAAAAAATTAGTGCGTGCATTCTCACATGCTCTTTGTCAATTCAGACAAACATCGACTCCACTCAATCCACTGTGAACATTGTCAATGATGGCATCCCTTGCTTCTCGACTAATTTGAGAAGTGGCTTCCATCTCTGACCACAAATTTTCGACACGAAAAGGTCAATTAACCAATGGTGGCTTAGGGGGAGGCAACTCAACATCACGCCTAGCACCCCTATGGTTACACAATCGACCTTTCCTAGGACCAAAAAATTCAGAAGGAAGGTCATTGTAATTGGGTTTCATTTTCAAAAATAATTCTGTATAAAATAATTTTTCAAAATAAAGCGGAACCTCATCGTTCCATTGGAGTCCTCCATAGGCCAAAAGGTGTCTATCATATAAATAATGGGCTATATGAGGGTGCTTGAAATATTTCACCTTCAGCATCTTTCTTTTCAGCTCTTCCTTGAAATTAAACATAGACTTGGCCATTGTTGCTGTAACTTTGTTTAACGACCTCCCATTTATTGGGACCCATCACTGTTTCCTTTATTTTTCTCATGACTTCTACAAAGGTATCAGTGGTTGCCCCAAGATTTCGGTACACATATACTAGTTCGCCTAAAGATTATGTAACTATTTCCAAGGTTTGTCGACTCTCAGCATGTAGAGTCAAAGCCACGAGATATCTCTTCAATTTTGCATAAAGATGTTGACACCTTTCTAAGGTGCATTGCTGCATGTTTGTTTCCCAAGGTATATCAGAAATTTCAGATGGGTAAGTCGTGGTTGGTGGACAACCTTCTTCTTGAATGATGCGTTTTTCCCTACGTCTTTTTTTAGCAACATTTTCAGCCTCTGCATCAATATATAAAATTTTGTATATTAAAAAACACATGTAAACAAATTTGTACAAATTGAATGAAAATAATATTCAAATTAATGGCCACCTTGATGTGGTTGACTAGCATCTTGCCCACCCTAAGACTGTTGAGAACCAAAACGACCCTACTAAGAACCAACATGACCACCGATTGGTTGAGAACCAACATGACCATCCATTGATTGGCCTTTGGGGGAATACATATCACCACCTTCATGCAATCTGACAACACTTATTGATGGCCCTCTAAGGTAATCTGAACCACCACCAACCTCATGAGAGGAGAGAGAAGATTCATAAGAAAATATTAATTTATAATCAATTCAAAAATACATTCATACATATAAATACATGTACATATTCATTTATTAAATCGTGTGAACCATACCACAATTGCGTGAACCATGGGCATGCTCCATTGATGGAGTAGACACCCTTCTCCTCTTAGCTCCTAAAAAATAAAAAATGAAACTTATTAACAACTAATTTAACTCACAAAATTGATAAAAAATAAATTCCATATGTACACACATGTATGTATATGTATGGAGATTTAAGATTATATTTAAATACCATGAACATCCCTCGATCCCTGATCTCTCTCTCTCATAGAGATATGAGATTTTGTTGATATTCATTGTTCATCCTCCATGATATATATATAGTGGACATTTACAATTATTTTTTAAAATTACTGTTTAAAATAAATTCAAAATAAATTTTAGAAAATTAATGTAATTTAGTGTGCACCATTGATATAAAAAACAACTTTCAAAGCACTAATTGATGTGTGAAACTCAATTTAATCAAAAAAAATTTATAAAAATGTTAAGTTCACCAAATTGCGATTTACATGGTGGGAGCACACTTGGTATAAAATTGAAAAAAACACATGGTCATTAAAAAATAAGCATGAAACTCCATTTAAAAAAAAAAATGTTGAAGTCCTCACATTTTAATTTTAAAAAAATGTGAAGTTCGCCACTTGTTGCAATGTGAAGCTCACCAAGTTGCACTTTATATGGTGTGGTGGGAGCACACTTAGTATATAATTGAAAAAAACATATGGTCATTAAAAAATATGCATTTATAAGTACAAAAAACACACATATCCAAGGTATGTTATAATGTCTATCAATAAATTTTGAAGGAGAGCATCTCAACACTAATTCATCTTTGATAGATGAATCTTGAATTTTTGAAGAAGAGCGTCTCAAAACTAGTTCATCTTTGGGAGATGAATCTTGAATTTTTGAGGAAGAGCGTCTAAAAACTAATTCATCTTTGAGAGATGAATCTTGCATTGGCATTGCTCCATATAATTCTAATTCATCTATTAATTCATCTTTGATAGATGAATCTTGAATTAGCATTTCCCCACGCAATAGATCACCATACATCTTATTCACATTTTTACAATGTCTTATACTAAAAAAGTGAAATTGGCTAACAATATTGTTTGCTATTCCATGCAGTTCTTTTAGCCTCTCCTTCTTAACTTGGTACATGCCTTTCATCTGGTTGCACACAAGTTCAAAATTGGTGAAAAATACAATTCCATTTGATCCATACTCCATAGATGTTCCCAAGCCTTCTATCAATGCAATATAATATGCCTCGCTATTTGTTGTTCTTCGTGGTATATTTATTTTCCTTTGGACAACTTTGCTAGTCACAATATTGGAAAGCACATATGTAATCACTGCTTTCCATGGATTTGGATAGCAAGAAACATATATGCATAATGTCCATTTTTCAACCATATTTACTGGGTCTTTTTATCCCTGAAAGAAAACAAATTCAATTAAAATATATTAAATTGACATTTATTGCAAATGCATGGGAGAAATGACACATGTACATGAGATAAATGACATGTGCATGGTTTATCTTAAAGTTTGACTTAAAGTTTATGGTAGAATTCACATCTAGAAATGAGATGTGTTAAAGATTGCATTGCCTAGAGTTTAAGGGAGATTTATGACACATATACATGGTTCATGCATGGTTTGCATGAAAGTTTGCCTTAAAATGTATGGCAGAAATCACATTTAGAAATGGCATGCCTTAAGAAAGGATAAGATCCAGAGGCTACCTGGCCCTTTACATGCCTTAAGAAAGGATGAGATCTAGAGGCTACCTAGCCCTTACAAACTACTTTAGAACTTGTAGAAGTTAAGACTCAAAAAACAAACTAAAATCCTATGGAAGTTAAACCACTTTAGGTTCAGTTTTTAGGCCGTAAAGTTTGCATTTAATTAATAGGGGAAAGCATTGAGTTTGCAGGATACTGTCTTATGAGAGTTTAGACACTTTAGATTCAATTTGTAGGCCTTAAAGTTTTCCTTGAATTAATGGGAGAAAACATTTAGTTTGTGGGATAAATGACATTGACATGGTTTGAAAAATTATTTTATGCACTTACTAAAACAACTAGTTGTGGTGGTTGATGAAGTTATGTAAAAAATCACACCTTTATGAGTTTGTGGCAGAAATGAAATAGAAATGACACATGCCTTTTCCTTAGAGTGATAGTGGTTTATGGATATTAAAATGAAGAACTTCTATTTCTGTTCCAGAGATTGACTATAGGGGCATTTATTGGATATGTCACCTTTGAGAAAAATGAGATCTAGAGGCTACCTAGCCCTTTACAGACTCTGCCTTTAGAACTTGTAGAATTTAACACTCAACAGATAGACTAAAATCCTATGGAAGTTCAAAATCCTATGAGAGTTCAGCCACTTAAGGTTCAATTTTTAGGCCTTAAAGTTTTCCTTGAATTAATGAGTGAAAGCCTTTAGTTTTTGGGAGAAATGAAATTTACATGGTTTGCAAATTATATTATGCACTTACTAAAAACATTCTTTAAAGTTAATGGGAGAAAGCCAACATGACACATGATTTAAAAATTTTTCTTAAGAATTTATGGGAGAAATGACATATGTACACAGTTTTTCTTGAAGTGGTTGTGGTTTATGGATATTAAAATGAAGAACTTCTATTTAGATTTGTTCAATAGATTGACTATAGGGGCATTTACTGGATATGGCACCTTTCAGAAAAGATGAGATCCACAGGGTACCGAGCCCTTTACAGACTCTTCTTTTAGAACTTATAGAAGTTAACACTACCTGGCCCGTTATAGAATTTTCCTATAGAACATTGTAGAAGTTAACACTCAACAGACAGACTAAAATCCTATGAAAGTTCAGCCACTTTAGGTTTAGTTTTTAGGCTTTAAATTTTGCATTTAATTAATGGGAGAAAGCCTTTAGTTTTAGAGTAACCTTATAAAATGCTTTAATGTGAAGATAGTATTTTACCTACAAAACAATGGAATTGAAAACTGTGCTTATATATCAGAGTTATATTATGACAAATTAGTTATGTCCTTAATAAGAAGTATGATTTAGCACTTATCAAATTGTTTAATAATTTATAATAATTGATATGTACAAGAATTTTACTACTTCAACATCAACCTACACTATCATCATATTACTGTAGCCATGTCAATCTAGATTATTTATATCCATTACATCATAAAACACTCCACTTTTAACATTTTAAAAGAATAAAGCAACATGGAAGGTGTTAATTTAGGTACATTAATACACTCCACTTTTAACATTTTACAAGAACAAAGCAACATGGAGGGTGTAAATTTAGGTACATTAATAAAACACAGCCATGCCAATCTAGATTATTAAGATCCATTACATCATACTTAACACAATCTAGATTATTTATATCCATTACATCCTAAAACACTCCAATTTTAACATTTTACAAGAATAAAGCAACATGGAAGATGTTAATTTAGGTACATTAATAAAATACAACCATGTCAATCTAGATTATTAAGATCCATTACATCATAAAACATTCCACTTTTAACATTTTACATTTTACTCACCTTGAGTTTGGGGGATCCTATCCTACGGAAGTTCAATACAACCATGTCAATCTAGATTATTAAGATTTATTACATCATAAAACACTCCACTTTTAACATTTAAGATTTTACTCCATTTGAGTTTGGGGGATCCTATCCTATGGAATTTCAACTAATTTTAGTTTTTAGGCCTCAAATTTTGCCTTCAATCAATAGGATAAAGCCTTGAGAAATGACACATGATTTAAATTTTTCCTTAAGATTTTGTGGGAGAAAGGACACATGTATGGGAGAAATGACACATGTACATGATTTTCCTTAAAGTGGTTGTGGTTTATGGATATTAAAATGAAGAAGTTATATTTATATCTATTCCAGAGATTGATTGTAGGGGAATTTACTGGATATGTCACCTTTCATAGAAGATGAGATCTAGAGGCTACCTGGCCCTTTACAGACTCTGCCTATAGAACTTGTAGAATTTAACACTACCTATCCCAATTATACCCTATGAAGTGTGTAGAGGACCCATGGAATCACTCACACTACTTTACGTAGACATAAGGGTGTATAATAGTATACTAAGTTCAAAAATATGGTCATACTGTTGGATATTTTTCCCAAGAGCCCAAATGTACTCCTTAAGTATATGTGCGGGTCTATATAACCATCTACAAAAACAAGTGATTCTTTCCAAGCTAAGGATAATGTATGAGCCATGTGTATACGCACATTATCTAGAAACCGTAGGCCAAAATAAAGGGTACTTAAGTGGTTTAAAGAAAAATTAGCACCAAGAAGCTTTGAAGGAGGGAAATAAGAAGTGGAAATGGGGGAAGGATAAGAATAAAATAGGCACTACACATCCATGCAAGGGTAGTAGAAATAATTATAACCATTGCAACATTGATGGTCACATTAAGGAGAATTATTGGATGTTTGGTATGTGTTATAGTATTTATGTGAATACCCCCATGCACTATATAGTTTTCTAAGCATAGTGGTGGGAATAAAATGGGAGGAAAGGACCCCCACTTTAGGGTTTCATAGAGACGAAAAATCCTCCACACACGGGTGTTCAGGGGTAGTGCCCCAAAAAAACGTTTTTGGGAAAAAAAATCTCCTTTTATGATGGTTTTCATCACATGGTTTTTTCTTTTAGCATTTTTCTAGTGCATGGTAGTTTACCCCATGGTTCTACAGTTTCAGTTAAAGAACTAAATTTTTATCTGATCCAAGGTAATGGATTGGTAGTTTATAATTGTCATGGGATATATTCATATATACATACATACATACATACATATGTGTGTGTGTGTGTGTGATGGTCTAAAAATTAATATACTAATAAAGAAACATATCTTCTCATTTTGGGTTTCTCGAGTAAATTATATGTTAATGCATGTGCTTTACATTGATTATTTTTCATTTTATTAAGGATATATTTGAAACAATTAACTATATAAGGTTAAAACCTATGTTTTGCATCAAATTACTTTTGGTTTCAATGGGAAACTTTTATGGCTAATGTGTTTTTCTCGAAATGTGATAGACCCCATTAAAATGGGAGATATATCTAATTGATTCCTATGGTTAAATAAAATAGTTTAGTACTTTAAAGATATAGATGAAGAAATTCAATGAGCATAGTTTTGAGATATATAAGTCCAAAATGGAATAGTTGTTGGTGAAAAAATATTAGTGGATCACTATGGATATATGTGCTTCATTAAATGGGATTTTTCTAGAAGGATGGACTAAGTTGGAAAGAAGGGAAAATATTACAATACAATTGTGTCTCTTAGATGTTGAAGAATGTAGGTAGGTTCAGTCTTCATTACTAATATATTTGTCAAAAATAATTTATAATTATTAAATGACTTATTAAAGCATGGGTTTCATGCTTGGGTCATATTTAGATTAAGGAACCCATTGTGGAATTCTAGGTTAGTCATTACAAATTTAAATTGATACATTTTGGGATTTTAAATAATGTAATTAGTATTGAGGAAAAGCCAATTTATTGCACTCCTCCATCAGGCCATTTTATTCTGCAAGGTCATCATCCTCGATCTCCTCAAAAAAATTTCTTCAAAACCAACATTCAAGTCAGCCTCTCTCAAATTATACATGTCAGCCTCAAATAAAAATATTTAAGTCGTCCTATATGGAGACACAACTCTTCACTAAGTCATGTCAGTTCATTTAATGTGGAAAAATAATATGTATACCCAGCTTAGGTTTTCACATTACCAACACAAAAGTTTGTACTAAAATTATAGAGATAGGTTCAGCCTAATTACAAGTTTAGATGGGTGACTTTAGGCTTTGGAACAATTACAGAAGGACTAAATTTTAGGCTAAATACAAAGATGCAATTTAGATGAAGTTTGTATTTCTTAAAAGGACAGTTTTGGTGTTATACAGTTTTGATGCTATTCAGTCTAATTGTAGTTAATTAAAGCCACAATATTGGTGCTATTTATGTTTCATTACCACCACAGAAAGGAGCTTGGATAAGAGAAGAGTTCAGTGTTATCTAATTCAATGAACTCAGTGCTACAAAAATTAGTGCTAATACAGTGAAGATTTATCACAGAGAATGTTTTGGTGTCGTGAAAATGGAAGGATATCGGGGCTACCATAGAAGGAAGATCTCAAAAACAATGTCTTCAAGTTATTGTATTAATGAGGATGAAATTTTGGTGCAAGAAAAGGAGATCTTGGTGTCATGAAAGTAAGGAGATATCGATGGTAACACAGTGAAGGGATGAATTGGTGGAGAGTGTCTCTAGTTAGGGCCTTGGTCATCTCATTTTGAATCTAGTGAAGGAATAATTTTGGTTGGGATTTCCCCAACGAGTGGGGTTTTCCCTGGAAGTGTACCTACATCTTGTGTCCTCTTTTATTTTTTGATTTGTATTGTTCTTGATGATAATAAAAGATAAATTTTAAGAACAAATCATAATAATGAAAACAACAAAACATAATATCATAATAAGGGAAATAATTTAACCGCCAAACCTATGGATTTCCCAACATGGTATTGGAGATAAATTCATGATAAAATGCAAGTTTTAAAATCCACTTATACATATACTCAGTGAAAGGTTCTTGAATATCATGTCATTTAAACTAACATGAATATGGAAGCTTCTGGGCTAATATCATAGTGAGCTAGTTTAGTCTTAAAGAAAAATTGAAGAAGAAGGATTGACGTTATATCTCAAAGTGAAAAATTCGGATCAAATTCAAGATGTGAAGTTCAATATTAATCATAGAGATAAGCCTCAGTATAAACGCAGACGTAGGCCTAAAACACACAGCAGACACAGAAGAAACACGATCACTTATTGGAATGGAACACGGCCACACAAAATGCAGTCATATCAAGACATCTACTTATATTTTTATAGAATTTACAGCGAATACAACAATTGAAAGTAGGTGGTGCCAACCTGGAAATTTGAAATTCGGAGCCGAGGCCGAACATAAATACTTTTCCAAGACAAGAGACATAGATGCATGCCCGAAACACACAACAAATGCAGACGAAACATGATCACAGTAGACACAAACGCTAAGCCTGAAACCCGTTAATAGCTCCGAGTTGGTGTATTTATAAACTAAAGTTCAGCTGAACTAATAGTTCAACCGAACTTATGTTACCATTTTTCCAATCTCCAGCCAAAAATCTGTTTGCCTACGCCGCCAGTACACCATCAATGTAAATGACAGAATGAGTTCGGCCGAAATAATTTCGAAAGTTCAGCCGAACTCTATAACAGTTCGGCCGAACATTTATAAAAGCTCAGCCAAATTATTGAGAAAAAGGTTTTCCACCCCTGATTCTCACAAAAGTGTAACCCAACTTCATGGGTTTACCCGAATTCAACACTCCACTATTGGAGCTAGTGGTGTTCGTTATATAAATGTGTCTTGGGACTTTTACTTAATATATGAAGCTTGATGGCCAACACATTATCCACGCATGGATTATGAATATTTGTAATATTTTTTTGTGAATGTTTATGATTCATGTTGTTTTCACTTGTACTAAAGTAGTTGAAATATTTCAGTCATTTTAGTGCTTATCATATGGAGAATGTGTTGTAATGGTTACACTGATCATCACATCTTTGTGCACTATTCTGCTGGATGTTAGACGATTATTTCTTATTTATGTGCATCTCTGCTAGGGTGGTACTATTACCTCTCTCTTATAGGCTCACTTTATCTTCCTTATGAAGTAGAGGAAGCTTAGCACACTTACAACTAGACATTCACCGGGCACACCTACTTGATTTTCAAAAGAACATATGTGATCCTCTCTCTTAATGATAGCTAAAGTGAAGGAAAACCTTTAAGAAAGAGACAACTTGTTCCCATTAGCGGATTTTTGAGGTGTATAATGGGCCTCCTAAGAAAAAGGTACAACCAAAATCAACTTTATAAGAACCTGTCGGATTCAAGGAGATGATGTCAACCATGGGGGATGATTCACATTTTTTGGAGTAAAAAAGTAAAAATAATAAAAATAATAAAATAATAAAACTACTTTTTCAACCCGTATTTTCAACTTATCTTCTTAAGTTTTTACTCAAATTTTGAGTGAGAGTACTCGTTGGATGCAAAACTTAATTCCTCATCCAATGATTACCCATGTTGCATACTTTTGATGGACCCTATTACACGAAAAATGAGAAACACATGAAAAACGTGATTGCAATCATTTTTTTCGTATATTTCTCATTTTTCGTGTAGGAGGGTCGATCAAAATCATGCAACATGGGTACTCCTTGGATGATGAATTAAATTATGTATCCAACGAGTACTCCTGCTCAAAATTTGAGTAAAAACTTAGGGAGATAAGTTGAAAATATGGGTTGAAAAAATGGTTTTATTATTTTATTCTTTTTTATTCTTTTTACTTTTCTTTTTTCCCTCTAAAATTTGATGATGTAATCTAGTCTTATTTTATTATTTCCACAATTATTTTATAGTTTTCCTTAGGAGACCCATTTTAGACCTCAAAATTCCCCTAATCTATTCTGAATGGGGCTCTTATCCTAAATGGTGTAAGGTCTAATTGGGAACGCATATTGGGGAGACCCCTTTGAATGTTAGTAGGGGAAACATTATCAACAATGCCTTACAAGTTTTCCAATAAGTTACATGCATCAAGTGGGAATGAATGAATCCTAGCCTCTGGTTGTCAGTTTTGGACCCAAAACCCTGACCGCATGTCGAGAGACAACAGCAAGATTTGTGATAATTCGTCAGGTAAGCCTTGCCCCCTTCATGGGTTTATTTCCATGTACAGAATTTTCCATTCGATGATGCAGGATTTTAGGCACCCTAAAAGGAAAATTTATCTGTTACAATATGAAAAACAACCATCACAGATTATGTGTTTCCTAGTGTTTTGATTCTAGCCTAAATAAATTTTCTTGTGGCCCCTGTGGGGAATTTAGTGGGTTTAGGTTAAGGATATTTTTAGAAAGTATTTCCTTCACTTATGGTGTGCAACAAAATATAGGCTCAAATAAACTATGTACAAATATTCTGGAAATCGTATACCCTTTGTACAAAGTTTAAGTGGATATGTGGTGGTCTTTTACAATTCCCCTAATTACAATATGTGATGTTTATTCCATGCAAGAAATGAAATGATGTGTAGATGATAGGCCACTTAGTTCTTTCGTAATTATACTATGTGAGCATATAGGGATATGGAAGCTTTAGCGCTTTCATAATTGGTTCAGATTCCACCAAATGTTCGCCACAAGAACAAAAGGGAGGAAATTCCTACTTTATTTCTTTAATGACACCAATTTCTAGTCCTGAAAATAAATGGATGAGATAAAAGTTGTGGTTAGAAAAACAAGTAAAAACAATGTGTGGATGATGGACCACTTACTTCTTTCCTAATTATACTATGCAGGCATGTAGGGAGATGGAAGAATTATGGCTTTAAAAAGGGTCCATATGCCACCACACATTCGCCACAAGGATGCAAGAGAGGTAGTTCCTACTTTATTTCTTTACTAACACCAAGTCCAAGTCCTGAAAATAAATGAATAGAATAAAATATTTGATTAACAAAACAAATAAAAAATATTTGTGGATTTAGGGAAAGTTACTTACCTCCTTGTTAATCTAGGTGTGGTGTGATTTTGAATGAGAAAAACAAGTAAAAAAGATATGTTGATTAGGGCCACTTACTTAAATCATCCTAGTTTTAATCTATATTTGTGTGAAAAAATATCAAAATTAAATATAAGTAATTACTGTACATGTAATGGTTAGTAAAGAAAATTGGTTAATAGTGACGGTGTGTGCAAGGTGAATAATGCACATACAAAATTTTTGAATTGTAAATATGTGGATATTTATTTCATGAGCCTTTAATACAATTCCCCTAAAGAAATTAAGGATACACTATGTGACGTTTGTTCCTCGAAAGAAAAGAAATGATGTGTGGATAATGGGCCACTTATTTTTTCAATTTTTTTTATATGTAACATATAGAGAGATGAAAAATTAGTGCTTTGGGAAAAATTATATTTCCGTTACCAACAAATTGAATTACATAACTTGATTTAATTAAATAGCTAAAATTTGATTATTTTGCATAAATCATGATTTAACTTCAAGGGATGCCATAATTCAGAACACCCCATAGAGGAACCCCCATGTAAAGGATAAAAAAATTGCAAACTAGTTGAAGCTATGCAATTTGTCAAATATTTGCACCTAAAATTTTATATTTTACATTTTAAATAAGAACCTATGTTAACAATGAAAAAATAATTCATCTATAAATTTTAATGAAAAAAAATAAATATATCTTTTATGTTAAATCATGAATATGTTGGAAAAAAATATTAATTAATTATATATAAATTTTAATGATATATTATAATATAAGTGTTCAAAAATTTTCATTTGAAATTTGTATTATATAGTTATAATGGGTGGTTATATATTTCTATAAATCGTTAATAAAATACAATATTGATTTTTTTATATAAAATTATTGTATTTAATCAAGTATTTCAATAAAATGTACCGTACTACTAAATATTTTGGAATTTATTTATTCACTTAATAATGTAAAAAAAATAAAAAATAAATATATATATCTATCTATCTATATATATATATATATATATATATATATATATATATATATATATATATATATATATATATATATATATATATATATATAATATTTTGATTTTTTAATATATTAGTTTTTTTTTAATATATCTAACTCCATCTCTCCATTTACCAAGTGAAACATTTGACCTTTTTCGAAATTAGTTCTTCTTAGCAACAATTTTTCGTTTCTTCAAGAGTATATAAATCCTAAACTTAACTTGATCTCTGCAACAAGGTTGGTTTTATTATTTTGTTCATACATATCACTCACCAAAAAATTGATTAAAATCCAAAGGAAACTAAAAGTAATGTGAGAAGAGGAGGAAAGAGAAAAATGATTTAAAAATAATAGGTGTTAAAAACAAAATTTGAGAAATTTGAGAGTAAATTGTCAATATACCTTTTTCCCAAGTAATCTAGTCCCACAAGAAATAATCTCTCTTCACTCTCCCCCCAACACATGTTTGAGAGATGAAGAAACTTAAAACCATTTGGGCATAGGATTGAAGAGTATGTGATAAAGGCGATCTATTGTTAGATATAACCCCCGAATTTTACTAGTTAATCTAGGTTTGAAGCTATGTTTAGTTTCACGAGAAGTCACATTTACCAAGTGAAGAATTTGACCTTTTTCAAAATTGGTTCTTCTTAGAAATAATTTTCCATTTCTTCAAAACACTATATAAATCATAAACTAAAAGTGTTCCCTATTGTAACAAGGATAGTATTATATTTTTGTTCATATATCTCATTTACCAAAAACTTCAATTATGTAAATCCAATGTCAAGTAAAAGAGATTGTGAAAAGGGAATGAAATAGATTTAAGTGATTAAAAAAGAATAGGTGTTAGGAAAAAAATTAGAATATTAGGAGATTTTACTAAAGAATCCAAAGAGAGTGGCTAAAAAATGATAAGAGGATACAAATCTAGCAAAGTTGATGAATAAGGTATTGTATAATAATTGTCAAGATTGTCGAACTAAAGACTAATATAAATTAAGTTTAAATTGTTATATAAGAAGTTTAAATACATATTTCATAGGGAATTATTAGTAAGTTAATGATATAGCGAACCTTTCGAATTTGAGAGAATAAATTCTTGAGAAATCAAGCTAGTGATTACCAAGTTGAAGGACGAAGTTTATTTCATGAGAGAATATATATATATATATATATATATATATATATATATATATATATATATATATATAGATACAAATTTAATAAACTATAAGATAATTTGTGACTAAAAGACCATACAATACATAAATACAGACTCCATGATACAAGAAGGAACCTATTCAACTAGTTGTTAAATATTAATTTCTGAAGGCCTATTATACAAGATCAAATTAGTTGGAACAAATTTTCTTCATTAGAAAAACCATATCATTAAATAGAATTTTAAAACATGTAACTAAAATTACCATATATCAATATTTAGTACGAAGAACTTTCTTAAAGGAATAACTTATCATAACTATAGAGAATTTCACAATTCCAAAAGGAAGTGGAAAAACTGTCAGATGAGAAGTATGAAATTGTTGATAAGGAAACAAAAATAAATTAAAAGATAGGGTATTTAGTGGATTTAGAGAACAAGGAATATGCTTCAAGGTCTGATCAACAATGAATGTACATTGTTATCATTTTTTGTGAAGACGGGCACAAATGATTTGAGTTTTTTTGGGAGAATGTACTTGGAAATTTTAGCACAACAATATTTACTAAGGCACAAGGAGGGGTAAGAGGATTTAAAAAACTATATGTTTCTACAAGGAACCTTTTTCATGCACGTGCAAATATGGATATCAAATTTCTTTTATGTTTTCAATTATTTTCATCAAATCTTGACAAAGTTTAAAATACGGCTCCTCGTTTTGACTTTTTAACAATACTTTGCAATACATTTCATGATTACATGTTGACAAACAACTATATGAATTTAATCGACATTAGATTGCCACAATCTAAGAAGATTAACATTGTAAACATTATAGCATATCATGAATATGTGCATGCCAATTTATTTCTTTAGCATTTATTATTTATGAATTTAATATTTATTAATTGCATGAGCCTTCCATGGTGTATTATAGTGATCTGCAATAACACACTCTTTTTTTTGCAAGAACAAATTTACACTACACTTTGTATGCCTTTAGAAAACTTGTTCTCTTTAAAAAATTCTCATAACCTTCATGTGAGAATTGAAAGAAGAAACTTTTGAGGTTTTCAAGGGTAGGTATCATCATTCAGGATTCAAGGAACCATTAAATGTTATATATGATGATGTATGTCATGAAAATTTAATGTTGTCATATATGTTTGACAAATAATGTGTTCTCAACATGCACATTGGAAGGTGATACTCTTGCTACTTTTAGACCTTGACACATTTTCTCTCTTTTAACTCCTACAAGGATATCAAGCATGAGTCAAACTGATTTTTATAGGTATTGGAGCAACTCTATGACAACAATTTTTGCTAATCCCTCTTATAAATAAATTGTCATTAATTGTAATTCATGTAAATAATATCTGGAAATGCTACAATACTTTTCTTTAATTAAATCACATCCTTAATTTTTTGTGGGTTATCCTAAACCATTAAAATTTTAAGGTGGTTCATAATTTGCATGAATTCAAGTGGTTTTAGAAAATTCCAATAAACCATGGTTTCAAGTGATTTTCAATAATTTACGTGGTTTCAAGTGGTTTTTTTTAGGTGTTGTTACATTTCAGCTTTTAACTACATGGTATTAATTTCAATGCTTATTTTATTAGTTGTATTGTTTCATTCTCCATTTTTCTCTTGTTTTCAATCAAATTTCCTAATGCATACAATACAAAGAAAGTAATATCAAAAGTGATACAACTTGAATTACTTGTATTTGCATGAATTTCTTGAATTTCATGACCTTCTTGTTCTCTCAATGTTTTTCCTCTTTTTCTCTTCCTTTCTCCTGTTTTTTCTCGTATTTCCTCTATGCTTGGCATTTTTTTCCTTTTCAAAATCCAAATCTCCAATTTCCCATGTTTGTTGTGAATTCTTGAGTAATTTTCAGGCTCTGATATTTTTCTATGAATGAATGTATGCTATTATTTTTTCATGCATTCAAATTTGGACTCTTTTCTTTTTTTGAGTTGAAAGCAGAAGCTTGATCAAGCTGCTAATCTGTAGCATTTAAAATTAATCAAGATCGATCGACTCATTAACAAGATCGATCGACTCATTAACCACCTTCATGATTTGATCGAGGTTTTCTTTAACACTCTATCGAGCTATTTAAATTTTGAACTGAACCGCTCAAACGATTGTTTTAAGTGCTCGATGGAGCTTCCAATGTCCTAAAAATCTTATTTTTAGCACCCCTTTTGAAGATTTCTCTGCAACCTCATTTTGTACACTTGCATATTTAGGGTAGAATTTGTCCTTAAGTGGCAGAGTTAATCATTTTGAATTTGTGGAAGAATCCTCTATCGAATGACATATTTGTTTGATACTTCCTAATTCATATGATATTTTTCATCTAATTTCTTTTAAACATAATGCTTGAAGTGTTTTTGGACAATTTCAAAGGGGCTGAATAAAAAATCAAAAACATAAAATATACGCTGTGAAAAAAAGAAAAAAATAATACCACTACCTTCATTTAAGGGTCCTCTTCAAAAGGGTACTCTTGGTTTTTCAGTTTATTGAAGCGGTTGAAAAAAATTCTTGCGCGGACACATTAGCACTCTCTGTGTATATCGTGCTTATATATATAATTTAAATTACATATTTTAGGCAAAGGTATTCTTTGCAAGGAAAAGTATTTCATTGAATGGAAAATTGAGAGATTATAAGGCACTAATTTTTTTTGCAAAAAATATCATTAGTACAACAACATAATTCTCCACACTTTCTCTTTTTACTCCGAATCAAAATTTCATCGCCACATTTGGCCCAAAAGTGTAACCCATCTTCATGCATATACCCTATGGTGTTTCTTTTCTTTGGAGTGTTCAACAAGTGTTGATTTTCTAGATCTATGGTGAATGATGTCACCACCATGTTTTTTTTGTTTGGTTTGTATTGAGCATCTTGTCTCACCAATTTATACCTTTCCACATTCACACGGAATTAAATAAACACCTTTGTTCTTTTTAGCAACATTTAGGTATTTTGGGTGATCGAGCATTTTCTTAGAGGTGTTAGAAGGAGAGAAAGAAACCATAATTTTCATTTTTTGAGTAGCCTTGCTATTTCGTTAGTGATTTTTTTTATATAACACAATACAATGGATTTTATAAAGTTATCATTACCATTTTTTAGCTTTTATTTTCTATAGAATTCTTGATGGTTTTTAAAAATTGTCTTTCATTATACTCATGGATTTTGAAGAGGGTAATGTATTTAAGTTATTTATTTAGATGTTCATTGTCACAAGTTCTATAAAGTTCTCTAACTATACTAGCCAGGATATTTATAACAACAATTTCCTTCCCAAGGTGAAGTAGGAATTTTAGTGAATATATTTATCCCTATGATTCATGGTCCAACTATTCATCAAATTCCTTGGAAAAAACGAGGTGAAGGTGGGAATCTTAGTGAATATATTTATCCCTATGGTTAATGGTCCAACTATTCATCAAATTTTTTGGAAAAACTGATATAAAGAAAAGGTAGTTTTCCATTTGCTAATCAATTTCCATGATGAACTTTATTTCTTTCTTTTGATTGTTCATGTATTCTAAGAATTTGATAAATTTATCTTTACGAGAAATAAAATGAAATAAGTATAATCCACAAATCTTAATCTTTTTCAGTATATAGACTAAAAGAGTTGATGGCTTTGGCTTTCTCTTGAAAGCACTCCACGAAAATGTTCGCAACAACCCGGAAGGGTCCCACTTGTGGGAAGGGAAGTCAAGTCAAATTTGGGTGCTTGTCGCTTTGAAGTCTAAACGAGAAAGTTAGAATCTCAATATGTAAACTACTTTATGCAATTTACTTGAACCAAGAAAAATCGATATAATGAGTAGTTATGATCATTCAGATTGATTACGTAATAGTGAGACCAGATTCACAAGGATTTGGAGAATAATCTTGACTCACACATTCAGAGAACAACACTAAACTGTTGGATGGATTGTTATCAAAGTATGTTTTAAACAAAACCGTGGCAAAAGTGTGGGGAAATAATTTAAATCATTACACTCTGAAATCACCGTCTTTATATTTACTTATTTCGGAAAGAATGGTTTTATGATATTACCATACTCGAACATGATTTAGATAATTGAATGTTATGCAAAATACATGACCAAATTTAAATAACCAATTTTTGGGTTAGATTTTGAATTTCTTTTACGTTAGGTATATTTTTAATGTATAAATGGATAGAATTTCTAAATAAAGGAATTAAACTTTGTTATATAGGATTGGAATTTCAGAACGTACTTACTCATCAAATTGGAGGTTTTACATTGTGCTCTTATCACCATATATACGCAAATTTGTTGGGACAGTAAAAAAATGTTACAATTTAAAGTTTTATTTTTAAAATAATTTGGTAGTTGTAGTGTTTGAATAATGTTTTTGATAAAAAGAGAAAATACAAAAAACTGGTGGGAGTTGGAAACACTCATCCATCACAGTATTCGGGCTCTGGCCCGAGAGCCATCCTTCATGTTCCGGATTATTGAACATTTTTTATGATAAAAATAGATTTAATATCATAAAAAGAATAAGTAAATCCAAAATCTTGAAATTTGACAACTATAAACTGTGATTAAAAAAATATTTACCAAATTTTATCAAAATCTTACCTAAATTTCCATGATTTGAATTTTAGTTATACTACTATAAACAGAGTAATGCGATGTCCTTGTTCTCCACCGGAGAAGCTTCTTTCATTATTTTGGATTTGAGTTTTTAAGAGAAGGTGAATTTTAATTTCTCAAATCGTGCAGTGCACTTTTCGCATTTGCTGGAAAAGTCGAAGGTGGTGGTCAAATGTAATCATCGTCAATTAGTGACGAGTTGATTCATTGCCCGCACTGAGATGTAAAGAAATGAATGCATAAATTAACAGCTACTTTCTGATTGTTTAGTCATTTTATCGTGGGTGTATCGACTGTGTGGTCCATTGCCATTTATTGTTAATCTATCCATCTCTTCATCTCCTTTACGCAGTTTCTGCATCTTTATTAACTCTCTCCGTTCTTTGGCTGTACAACATTTCGTTGAACTATCAAAACCAAATGAATGAGTTCACTTTCAGAAAAGAAGACCGCGAAGACAGGACTGTGGAAAATCCCTGGCCAATTATTATAGAAGTCATGTTAAATAGTATACGCCACATCACAATGGATTTTTCCAAGGGTATATTTTAGCTATTTATATTTGTGGAGTTTGAGACAGTTAAATTTAACAAGTACAGAATCTAATAGATGATATATATTGCTATAATACATTAATAGAGTTATAGCGTCACAAATATTAGTTATAATGAGTTTAGATATTTGATATGAAGAAATTTAATAATATTAAGTGTATTTTCTTGATTCATAAAACTCAAAAATCTTGGAGGAAGAGAAAAATTATTAGTTAGAAATTTGAAAGTAAAAATTATTATATATATCTTAACTAAATTAATAATAACACCCAAAAAAAATGATTTTCCCATTTTTTTTTATAGTATGAGAGTAGCAAAGTATTTTACAACACAGTGACAACATAACATTTTCATTCATCTTCAAACTGATTTTTTCAAGAATAAAGAAGTATTAAATTTATTAATGTATATAAATATCACATAAAATAAAATTGATTAAAAGTATTAAATTTATCAATGTATATAATATCACATAAAATGAAATTAGATTAAATGATAAATGAAATTTGATGTTTAAATGTTTCATTAATTTATTTAAATTTGATTTCTAAATAAGTGCATATGTATTATCTTTTCTATCTATATTTTAAATATATATTTAATGATGATGATGATGATGGTTAACATTTATTGAGACCAATATTTGGTCTATCGGACTTAAAGAAAAGAGTTATTTAATTTTATTTAAGATTTTATTCCGAAGTCTCCCTAGTTCACTATAATTTTGACATCTTAAAAGGCTAGGAAGGTCAGTATTCCAACAAAGATTATGAAATTGAGCTCTAATGTGGTTGTACGCGGGGCATCCTAAGAGGAAGTGATTTTCATCCTCGATGTTTATATTCTCACAGAGATGTCAGATCCTTTCCATCCATGGTGTTTTAGGAATTGTCGAACGACATGTTTCACTATGGAGCTCATGAGAGTTAGTTATAATCTTGGCTATATTAATTTTCTTCTTTGAGCTAGTTAAAACAGAGAGATACTTTTGATATTCTAAGGTGGAGTTGATGACCTCCTTATAATACCTTAATTTTCTTTTAGCTACTAATTCCTTCTCACACCACATTTTTTCTTTGAACTTAGAAGTAACAATTTTTTTAATGTTATTGATGTTTTGCAATGCAACATTCTCGTCGCTCTCCCAATGGTTTAAATAGGCCCTGGTGTCTTTATACCAACCTCGTTTAAGCCTTCGGTGGTTTTGGCTTGAATTTGAAGCTAGCTTAGGAAGTCTATGGTCTCCTATGCTATTGAGCTTGTGCTTGTACAACAGAAGCCTAGTCATAGCTAGGCTCTCGATAGGGGAAAGACCCACTTCTATAAGGAGAATAGGATAGGGTGTATTGCTTTAATTTTAAGGTTATACTTATAAAAGGCTTCTGGATTTGTTCAATCTTTCTCCAGGATCCACTAGAGATGGTGCAACCCCAAACCTCACATCCATATATATATATATATATATATATATATATTAGAATATTAAAATATCTATTAACAATTATATAGTACATGAACCTCATAAATAGCTAAGGAATTTTTTCTTTTTCCTTTTTTAAAGTTATTTATATTTAAACTCACAAACAATTAAAATTTAGTGTTTTTTAAATATAAATATAAATAAGAAATCTATTTTTAAAAGTAAAATTATTTATTATATAAAATTATTAACTTTTATTTGTCACAATTTTTGTTTTTAAATAAAAAATCAACAAGAATGTTAATTTTATTTTTTATTTTCATATTTTTCTTCTAAATGTATTTTAGTGGCGAAGAAGTTTTAGTCATTATAATATACATTCATTGTGAACATTATATTATGGTGGTGAAAAAGTTTAACCATCATATTATACATTTATTTTGAATATCTCATTAAGGAACCTAACAAAGACTATATCCAGATTAAACAACCATAATTAAAAACAAAAAAATGATCAGACAATTAAAATTTTAAATGGGACACAATCATCAAACATCAAATCATAGTTCATTCTCACATCAACTCCTTTATTCATTAGCCAAAGACATTACACCAGAAACTCCCACATGCTTACGAGATATTAATACTATGGACTTCATTACATTACAGGAACATGACAAAATTTGAGAGAGAAAAGATTCGAACTATTGCACAGTGCTAAACCAACAGGGCTCCAATTCTTCAACGACTAGATTCTTCAGCTAACAAAAACCCAATGTTTTCATCTTTGGCCCTTTTAATAAATCTTGTTCACTTGATCTGGTCCAATCTAATAACCATGCATATTCTTTAATCCCTAGCTCTATCAGATCTACCTTGATGGGTTTTGGTGCTTTTGACCTTATCAAATTTAATTCTTTCAAAATATGTCATGCGCTTCGTACTTTTGCGATTTCGCAAATCCCAATATAAATAAATTTTAATTTCTCTGTGGCTTCCAGATTTTTGGGGCGACCCTTATTTCCTCTGCCATAGGCCCATAAATGCGCCCAGGTAGGAAATTCTCCCCGTCAGATTAAAGTTGTAGATCATCCTGCGGCATGCATTTCCTGCCTAGGCGCATTTATGGGCCTATGGTAGAGGAAATAAGCCTCGCCGATTTTTGTTGGCCAGTTCCAACAAGTCTGGCCATTCCTTCTCCGCAACTGATTTTCAGCCATATTTAAAAAAAAAATGAAGGACCCAAGAGACCGTGCCCACAGACTATTGACTCCCCTCGAGCCAATTTGGTGCCATCGCATCTAATCATATCTGTAGCTATATTTCTCCATTTTTTGTTTCATCTTTCTATGTTGATGGTTCTCCTCCAAAAGAAGGACTCAACTCTGGCACATTCTGTAGCACATCATTCTTGAAACTAGTATATTTGTTAATAATAACCTTCAAAGTCTCCGAAGTCTCCAAAATGGTGGTGACCTTTCCAGCAAATTGGTCAGTATCCTTGGCAGTAGGCTCAGCACGTTGATATTGAAGAACTTCTTGTAATTGGCCATCAGTTGTAGCATGTAAGGTAAGAAGAGTGACAAAGTGGTTCTACAGAACAAGCCATATGTCCCTTAATACATTTTTTGTATCCTATAATGCTTCTTCTCGCTGGCGGATTTGGACATCAAAGGTATCAACTTGTGGAAGAGATTTTTCTACTGATCTAAATCAAGATTTTGCATATCTTTATCAAATAAGCTCTTCACAGTTTGCCAGAGTGGGTGTTATTGTATCTTCTTAGACAATCACCAACCAAAGAAATGTGCTAAAGAATCAATTATGAGGGGTATTGATTGAAATGGATAGATCCAAATATGAAAATACTTGCCTATGCATATGATTCTTAATCCTTTAGATTAATCGAAGTGTCGGTGTTTCATTGTGATATTCCACAATTTTTATAAGTTCTTTGGAGGAAGAATGAAGAAGAACTTACACAATTAAATATCCTTCCTAAACATCTAATTAACTCAGATGAAACTTACATTTGTATTTCTATATAGTAAACAAAATATGTTTAATTACAACATAAAAGCATTAATTTTTTATTTTTTGTTTATCAATGAAATAGAGTGTTTTATTATAACACAATATAGAAAATAAATATGTTTAATTACAACATAGAAGCAATAGTTTATTATTTTTTGTTTATCAATTAAATAGATTGTTTGATTATAACACAATATAGAAAATAACCTTGCATAGGGTGAGGGAAATTGATATTCAATCATGCTCTTCCCAATGTTTTAAACTATCTCAAAAATATTTGGAAACAGATAATGAAGAAATTCGAGGGTAAAGACCCAAAAATAACTAAGGGAGGATGATTTACATATTCCACCAATTTCTTTTCCTACAGAAGAAGAAAAGGGAATAATTTTGTTTTTGTTTTAGTTTCTTTTGACTCCCCGATGGGGAATTCTTGTTCTAGACAAATATGTGCCATTACAGCTAACACAGTATCTTCCCCCTGAGTGAAAGCATAATCAAGTCCATTTTCTCTTGCCACTAGAATTGGTACTCCAATTTCATATTCCAATTTGGGTGCCATACCTTCTAAATCCATTTTAACTAGAAAACATATACATGTACACAAATATTGCATAAATAGAAACCAAAATTCTTTGCTTACCTTCAAGATGAAAATATTACATCAATATCATTTCAAAAATATGCTTAAGATATCAATCTTTCTTACTTAAAATTACAAGGTACCTATAGAGTTTTTTCCAATTATTTTAACTTATTACAACTTTTTAATGAATAAATAAATGTTTATCCGAATTTTTTTTGATAATCCTAATTTGAATAACTCAAAATAGAAATTCTCTAACTGATCTAGTGGAACTGGACACTATTCGAGGATCTTGTTTCCAACTCCTAGCTTTAAATTTGCATTCTTTTGATTGTGCTCCTAAATTTTTTGAATGTATGTCTATCCAAATCTTCTCTTTAGCTGACTGATTCATTTAAATATATTTGAAGATGCTTTGTAAGCTTGAAATTCTTCTGCACCTTTTAAATGTATAAATTGTCTCCTTTTATTTTATTTTCCTCTTCCTATGGTTCCTTTAACTTCCCAATTTCAACATTTCTCAAAGATAGATCAACCATTGCTTTGGATAATTGTTTTTTGAAGAATAACTTGTTGTTCATGTTTCCCCTATTAAAACTCTCGCACTAGCTAGTATTGTTCCTTCTCCTTTAATATTTTTTCCATCTCTGCCTCCTTTTTTTATATTTGTAGATTCTGCTTCAAAATCATACACAATGCATTGTCCTTTTCTTTCTCAATTTATCCCACTTTGTGAGCTTGAGGATGTTTTCTTGTTGGTAACTTTAATTTGCTGCACAATGCTTGGACATCTGCAATTTTATTTTTTATGATTTTGGGAGTTGCATCAACATCATTAGGATCCAATACCAATTTGATAACAATATCTTCTAAAGTTTTAATCCTTGTATCTTTTAAAGAAGTTTTTAATATTGAAGCAACCATATCATAACTTGTTAGAGAAGAGTAGATCATTTCACACACTTTCTTATGTAGATCGATGTGGTCTATAAGGTGAATTTTGTTTATATCAAAAGAAAATAAAGAGGTTTGGTAGTCCTTTGCAGTCTTTGGGACTGGAACCTTTGGCTCACAAAATTCCAATTGAAACGTCCATCTATCAGAATCTAGTTTAGGTAAAAATATGTTTTGGGAAGAGGATGTTTGTTTCCAAAACTAAGAATATGTATCATACTTTAGAAGCTAATTATTTTTCTTCATTTCTCTAAATTTAGCAAAAATTATTTGACCATTAGAGGAATGAGAAGTAGATGCATTAGTTGTTGTTTCGTCCATCTATTTTAGAGTAAACAGAGGTTATCTTGACACCATCACTCTAGTTGAAACCTTTGTATTCCTAGATTAAGACAATTCTTCTTCTCTTTCCTTGGTATTCCTTGTTTTGAAAACTCTAAATTTTGTTGACTTAGATCCTTAAATGCCAAGATAAATGATTTCACTTATTCTTTTAAGCTCCTTTTCTTATGGAAGAGATGTTTCCAATGTTTCCTAACTTGACTCATGCTCTTCAACTTCCTCTAAAGTGCTTTCTCCTAAGCCTCCTCATTAGAATATTGTTCATTTTTTTGAAAAATGATTATAAGTTGCCGACTTTTGCTCAATTAATATAGATGAAACTATTACTAAAGGATTACAAGACCATTTAAAACTCGAAAAATTCTCTACTTATTTATCATTTTATCTAGTATTTGCAATGAAGGGGCCAATTTGAGATATTAATTTAAACTAAGCTTTATGTTTCGTGGAAAAAAAATGAACTTCATCTACATTTAGGCTCTTCCTTATCAACTAAAAAGAAAAAATCCTCATTGGAATAAATATTTGCAGCTTATAGGGTCATAATTCAAAACATAAATCCTGATGGTTATGAAGCTTTTGTATAAATACCAATCCCTTATCTTTTTCTTCTCACTTAAATGTAAAATTTTCTTAATTTCAATTGAAATCCTTGGCACTACATCACTACTAAGAAGACAGAGTGATAAATACAGAATTTGGTTACCAAAATCATTGAATGAATACTCTTCTGAATTCTTTCTCACTAATGAGGCCTAGTGAATCACATATTATGGTCTCCCATGTTAATCCAGCTTCTGCAGTGGCATCTTAGACCTCTTATATTGATGGTATAAGAACTAGTAAACTAATGTAGAATGATGTTTGAAGGATATTTCTACATTTCATTTAAATATTCATGAATGTTATCTAAAATAGATTGACTAAAATTTAATAAGACAGAAGGAATTTTCCCAGATGAAAAGACATACAAGAATCCTAGAATAACTTCATCAACCCATTCATCACTTTGAGGGCTTAAAATAAAGAAAAATATGGAAATGGTTTGTATGGATATTTCGGGAAAAATGGCTGTGGAATAAAGTAGATTATGATGTCTAAATTCACATCCTTCAGTTAAAAAAGACTTAAAAATATGGGCTCTCTCTTGAAATGTAAGCTTCTGATAAATTTCCATTAATGATTCAACTGGAAAGGAATGCAGGGAACTTGGAGGATTGATTTGCAAAGCTTGAATAATAGAATCGGGTGTTATATAAAACAAAATTTCACAATCTCTTTCTACTATTACTCTTTGACCAGGTAAATATCTGCTTTCGTACTAGGAGAAAAACTCAGATAAATGATAAGTCCAAGGAAATACAAACTGAGGTAACATGGATTCCCAAAAACTGAAATCATCACTAGTGTATTCAAACTTCCAAAAATCCCAATTATGAAATTCTTAAAAATAAAACTCACACTTGGTCTCTACAATTTTGAAATCTAAGTCTACCAATGATAGTTCATTGAAATTTGGGATTGCCAAAAACTGAACTCATCACTAGTGTCTTCAAACTTCCGAAAAGCCCAATTATGCAATTCATAAAAATCAATCTCACACTTGGTCTCTACAATTTTGAAATCTAAGTCTACCTATGATAGCTCATCGAAATTTGGGATTGCAGGGAGCATGAGGGTTTCAATATGTGACTTACTTTTTCCTTTTGAAGTACTGAATTTGAGGTTGAATAGAAAGTAGGAAAATTACAATACTTGCTAGATTGAAGATTGTGAGAGAAATTCATGTGTGAATTTGAAACCTTTTTATGTTTCTTAGTCATTCTGTGAATACTGCAAACCTGAGAAAATGACTAGAAAAAATTGGAAAAATGATCTTTTAGAGAAAATTGAAATGCTTGTTGATGATTTTAATGTCTGGAGAATTTGATGAGTTTTTAAAATGATTGTGGGAATTAATTTTGCATTTTATAGTTATGAATTGATAAGTACTTGAGGGAATATCAAAGACTATTTTGGGAGAGTGGATAGTGAAGGGATAACGGAGCGATAGAATTAGCGGAAGTAATGGCTAGAGGGAAGGTAATTTGTGGGTAGGGACGAGACAGTATGTGGTTTTGGGAGAGGGATGTGCACAATGCAGGAGGGCATGCCACGTATGTTTCCATATTTTACCATAACCATGGATTACAGACTCCCCCCCTCCCCCCGCCCTTCGTTAAACGTTGGGAGAGCAAGGGGGTCCCAAAATGCACATGGGTTGTTGATTGAAGTGGATTAAATCTTAGCTATTGGAACAAGAACGAAAGTTAAAACATGCCTTTATTGGCAGAAATTACAAAATAAAATACATTTATTTACATAATAAATAAATCTTCACACTTTCTCTATAAAAATAAATCACCACGATTATTTACAATGATGATAAATGTTAGTGTGAATTCTAATCACAAGCGTATGAAAAAATCTCACGTTAGCTGTGCATAACAAACAACCTTAACATCGAAGATGGGCGTCAATTTCCTTCGATTTGCGGTTAGTGATTAGAATAAATGCTACAAAAATCTAGATATATGCAGTTAAAGACATTAAAAAACAAGAAATAAGCAAGAGTTTCTCCATGCATCCAATGAACAAGACAAGAATTTTTGTATTAAGACACCTGCGAAGGGAACATAGAAAGATGTTACCAACCCCCCTCAATGGGATGGGTTATTGTATGTCCTCAGCACTTCATATCTCTGATTGCTCTCTCTTGATGGTGCAGAAAACCCAGACAAAAATGGAACTCAAGGGGAGCTCACAAGAAAAAAGTAGAAAAATATGGCAATGATGGGAGGATCAATGTCAGACCAAAAAGTATAGATCAAGAGTGATCTCAAGGCAACAAAAGGTAGTGAATGAATGGAAAAAACCTTCTATTTATAAAAAAATATTGCATTAGTCTAGATACTGGTGCATAATTAAGAAATTATTAGCCAAGTGTAGATCCAACTTTTATGGAATATTTTATTATTTTTGTTGGAGGGAAAAAAATTGAATTTGGTCAAATCCCTTTATTTAGAAATAATAAATAAATAAATGATTTATTTATTATTTTAAGAATGTGGTTGAGTAAGAATTAAATAAATAATGATTTATTCAATTATTTATAAATGATTTAGTAAAATTTAACAAGGAATATTATTAAATAGTGATTTATATAATTATTCCTAGAAAAATAGTAAGATAAATAATGATTTATCTAATTAATTTTCCTGTTTTGGGTTAAATATGACCAGGAATATTAATTAAACAGTGGTTTAATTAATTATCGCTACAGAAAAATAAAAAAAAATAAGGATTTATTTAATTATTCCTCATGGAGTTTCCTGTTTAGAGCATAAACAACCTAATAAATTATGGGTTATTAAGTTATTTTTCGTAGTGAAAGAAATTTTACTATGGTAAAATTGGTCTTCCATGGTGTATGTTAGTCCATCGAATAGTAACAGGTTAAATGACAAAAAATTGGTGTAACAGATTTCCCCCCCAATGTGTGAGCGTTAGGAGCTAATCATATGACTGAAGTACGTTGTAAGAATCAATGACTAGACACCGAAGGGGAGTCAGAGAGAGAAATATAAGGCAGACTGAAGCGAATGAGGACAAGACCCTGAGGAGGTGAAACTTACAAGTGTGACAAGTCTCTTTTATGGGTGAGTACCTGTTCTACATGAGGTGAGGGAGGCATACCTATGCCCACCGAGATAACAAAGTACAAATAATAAATGAGCGTCTAGAAAAAATGGGACTGAACTATATAGTACATGCTGGCAGAAACATGGGCCAGATAAAATACATAATAGATCCAACATACATACTGTACCTGGGACAAAAACCATGAATTATACAATAATATCTTAGTACATGAGATATGATAACAACCAAAGAGGCCATGTAAAACAGGAAAGGGATCTGAAAATTTGAATGATACATCCAAACTAAAAAAGTTGATGCAGATGGCTGAGGCCAGCACCATCAAATTTGTAGAGCTAAACCCAAGGCTGTAAAGAGGTTATTCGGGTATGTGGGGGTCTACGTGAAGCCCCCCCCTCATGAGGTTTGAAACATCTCACACACACACAGGATTCACTGGTACAATCTGCTATATCACTGAACCATTAAATATGCGGACCTTGATCATGCTATAAGGAGCTGGAACTGAGAAACAATCAAGTCAAATGGTAATAAAGGGTCTCTTTGCCTGATCCACAACACCAAACAAGAGTGGAAGTTGGAACCAAGGTACATCATCCTCTAGGCCTGTCTTCTGGAATGAATAAGATGATGTCGATAGAAGGAGGTCCCCCATAGGTGAGGCAATAAGGAATCTTGAACTAAGACACAAGGGATAACAATAGAGTGACTGATAGACTAACACCAGAGATTATGGTGGAATGGGGGGTATTGAGTAGCGAGCTGACGAATTCCCTTGTTAGAGCATAAACGACATGGATGACCTGGTATCTACTGACTCCAGGGAAAATTTTAAGGATGGAAATCTATCTTAAAGTTTTGAAACCTTGATGAATCTTACTAGTCACTGACCTGCAAATTATAAAATGTTTAGCAATGTTTTTGTAAAAGTATTCAATTTTCTAATGCTTTTATATAGTCTCTATCAAAGTTTGGAAAATTTTAAGGTTAAATAATTTTATGATATAAAATTTGGGCGAACCATTTTTACGAAAAATGGAATTGGTGAATATTTTTTTTGGACAAAACATAGAAAATTAGCCCACCTGCAAATATTAGCCCCTAAAATTTTCCCTCATCTCACTCAACTCTGGAGGGGATAGGGGACAGTATGATTGGGGGCCAAAATGTGCGACACAAGGGAGGTACAAAGAAATGAAGGATGGCAGAATATGATGGGAAACAAAGGGAAATCAAGAAAAACTCCATGGATGCAATGATGACTCAACTCAGATGCTCTAAACAAGGGTGACTCGATGATGCTTCCACACAGAAGAGGCTCAGTGGGGACCATAAAAACAAGAGTACAAAATCGTTAATGATGATAAAAATTGACATGAGGTATGAAGGAAAAGTGATGCCCTAAGTACAGGTGTCGCAAGTGAAGAAACTTGATTTTGAGAAGTGGCAAAGTGATCTTTCATGGAAAGAATGTGTCCAGGTGAAATTTAAAATCACAAAAACTGAAAGGATACCCATTTTACTTCTCGGTGAGAGCTTTCAATGGTGTAGATGGTTTTTCAAACCGAGCTACGGTTTGGTCGCAAATGGCAAAAGAAAAATCTAGGGTATCTCTTTTAATAAGGCATTTTCCTTCCAATTTTATTCATTTGCATGTGTCGATGTGGTGAATGTATAGAGGAGAAAAGGCTTTAAATCTTGCCAGGATCGTAGCGGACAAACCGACCGTTGGAATCGATATCTGTCAGTTGCAGGTAAGAGGCCTAACCATACTCTTTCAATTCAGTGGATTAAAATTTCAGTTTAGGCACCTAGAGCTCAGGAACATACCCATACTCTTCTTCACAACCGGGTCACACTTTTTGGGGCATTTTCTATGACCTAGGTAGCAGGTATGGGGCAAAAAACTACGACCTATCCCAGGAATGGCCTTAAAAGTGCAACATGTAAAAGAGAGGGGTTTTAGTTCTGTTTTTTGGCTGAGTACTGGGATTTTATGGTTATGTTCACTCTTACATTTATGTATACTGAAAAACATGATGGTTTTGTGTAGGTATGGCAGAGTTGAGGATCAACTAGAGAGAGAGAAACATGGACACATTACGGTCTAAGATCCGAGAGGATCAAGTAGTCTGCACTACATTGGCTAGGTTTGGGGTCCTGAAGTTTTTGGAGAACCCATTGATGAGGGTAGGAGAGCCCTTGTTGGCACAAATTTTTAGCTACTGGGATCCAGATCCTAAGATATTTATAGTGCAGGGGCACCAGATTGAGCTGACTATCTAGGATATATATTTCATGACCGGTCTCCAACCATTGGGGATGGTGGGAAACACACAGCCAGTGTTATCACGGGGGTGGAACATTATGGAGTTTGTAAAGCACTATTGTGGACCAGGTCTCCATGTGAAAGGGACACGGATACTGATCGGAGATCTAGAGATGCTAGAGACTTGTGCTGTGGCCACAGCGGTGCTGTGGATCCTAGGCAATTAGGCACTCCACCACATCATTGAGGGTCATATGATGCTTGTTGAGAGTGTACTAAGTGGGACCTAATATGCATGGGCCCAGATGATGTTGTCTTCATTGAAACGACAATTTTCGCCATGCAAGCAATAGGTGAACCATGACTGTGCATATGGAAGAGTTATTTTTTCACTCTTCTTTGAGAAGATCCCAACACTTCGACCTCATATACAGATCCCTGATAGGGCCCGGGAGAGCCTAGGATGCACTGCTAGGGGCAGCTACTGTGTAGAGGAGGAGGTGGGGCAGTCGGACGGGTGTTTCAACCCAAGTTTTTCACACATTGGGATCAGATGCCACTATACATAGATGACTATCCCTATAGTGGGATGAGTTATCATGGGGACCCGGACTTGCCACTACCGCTAGGTCAGGCATGGGGGCCAGATGGTAAGTGGCAAGTTTCTTATATTTTATGTGAATTTTAAATTTTTAGAATATTGTATATGATACTCATTCATTCACTTTTGGTGTGTATATATAGCACCAGTAAAACCAGTCGGGTATATGGGATGGCCCGTAGTATCAGGAGCTGCAGAACCTAGTGGATCAAGGGGAACATAAAATGAGGATGTTGTGGCCCTCCTGAAGGAGATCCACCATTGATGCAAGAGGCTGTTGACTAGGGTTTATGAGTGTGGTTGCAAGGAATTAGATGAAAAGTACACCAAGTCATGTATTGGTCTACTCTTAGAGTGGCGAGGAGTCATGTGGTGCATGACAATGGCCGGACAGGGAATGCATGATCTACGGGCTACAGGAGCCGAGCCATTGGCCCGAGACCCTCCAGATAGTGATTAGATGTAGGGCTATGAGGCTCCCCAAGTTTTTATTTTGCAACATGATATGGGCATGTCATCTGTATCGGACTTAATGGACTCCAAAACATTGTATTTTGAAACATATTATGGATATGCATTGTTTTATGGTTTATTGTTATTGCCTTGTGTGAAATGCGTGTGATAAATTCCAATCTAGAATATTTTCTGAAATGATATCTAGATAATGATTTTTTTATCTAGGTACATGACTACATGTAATGATTTCAAATTCACTCATTAAGAGCTTCACTCGTAAATATCTTCTAAAAAGGACAGGATTATGCACACGATAAACACCATTCAATTGCATGAAAAGCAAAAAAGAATCTAAATGGACATGAAGGTGAAGGATGCGATGGCAAAGGGCATTTGCTAATAGACCTATCACTACATCATATTGGCATGGTTATTAGTGGCAGTACCAATGCACACATCGTTGGAGAGGAAAATAAAATGCAAGGGGGTGAAAATGGCCGAGGATGCCAAGGCTAGATACCAAGAGTAGCAACTTGAACCATCAGCATAACTAATATATGGTGTGGATGGGGGATCCATCTGAATGGTGCCACAAAAAAGAAAATGAGAGGATGATGAACAATGCTGGCAACCTAAATGCAAGTAAGAAATGAAACAAGCATTGCTAGAGGGAATTCTATGGGTAGTATTTCTACCCCCCAAACACTGAAAAAAGGATGGTGTGGGGGAATTTCCTTGGGGGCAGATTGTGCTCAGGTCGCGAAAGTCACCATAGACACGGATGGTGTCATTTTTTTTATGGGTTGGATAGATGAAGTCAGGGGTAGAAAAGGCTTGCATGATGTCATCATCACAGTAGAATATTGGTTGACTGGTGGAAGAATAACCACATGACGTGATGAAGCTACCTAACTCATCATCATGAGAAGAGAGGTTCACATGTCCATCATCATGGAGGGTGACCGAAAAAAAATTAGATGAAGGATCCACCGATGTTGAGCCCAGGGTGATCATTGAAGGGTGTCAGGCGAAATTGAAGGGAAAGCCCCAAAGGGGTATTCCATTGTGGATCTCATAGATGATGAAAGGTAGAGTATAGTGGCTAAAGACTCCATCATCTTGACATCGGGAGGGGGAATGTCAATGGGAGTGGATGTGTCTTCTGGTGCTGTCGAAGCATAATGTGCAAGTAAAGGAGAGGCAAATTCATTGTGATCAGCCTCATACTAGAAAACTAACTCCAAATACTTGTGGTAGTGTGCGAGGCAGGGACAAAGGTGGGTATAGTGGCCATGAAGATCACAAAACACACAAGGATGGTTTGTGTGCATAGTCTTGGGTTTCTTGGCTGTAGTCAGTAAAATAATAGGGGCTTCTAGGACCTTAGACTCAGGAAACACTACATTGACCATGGGCTTTATATGAGGTAATTCAGGACAATTATGGGTGGTATGATCGAAAACATCACACAAATCACACAGGGGTGTACGATTTGGAGGTTGATGAGGAGAAAGGGTTGTGTGGGGCATCCTTTTCATTAGGTGCCTTCTTGTAGGATTTTCTCCCCTCACTCGAGGCTTTCACAATAGGAGTAGGTTCGTGTTGAGGTGGCTGAGGCATAAGAGAAAAGGGAGGGATCATGGTGACCGGTTGGACTAGGGTCAAAGTAGCATAAGGTTTGGGCTGAAAAGGTGGGGTATTATATGGGGGACAAATGTATCAAACTGGGATCCCCAGGGTCATGTTGGGAAGAGATAAGGTAGCCATAAGAGGTATCGAAAATAATCCAAGAGGGGGAGCAAGAAATTGTATCTGACTGGAGGGGTGATGGCGAGGCAGGACAAATCTGAGATGGTTAAGGACACGGGGAGCCATTCCAGGAAGATATATAGGATCATGGACACTAGCAACAGATGAGAGGCCTTGAGAAGGAGGTCCTGAAGGTTGATTCGAAGTAATAGGAGCAATTTGCAGAGGGCGAGGCTGCTGACTAGGTGAACCAAACTGTTTGAGGTCAGATCAAGACGATTGCATCATGCAAACATTCGACGAGATAGGGTTAGAGATAGGAGGGGGAAGAACAGGGAATGAACCAAGAAAAGAGAAATATTTAGAGACTCCAGGTGAGACACTTGTCGGAGGTTCAACTGCTTGTTTATTGGCCACTGAAGAGATAATGGACCCTAGAGAGGTCTGAGACTTTGGTTCGTACTATGTCAACTGATTGATGGTGACGATATTTCTATTGTGAGGAAAGCACATCTTACGGTGAAACAAAGTTGTGAAAACAAACATTGCATAAGTGTAGCTACGACCCAATAGAAGGTTATAGTCTAAGGGGTCATCAATGACTTCAACGTCAACACAAACAGTCTTTCCCACAAGAGTAATAGGACAATTGCAGAACATTCCAAGGGGATGCGAAGAGGGGAAATCCCACGCATGGAGTGTGATAGTGGAAGTGGCTAACTCAGGAGATCTAAGCTGCTTCCAAATAGAAGCGAACATCACACAAGTGGATGCCCCCTCATCAATGATACAACGGGAGACGTTGGCATTCCGAATCTTGACAGGGGTTTGGAAGGCGACGGATGCAGGAAGGGTGGATGCTCTGACTTTTCAATATCGAAGACAATCAAAAAATCATGTGAAGGATCCACAACAACCATAGCAGTTAGTAGAGCTTTTCATTGTGAAGGGAATGACTAGAGGGCTTCCAACATTGACATGGCAGCAGAGGATTATGGCAAGTCATCTACTATACTATAGGAGTGGGCAACTTTACCGAAAGAAATGTTTTGGCAGAATGGTCCCTTGTGGATATTGGTATGAACCTTTGCCTCAGGCTAAAGGATTAGTAAACGACCATTGGGTGTCGAAACAGTCTCTATGGGACCTAAAGATGGGGACTGGGTGGTAGACGTAGCGTGGAGCTTGTTGTATTGATGGGATCGAGTCTGAAGGTTGAGGTCAGCGATATCAGGTTGGTTAGAGTTAATCGTTAGGATCTGGTAATTGGTGGTACTAGATGGGGGAGTTTGAGTGGCCGCATGACTTTGATGGGGTTGTATAACCACATATCCTTGCTGGGGGAAAGGATTGGTAAACACAGCCGGTTGGATAGGCGCAACATTAGGATGAACTAAAGGGGAGGCTTGTTTTCCTCGGGATGTTACTTGAGCTTCCCACATTTTATGCATCTTAGTTAAAATGGGACAATCATGGGTTTACTGACCATAGAAACCACAACACGAAGAAGGTTTACTCATGTGAATAGTCCTGTCCTACTTGGGTTGAGCACCTTATTGCTGGGTTGCACTATTAGATGTATTCCCTTGGGGATTATTTTCGGGATTCCCTGGCACAGGTTGGTTTTGATTACCTTTCCTCTTCTTTTTGGAAGTGGGAGGATTAGTCACACTCTGCTGCACATACACCTGACCCTGAGGGGGGGGGCGTGGATGCTGTTGCGGAGTTTGAGAAGGCAAGGGAGGCTAAGGTGCTTGTGCTGGAGGAATAGGAGCACAAGGCTTCAGAGACAGGAAATAAGGAGGTTGGACAACATTAAGGTTGGGCAAAAGAAGGATACATGATGTGTCCTGGATACATGCTGTCAGGATGGGGGAAAGTGCTAGAGGAGCTGGCCCCTCCGTGAGGGAAACTATAATCCATGGGAGGATGAGTGTACGGATGTGAAAGGGATCCAATGATACCATCGGCGGCATGGGATGCCCCTAGTGCATTTTCAATACCAGGTATAGGGAGATGAGCTAAGACAGTATAAACATAACCAGATTGTGCATAGACCAGGTCATATTTCAACGCAATCTAGAGGGAAGGTTCTTCGATATGAGGAAAGTGAGATGCCAGATATTTTCTAGTAGAAGGCAAAATGGATCTAAGAAACCAGTCCATGTAGACACGGTCTTCGTAAACATGGGCTTGACATAGACTCTTCCTTCTGCGCCATTCTTGAATATGGTTAGATAAGCGAGTAGCAGAAGTTTGATGGAAAGAGATCAAGAGTTGGGTACTGGTGTCATAACAAAGGGGAAGTTGGAAGTAAGACAGAAAATCCTTTGCAAGGGTCGCAAAAGTAGTATGAGAGGAGGAGGCTTGGTCGACATACCACTTGGAAGCTTCTCCAGTAAGCATACGCTGGAATAATGGAGGACAAACGGAGTCATCGATGATGGAGTTAGATAAACACCACATGTGGAAATAACAAACATGGTTGGTAGAATCCTCTCTAGAATTTCCTTCAAACTTGGGGATGTCTAAAGGAAGCTTGGTTTGCATAGCCAGCCAACCTGGATCATGTTGTATAGGGTCGTTCATCAACTGGCTAAAATGGGGAAGGCTTAGGCTTGCCATTTAAGGAAGCAAGGGATTAGTCGGAATAGTTCTTATTGCAGCACCATTAGTGGTGGTTCCAGCATTAGGGTCGAGGCCACCACCAGCGTTACGTCTTGAACCAGACATGATGAAGGTGAAAAGTGGAGGAGATCCAGGGATAGAACCAGAAGGGGAACCCAATGAACCAGAATCAGAGTTAGAATGGGGACTTGGTGGACGACGAACATAAACCCTATGCAGTGGGGTAAGTATTCCTAATAGAAACTGAGGATGAAGCCCTTGGATTCTATGGGTTAAATGCCTTGCAGGCGCAATGATGGTAAAGAGACATGGAACGAAATAAGGAAGAGAGGTAAACAAGGGCAGGGAGGTGCAGGATCAATTGATTTCAATGTTTAAGTCTTAGCTTGGCGTTGTAAACTGGGCACTCTTTTCTTAGGGTGTGCGTGTATGTGATAAGTGTGTTAATTTTAATTAAGCCCAAACGTGTATAGATAAAAAAGAAAATAGAAAAATTATTTTGAATAAATGTAAATAAAACTGAAAATGATAGTAAAGGAAACTGAATGTAACAGTAAAATAAACAGCTAAATATGCATCAGTTAAACCCAAGGAGAATGGATTATCAAAAACTAGTGTATGGGTGGGTGAAATCTAGTCAAAACATGCAAAATGGCCAATGGATCTAGATTTGGGAGGGACATGGATCTAAAGCTCGGATCTGTTGTAAAGAGGGGCAGAAAACAACACAAAAACTAGAGGGAAAAATGCTACAAAAAAGGTGCTGAAAGGCTACAACCTAAAGGGAAATGGGGTGAACCGTAAAGGAGGACCATAAAAAACCGAAAATAGGTGTTTTGGATGAATAAATAACTGATCAAAAATGGATTTGAAAGTACAGGTTCAGATTTGAAAAATGGCTGAAAAACACTGAAATCTCAGAGGACCTGCTTCAGCTAAACTCCTTCTAAAATTTTCTAAGCGTACTGAAGCCCTAAGGGGCTTGTTTCCTACTTCGAAAAATAAAAATAATAAAGTACAAGTCCAAGATGGGTGAAGAGGCAAGTCAAATAACCCTAAACATTGCCCCAAATAAACCAAGAAAAATCACAAAAAAAATCTCGCAAAAAGTAGAGGTCGCAATTTCTGACCTGTTTTTCGCTGAGGTTGTAGTTTTCAGACTGTTACTTGCTACCTTAGAGCTAAGGTCATAGTTTTTGGCCGAAAAAGTGTGATCTGCTCTTCTGGCTGTCTCGAGAGCAGGTTTTAGAAAAAAGTGTCAGCTCTGCTACAACTAATACCTATTACCTGCACAAAGGACCCATAAACATACAAAAGTTAGAATTGTTACTGTTTTAGGGTTAAAAAATTAAAAACAGCATCAAGAAATGAAAAATAAGAAGCTAAAGAAAAAACCTAGGGGTTGAATCAGGTGGTCATGCAGGGATCTGATAAATGACATCGGTTGTAATTATAAAGCCTTGTGGAGTCGCTAGTTGTTAGTGTGAATTATAATCGCAAGTGTATGAAAAAATCTCACTTTAGTTGTGCATAACAAACAGCCTTAACATCAAATATGGCTATCAATTTCCTTAGATATTCAGTTAGTGATGAGAATAAGTGCTACAAAATCCAGATCTGTGTTGTTAAAGACATTAAACAACAAGAAATAAGAAAGAGTTGGTCCATGCATCCAATGAACAAGACAATAATTTTTAAATAATTCTTGTATTATGACACCTGAGGAGGGAACATAGAAAGATGTTACCAGTCCCCCTCAATGGTATGGGTTCTTGCATGTCCTCAGCGCTTCAGATATAAGATCTCTCTCTCTGGATGGTGCAGAAAACCAAGACAAAAATGGAACTCAAGGGGAGCTCACAAGGAAAAAGTAGAAAAATATGACAATGATTGGAGGATCAAAGTCAGACCAAACGTATAGATCAAGAGTGATCTCTAGGCAACAGAAGCTAGTGAATGAATGGAAAAAACATTCTATTTATAAAAAAATATTGAGTTAGTCTAGATATTGGTGCATAATTAAAAGCTATTAACCAAATCTAGATCCAACTTTTATGAAAATTTTATTATTTTTGTTGGAGGGAAGAAGAATTTGAATTTGGTCAAATCCATTTATTTAGAAATAATAAATAAATAAATGATGTATTTATTCTTTTAAGAATGTGGTTGAGTAATAATTAAATAAATAATGATTTATTCAATTATTTATAAATGGTTTAGTCAAATTTAATAAGGAATATTATTAAATAGTGATTTAAACAAATATTTCTATAAAATAATAAGATAAATAATGATTTATCTAATTAATTTTCCTGTTTTGGGTTAAGTATGACTATGAATATTAATTAAATATTGGTTTAATTAATTATCCCTAGAGGAAAATCAAACAAATAAGGATTTATTTAATTATTCCTCATGGGGTTTCCTATTTAGACTAGAAACCACCTAATAAATTATGGGTTATTAAGTTATTTTTCATAGTGAAAGAAATTTTACTATGGTAAAATTGGTATTACATGGTGTACTTCAATCCATCTAATAGTAATAAGTTAGATGACTAAAAATTAGTGTAACAATAAAGCACTTACTTGGTATTGAATGTAATGTTGCAAATATTTCCTATTGTTTGGCAATGAGATATATTTTCCTTCCATATTTTTTGATAATGAAAGTATTATTCCCTTTGACCTCTATGATCTTGAAAGGAAACAACCAAATATTTTAAAACTTTCCATACTTTCCTTTGTCTTATCTTCTTGCATCCCATCTTAGTACTAGATATCCTTGTGTAAAGTCACTTTCTTTGGCCTTACTGTCAAATAAAGCTTTCATCTTTTCCTGATATTGGAGTATAATATGTTGAACTTCTTCCCTGTCTTGATTGAGTCCAAAAATTTGATTGATCCTCTTTGAAAAATCATATGTTTCCTGATAAGAATCTTGCAATATTTTCATCACTATAAATGCTAATTGAGTAGAAAAAATAGCTTCAATACCATAAACTAGTCACTATAAGGAAATGACCCTATATAGATGTTTTTGAGGAAGCCCTTATAAAGATAGCCTAGATATCCATTTGTAGCGGAGGTGACTGTAGGAGGTTAGCGGGTGGATATTTTTGCAGTGCGTTTATAATCCTAACACGCACCGGTGCGCTTGATATATATCTGACATAATGGTGAATAGTAGTGGCTAAAGAAGCGTTGTGGAGTTATTTGTAAGTACTCTGAAAACAACGGTGCACTTCATATATACAACGCACATGTGTGTACTATCAAATGGCGCACCGTGACACTCAACATTTTGGTGCTATTTATTTATGACGACAACCTGGTGTGGTTTGTGTACAACGATGCACTAGAATAGGGTTTGTCTCAGTAATCTAGAACACCATAAAGAAGTGTGGTGCATCATTGATACAAACACCCAGTGCATCTCATAATCGAGCGCACCGAAAAAGGGTTTATTTACAAAAAAATATCGGCCTTAAAAGTTCAGTTTTACTTGTTACAGTGTTGTATATCTCTCAAGCACCGATGTGACTTTTCATTCTCTGAGGCACCCTGTCTTCGGTGCTCCCATTGCCCACATTTCTTCCATCCATTGTTCACTATTTGAACTTCGAATTTTGCAAAACAGTGGTTAAATTTGGTTTTTAGCACTATTTTACAAAGGTGCCTCCTCAATGCGCAAATGTGTAGGTAATATACTTTTTTCTCACCAAGTCAAGCTTTGAGAAGATTAATTTTTAAAATTGAGTTAAAATTTATTGTTTTTTTGAAAAGAAATTTTTTTTCCTGCGCAGTGCGTTCAAGTTGTTCGGCTCGTACCGTTCTCTGTGCTCCCTATAAATTTACAGGTCGCACTATGAACGATGTTAAAGGAAATTGCACTAGGCAGTTAATGTGACATCCTGGTGTAGTACTAAGAAAAAGTGCACCGCAATAACAATAAAATACTATTGTGCGTGTCAGTTTTTGGCTGCACCGACAATTTAATTGTGTTTAAAATTAACAATTTATATACAGTGGTGCATTAATTTACCGACACACACCACAATATTTTATTTACACTGATGCATCGGTCAAACATACCGCACCGAGGCAGTGTGTTTTTGGTACCGCACCGCCAGTGGTAAAACATTGCAAACTAGCGGTGCATTGCGCTATAACAAACTCCTTGAGGTAGATATGTTTTTTCAACGCAACACCTATAATATTTATTTAACTAATAGTTTTTTATTGTCGTGGTGCATGAGGTTTTTAATGTGCATTGTGGACAACCTGCGATATAAATGTACGCACCTTTGGCGATGCGTGACTGTTTTTTCTAGGGCACCGAATGTTTTTTATAGTTTTTATATAAAATCATATTTATATATTTGTAAATACATTTGTCATTTGATAAAAATAATTATGTTTTATGTATGAGGGAGGCTGATGTATTTAATATTTGAATCATTCAACTACGTCAATGGAGAGAGGAAAGACAACAACAAGAGCATAGGGATGACAATTATCACATGATACACCAGTGGGAGGCAAGGGAGAGGGAGAGACTTTTGGACCCTCACCCTATTACGCCACCCACCCAGTTCATCTTAATGGAGGTAGGCCTCCTTAAGTTCTACGAGGAGGCTACGTCCCTGAAGGGTAACAGTGGGTTATTATGATATTTGATCTACATGTGGGATGCCCACCAAAAAGCATTCTTTGTCGGTCCTGACCAGTGATACCAACCCACTGAGGGAGAATTTTCCCCAGTTCTCAGATGTCCCGATCATTTATGCATCAGGGAGTCAGTTGGTGTACTCTCAGAGATACATTACAGATGATATACTTTCTCCAGTATATTTTTAGGTGTCTAGTGGAAAACTACATATTGCTTCTTCTTCTCCAGAGGAGGTTAGATTCCTCTCACTATTACTGACCACCATTGCACACTATACCAGTGACAGGAAGCACATTAGTTTCCCTCTTTTATTTTATGTTTATTCTTTATTCCAGAGGCCATGACCTATTAGATTCTCTGCAATTTTTTTGTCGTAGTTTTCTATAGCCTTAGATAGAATTCATTCTAAGGCATGTGCGAGGTTGACCTTCCATTTTGCTTCAAATTTGTTTTGTTTATTTTTTGAGAGGTTTCCAGAGACGAGGCCAACCTTTGTACATCATCCTCATAGGTTGATGATACATGTAAGGATGCACATGTTGGGCGAGATGATGCCCAAGAGAGGCTTGTCCGAGTATCCGGCTAGGATTTCTAGTGATGCACTGGAGCTGCTAGCCAGTGGGATGATCACATGTTCATGATGGTATCGTATCCTTGCACAGGTTTGGATTAGTGAGGGTGTACCAAAATCCTCTTCACAGAGGATGAACCACCAAATTCTAGAGGTAAAATTAGTGTTATCTTTAAATTATTATAGTTTCATTTTATTGTCTTAATTAATTAGAATAAAATTTATTCTAACATGTTCTTTAACTTGTTTTATTAAATTCTTTAATGAAATTGTATAATTATTTTTGTGTACTATATATTTTTTAGATATTGGAATGTTCGTTGGGGAAATGCCTCCACCCCCATTGGATGATACTGTAGATGACAATGAGATGGAAGAGGTTGCAGAGGGTGAGAGACATCCTCAGGTGCAGATACCCACAGGCATGTGGCGTAGGGTTAACATTAGATTCACAATGGAGTTGGGCGACCGACAATGTAGACTTTTGGTTGATGAGGGAGTCTGCCCTACGATGATCAGAGACATCCATTCTGATCATACACTCAAAAATCTCTTGAGGGACATGCCACGTGACATGATGTGCCATATGTGTCATATCGTCGAATCTTCTAGGCTACTCACGGCTAGGAGGACTAGCAGCCATGGATATGTGCAACACATCAACTCATCAGATGATGATGATCACGAGGGGAGTGATCATTCTAGTACTCCACCTCCTCCTCCTTCACTTGGAAAAGCTGAGAAGCCAACATCTACTCCTGAGCAGGAATATTATAAGCAAGCACCATCTTAGCAGAGACCTCCTGAGTAGACAACATATGAGCATGAACCTTCTAAGGATGCACGTCCATCTCAGCAAGGATCATCGACTGAGCAAGCCTTCACTAGTTATAGCATTGATGTACCACCAGATATTTTTCATTTATATTCAGTTCTATTATAGTTGTTTATTTTTGACATTATATATATATATATATATATATATATATATATATATATATATATATATAGTGCATGTATTTTATGTTCATTTTGATGTACTTAATTTACATGTTGGTGTTCATCATGATGTGTATACTATTAGGTCATGTTAGATATGTTAATTTAATTTTTTTTGCAGATATATGTGTATGTTATAGCAGTTATTTGACATGAGATGTATATTTTATGTTTGTGTCGTGATGATGTTATACAATGCTTGTGTTTTGTTAGATGATCATGATCACGATGATTAGATGATGTTAGCGAATTTGAATGTGTATTTTAGAATATGATGTTTGTATGATGGTTATCATGATCATGATGTTTATTTTTAATATTAGATCATGATTTTTATTAAATATTATGTATTGCTAATTGTAAAATTGTAAAATTTTAATTTTAATTTTAATTGTAATTGTATGTAAAATTGTAAAATTGTAATTGTATTGTGAAATTGTAAAATTGTAATTGTAATTGTATGTATTGTCATGATTCAATTTTATTAAAATTGTAAAATATGTAAATTTATAAATTTGTAAGAATATAAATAATTGTAAAATAATGAATCTAGAATATTTAGAATTATCATAATTTGATTATGATCTTACATACAAAAAATAACAGTATACATTAATACATTTTTAAAAATAAAGACATATATATATATATATATATATATATATATATATATATATATATATATATATATATATATATATATATGGTGCATTTATTTAAGTAATGATATAGAGAAAAACCATTTAAAGCAATCAAGTAGTTGTATTATTTTAGGAATTGACATAAAAAAATAACTTGATACAGTGCATTTCTTTTGAGATCAACATAACCACAAATTATCAAGTGAAATTATTTTAACATTAACACAATGCAAACCATTTAATTCAAAATACCTATTATAATTTGTGGAAAAAAAGAGTCTTACTTATAAGGTTAAGTCCTCTTCTTTATAAAAACCCATCTTAAATAGTATAAATGATGAAATAACACATCTACCATATCATTCTTTTCTCTCATCACCGTAATTATCTTCCATCTCACTTGGCATGATAACACTATTGTTTTCAAGAATATTTTTTGATCTAGGGTTGTGTCTCAATACGAACCACCAATCCATATCCAACACATATGGGTAAAAGAATACCTGGTTGCAGTGTTTGGAGAAAATATAAGGCTCCTTAGCTTCATCCGACATCTTTCTAGAGTTGATACATATCAACCTACTATCGTGATCTTCCTTTACATTATTCCGATTAAAGGTGTCCCACAACTTTCATCTAGATATAACACATTGGAAATAATAGAATTCCACTTCAATGATCTTTTGTATCTTTCTAACGTAACCTAATGTCCTTAGTACTAGGTTTTGATCATAGTGGATAGCTCGACTACATTGATCGAACTCGACTTCCACTCCATAGTCTTGTGTCAGGTGCCCATCATTGACATTTTCTATGTGAAAATGGTGTCTATATGCCCATATAGATGGGAACAAATGCACCTATGGAAAAAGTAAAAAAATCATAGTGTCATGTGTCTAATAACACAACTGTTAAAATATATAAAATATATATGTTACATTTAAAAGGTGCACTATTAGGTTTAAAATGTACATAAATATATTATTACTGATTTTTTTCACCCAATCCCTACATTTAGCGCATCATCTCCAGGATGCAGGTAACGAACGGTTGCACTGTATTTCTCTCTAACTTGGTTAGCAACCCAATTGTTGGGGCATATAATTGGCATATTTTATTTTAAATGATCAGGATAAGACACACTTCTAGAATTCAACTGTCTAAAGTATTTCCCTTCACTATCCCATTTCATCCTCTTTTGTTCATACAATGCAACCCACGATTGTGTCACTTTGTAATTGTAAAGAACGAATTTATTGATTGCTTCAATTTTTTCATTTGCTGATGAAACCAAACTGACATATAGTACATATTAGATAAAAATATTCATTATATCGAAGTTCAGCGGGAATATTTACTTTGTGTAAATTTGATAAATTATAAGTCGCTTACTCTTTATCAAGTGCCTTTTTCCATTCATTTGGAGAAGCTCCCCTTCTCTTTTGTCTTCATCCATTTCATCATCACAAATCATTGCACCTGGTGTGTTATTGATATTCTTGATGTACTCAGTGGCATAATCGAAAGCCTCATACGATATGTACCCCTCTGTCATAGATTCCTCAGGTTTTTCCCTTTATCGAACACAACGTTTCAATTTCTTCATGTACCTCTCTAACAAGAACATCCAATGAGAAGAAACCACCCCAACTAATTCAACCTCATCTACTAGGTGGATTAGAAGACGAAATTGCAAGTCCATGAAACTCATCATCAATTCCTTCTCAAACATACAAACAATCTCAACTATCTCTTGACGCCACCATGGAATGCTAGCCACATTAATATCCTTTTATGTTATCCAGCGTACAAATGAAAATAATTTAGATATGGCATGTCCTAGGTATTTGGGGAAGTCATGTTTCACAGACCCATGCATGAAGAAAAGATCTAATGACACTGCAAAGTTATAAACACATGCATACAAAATTAGTTATGTTTTATGATCCCATGGGATAAAAATTATTAATATAACAAGTAATAAAATCACTATTTTGAAATTATGTGTACTCTTAGAAGATTCAAATGGTCATGTGATTTCAACGCTAACAAATGGTCTTCCATGGTGAAGCAGGGCCATAATGAAGACCCATATGAAGATGGCAACCTCACACCCATTATAACTTCCTTTGTTAAATAAATATCATATTTTTTTAAATTCCATGGGACATCACCTTCTTTGAAATACCAATTAGAGGGACCAACCTCTCATGTACTTATAATTTTCTTGGTCAATGTTTCTTTTTAGTTTTTGAAGTAATAGGATATTTCCTAACAACCAATGTGTCACTTTGTTTCGATGATATGTGCCTCCATAAAGAAGATGAAACATTTTTAAATATATGCATGGGATCTAGTCAGTGGGTAATATTAAGATGCTCCCAATATGGGAGGTTATAAAACATATATTTCATTTTCATTCCATTGGGAAATTTCTCAACATAGTTGTTGAAGAATTCTTGATCATCGAACATAGGCTCCCAATTTGAATAGAACATTTCTATGAAATCCTTCTCCTTCTCTCTCTCATGTGCTCTAAGCCATTCAGTTGGTGTCATTATTAAAGGCCTTTGGGTTGTATCTCGTTTACCATTGAAATCAAATGTTTCTCTTTTGTAAGGGTTTTATTTTGGGAGGAATACCCTCGAGCAATCATACGTTGTCTTTCAGAGGTCATTGGACCATCTAGATTTTATAGGAGGTCCACAACATTTACATCCATAATACCCTTTTGTTACAATGCCTACAAAATTATTGTATATAAATGCATGGCACGTAGAATATCATGAAGATCAAAACAACTAAAAAAATTAAATTAATATGTGAAAGAATATTTTTACATATATAATAAAAAAAAACATGTAATTTACTAGAGCAAACTCCTAAGCATGGATAATCATGTGTCGTGTAAGCACATATGCCATACAATGTAAAACTCCTCTCTCCTGCAAAGGGTCTTTATACATCGTATACATTTATCCCATCCCATAATTCTTTCAATTCATCTACCAGGGGTTGTAAGTACACATCCATATTCTTCACTTTTCTTCTACCAAGGACTATGAGAGACACCATAAGATGTTCATTCTTCATGGTCAACCATGGGGGGATATTGTTATTGATCACTACTACAGTCCAAACATAATATTTTCTTGTCTGGAGGGAATATGGGTTGATGCCATCCATGGATATGCTGAGTGGTAGACTTCGTACTTCATACTTGAAATTTTCGAGGCATGTATCCTCTATATGCGTCATGGCTATTGAGTCCGTTGGGATTCGTATATCTCCCAACTCACTTCTGTGTGAGGCATGCCATCCCTGCAACATAGTTAATTATTTGCAATGAAAGAGCCTTTGAATCCTTGGGATTATAAGCATGTGCCTCAATATATTATAGGGAGGACCACGCAATTTACCCTTCTTCTTTTATTTATCATACGTATCATGCCCACATTTTGGACATATCTATTTGTCTGCATATTCTCCTCTATATAGAATGAAATCATTTGGACATGCATGATATGATATGTACTCAGCACCCAACATTTTCAATAATCTATTTTCCTCTTTGTAGCTACCAGCAAGAAATTATCACTCGGAGGAACCTTATCTTTGAATAACCTGTAGTTGGTGGAAAATATTAAATGTATAATGCTAATAATGATTAACGCTCATAAATTTGACCATTTTTAATGTTGATTGCATGACAAGATCTCTCAAAATATAAAGGACTTGATGGTCAATTTCCTCAAAAGTTGCAAGAAACATGGATTCAACAAGCCAAACTTTGCTTTCAAGTTGTATAGTAACATCTTTGTCCCCAATTGGGTAGACTTTGACTGATTTCTAGGTCCAAAGAGAGGGGTGGTGGAAGAAACTTTTATGCTTTCAAAAAGGGTATCAATGATATGAGCATCATCCCCTAGTTGATCATCATTCTTGAATGCATCTAACAACATTGTCTCCATGAAAGTTGTATCCCTTAAGTAATCATCCATACCAAACTCTATTTGATTCCCTCCATTTCCAGCTTTTGAAGAACCACTATTGCTATAGTAATTCCTAATTGGTGAATATGGACGTAGTGGGAATTGAATAGGTGGTTGACTCAAGCATTCTTAGTATCATTCCTCTCAGAGTCTTTCTCTTAATTTAGCCTTCTCTCAATTTGGCATTGTCATGGGGTACAATAGAAGATGGGAGGTAGGTCGCTCATCATCACTAGAGGTTGCAAAATTTCATCATGTAAAAGAAGAAAAAATGAGAAGAAGAAACACAGAAATAAAGATGCTTTCATTATGCAGAGTGTGTTTTTAGAAATTACATAGACAACATAATTACATTAACGATTCAATATCCGTTTGGCGAAATGGACATATCATGTTAGGTCCCTATAATACTAGTGTTTTCCCTTTATTATTATTGTTAGTATATCCCCCTATTGTTATTATTGTGTCCCATAAAATCCCACTATTTTTGTTTTTACTGTGCCCCATAAAATCTGGAAACTATTGTTATTGTTGTGCCCTTACATCATTATTTTTATGTAGCCTCTAATTATATTGTGACCCCTTAGAGTTATATATATACCAAGGAAGTATTATCATTTGTATCATCCAAGAATTATTCATTTATGTAATTGATCAATATTTTCAAAGTAATTGATCTATATTTTCTTCTATTCTTTGATATAGTTGCATAACATTTGGTATTAGAGCTTTGGATTCTAGGGTTTCACTTCTTCAAACAGGTCATCTTTGAATTTTCGCTATATATTTTTTTCAACAAAGCTTTAGATTATGAAATTTCAACCATGTGGAGCAGAAACATTGGTGCACCTCATGTACAAATTTCATATCTTGTTTCACTATATTTTCAAGTATATGATCTGAGGATGTTAGGATTTTTGTAGGCTTTGGAATCCCATCTTAAACAAGGGACCTAGGGAAAAGAAACATAACTTTCTCTCCAATTATCATATTTGAATGTCATAATAAGTAATTGAAATTGGATGGAATTTAGTATTTTTGGTATCATTTTTAGGGCCAAAGGTTGAAACAGGGACACGTGACACTCCATACAAGTTCTCTCTATTGAATTAGTCTATAATGAGGCCATCATGGGAGATTGGGCATAACTCTTTCTTGAAAAATCTAATATCGGTATGAATTATGGGTTTAGAGAGAAGACTCAAAGGGATACCATTGGACAAACATTTAGCTCTTGGAGATCCAAAATTACACAGATAAAAAAATTTCAATATTGAGCACCTAAAAAGCAAGAAAATGACGCAAGCCTGCAGCTTGCAATACCCAGGATCATTCAAATAACCATGCTTCAAAACTCACACTCAGCATTTACCCAAATCATTTCTTCAGTCACTGGCAAATTCATCATTTTCCCATTTCAACGTGCGGAAGCTTTCCAATATATGTTCAAAATAATTCAATATTATCAATCTCAATCCATTCACTTTCTGGCAAAAACAATACTCAAATGCTTCCTAAACCATACCAATATTCACATGAGATTATATACGTTATCCCAAAACTTCCACCATACTTTCATCAGAACTCATTTCCATTTCATAGGGCTGAAATCACAAAACATAACTTTGTACAAAAGTTCATTTCCAATTCCATGAGTATAGACTTTCCATACTCATCATTCATATCATTTTTCAATCCAAAACTATGCGCCTTTTCAAATTTAATTCACAATCAAACTTTAATCAAACAAATGTACCTATGGACAAGTGAGATTCGAACTTGACCATAATACCAGCGTTCTCAACTTTATCTTTCCATCGCTGGAAAATTCACCAACTTAAAATTCCTTTTAAATCCAATACAATCTTCAGATTCTGCTTTGATGTAAAAGTGTGACAACACTACTCAATCCAGTAACCAAAGCTTGACATGCATTGTTTTTCAGTCTTAATCCAATTACCATTCAATGATCCCACCATTACAATTTCGTTCTTACATGCTGGGTTCCATTAAAAAGTGCGCCTTTACTGGTATATTCAAATTGGCAACTTATATAATTTAATTCCATACGTTTGCCAGCACATTATTTCTGGATTTAAATCTTAACATTTCACTGTTTTCAACAATGCGTCCATTACCAACAAAACTTACCTGTTCAATTTCCTGTGATAATCTCTGGATTGCGCCTTCAGTTTGTGGACAGCGCCTTCTGGCATTTCATTTTTGTGTCTGCACAATGTCATTGCTCCCAATTGTATAGAACTCTTTCGCTCCATATTCCAGTATCCATAGAATGCAAATTCAATTTAATTCTGAACAACTTCCAATAAAATACTCTGCGCCCTTATGAAGCTTACGCTTCTTACTCCCACCAATCGATTTTCACCTGCACTTAATAAACATTCAAATCGACTTTCACCTGCAAACACAGTCTTGATTACCAACGCTGGCTAATTGCTGTATAAACGTTCTGCTCCAACAACAAATTCCATGCCTTTCTGCGTCTTGTTTTAAAACTTCCAACACGTTGCAAACTCCCTGCATCCGATTTACCAATCGACTCCGCATAAAACAATTCGATTCAACATAAAGCTTCTACAGCAAATGAATTCAAGCTGGATTTTGGAATGAAATTAAGCCTGTAACTATTTCAAAACCTCATCGATTTACCAATAAGCAACCTGTATGGTATTCACATGCTCCAAGTCACTCCAGTTTGCAATTATGTTTTAATTAAAGCAACCAGTGTTTCGTTGACGTTCCATGCGTTCAATTCAAACCAGTGAAGACCATTCCTTTCAAAGACAACATGCTGTATTTTAAAGACGGTAAAACAGAACTCTTGCAATAGTCCAATCGGATTTCTCTTAAAATGATAACGCCTTCCATATAATCGATTCAACAAATTGCAAACTGCTATTACAACTACTCTAGTCTGTAATTATTCCAGGTTTCATTAACAATATACAAATTAGAGCGAACAGTGTTCCATGCGTTGATCATTCTAGTGACAGCGTTCTGCAATTTTAGAGATGGGTAAACAAATACATTCCAGACAGAGCCTTTGACAAAAATATTCACTAGCGCCCTCTTTCAAACATTCACTGGCAATTTACTTATACAGAGTTCTGTCTCTTTGAAATCGATCCATTGAGATCGATTTATTAACTCCACGAATTCAATTAAAGTGCAGTCTAATTTTCATATAAAACAAACACTCATTCACCCCACGTTCGATTCGATGTCTTCAGATTATATGGAACGTGTATTCAACTTAAAATCTAGTTACAAAAATATTCCACCACTTAATGAATCGAACTTCACAATTCTGAAAACACACTGTTTTTACATTAACAAATGCAAATAAATACTTACAAACTTTCTTCGTGGCCAAATATTCAATGATCGTGGCCCTTACAATTTGCTGAAGGCTTATAGCCTTGCTATCCAAGCCTACTCTCAACCTCACAATCTCTATGTCTTTTTCTCACAAAACCCCTTCTTATATATACAATTTTAAAAATCATTTAATTAAATGCTCAATCCCTTAAAATCCTCAACAACCCCTAAATCTCTCAACATCCCTAAAGGATAGGTTTTTATCCCTAAAATCCTTCAATTTATTAAATTTCCTCATATCCTTTTATTAATAAAAAGATATTTACATAAATCCTCACCTTCTCCTATTTAATTCAAATTAATTAATAAAATATTAAAACTCATCACACCCCATATTTACAAATTAATATTATCACACCCCATATTTACAAATGGAGAAAAAGGTCTTGATGCTCCTGCATCAGAAAAAAAGGTGTATTTTTTAAAATATTGCATAATGTTTGTTTGAAAAATAAATTTGAAGTGATTCAAAGGGAATAATGAAGAATAGATATCATAATTTGATTCCAAAATTCCTCGAAACAAAAAATGGACACACCTAGTAAGATACTAGAAAGGAATTTTATGACACATGAAGAAGAGGAAGAAATGCAACATGATATATCAAAATTACGAGGCCAAGTGCAACAAATTTCGCTCTCGAAAAGAGTAACCAAAACTGAATTGGTGGTGATGATGAATGTTAAGATAGATGGTTTAGAAGTGAAAATAAAAAGAAACATGGAAGGTTTTAGGTATGGTTTAAAATCATATATGGTAGTTTTTAAATTATACATGGGCATGATGAATGTCAAATTGGAAGGGTTGACAAAGTTTTTGGAAGAAAGGTTTCCCAGTGGTAACAAGGTAATCCTTGAAAATAATGATGACAAGGACAAAAGGAATATGAATTATGATTTTAGAGGCTGAAATGTTGGGTTTAAGAACTTCCACATTCCAAATATTTATATGAGGAAGTTTGATGGCAAGGATCTGGTAGCATGGATACTACAAATGGACCAATATTTTGATCTCCATGATGTGCAACACACACAAAAGGTATGCATTGCAACTTTATATTTAGAAACCAATAAATTTGTATGGTATCAATGGATTTTTTCTTGTAAACCACTTGTCACTTGGTAAATTTTTATGGAGGAAATGATTGCAGATTATGATGATACAAAAACAAAGACATTCTTTAGCGAATTGATAAATTTCAAAAAAAATGGTTAAATGATGGAGCACACTCAGGACCTCCAAAAAATTGAATATCAAGGTAACTAATATTATAGAGGAGCATAAGATTGATGTATTCATAGGGATTTTGAAGGATAAAATTTTACATGAAGTTCTCCTTTGGAAAACTAATTTATTAAAGAAGGCATTCATGGTGTCAAGAAAAGTTGAAAGAAAAATTATGGCAACAAGTCTACTACTCACAACTATAAATATGTAAGTTCTTTTGCTCTTATCCTTCTATAACCTACAAGGTTGACATCACAAAAATTGGAGAAAAAAAGGGCAACAATGCTTTGTTACAGTTCTGATAGAAAATACACTAAAGGTCATAAGTTTTTGAGAAGAAACTATTCTAAATATATTGTGAAGAGGAGGAAGAAATGGAACAAGAAACACAAAAAGATTAGGATATACACCAGGAAACAACCCCTAAGAAAGAATAAATGAATACAACCATATCTTGCTATGCATTGGAAGGAATTACCAATCTTCAAATGCTCAAGATAGAAGGATATATTAAGAAGAAAAAGATAATAGTTCTAATTGATTCAGTTACTACTCATAATTTTATTCATTGTGAGATAGCCAAGGAATTGAATTTATTTTTATATCCAGCACCCAATTTTCATGTGATGGTTGCAAATGGATGAACTATAAATTTCTATGTAAAGTGTCATAATATCAATCTAGACATGGGGGAATATGTATTGACTAGTCCAATGCTTTCCAATCCAATGGTTGGTGTTGATGTTGTACTAGGAGTCCAATGGTTAAAATATTCAATGGGGATGATAGCCTTTAATTTTCAAGAAATTTTCTTGAATTTTTTTTGGGAAGGAAATGAAGTTTCATTAAGGGGTATTGTAGGGAAACCAAGAAATATAATCAACTCTAATGGCATGAAAAAACTTCTGATGAAATAAAAAATGGGGGTAATTGCAAAATTATTCCCACTAGAGGTTCAAACATAAAAATCATCTATTTCCCTACATATCCAAAGTGTCTTAGAAAAACATTCCAAGGTATTTGAGACTCCCAAAGTTCTCTTACCTATTAGTGATCATGATCATGCTATTCATTTGATTCCATGAAGTGTTCTTACAAACTTCAGACCTTACAAATATCCCTATGCCCAAAATAGTGAAACTGAATGTATGGTTTCAAAAATGCTAGAAGCTAGTATAATTCAACCTTGTCAAAATTATTTCTCTTCTCTGGTAGTATCGGTGCACAAGAAGGATGGATTATGGATTTTGTTTTCGGATTATAGGGAGCTCAAAAATATCATTATTACAGATAAATTTCCCATACCTATCATTGATGAATTCTTGAATGAATTACACGGAGCACTTTACTTCACCAAGATGGATCTTCATTCAGGATATCACCAAATTAAAATGAAGACTGAAGAAATTTCGAAATGAGAGTCATTATTAAATTTTGTTCATGCCTTTTGGCCTTACTAATGAACCTTTGACATTTCAAGGTTTGATTAATTCCATTTTCATACCCTTAGATTTTTTTTTTAGTATTTTTTGGTGATATACTAATATACAACAAGTCTTGGAAGGATCATGCTTAACAAATTGAGAGGGTTATCAAAATATTGGAGGAGAAATATTTGTATAAAAAAAACCTCGAAATGTTTCTTTGGAGTACATGAGGTGGAATATTTGAGACATACTGCATCTCATGAGGGTTTTAAGATAGACCCTAACACAATTAAATCCATTAAGGAATGTAAAATCTCCATGATTATAAAACATATTCAATAATTTTGTCATTTGATAGGGTATTATCGTAATTTTGTTAACAATTATGGGAGAATAGCAACACCTCTAACACCATTACTCTAGAAATATGCATTTTATTGGAATCTAAAAGTAACTAAGGCCTTTGAACATACTAAAGAGGAAATGTTCCAAGTACCAGCCTTAGCTATGGCCAGCTTCAGAAAAGCTTTATTGTGGAATGTGATGCCTCAAGAAATGGAATTGGTGTTGTTTTAATGCAAGAAGGAAGATCCATTTCCTTTGAAATTCATCCAATGAAAGGAAAATAATTACATAAACCTATTTATGAGAAGGAAATGTTGGAAATACTACATGCACTAAATAAATGGAAACTTACTTAATGGGAATACAATTCACGGTAAAAAAAAAAATCATGATAGTCTTAAATACATTTTGGAACAAATATTATCTTCAGAAGAGAATAAAAAATGGGTCACAAAGATGTTGGGTAATGGCTTTGAAGTCATTTACAAAAAGGGAAGAAAAATGTTGTTGCAGATGCACTCTCAACAAAGGATGATGATGTGGAAGAATTTCTTTGTTCCATTTCTATTATCCAAACTGATTGGATAACTGGAGAAAGGGATAAATGATGAAGAGGTGTGGACATTCATTCAAAATTTGCAGCAAGATCCCAGTACATATGATACATCTAGCTAGAAAATTTATTCATCATGGTACAAAGATCGCTTATATCTTTGTAAGAATTCCAACTTAAGAAAAATATTATTTTTGAATTTCACACCTCCTCCTTAGGAGGGTACTCAAGATATTTAAAAACTTATCACAGGGTTAAGAAGGCTTTTTTTATGGCCTTAAATCTTATATTCAAAATTTTGTGGAAGAATTTTTGGTTTTGCAACAAAATAAAGGTGAGACAATTAAGACCCTGGGTCTCTTACAACGTTTATCCATTCCAATTAGTTAGCATTGGGAGGAGGTCTCAATGGATTTTATCAACTCTTTACCCAAGCTTGAACGAAAGAGTGTCATCATGGTGGTAATTTATAGAATTACCAAGTATGAAGACATTTGTGCATTATCTCATCCTTTTAGATATAATATACTTGCTACTGCATTTATGGAAGAATTCAAAATCTACATGGAAACCCAAATATTATTGTAAGTGATAGAGATTCCATTTTCACTGGAAATTTTTGGATGGAACTATTCTCTTGTCTTGGTACTCAATTATCTCATAGCTCATATTACCATCCTCAATCTGACGGGAAAAATGAGATAGTAAACAAATGTTTTGAAGGATATCTTTAATGCTTTTTATCTGATATAAAAATTAAATGGGTCAAGTGTTTCCCTCTAGCGGAATTGTGGTATAACACGTCTTTCATATTCCAGCAAAAACGAACCCGTTTATGGAACTTTATGGATATTATCCACCATCCATCACATCATATTTAAGAGAAAATTATAAGGTTCAAGCAGTGGAAGATCACATCAAGTATCAAAAACAAGTCCTACAACACTTAAAGGGTAGCCTCACTCTGGCATAGAATTGAATGAAACAATAGGAATATCAACATTGCAGTGAAAGAATTTTTGATGTAGGTGACTAGGTATTTTTATGACTAAAACCATGCAAAAAAATATCCCTCAAGAAAGATAATAAGAATAATAATTTATCACCCAAGTATCATGGTCCTTACAAGGTGTTGAAAAATATTGGTACTATGGCATACAAATTGGAGCTTCTTGAATCTTCCTGAGTACATCCATCTTTCCATGTTTCATGCTTAAATAAGGTTATTTGTGAGAATATCACTGTTAAAACAATGTTGACATAAGTTGACGAAGAAGAAAAAATCATATTTGATCCTGATGTAGTCACAGAAACAAGAACCCGATAGCTACATAATCGATTAAATTTAGAGTATCTAAGTGGAAGAACTTACCCATTAAAGACTCCACATGGGAGGATGATAATTTTATAGAGAAGCATCTGGAACTACTCAAGGATTGAGGATGACATTTTTTTTTAAGGATAGGGGCATGTTAGGTCCCTATAATACTAGTGTATTCCACTTATTTTTATTTTTAGTGTATCCCCCTATTGTTATTTTTGTTCCCATGTATTCCTCGTGTTGTTGTTGTTTTTGTGCCCCATAAGAACCCACTATTGTTATTGTTGTGCCCTTACATTATTATTTTTATGTAGGCTCTGATTATATTTTCACCTCTTAGAATCCTATATATACCAAGGAGGTCTTATCATTTCTATCATTTAAAAAATTTTCATTTATGTAATGTAAAGGAGGCTTCACCCTCAAAGAGGACAATTTATAAGTCATTTATCTATCTTTTCTTCTATTCTCTGAGTTGAATTCATAATAGATCGACATGTAATCGGGAACATAAATGACAATACCTCTAAAATAACATCGATATAGTATTGATGTGATTGTTGATAACTCTTAAGTTAGTTGTAATTGTTAAAAAAGGTTGACATTTAATTTTTGCGTACATGAAGGAACTGATTTATGAATTTCAAGATTTGTTTTATTAGCTATTAGTGCTATTTCTTGATAAAAAAAATTTTGTTTTAATTCCAATTTATTATGTAGAAAATTTTTCACATGCAAAATAGTAACATGTACCGGAAACAAAAAAGGGCAAGGAATTTTGCACTATCATCAATTATTCCAGTAGTGAATTTGCCAAGTTTTAAAAAAAAAAATTCAGAATTTCTAATGTTTTCTATGTAGAATTCTGGTGAGCTTAGGCTATGCAGATTATTTTTTCTTTTTGTCGTAATCTATGATGAGTAGGAACGAAAAAATAATTTCATTAGCCAAAAAATTTGTTTAGCGAAGTGAAAAAAGGGTTCATTCTGTGGAATAAGATTTCAATATTTCAATGGGTGGTTTCCCATAGATTTTATTGCTATTTTTGTTTAGTATTAAAACATAAAATAAAGTTACAAAGCACATGTTCTAATACAAATAAAAAAAGTAATCATAAACTTAATACAACAAAATAGTTCTAAATGCAAAATAGTTCATGTAGGTCAATTTGTGTACAAGGAACTATATAACACAAAGTGTTATTTCACTATAGGTAGAAAATGATGTGTCATAAAAATAATGAATTAATTATTTTACTAAATTAAATCTATGCAGGTGTGAAAAAAGTGTGAGAAAATTCTACTATTAAGAGATATATGTCTAAGATGCATCCATTTCCAACACTATTGATACCTCTTTTAAAGTTTTTATTGATACGATATGGCTTTGTGTAGAGCTTCAAATGTGCACAACAAACCTCGTCTACACAACGAAACTTTTAGTTGTAACCTCTGCAGAATGGGAACTCCGTACGAGAAACTTAATAACCCATAGTTAAGAAACGAAATTCAACAATATCATAACTATAATATCAAACGTTATTTCATTGTGGGAAGAAAGGGAGTGTCACAAAAATAATTAATTAAGAAATAGTATTTCAGAATCAAAGATAATTACTACAGGAAATGAAATTCATGGAGGTCTAAACACTTTGTATCAATATTCTATTATTAAAACATATATGTATAATATTCCAAACCATTTCTAGATGTTAAATTTTGTTTAATGCAAAAACACATTGTATGTAATATAAAAGCTAAAAACATTTTTTTGCAAAGTTATAGAAAATGCCATCGTAACAATGATACACTATAAGATTCAGTAAGAATTAGAGTCAATATAAAATTTCAATGACCGTAGAAATATATAATATATGTACGACATCATATTAAAAAATAGACTTAAAATGAAAAATTGTTGAATAGAACTAGAATTATGCAAAGAAAACTCTAAAGTTTATGGATTTGTTGTAGGGGGAATTGGAGTTCTGCTTTCTTGAACAACATTTTTAGCGAAAAAAAAACATTTAGTAACAAGTGTTCCGAGCAAAGAACTTGTTCTAGAAACATGATCATTTTCTTACTGTAGTCTAAGCTGGGGATACTATAACTTCCATTTTCTCATTTTTAGTGAAAATATATTTTTCAATTTCCATAGATCCTTCTTGCACCTAAAAAACCAACCTAGGGTTCTCCTTATTTACCTTGGAAAATTAATTAGGCATGTGTCAATATGTTCTTTAGTAAAATTAGTAATGCTATCAAATTCCACTACCATTTTGTGTTTTTCCTCCTCCAATTTAGTTTTTAACCTATTATTTGAAATTAACTGAAAATCCTGCAACATACATAGACTGAATAAGAATTTTATAATATCCATTCCCCTGAGATACACATTACCTATAGTTTTGAATAAGTCACCCCAGGCATAATTTATATTCTCAAGTATAATGACCCTTTTTTCCCATCCAACTTCCAATTTCTTCACAGGTTAAGTATCTTGTAGAAGTTGATTTTGATTTTTGAAAACAAAGAGTATTTATAGCCTCTAATTAAAAGTATTTAATTCATTGGAACTGGGATTCTTGTCTTATGTAATATTTCTACTAACCAAGTTCATAAATATTTCCAGTTTCTCTCACAAGCATGTTAAATCGAAAACAACTTTCCATTCATCGTCAATAATTTCTAATCTTTGGCTTATGTTTTTGAGGGTAAATTCCTTCACTGCATTAAGAAAATTCACAACCTTATTAAATGGTTATGGTAGTGCAGCAATAGAACTTCACAATGGAGTCATCAACAAAGAAAATGGACTTGCAATGTGTATTAGTTATTTTAGATTGTTTTTTAGTAGATAATTTTCTTCAAGAACGTTGATAACATTGTGACTAATTGCATCATTGGTATATTGTTGCAATACCATGAGCGCCATCATGTCAATGTTAGACAAATCAATATCAAATTATTTTTTATCAACAATCCGTTTATTTTCAATCCTTTTTCACTCTCAATTTTTTTTGGTCTTGTCATATATTTCTTTTTCAAATGTGATAGGACATTCATCGTAATTAATGTCCTCTTCTTCAATTTTCTCCATTATTTTCTTATTCTCTACTAAATGACTAGAAAATGAGTTAGGTGGTATACTGTTATCACTTTGCATGTCTATAATATGTTCAATGCTTTCTCTATTCACGGTAGTTTTGGACTTCGATGTTTGAACTATATGTGTTTGGTATGGAAATAATTGACGAAAATTATCTTCATCATCTCGACGATATCTTGGTTCACTATTAACCAATTTTCTGGAACCCATATTATTTCTCTTTCTTAGAATCGTGAATGGTGTTCTAACAGCAACACGTGTATAAGGTGAAGACTAGTGTTCAACACTTTTGGAAAAAAAAAAATTTCTTGCTTCAACTACTCTTTAGGCATCCATTGTCAATAATGAATACTTTATTTTCTGCAAATTGAATAAAATATGTGTTTTGTAAACATATTTTGAACTTTGTGCAGTATTTTCTTACACATTATGACATGAAAAATTTGTATTGGTTTGTTTTCCAGATCCAATTTAGGTTGTTAGAACAAAGTAGATGAAAGTACGAGAGGAAAAATAAAAAGAAATAGTGAATTGATACAATGCAATGAATATTTCATGTGTTAAAAAATTTTCTAAAGTTATTGTCTTCGTAGACTGCAAAATGAGAAAATACAAATCCCTAAACAATTCTACACAAAAAAATATGTTGTAGAGAGAATTTTGAAAGAACCTGAGAAATTGAGAAAATGAATTGTTAAATAATGTTGAATCCATAGAGATGTCAGACCAAGAAAATATCCTCTACTACAAATTTATATTTTTCTTTCCCTTTTTGTTGGAGGATACAAATACCAGTTGGTTCATTATATAACTACAACCATCTTGCTTTGTTTATCTACTACTTATACTCATTCCCAATGTCCCGTAGTTTTGTAATTTGTCGTTTTAGTCCCAATTACCAAATATTGTTATTCTTCACGTGGAAAATACCACATATGACATTGTTAATAAATAGAAATTGAAAATAACAAAGCCAATGTTTACAAGTAATGGAAGTAAATACTAAAAATGCAAAACTATCTTGTCCACTTACCGTATAATTTGCTATTGATTTACTATCATTGAAATGCATTGAATACAAACAGATATTTTCGATAAAATATAAGGTAATTTTCTACCAGCACTACGTTTGAAATATTTTACAGTGTATTTTTCAGGTTAAATGGTAGAAAATATGTCAATGATTTCTTCGATTCACAATTCTGAGTTGAAATTTATGCACAACTTGACAATCATAAATATTTTCAAAATGGATAAATGCATATATGTAGTAATAAAAAAATAAATAAATTATGACAATTATTACCATTAACTTCGAAATTTTCAACAATAATTGTAAACAATCGTAAGTAAATATAATGTGTAAATGTCTTTAACTATTTCTATCACAAATTGATTTATTTATTGAAGTGGTCCCCACCAGTAAATCGTTGACAATTTGATTTATTTTGATAGTGTAATATGAAAAACACTAAGAGAAACTTGATTTAAAAACACTCTGATACATTATTTTTAAGATCACAGTTCAAAGCTCAATTTCCATAACACATTGTAGCTCGTTTTATACATATTTTCTCATGATTTCTAAAAAAATATTTCCATTTACTAGAGTCATTTATCATGACTGATAGTACAATTTCAGAAGTACTCACCACCATTTCTCCTTCGCCATTATTGGACTCAGATTTTATTTATAGATTTATCGACGCATTTAACACTCTCAATAAATAACAAATGAAATTTCAACGCTAAAGTTAGTGGTAGCTCGTAAAATAATCACTGAATTTGAAAATTATTTGTTTTCTTACTTTGGAAACACTTATTGTCTTAATCTTCTCTCTATATATGTACTAAATAAGAGAGATGTACGAAATAAAATAAATAAGACTTCATTGTGATGATATACAATTAATTATTATTATTATTGATTGTTTTATTGGCATCAAAGCATGTCACTAAAGAAAGGTGTATATTTTTTGTTTTTTTATTTTCATTTTTTGTTGGAGATGCCAAATCATTTCCAAGTAGCTCCTTCGGTATTCAATAAAGTTATTCGGTGGACATAACAAAATAAATCCACATGTGCATTTGTGCTTTGCACACACTTCTTTTGAACAATACCTAGGTCATCTGGTAATCTCAAGAGAATAAATAAACCTTCGTATAGCTTCCATCGAATACAATAGTCATTAGATTCAATATTATTATTAAATAATTGTTATTACAAAAAACATGTGTGGAAATATGGTGTGTGAAACAAGGAACACAAACATTTTCACCGACATACATTCTCATACCAACGTCACTCTGCACAAATAAGCTCCACATAAGAGCTCATGGGGTATTTCCATGTTATTATTAATTAACTTTAGGTTTATTCCATTATTCTCTTAAGTGAAGATATTATTTTATGCGCTAAGTAATTTTTACTCTTTTTTTTTTTTTCTCAACACCTACAAGATTGATCTTTGGATGTAGGGAGAAATTTCATAAAAATGAAAGCTATATATAATATGAAATCTCATTTATCAATTTTAGTGTTTCATATTGCAACGATTTTGTAGAGAAATTAATATTCTTGTTTATTACAGAGTGTATCCCATAATCATGACAATAATAGAAGGTAATGTGTGAACTGTTGAAATGACTTGGTATTTGCACTTAGCATAGAAAAATTAATCAAGGCCAAGTACTACTATTAATATGAATTCAATAAATTTTCCTGCAATGACGTTATCATGACTAGTTGCAAAGATATCAATAATGTCATATATATTGACATTATAAAATACGTTTTTCGATATATATTTCATGAATTCGAGAATATATTTTCTTTAAAATACAGATATTTAGCATTCAAATGAGTTGTCCTGGATTAGAGAAATGTCTGTGAGATTTGGCTGGAAGTGCTATTGGTATTTGTGCTTATGTGCCCCTTGCTATTGTATTTGTTGTTGGTAGCTCAAAATATTTGTCAACTGAATAGTTTAACACTCATTTATATTACTTTGTTCTCAAATGAGGATGTAATATGGATATGAATGGTAAGTTTTTCTTTCGAGTTTTTAGTTGCGAATAACTATTTGATGTTAGATTTCTTAAAAAAAAATTGGAGAAGTGGTTGTGGATATATAAAATCATTGGTTATTTTATTATTCTTTTACTTTGCAAAGTGCGAAGCTTAGTACAATGAAAGCATGAGATCATTTTTCAGATTATGAATTTTCTATTCAATTCTACACATATGCATCTATGTTTTGTTGTTATATTGTTTTTAATATGTATGTGAAGGTCTTGTGTTTATAATTAAAAACAAATGCACAGCAGAATCACCAGAAAACGTGAGACAAAGCTCACTCAAATCAATGTATTCAATTGCTCAATTATATTGTTATTATTATTATTTTAATTATTAATATTTATTAACATATTTTTAAACCACTAAAATAGCCATGTGAATAAAGTTACGCAAAAATGGTTGTGCTGAGCTCATTGTCTGAAGTAAGCATGTGTAGAGAAGAACAAATTCATATGCATAACATAAATAAATTTAAATATGCTAGAATTGAAAAATGTCAATAAAAATGTCTTGGTTACAATTTTAATTATATCTACAATGTTTAGTTTCAGAATTTGTAATGAAACATGTCTCAATTACAATGTTAATTATAGTTGCAATGTTTATTTTCATAATTGGGAAATATTTTGCAAGATGATTTTGATATTCATGCATTTCGGTAAGAAATATTATTTATGCAAAGCTCACATTGTAACCTTCTCAATATGTAATTAGTATTATTTAACTATTTTCTTAAACGGTTTACTACAAAGCTTCAACATGGATGGGCTATCGATGTATGAATTTTTTTCAGTTGTTGGAGCTAGTATTTGTAGCTCTTAGTCTCATTGAGCTTACATTAGAGGACATCAGAAAATTTGCAAAGAATAAAATATGATAAACTGAAATTCTACAATTGAAAGTGACCTTCTACTTTATGGAAAGGAACTTTATGAAACGAAATTTTTATCGTTTTTCTAAGGAAATAAGTTTTCTTAATGTTGAATAATACAAGTACGATTTCCAAATGTGAAATTATCTAATACAAAATCATTAAATAGTAAAATAAATCTACACAGTGAATATCCTAAATACATGTTACTTCTATGAATAACCGCCAAAAAAATAACTTTTATTTATTGATAGGAAAGGTTTGGTTAATTAAAATAGAATAGGATCTAACATGTTAATAATAGAAGCTACATTGATGTAGCTAAATGTCATTTCATATCATTAAAATTGATAGTAGTTGAACATCATTTCACATATATTCAGCTCAATTATGACAATATTAATGCAATTATAAGTTATTTAAAAAAAACAGCAGGATGAGAGAGGAGGAGGGCCACTGAACTTAAAGCAGAGATTTCATCACATAGAATACAGAATGATTTCATACAATTGATGAATAACTAAGTTCAGTTAATGTTGAACAATATGAGAAGAATGGCCAAATGTGAAATTATCTAATCCATGATTAGTGAATATAAAAAAAAATTTAGGAAGTGAATGTCTTACTACATGTCACTTCCTTAAATAAATGCCAAAAATAATCTTGTATTTATTGATAGTAAAGCTCTAGTTAATCAAAATAGAATGTGATCTAGGACATTACTAAAACAAGTTGCCTTGAAGTAGCTAAATGTCATCTCTTATCACTAAAATCGATAGTAGTTGAACGTCATTTCACATATGATCTACTCAATTATGACAAGATTAAAACAATTACAATTTATTCGCAAAACAAATAATGGGATGAGAGGCGATGAGAGCCAAAGAGTTGAAAGCAGGTATTTCCCCACACGAAATACATAATTATTTCAGACATTAGATATCAATTTCTATTGTTTTTTTTAATTGTTAATGTTCATTTTCTATATTCCTATAATTGAGATAACATAACAAAGTTGTATTTAGATTCAAATTGTAATTACCATAGCTATGATTAAAATAAAAATCAAAGTTGAAAGAAACTTTCAACAATCAAAAACAATTATTGAGAATGAATTTTCATTTATATTAATGAAAGATAAATTATGCTTGAATTATTCACAAAATTTGTAAACTATATCACGATTTGTACCAAGCAATGATTTTTTTAACAATAAGGTATATAATTTGAATTCTGAAATCACTCACTATCATATTCACAACTTCCATTTTCTTTATTTTATCTCTTTAACTTTGTGCCCCTACGTTGTGGAAAATAACAAAAATTAATTCGTAATTAGTTAAATATATATAATAAATGATAATGTGATTCTGAAACAAAGCTATGCCGTGGAAAAGAAAAAGGAGAAGACAAAAAATAAAAGATAAGATACAAGAAATAGATATGTCATCCATCACAGTAATTTTGGATACACAAAATAGCATTCGATATGTAGATAGTTTATGAAACCATTTATACATAGGCCCAAATGTAAATTAATTAGATTTCATGAAAAATTCTATGAAAAGTCCATTTGTAATCAAAAGCGAAAAAGTTTCACTCAGAGACCAAATGAATTCATAATAACATATATAAAAAATTTCAACATTTCATCACTAGTAAACAGAAAAACAAACATTACAAGGTCCCAGGAAACTTACACTATGTAAAATAATGTGTCCTTATTGCTTAATTGTTAAGTATTTTCAGCATTTTTTCCTTCTTGAAACAATTTCTTTAACTTTTCCTTATGCAATGTTTCATAGTAACAACTATAATTTGGAATTTGAAACTTTGACTCAATATCTTTTTCTTAATTTATGTGATTTTTGTTTGCAATTTCACAAATAAAGCAATGTTTTGTTCATTACATTAATTACCTATTCATTTTGGACTGTGAATCACATCAAATAAACAAATATTTTGTTACTTACTAAACAAAAAAAACTAAAATTTGCAAAAGTGTCCTCTATTCCACTTATAATTGCTTGTGAACTATATTGCTTCAAGAAAAAAACTATTGCTTTTTCACTCTTACAATTACTCAAAGGGTAATGAAGAATGTATTGCATCTTGGTCACTCTAGTACGAATGTGAAACATGAGATTGACATTGTTGAATCATTGTTCTTTTCCTAGAAATAAAATTCCTCGTAATTTCTTATAACAGTTCCAACCACATATATTCTAATAGTTGATTACTTTTGTTACCCTTTGAATTAATGTTGATATTTAAATCTCCGATGAGTATTAAAATGTAATACACAAATGCAAATTGTGGGTTTGCTTTTTCTGTTTCTTCAATGATTATGGAAACAGGTACAAGTGATGCAACATATGCATTTATTATAGATATCATGCATTGGAAATATACTTCTGAAAAAATAAATTTGATTCAACTATTGCAAATGTTTTTAGTTGATACGATTTCTATGTTCTCTTGTATGCATGTAAGTACCCCACAAAGAAAATTTGATATGTTGAAATTGAATTACGAAATTCAATATTGGATGGTGGATATTTTAAATGTGTTTCCTAGATACAAAGAATCATAGAATTCATTAAATATGCATCACACACATTGTCAATCACATGAGCATGTATACTTCACATATTTAAACTTGCAATCGTTAAAGTATTTCCATTTTCTCTCATCTTATCTATGTATCAAAATTTTCGTGATGCTTCAGTTCTTAAGTGATACATTTCTTTAATAGTTTATTATTTAAAAAAACGTTTTTATGTGTTGGTGTTTTAATAATATACAATGATTCCATCGTTCTAACACACAACGGTACTTGGTAAACTATTATATGTGTTTATATGCCAGTTGGATCAATTGAAAGTCCATTTAACATTAAACCCTATGATCGATGATTTTTTCTACTACAAGCTCTAAATTGTTTGTGCACTATAGTTGTAAACTTCTTACTATTACATTTCAATGGATTTGAAAAAGGAAATATTGGAATCTAATAAGATGAAACGTTTTCATCATACAGTTCATTATACTTGTTCTTTGAAGTTTTTCAATATCTTGATTTACGAAATCTATCCATAACACATCAATATTATTGGTATTTTCTAGATATTTTTTTCATATCCCATTGACACCATTAATGAAACCATCTGATGTATTATAGTTCCCTGCATATAGTTCAATAAGAAAATTGGATTTAATAAGTATTCTAGCTAGTAATTTCATTGTATTCTCATATGCAAAAAATCCTATTTGCTTATTCTTAGATTCACCAATTGCATCAAGAACTAATAGCTTTTCATTTACATGTTTTTTTTTTTTGTTATGCTTTTGTACATCCTTTTTTTTGTAAAATAGATATGAAACAATGGGTCCATTAGGGCAGGTCTTTAGAACTTATCATTTATATATTTTATGTATTCATTCTATTGTTGATTCACTCGCATTTTGTTAAGGATTTCAATGAACGTGTTATCTCTTTGACGCATTGTGGTGCGCAATTCATAACATTTGAAAATTCTATATAGGAAGTTCTGGGTAGTGGTCTAGAGGATAGCTCACATGAATACAACAAATAATTTTAGGTCATAACCACATGCAAGAAGTCTTATGGATGTGGTTGTAGAAACACATGTAGGCAAGTTTATGGGTGCAGTTGTAGCCTCATAACCGCATGCACAATGTGTCAAGGGTATGATTGGGGATTAAACCTAGTGAAAAATATTTACAACATAGGGATTGATCACTTGGGGTAGTTGATAGGCTCCCGAGTGATCTATAGTATTTGAGGGATGTCAGTTTACTTTTGGGTTGTAGGCCCCACTTCCATAGCTGGAACATGGAGGTAGGGTCATATCATAGTGAAACTCAGCTTATGTTTACCCTGGAGAGATTTTCAAGTTGGGTAAATGTGGGAGGGGTAATTATAGGGTGGTATCAGAGCTTTCAGGTTCAAACACTTGGACTAGATTGGCTAAATGCATATTTTTATGTGTGCATGTTAATTGTATATGTGTCTATCATCCATGCATTGTGATGGTTATGATTATCATGCATTTGTTCATTATTGCACATTTGTGTCATCATGCATGATGTTAATATGTTGTTTTTATTATGTATATATATCGTGATAAAATGGATTGATTATGCAGATGAGATAGCCTCCCCTGAAATACAATGAGGTATGATTTTGATTATGTCTCTATTTGTTTTATCTAACATGACATGTTTGTAGGAGATAGAAGATCAGAGATAAAGAGCATAATGGTGGAATATAGTTCACATGATTCCCCTTATAATCGTGATGTGAATTATATGGAATGGGAAAAGTGAAGGTATTTTTTTTTCTAATATTTAATCATTAATTCCTTGAATGCTAAAATACATGAATTTGGAAAATTATCCATTTGACATTACTTTCCCCATTTTCAAAAGATAAAAACACCTTTAGTTGGGAGGAGGATATTCATTACCATTTTTCATTTCCATATTCCATAACCTCATACACTCTTAAGCAACATGTTTTTCCCAACTGAAAATTGTTTCTATTTTTGGTTCTCTAAATATGGGTATATTTTGTAAAATATTTAAATTATGATAAAGGATTGATTTATATGTATATCAATAGGTCTTCATTGCGAATACATTCTTAATTATTCTTTTTTCAAACAAGAAGAGGAATAAAAGGATGGTGTTGGTACACAATAACCAACACCTGAAATAGTTAGGGTTGCCCCGCAAGAACCAACCATAAGAATTTCCACTTGGATATACTTCATATAAAAAATAATTTTCAAAAGATTTAAGGCTTGAAAAGGTATCTGAAGTCACAAAATAACTTGTTGATAAATATTCAAGGCAACAAAAAAAAGAGAAAAATATACTTAAAATGACTATAGAATAAATGAAAAGTTTCATGAGAACATGCAACATCTCCAGTTGGGTGGGATGTTGGGTCTCCAAAATGTAGTTCATTTCACGCTCTTCTTTCACTTCGCTTCAGAATTTACCATATTCTGCAGCTCCATAACCATGCACTAAGACCATATTCATAATTAAATATGAGTTTATACACATTGTTGTATATGTCAGCCCATACATACAAATTCCTAGCCTGCTATCATTTTTGAATCCTCTTAAAACTCCCGTCGTGGCCTTAGACCTCTATATACTATCTATCGTTATCCTGCCCGCCCAAAAATTACACTGTACAAAGGCTAAAAATCTGTGATTAAAGTTATATCGAGCCTAGCCCATGAGGTCTCAGCCCCGCACCTCCTTTCATCCATGTAATCAAGTGTTGTGACCGAGCGCTACCCCTTAGAGCGTTTATCGCAAATCGCATCCATCGCAGATCGCATTTTCATTGGTTATGACCGTTTGATCTGTCGCAATTATTTGCGACGCGATCGATCGCGCCATCACATTTCCCCATCGCATTTTTCCGCCCTTCACAACCCCGCCCCATCGCAATATCGCGAGCGCTCTTTTCTGTTTGGTGCCACTTTCCGCCATCGCATTTTCTACCTTCGCGATTTTGCGATGCGCTTCCCGGGCCCCACCTTGTACGATCGCTCCCATCGCGTACCATTTCAATTCATTGTATTTCTTTGTATTTCCGTGTATAGTCAAACCTTTTCATTTTTCATTAAACCTTAATGAATCACCCTCCGCTGTGACCAGGTCCCACATCCCCAGCTCCGCTCCATCATTTTTCCTCGTTTCCTTTTGTGATCCACTTAAGAGAAAACCTTTGGGCCTTTACACTAATATCATTTCTTCTGCCGCTTTTCGCTATTCCACTCCTCCACGTCACCGATCCACGTGTCAAATACATTCCTCCTCTACCATTTATACATTCCGTTCATAGGTCATGTTTCAGTGCTCACGTTATCAACCTCCACCCAGCCAATTCATCGTCGCTCCCCTGTGTTTTTCACCGTTTTCCTTCATGCTTCCGTCATCTTATCACACCGCCTTGTCACCTAAGTCACCTCCACTGCATTCACTCTCCTGTGCATCTGTTTTCTTAACAAGGTTTGTGTATTTTGCAAGGGGCGGGAGGAAGAAAATCGCCATTAATTACCGCCTCCATTACAAAAGTTGAGGCCTCTTCCAAAGATAAATTTTCAGAGACAAATTTATGACGGGAAGCCCTGGGAGCTGCCGTGACATGATACTCATTAAAACAGCAAGGTTCAAAATCTATCCAAACCTCCAGAGCCATTCCAAACCAAGATTTTACGGATGAAAACATTAATGCAGCAGCAGCAAAATATTAATGAAGGAGCAATGAATTCAATGTCCGGCATGAAAGGTTTCAAATTCAAATTCAGGCATTTAAAGGCAGAGAGTATAACGTACAGGAAGCAATACTCTCAAGGTGTTACTTCAGCCGAGTTTTCTTCAGGAAAGTACAGAATGTTCGTGAAGATTTACCCCTATGCTGCGTTCCTAAAGAGATTTGTTCCAATGCATTTATTTCAGCAGGTAGATCTCAAAGTACAAGATAATACCACCTATTCATTTAAAAATATGGGCGCGAATGTTTCCACCACTTTATTTCAAATCAAATCATTAAATGTGCATCACCTACCTGGTTCTCTAGAGTTTTCTACCTCTCCTATAAAACTCTAGAAGAAAAACATTATAAGGGTTCCAAATTTCTGTCAGCAAACTGTGCAGTGAAAGGATTTGTATATATTTTGTAAAGCCTCTGTGTGAAGGTTTAGAGCCCGTAGGGTCTCAGTGAGGAGGAGTTCCATCTGTAATGAGGATTATGGTCTTTGATATCTCACAATATGTAAACTTCTTTTCATGTGTTTAATACATAATTCCATTTCATCTTTCTTCTTGTGTTATGTTACTGGAATGCGGGTGGCTCACTGATCTGGTAAGGATTCATCCTATTTGATGCCCATACTTAGATCAGTCAAGCGCCTTAAATATGGCTCAGGCATAGCATACTGTTTCATTATTCCTTTCATCCATATTTTCTGCTATATTGGTTGCTTTGGGAGGGTGCTTCTAAAACGCCATTGTCATGTATGGATTCTTAGAACATTAAGCCCATGCATGGTTCTGTTGTGTATCTGCGTATCAGTCCAAGGTTAGCTAATATATTCTTATGTTTCTTTCCCTGCATAGCTTTCTGATATCTAATTTCTATGATATATTAGTTGAATTGGCCCTCTTTACAGTAAATTGTCTCTTAACTGTCTGATGCCTTTATATTAGGGCTTTGCATCTTGTCTATGCAATCTTACTTTCTTCGTGGCAATTTTTGTAATTTCTGCAATTTCTGCAATTTCTGTAATTTCTTTGTGGCAATTTGTTTAACAAGAGATAGCAGGAGAGCATTTGGATTGACACCCAAGCTATATTTCATGCTCCCTTGCTATGATAAGATGTCCTAGGCACTGGTCTATGGCAACTCTAGGCTATCTCTAGGAGTGACAAAATTGTCTACAACACACATTATTTTCCAATACATTTATTTTGATATTTTGAGTAAATTTATGGTTAAATATTTGAAAAATAACATGTATTCACTTATGTAGAAAATTTGGATGAGTTTTCTGATGTGTGTAAGCATATTTGAAGATTATAGGGCAATTATATTTGGCCTCCAAAACTCAAATTCGAATTTCCTCTTCAAACTCTTGAAGATTTGAGAAACTTTGAGATCATTGGTCAAAAACATTTCATGGAGAAAGATTATGGAAGTTTTCATAAGTGTTTCTTATCAAATATAGGATATATTTGTGAGAGGATATGAAGAGATGTTAATTGCTAGATGTCAACACATGGTTGTAACCACATGAGATATATATGGATATAGGAGAGATTTGTGGATCTACATTTATGAATTAAATATCTTAGTTTATGTATAAATATGAGTGTCTTCTCCTCTAAAAATGGTGTGAAAAGTTTTGGAGTTATTCTCATGATTTAGTATAGAGTTTTGGATGCTAAGTATTGACACTATGGTCATGATTTTTCTAACGAATACGATTGTAATTCACTTTGATATGGTTGTGCCTTCATGATTTTTCACAAAGGAAAAATTCATAATTTTATTATAAAAACAAAATTACATGTTACATGAGCTGGTAAGTGTCAATCAAAGCACGCAAGTATGCCGCAGATAGATACAAAGAGAGAGAAAATTCTAGGCTTTTCTCCCTTTTCTCTTTTCAACCTTCCGCCAAGCACCCTCTATTGGTGTGGTTGATACAAGGATGAGCTGGTTTCTTCTGCATGCGCTCCAAAGTCCTTGTCAGAGTCTGATGTGTCCGAGGTATGTAGTCGTTTATTCCCCCGCTGTCTATTACCCCCAGATCCATATCCGGCTATGTCGTGGTGGTGGTATCAATGGGTACTTGCATTTCCTGTTCTTGAGCACCTAGTGTAGTTTATGTTATTTTACTATCTTGTGGGGTAGGTTCTTCCCCTTCCTCTTGCTGTTCTAGTTCCTCTGATGGGTATTGCCATCCTTTGGCTACTTTGCCTGTTTTCTTCTTTCTCCTGTTATCTCTTGGGGCTGCCGGGCAAGTGTTTTGTAGGTGTCCCGTGTTCCTGCATATCCGGCATCGAAATGCTGTGTTCTCATAATCTAAATGTTGTGTCCATCGTTGTTGTTTATGATTCAATATGATGCATTCTGGTAGACCTTTGCTCAAATCCACTTCCACATAGATTCGTGCGAAGGTGTAAATGCGCTCCTCCATTTGCTGTATATCTGTTTTGATATATCTGCCAAGGATATTTCCAATACCTCCAAGAACATTTTCCTGCCAGAAATGTAGCGGGAGGTTGTGAAGTCATACCCAAATCGGCATTATGGTCACCTCCATAGTGTTAGCATCAAAATCCGGGAACCATGGTGTGATGAAGAGTCCAGTAGATCCCCAGAACCATGGCCCCTCCTTAAGTATGGTATCTCTGTCTTCTGATGATGAGAACTTGACAATGAAAAACCCTTTTGAGCAAAGGTGGATTTCACAGTCCATGGTCGAGTTGGTGAATATCCAATGGAAAAGCTCCATTGGTTTGGGCCAAAAGCAATTGAATCTGCATATTATGGCCTGTGATTCAAATACTGTTCCATGCAGCTCTATATCTGGAATGTCTATGTTTATTTCAGGGACGCAGTTTTTCTGTTCCACAATGTATGGCTTGGGGGAGTTATCAACCTGAGCCGCAGTTTCTGTAGCAGCTTTTTTTTTTCCCCCTTGTAGGACGTTCCTATATGAAGGTCCATTGGAGTGAGCAACGTTGGACACACTGGCTCCTGGGGTAGTTCCATGAGATTTGTTCGATCCTATTCCCCCCCCCGTAGTCTTAAGTTAAGACAGACAGTGGATCCCGAGGCAATGGCATAATCAATAAGAGTTCTGGTGTTTTCTAATGCTTTTCCCCCATATATTAAATACTGGAGGTGAGATGGGAAGCCAGCAGTGGACTGGATTATGCCCTTCAAATATAATATGGAATCTGTATTTCGAATCCATATAGCAAAACTATTACCAGCAGGAGATTTAATAAATATTTGAAAAGATGCATTGCCTACCGGAGAATCACAGCGAGTAATAAAGCTGACGCCCTCTTCCTTCTGGCATAGCAGGCTTGCAGAAACATCAATGGTAGCCAACTGTCGGGTCCTCCCAAGCAGAGAACGGTAAAGACAGTGTTGGGTGAAGGTTAATATAAGATCCTCAGGAACAACCGACCTCCTCCAGCCAAAGTAAGCCACCGAATCAGTGATCACCGTGGATACAAGTCACTCAACAACATCCATAGAGCCGTGACTCTGTACCCAAGTCCAACCCCAGTGAGCAAATGTCGCAGTCCAAAAGCGCTAGAAACCCAAGTAAACGGGAGGGAATGAGCACGGCGCCTCCGATAAACAGGTAACAAGCCTGTAGTTGTTGTTCTTCACCACCAAATCGCCTCCATCGAGAGCCGCCGCCGCATCAACCATAGAAACAGAGTAGCTAACCCTAGGGAAAACGTAGACCGATGCACCGCTTCCCTCCATTTCTCTCCTCTTTCGGCTCTTCATGATAAAATATGGTGTTTGATCAATATTTTTCTCAACTTTCCCCCTCTCATGCACTTCATGATGGCCACTTGATGAGTATGAGTGTATTTTAGTGTTTCATTTTTGCAATATAGTTAAATTTATTTTTCTGCAATGTTTATTTCAAGTCTTTTGATTGGATGCTTTGTTTCTCATTCCATTTATATTTTTTTCCACGTCAAGTGTTATTGCTTTCAATTAATAGATTCTTCAAAACATTATTGCTTTCATTTATTAGAGCATCAAAACATAGTTGTACATATACATTGACACGTAAAATTGTATACATTTTTAAGCAATTCGGCACTGACATAGTGTTTGTTCATTCCATTGTCACATATCTTAATAGATATTTGATTTTATTAGTCATTTTCAATTTGATTTCACATGACCAATTAATATACTATACTCATGCAAACAATATTAGAAATCTACTCATGAGAGCAACAAGATGAATTTTCTATCAATGCAAATGCTACTATGACATTGTACCTAATTGTAATCCAATGGAAATTTTTTTTGTTTTGGCTATATGTTTTGTACTATGGTATGTCATTTTTTTGGGGGTGTTCACATTTTCATTTTTTTACATTCTTTTCTTGATTTATCAAATTTTCAAGTTCTATAACTACTCAACCAATATAAGTTCATTATGTTGCAATTATCAGTGACATCACTTTACAATAATGGCTTTATTTGTTTAAAAAATAAATATCTAAAAAAAATATAACTTCAATTCATGTGTAGAAAATGTGTTGTGTGGTATAACGAATGTGTTGAAGGCTTTGTATTTTTTAATTATTATTTAGAAAAGTGTTTTAGAAGTATGTAATCATTGTACGAAGTGAGTTGTGCAATTATAGTGGTTCATAGGTATTGTGCAGAGGGATTCGATTATTAATGGATCTCATTATCAAGTCCAATAAAAACTGTGAAGTAAATGAAATTGTTGTAATGAAAATTGGTATTCTGTTTCCTTGAACGATATCTTTAAATTGTAAGAATATTCGCAGAGGTCGAGGTGTTTTCATAGTGAGTTTTGTGATACTAATGAATGATGTTTTAATTGATACAGTTTCGTTGTGCAAAAGAGAAACTGTGGGAGAACCAAGGTCTTTTGCATAGACGAGGGTGCTAAATTATCAGTGTAAAAATATGCGGAAGGATTTGTATTTTTAAATTATTATTTAGGTATGTTTTTTCCAACTATTGAAATAGTTGTATGAAGGTGGTTGTGTGAAGCTAACTATTGATGTAGCTGCAACGCACTATTATGTTAATGTTTTGTTCAATGATGTGAGAATTCATGTGGTTCTTCATTGTGTGCATAGGCCTTTGGTCAGGGGTAGAGTTGAACAACCATCAAATTAATATTATGCTGTTTGCTTGTGCACATTACAGAGTATGTGCAAGAGAGTTGAGGTACTTTACATAGTGAGTATTGGGGTCATTGTACGAAACGTTTACTGTGGAAAGGAAAAACTATGTGTAGGAGATTTGAGGTATTTTTCATAGACGGGCGTGCTAAAATGGGCTAGTGTTGTGCATTCAAACAAATGTGCGGAATAATTTGTCCTTTTTAATTATTATTTAACAATATTTTCATAAATACGGAAGTAGCTATACAAAGGTGGTTGTGCGAAGCTAGCTATTCGTAGGTATCAATTAACAATGCTATTGAGTGGAGAAGTAATAGTGCAGAAAAATTTGTGTGTGTGCAGATATTATGCTAAAGTGTTGTTCAAAGTTTACTAAGATAATAAATATACAAATCTCATTTTTAATTGTTATTTAGGGATGTATTTCACAACATATAATCATTAATTAATATCAATTTCGAGACTAGGTGTTTGGAGGTTTCATGTGATGAGTTTCGATGGTCAAATAAATGTGTTATTCGGTGCAGAAGTAGTTGCACAGGGACCTTTTGTACAAATTTTACTAAGATAAAAATATACAAATCTATTGTTTATTCTTATTTAGGGATGTATTTCACAACGTACAATCATTAATTAATATCAGTTTCAAATGCTAATGAACGAAGACATTCTTGACTATGAAAGTAGTTGATATATTTTGCGGGATGCCAAAGTGCATACAATGAAAGCTTTGACTTATTTTATTTTATTATTTGAAAACCAATACATCTTCACCGAGGAAACAACTAATAACTTTTGTGCAAGAAATTTAGTCTTTTATATTTGCAAGTGAGAAACTTTTCCTATTGTGTGGAACTTAGCTCATTCTGAGGAATCATTTGTTTTATTTTATTATTGGAAAATGAATACATTAGCTCATTGTGAGTAATCATTTGTTTTATTTTTTATTGGAAAATGAATACATCTTACCATTATTAATGGAAAACAAATACATCAGAGAAAATAACTAAGAAATTTTCTGCGAGAAATTTAGCCTATTTTGCATAACTTAGCTCATTGTCCAGAGTGTATAGCCTATTGTGTGGAACTTAGTTCATTTTGCAGAGCTTATAGCCTATTGTGTGAAACTTTTCTCATTGTGTGGAGCTATTTATTTCATTTTATTATTGGAAAATGAATATATCATTACCTTTATTATTGGAAAACAAATACATCATTACTAATAAAACAACTAATAAATTTTGTGCGAGAAACTTAACTTAGTGTGTGGAAGCTAGAAACTTAGCCCATTGTGCTGAACTTAGCTCTTTGTGAGGAGGTAGTGATTTTATTTTACTATTGAAAAACGAATATGTCATTGTATTTATTATTGAAAAATGAATACATCATTACCCAGAAAAAAATAAATAAAAATAAAATAAAATAAAATAAAATTTGCTAAAATTTTAGCCTATTGTGTGGAAGCTAAAAACTTAGCCTAATGTCCAGAACTTAGCTCATTTTGAGGAGCTTATAACCTATTGTATTGTGTGGATATTAGTTCATTGTGCAGAGCTTATAGCATATTGTGGGAAACTTAGCTCATTATGGGGAGCTATTTATTTTATTTTATTCTTGGAAAGAAAATATGTTATTACCTTTATTATTGGAAAACAAATACATAATTACTAAGAAAACAACTAATAACTTTTGTGCAAAATAATTAGCCTATTGTACAAAAGCCATAAACTTAGCCTATTGTGCAGAAGCTAGAAACTTAGCTTATTGTGTGGAACTTAGCTCATTGTGTGGAGCTTATTGTCTATTTTTCATAGCTTAGTTCATTGTGGAAGCCTATAGCCTATTGTGTCGAACTTAGTTCATTGCCCATAGCTTATAGCCTATTGTGCAAAACTTAACTCATTGTGCACAGATTTTATTATTAGAAAATGAAGCAAGAAACTTAACCATTGTACCAAAAAATACATCATTACGGAGAAAACAACTAATAACTTTTTTGTGACAAACTTAACTTATTGTAAGGAAGCTAAAAACTTAGCCAATTGTGCAAAAGCAAGAAACTTAGCAATTATACCAAACTTAGCTCATTAAGACTAGCTGTTCATTTTTTATTATTATTGGAAAATGACAAAACACTGAAAAAAAAATCAATTAAATAAATTAAATAGCAATAGAAGCAAGAACTTTGTTGCATGACATCCATTACATTTATTCTTATTATAAATTTAAAAAGATCTCTTTAGTGAGATTCTTCATAACTAACTCCAATTATAATTTTTGGGTTTTTTATCTTCAATTCAGGAACAAGATTTTTGGGCAAGATTGCAATGTTCAACTCTTTAAATGAACAAATAAACAAACTTAACCGAACTATTTTTTTTTTTTTTTAAGATAAGATTACAATATTCAGTGATTTAATTCAATTACTTTATAAAACCCTAAATTACTTAGATAATACAAGCTCTATCTCTAACCAAATTTGAAGCAAAAAACACTGGAAAATATAATCCAAAAAAACTATAAATTCTTCTCGTTAGATTAGAGGCCTAGCCAAAGACGGGTGTAAAACTCGACCTCTCTGTTCGAGCTTTGTGATTCGACTACAGGTGTAACTAAATTTTATCTACGAGTTGCTATGATGGAGCCTTCGCATTGATTACGCAGACTGAGCTGCCATGCATGGCTGATTGCAGGTGACAACAAGAATAGTGAGTCACACATTTAATATACGTCCCCCGTCGCATAACAATTAGATAGAATGGTCCCATGTACTTTTTAAAGCAGACAGGTAAAAAGGAGAGAGAAGAATCACGTTATAGAGCTTTCAGTGCCATACACTTGTAGCCTCCGTTTTTAACTCTTAACTTAACGTATCAACACTGTACTGCCAGTCACTGCCCGAAAAGATTGATTTTGCGGCGATGACAAATTTTATGGTATCATTTTTTTATTTTGTAGCGATGACAAATTCCATGGTATCATTTTCATTTTGAATTTGCGTGAGTGGGTGAATTAGTCATCAACTCGTCCACTTCACTTTTTACTTTTGCCGGAGAGCACGCTGAGCAAATGCACTCATTTACGTGAATGATTCCTTACCAACGCATGCACAGTAGCAACTTTGTCATTGCCCGGCAGCATGCAACAAACAGAATGATAGGTCAACCGCCAGATATGCCATATTCATTACATTGAAACTAAATTACAAATCCAGCCATCAAATCAATTATTAAAAAAACGGACAGGGGCTCTCGTGTCCTGTGCAAGTGGTCCAATTGCAGTGTAATGCCTTTTTGTCTTATTTCGTTCGTTTTCTTTGAATAATATTGATTGAGGATTTGGGAATATTTTGGAAATTTGTTGGTCGGAAGCTAAGTCCATTCTTTTATTCCACTATTTTCCATAAATTTGTTTATAGGTAAGTAAATATGATGTTAGTTGTTTTTAGTGAATTTTGTTGGAAGTTTTTAATAAGTTTTTTTGGTCTAATTTCTCTAAAATCTAGCGGGAATTTATTGAAATTACAAGCTTAATAGCTTAATAGGTAACCCTGCACAATCAAAGTGCCCTACAGTTTTTTCAGGGTGTTCAATCCATATATATAGTGCCAAAACTAATTTAAATAACACAAATAAGGATTTCACCTCAAATTGATCCACCTGATTCAGACACTAAAAGTGCAAAAAATGGCAATAAAGACAACTCTAATATGATGTGGGTTTGTATTATGTTTTAAAATTATTTTTATTTGGCAGAGAATTCATCGTCCTCAAAAGTGAAACTCTGCCTTCCCCGGTAATTACAGGTGGTGCAGTTCCTACAATAATCCAAGGAAACATGTTAAGTACTCAAGACCTTCGCAGAGTGAAAACTTGCTCCATTAAGAACCACCAACCAGTAATTAAGAACCACCAACCAATAATTACAGATAATGTAGTTTTTCTTGAATAGCAATGAAGAGTCAATTTGCATTAGAAGATAGTGATGCTATCTTAACTATTAACTTCACAACGAAGTTATGAAATTCTCCCCACGGTTTAAAAGAAAATTATTACGACCTTCTTTATTCTTCACCAGATCCATCATTTTAGTTGAGAAAATCAATCCATTCTGGAGAGAAAAGGATTGTGGTGAAACTTGTGTTAAATGTATTCTTGAGCTGTCTAACATTTACCAACTATCCATCATTTTTCGTAAAAATCAATCTATTCGGGAGAGAGAAAAGGATTGTTGTAAACTTGTGCTAAATGACCATGAAATTTAGAAACGCAAAACTTACATTTTTTCTTTGATGGGTTGATCCACTTTGTTCCGATTTTTAAATTTGCAAGTTGAATGCTTGAGGTGCACGCAAAGAAGTTTTTTTTAGAAATTTTATTTCCCAAATAGGTAGCTGCAAAATCACTCTTCATATCAACTCACTTTTGAAATTTTATTTAACAAGTAACTAGCTCAAAATCACTCTTCATCTCAACTCGGTTTTACATTTTCTAAGTAATTTCATACTTGTGACAACAAGACAGAATGTTTTTTCTCCGTTCGTACAGCAACACAGTCAGGTTTACTTAATTTAGTTCTTCTATTTACTGCAATATTTTTGAGCTGTAATCACTGTTGTAAATTAGCAATTAGTCCAATGTTGAATCACTTATTCATTTGCATCAATCCATGAAGAATGGATAATGGAACTGGGTTTTAGGATAATTTTCAATAACTTTTGAATTTGTTTCTGCCCTTAATAGTACTTTTAAGAAAAAGTCCATTGATCTTTAGGTTAATGCGAAAGCGATGTGCAGATTTAGGTAAAGGGATGGACAAAACCATGGATCAGTATACTTTACGCCATGCACAAAGAGCTTCTGGAGTCATATGGAGTGCAGAGCTCTTTGCACATGGAGGTTCAAACAAGGTGGAGAGGCCTGAACGAAGTATAGGGAAAAAAACACATCTTCACCACAGATTAACCAACAAAAATTAAAGAAAGAGGAATAGCCCAAGACAAGGAAAGTAGAAACCTACGTAAAAGACAATGTGGCTATCCATGTTGTAAAGTGTATACTTTGACCAATCATAAGATACTATGTAATAGTCCACCCAAATGAAAAAATGTTTGAATTATTCAACATAAAACTTGTAAGTACCTTGGGGTCTATTCTATTTTCATCATATTAATAGTATACTTCAATTATGAGAAACCAAACACTTCCGATCATGCTCGATGTCAACTCATCTATTTGAGTAATGTAGATTTGTACCTAGATGAGCAATGTAGATTTGTACCCTCTAGGAATTTAGGGGCATCTCACTTTTATATGTAACCCCTCCCAAGTTGTCATGCAAGGCAATAATGTACCAGATAACGTATTTTGAGGACTAGTCACGGTCACTTTTCTTCATTGTGCTTGTTGTGTCATAGATGTATACTCTCACATAAATATCCACACTATGTTTGTTGGTGGCTATAATTATTTTCATAATGGCATGGATCCATAGTGTTATCCTTCACGGCCATGGCCATGTATTAGTATTTCATGTCATCGATTCATAACTTATAGTGTAGGCAACGATGTTTAGTTTCACTTATACCGAGCATGGGAATAAGAGGATATGAAAATTCATGTATTGAATTCATTATCTATGTTGTTAGATGCTTGGAAGATAAAGAAGAAATGTGAAGAAAATGAAAAATCTATGTCTATATTTTGTCCTTAATGTGCCAAGAAAGATCTTAGGAATGGGTGTCCATTAGCTGCAATAGAAGTCTACAACATTTGTTCTGAAAATCATAATGTCAATAACTATCGACAAGTGCGAGGGTTGAAAGAAATTTACTAGATAGTTGATCAACATGTTGAAGAAGTTGATGTTATTAATAATCAATGATAATTTGGATAGTTCCAACCACCATTTCCTAGAGGAAATCAAGATCATCAATCTTTTAATCAATCTTGGTATAATCCTTAGATCAACCAAGGACAACAATTACCTTCTTCTCAATTTTCCAACAATCCAAAATCTTGGAAACTATTTGTTCCAAGCCTTTAGAATTATACACTTCCCTAAAACCAACAATTTTATTCTAATCCACAATCTTTCCCTAATTATTGGCCTACACAAAAAGTCAAACGACCATATCGAAACTTACGACAAAAACACTGCTCTCTTCACCAAAAATGCAGAATTTAAATCAACCATCTAGACCAAATCAATTACCTACTTAGCAAAATCAAAATCCAAATATTTATGAGTCGAGAAAATTAACAATCAGAATAAAATTGAGTTGTTCAATCAATTCAAGAAATTTACGCTAATGACTCTAGAAAATATTGAACCCTTAACACGAATGTGGTCAATTTCCAAGGCACATCTTTAAGATTAGGGAGAATTTTGGAAGATCTAAATCCACCGAGGATTAAGCATGCGAGTGTAGAAAAAGAAGAAATGTAAGGAAGAAAGGTTGAACCCTTATTGTTGAAATCCCAATACTCAATTCAAATAGAAAATCAACAACCTGATAAGTTTCAATCTCAAAAATTTCCTAAGAGACTTACAAAGACTAGGATATTGTAACTTCCCTCACACTATCCCCTATTTTTGTAATGTTAAAATTGTGATTGTTTAATGTCAACATGGAGGCCATGGTGAGATAAGATATTATGTGTAAAAATAAAATGAATTAAATTTGAATTTTTATTTAGTTGGTCTAAAGATAGGGACACATGGATCCAAGTCTGAGGGAGAGAAGAGAAATCAAAGAGTGGCGACTGGTGGAATAACAAGCCTAGCCACCACCTCACACATGGCATGATGTGGTTGGATGAGGAAGCATGGGCGTTTTTTTCCCATGAAGTTAGGGAAGGATAAATTGGTAGTCTCTAAGGATATGAGGGAATGCAAGCAAAATCAAGGAAAATAGGAAGAAAAAAAGAGCGAAGAGAAGGGAGAAAATAGAGAAAGAACCTTGGAATATTCAATTAGTACAAAAGCAATGTTAGAGTTGCAGAGGAGACATATACTCTAAAATTTGGGATTTGTTCCCCTTTATTGATGTGTTGAGGCCTTTAAAGTGTGGTGTCGAAGCCTAAATAGCTAGTGGGAGGCTCAGTGGAGTATTGGACTATATGTGTTTTGCAAGTAACTTGATAAATGACTAAGTTCTTGAAAAACAACTGATAAATGAATTAGTTCTTGCTAAACGAGGTGATAAATGACTTGGGTGATTTTTATAAGGCTTGTAAACGACGCAGTGCTTGCTAAACGAGGTGATAAACCACTAGGGTGCTTGTTATAAGGTTGATAAACCATTTAGTGCTTATTGAATGGGATAATAATCCACTCAAGTGTTGGTTATAAGGCTAATAAAACACTAGGCAAGGTAGAAAAACCACTATGGCACTTCCTAGGAAGGCTGATAAATCACCTAGACATTGGGTTATGGGCTCTTCGAGTGCTTTCCTTGAAAATACAACTGATAAACCACCCAAATAGTAAATTCAAAGTCCTAGAACTCAGCAATACCCTAGTTGTGTCTTGGGTGAATTCTGTTGTTTTTCCACAATCTTGGGTCAGGTTAGAGTCTTAAAATCATTGACGCTACCAAACCAAGAATCTTAACCATACCTACTTGCCACAATGGAAATTATAAAGAAGTGAATCACACATGCACAAATATACACAGTTCTTATCGAAATAATACAATAATGTACAACCCCAATCTTCGTTATATTAAAATAAATTTGAATAATACAACAGTCTATGGTATACAAGATACAATGAAGAACTTCACTACGTCCTCTTTGTCATATCTTTTCCTATCAATCCTTCACTCTTGTATTGCTCACTAGCTTCTCATTAGTCCTTAAAAGAACAACACATAGAGACTCGAAGACGGTTGCCACCTAACACAACTCCACGTCACTTTTTTAGCATGTACACGAGCTGATCCAATCTACTTTCTAGGTAGGCCTAATTCCTGAGCTCAAAACTGCGAGGCTAGTGGTCACCTTTGTCCATCAAGGTGCTACCCTTCGACACCAAATTTCACCCAACCTTCATCTCCCCTTCATCAATATCTCGTCTAAGGATATTTTGGGCTATCAACACACTGCCCTCCACCAGAATAATGATTCCCAATACTTCTCTGTAGATTCTACTCCTAGGATGGACTTTTCACCTCCATGAAAAGTCCTCCAAATTGCACCCATAGGCTGCAACTTGTCCACACTAGGAAATCATCAAAACTAGCATCAAATCAACACTATCTCATCAACATACCTCTGGTTGTGCATGTTGTTGTCTCTCTTCACTAGTTAGGGCACCCACAGAGTATGTCACATCCCTAAAATGCTCCAACAATCACCTAGAATATTTCAGCCTCCCTTCCACAAGGCCCACCTTCCTTCATTGCCTTATATGGCACCCTCTTTCAACTTGTTAAGGACAAAAATCCTAACAAAATGCCTCTATAGGAATGTGGCCAAGTTTGAAAACATAGAATAGTACCACAACATCATAACATAGGGAAAAAACCCTTAAACTCCATGCAAAGTTATACATATTTAACCTCAAGGGATGCGGCCTTCCTTATTTCTCAATTCGGACCCAAAACAGAGATATATATCATCCAAAATCATACCCATATTTTCCTTTAGGCTTGCAGCCTACCTCCTGTAGCAGCTTGGCCTAATCACAGATGTTTCTCTGCCCTAAAACCAAACTTCTTTACCTCATTCGTCCTCCTTCTTCAGCTTATCCTTTTTCAGATAGAATATGAATGAGGAAATTTTTGGATGATTGAAATGAGTGTCTCACACCTTAAATTTATACCAAAAATAAAGGCTCCATAAATTTGTTGAGAGACATGTCTCTTGGACCAAGCCTACAGGACTGGAGTGTCCATAATTAAATATCAATTTCAAAAATCCATATCTCACTAAGGACAACACGAAATTCGACGATTCTTCAAGCGTTGGATTCTCATTCTAGCACATGTCCAAAATTCTCCATGGATATGTTGTAAATAACAATGGGTGCAAAACCCCATGCTTGGGTTCCAAGCCCAGAAGTGACTTTTGTGGCACTTTTCCCTCGAAACACCGAACCCTAGGGCTTGGAGTACCTCCAAAACTACTAAAAAATAAACACTCCCTCTTAGTGAGGGAGGTACCTTCAATACTAGGAAGTAGCTCATCATCATCGTCACTATTCGCAACTTTCACCCAAATCTTGTTTCTCACCATCACACCAATCCCCGTTCTATGAACTGTTAGAAAATTATATATTACAGAGCAATGCAACACATAAGATATGTGGAAAACACAAGCACACAAAACACATAAAACCAGAGAGACACAGATATATGTGGTTCACCCAGTTTGGGATACGTCCACCCCGAATAGCCAGTCCTCCCTTTCTATTATCCAACAAAATGAAGAGACACAACCTATAGTAGATCCGTTGTAATATCCTCTATTCTCTCTCACAGTCTCCCTTTCTTTTTCTCACTCTAAGAATACACATAAAATTCACATCCGTAGTACAATACCCTCATACAAAGCGAGGGGTTGCCTTCTATGGAAAAAAAACCCTAAACTAAACATAACTTCTACCGTGAGATCATCTGCCTAATGAATGGCCCAGATTGACTAGAAATTACTATACTTTTACAAGGCAATTTTACATCTATTTTTAGCTTCGGGGGCTCTTCCCCCGAAACCCCTCGCTAAGGGGGGCTCCATAAAGTTGTAGTCAACCACCCTTGGACACCCCAGGCAACATTTAACTACGGGCAGTGTTTCCGCCCCATCAAGGTACAGGGGTCCAATGTTGTGATACATAATAAACAAGATAATCAGGCTCCACACCCAACAATCTCCCACTTGGAGACTAATTGTAGCAACTCCATCGTTGCTTCATTTGCTAGACAATGAATCCACTTTGGACCTGGTTGTTTCTCATCTTCATCATCACTCTTAAAGACCAATTTAAACTAAACATATTCTCAGTTTCTCCCTGGTTACAACTTTTGTAAACATATCTACAGGATTCTGGCTAGTGTGTATCTTTTCCAGCTTCAACTCTCCATCTTCCAATACTGATCGTATGAAATGGTACTTGAGCTTTATGTGTTTAGTCCTGGAATGAAATTCTGAGTTCTTTGCAAGATAAATGGAACTTTGGCTATCACTGTATAACGTTCCCATATCATGCTTCTCACCCAATTCATCCAGAAACCTTTGTAACCAAATCATTTCTTTACTATCCTCTCTAGTAGCAACATACTCTGCTTCTGTTGTTCAAAGTGCAACAACACTTTGGATTTTTGAAACCCAACTGACATTTGTTCCACTTATAGTAAATACATATCCTGTAGTGCTTCTCCTGTTATCTCTGTCACCTGCCATATCTGCATCAACATATCCCTGTAGAGCAATGTTTGAACCACCAAAACATAATGCTTAATTTGTGGTACCTCTCAAACATTTGAGAATCCATTTCACTGCCATCCAATGTTCTTTTCCTGGATTTTTCATGTACTTTCTTACAACTCCCACTGCATGTGCAATATCAGCCCTTGTGCAGACTATTGCATACATTAAGCTTCCAACTGCTGATGCATATGAAACTTTAGACATATAATCCATTTCTTCTTCGGTCTTGGGGCACATCTCCTTGGTAAGTTTGAAATGGCTAGAAAAATGTGTACTAACTGGTTTTTCATTCTACATATTAAATCTTTTCAACACATTTTGTATGTACTCATTCTGACACAGTGTTAATTTGCGATTTTTCCTGTGTCTAGTTATTCGCATACCAAGGATATGTTTTGCAGCTCCCAAATCATTCATTGCAAAAGAATTTACCAATTTTATTTTGAGCACATTTATTTCCTACATGTTATACCTTGCAACAAGAATGGAATCTAAATACAATAACAATATAATATAGCTACCATCATTTTTCTTTTTCAGATAAACACAATGATCAGAGTGACATCTACTATAAACTTGTTCAAATATTAACTTGTCAAATTTTAGATACCACTGCCTTGGAGCCTGTTTTAAGCCATACCAGCTCTTCTTTAACCTGCGAACTAATTTTTCTTTCCCTTTTACCTCATATCCTTCTGGTTGCTACATACAGATCTCTTCCTCAAAATCTCCATGGAGAAATGTTGTCTTTACATCTAACTGTTCAAGATGAAAATCTTCCGTTGCTACAAGACTTAAAATAGTTCTGATTGAAGTCATCATAACAACAGGAGAAAATATTTCATCAAAATCAATACCTTTTGTTTGTGCAAACCCCTTCACCACAAGTCTCACTTTGTACCTTTGTTTTCCTCCATCTTCTTCCTTCAGCCTGTAAACCCATTTATTCTGCAATGTAGTTTTACCTGTAGGCAACCTGACTAAGTCCCAAGTCTGGTTATGCATTAAGAAGTACATATCTTCTTCCATGGCTAGCTCCCACTTCTTCCTACTTTCAACTTGCATTTCTTCTTCACAACATTCGGGTTCACCAGAATTATTCAACAATAAATAATATAATGAAGGAGAGTATCATTCAGGGGGTCTAATTATCCTGGTAGATCTTCTAACACCACTTTCAGGTGTTTGAGGTGCCTTTTTTTGTTGTGGTTGTTGATGTTGTTGTGGTATTTTATTATTATTATTTTCAGGCACCTTTGTTTTTTTTGTGATCTCATCAAGAACCGTGTATTCTTTGTTTTCTTTTTCTTGTTTCTTTTCGTGCAACTGATTCTTATTCAATACCTTTTCATTGAATATTACATCTCTACTTCTAATGATTGTGTAATTTTCATAATCATATAAGAGATAACCAAAATCATAAACACCATATCCAATAAAGGTACATTTCTTTGATTTTTCCTCAATATTTGTTCTATTTTCTTTATTAATATGGTCAAAGGCCTCACAACCAAAAGGCTTTAAAAAAGAGTAGTTTACCTTTTTACCTGTGCATGCTTCCTCTAGAATACCACCATCCAAGGAACTTGAAGGCCCTCTGTTTACTAAATAAATAGCAGTATCTACAGCATCTACCCAAAATTGTAAAGGCAATCTTGCATGCAATCTCATGCACCTTGCACGCTCCATGATTATGTTGTTCATCCTTTCTGACACACCATTTTCTTGTGGTGTTCTTGGAACTGTCTTCTCTCTACAAATTCCATGCTCTGAACAGTAACTATCAAACTCTTTGCTGCAATATTCACCTCCATTGTCTGATCTGAGACACTTCAAATTATTTCATGTCTCAATCTCAACCAAAGCTTTCCATTTCTTGAAAGTATCAAATACATCACATTTATTTCGAATATAATAAATCCAAGTTTTTCTAGTTGCATCATCAATGAAAGTAACATAATAAAGAGAGCCGCTAAGAGATGATACCTGAGTATGTCCCCATACATATGTCTTCACAAGCTTGAATTTTTGGCTCTTCTTTTCTTTCCCAACTCTCATAAATCTTACTCTCTTATGTTTTCCATAAATGAAATTCTCACAGAAATCCAAATCAATATTCTTCAAACTTGGCAACAAATTCCTCGAGTGAAGAATCTTCATCCCCTTCTCACTCATGTGTCTGAGCTTATGATGCCCTAATGCTACATATTCTCGTTTGGAAGTTAAATCATTAACAGAGTTAGAAATACCATTACATAAATACAATGTACCAACCTTTTCGCCTTTTGCTATTACCAGGGCTCCTTTGGTGACCTTCCAAGTTTTATCTGTGAAAGTTGTCACACAACCTTCACCGCCTAACTTCCCTATTGAAATCAGAGTTTTCTTCAGATCTGGAACATGCATTACCTCCTTTAATAGCCATTGGTTTCCATTATGTTGTTTTAAAATAACCTTACCCATTCCAACAATTTTACAGGGTTTATCATCACCCAAACAAACTTGTCCAAAATCTCCTTGAACATATTCATGAAAATATTTCTAATCAGGTGTGGCATGGAATGAGGCCTCTGAATCTACTACCTAGGAATCAGTAACATTATTGAAAGAAAGAATAAAAGAATCTTGTAACACATCACTTGTCACATTTGCTTCATGATTTTTTTCTTGTTGTGCGTCTCCTTCTTTTCCCTTCTGAGATCTACAGTATTTCTTTAGGTTTCCTTTCTTTCCGCATTTCCAGCACACTATCCCCGATCTGGACTTGGATCTTCCTTTCCTTGATTTACTGCGATATCCTGAGCTCTTTCCTCTTTCCATTATTCTTCCCCTAGACTCTGCACTCAAAGCATTACCCGATGTCTCACCGGTGCTTTTCCATTGCATTTCCTCGCTAAGGATAGCACCAACAACATCATCAAACTTTAAAGTACTAGATCCAGAGACATAGTTACTAATGGCCATAACTAAACCATTCCAACTTTATCGTAATGAGCCCAAAAATAGCAGAGCTCTAAATTCATCATCAAATTTTACCCCTACAAAACTTAACTGACTGGTAACTGTATTAAAATCATTTAAATGGTCTACAACAGATCCACCTTCCAACATCTTCATATTAAATAAATGTTTCATGATAAATACCTTGTTTGAGGCCGATGGTTTTTCATATATTTTCACCAATGCCTTAATCAAACCCTCTGTTGTTGTTTTCTTCGAAATATTGAAGGCTACCGACGCCGGGAGGCACAAACATACTGTTTCGAGTGCCTTTCTATCGAGAATCTCCCATTCTGTGTCTCTCATAGCCATCGGCTTCTTTGTTTTTCCACTCAAAGGTAGGCACAGATCTTTCTGATACAAATAATTTTCCATCTGCATCTTCCACAGTGGGAAGTTTTGGCGTTAAATTTCTCGACCCTAAACTTACCATCTTCTGCCATTGCTCCCACTCGAACCAAGAACCCTTCTTTCCTGCGATATTATCAGCCAAATAGACCTTCGGCTCTGATACTATTTGTTAGAAAATTACATATTACAAAGAAATGCAACACATAAAATATGCAGAAAACATAAGCACACAAAACACATAAAACCAGAGAGACACAGATATACGCAGTTCACCTAGTTTGGGCTACGTCCACCCCAAACGACTAGTCCTTCCTTTCTATTATCTAGCAAAATTAAGAGACACAACCTACAACAGATCCACTGTAATATCCTTTGTTCTCTCTCACAATCTCCCTTTCTGTTTCTCGCTCTGAGAATACACATAAAATTCATAGCCGCAATAAAATACCCTCATACAAAGTGAGGGGTTGCCTTCTAGGGAAAAAAAACACTAAACTAAACATAACTTCCACCGTCAGATCATCTTCCTAATGAATGGCCCAGATTGACTATAAATTACTATACTTTTACAAGGCAATTTTACATCTGTTTTTAGCTTTGGGGGCGCTTCCCCTAAAATCCCCTACCAAAAGAGGCTCCATAAAGTCGCAGTCACCCCCCCTTGGACCCCCTAGGCAGCGTTTAATTACAAGTGGCATTGCGGCCCCATTAAGGTACAGGGGTCCAATGTTGTGATACAAAATAACAAGATAATCAGGTTCCACACCCAACATGAACTACGCCTCGCTCTGAAGTGTCATTGTCACTACTCAGGAAGCATCCTGCTTCTTCTTATTTTCTTTTATCACTTTCCCATCTCTCCATGTTTAATTCTTGGTAGATGTGGAAGCACCCTTTCTCCCCACTAAGCACACACTCTTCTTTCACTACAACGTCTCCCTCTGAAACTAAAATCTCCCACTAGAACTCAACTCCCTCTGAGCCTCTAGAAAATGGAACTTTTTCAGTGGAACCTGTACCTGCCCCATTAAAGCCTGTACTTACACCTACTCCTATGAAACCTGCACCTGCTCCACCTTATTCTCATGATTCATAGGCTTTCTGGTCAACCCATATAAACCATGCTCTCTAACTCCAAGCATGATACCACTGGAGATAGAACCTCTATATCTGAGTCTTGCCTTCCCATCTTGGAGCAAGACCTCAAAACCCTTCTTAACGATCATGTAGCCAACTAACACTTTTACATGTCACTTATGTAGCATTTACACGGGCTAATTCAATCTTCTCTTAGGGTAGACCTAATTCTCTAACTCCAAACGTCCAAGCTAACAATTACCTTTTTCCATTAAGGTACTCCATTTTGGCACCAAATTTTAGACAACCTTCAACTCCTCTTTGTCACTTCAAGATAGCTCCTCTATGGTTACTTTGGGCTATCAACACGATGCCCTCCAATAGACCAATGATTCCCAATACTTCACTATAGATCCTACTCCTAGGATGGACTTTTCACCTGGATAGAATGTCCTCCAAATGGAACCCACAGGATGAAACTTTTCCACACTAGGACATCATGGAAAATAGCATAAAAAAAACACTATCTCATTAGCCTACCTCGATTTTTTCATGTTGTTGTAGCTCTTCACTATTTAGGGCACCCGCAGAGTATGTCACATCCCTAAAACGCTCCAATAGTAACCTAGAATATTGTGGAATCCCTTCGAAAAATATCTTCCTTCCTTTCATGCCTTATATGGCATCCTGTTTCAACTTTTTAAGGACAACATTCCTCACAAAACTCTTCTATAGTACTGCGACCAAGTCTACAAACACAGAATAAGGCTATGGCATCATAACACTCGGAGACAACCCTTAAACTCCATGCACAGGTATCCATATTTCACCTCAAAGGATGTGACCTTCTTTTCTTCTTTATTTGGACCCCAAATAGAGATAAATATCACCCAAAATCGTACCCATATTTTCCTTTATGCATACAACCTATCTCTTGTAGTATCTTGACCTAATCACATATGTTTCTCTGTCCTAAAATGATACTTCTTTACCTCCTTCATCCTTCTTCTTGAGCTCGACCATTTTGAGAGAGAAATGTATGAATGATGCAATTTTTGGATGAGTAAAATGAATGTCTCGCACCTTATATTTGTACCAAAAATAAGGGCTCCACGAATTTGCTGAAGAGACATGTCTCTTGGACCAAGCCTACATGACTTGATTATCCATAATTAATTGTTAGCTTCAAAAAATTCATATCTCACTAAGGGAAACTCGAAATTCGATGATTCTTGAAGCATTGGATTTTCCTTTCCACCCTCTAGCATTGCATTCCATCACATGTCCAAAATTTTCCAGGGATTTTTCCCAAATCAAAATGGGTGAAAAACCCCATGCTTGGGTTATAGGCCCACAAATGACCCTTGTGGAACTTTTCTGTCCAAACCTCGAACCGTAGGGGTTGGAGTACCTCCCAAGCTACTAAAAAATCAATAAATTCCCTAAAAAGGCATCCCCTCATGGGTGGTCAATAACAACATTTATATTGTGTGTTAAATAAGTACTCGGTTAGAGTTGATAGTAATTTATTTCAAGAGTGGTGTGAGGATCCCTAATTATACAGACATGTATATTGCTATATTTTCATGGGATTCAGATAATATGCATGATTTGTGGTTTTTGGTGAAATATAGCCTTTGGAGCCATTTCTCTCTTCCACTCCAGATTTGATATTTTGGAAGAAATTTTGATCCCTTTTAGGACCAGATGGAATTTTTGTGGACATTCTATCTAGTTCATATACATTTTTCCACTTGTAAGAGTTAATTACATCTAAATGTGTGAGGATAAATTTCTGGTAGGACTCACAAATGCATCTAGTAATCCAAGCATCTCACTATGCTCAATTTGAGCACATAGGAGAAGTATTGGATAGAATTGTGACCGAATTTTCATTGAAAATGTGCATGATCCAAGGATCTAGGAGAGTGGTGCATGTTAATTGTAGATAATAGAATGCACCCATGTTTCCTTTGAAAATAGATGTAACATGCCCTTATTACATGATGTCGAAGGGAAGGACTTGGAGGATCCCATGGTGAGCCTATGTGGTAGTGGCCACATGGATCCTTGACACCTCACACCACTCAAAACCTCCTTTGCTTCACTTAAGCATGAATTTAATGGTAGCGATGGTTTTGGTAGACATGACTTGGATGTTGAGGTGGTTCTACTTCATAATTATTGGTTAGGGTGACATGGAGGTTGCATGGATGCCATCATTTCATAGGGTGATCAACTAAAATAAATCTCCATGACTCATATGATTACCCTCTAATCGAAGAATGGACAAATAAATGACTCACATGTATTTTGAACCCCACTTCTTCATTGTTAGTTAATTGGGGAGGGCGGGGGGTGGTATGGAAGGTATTCACACATAGGGTACAACATTTAAAATGTTTCCACATTGTGCTGGAGTGATCGTGGAAGGGGTCGATCAACTGCCTGTTTTTATCTCGAGGTCCTTTGCGCTATCGTGAGTTAAAAAGGGAGATTCCAAAATTGAAAGCCACTGGTTTAAACCCACTCTAGTATTCAAGAACCCAAAAACAAACATGACAGGGAAATTTTGCAAAGCATGAAGGAGAAGGGAAAAGTGGGGCCCACACTTAAGTAGACATGATAGTTCCATGTGGGTGCAACATGTAAGACTACCTACAATACCACTTATAATTTTGTGGGTTATGGGAAGTGTTAAAGAAATTTTTATTTCCATTTATAAATGATAATAAACATACCAAGTTGCAATAATACCAATATCTAAAACTTTGTGAAACTAATTATTAACATGTTTATCAGGACTAGCTCAGTGAGATATTCTTCAACAATTTAATTATTTCATTGATCGATATCCAAACGGGAAAAACTAACATATTTCTTAATGGAAAAGTGATATTAATAGTTGGTTCTATATGTGTGTGTGTGTGTGTGTGTGTGTGTGTGTGTGTGTGTGTGTGTGTGTGTGTATGTATGTATGTATGTATGTATGTATGTATATGCAACACACTTAATGGTTGGTTTATAAACATTTGGTTATGCAAAACTCTTGGAATCATGATTTCTGTTAGACCAAAACCTGTAGGCATTAGTCTCCACTACAATTGCCAAAGCTAGGATCCATGAGAGGTAGTTAGTCCATGTCACGAAACACACGGAGCACATTGAACCCAATTTCCAACAATCACCCTCCTAACGCAAGCAAAGTGAGTTTAAAACTTGAGACATATCGCTTTGATACCAATTTTTGGAATCATGATTTCCGTTAAAAAAAAACCAAAGGATTCAGTCTCCGCTACAATCAACAGAGTTAGGATCCATGAGAGGTAGTTAGTCCATGTCGCAAAACACATGGGGAGCAGTGAACCCAATGTCAAACAAAAACATTATCCTATAAAATGGTCTTTGTGTATTGAGATATTGCAATAAAAATGGTCGATAGTAATATTCCAAATTTTCCATCAGTTAATTGGAATATTAGAGTTCTTACTTTTCTTAATAGTTAAGTAAATAAAAGGGTGGAGGGAGCCATAAACCCCATAGATGAATAAAACCCACTTCTGTTGTGTGAATGTGGGTTAGTTAGATAGTGGATCGACATTATGGAGTAGTGGGAAACCTTATTAATGAAGGAAGAGTGGAGATCATAGATCAATAATGAGGAAGATGATGGAGATAGTGGAGGAATAAAAGTAAGATCGTAGAGAAATAATGCAGTTATGGAGTAATTGGTGCATTAAATGCACACATGATGGAGGGAGTGGAGATTAAATGCAGAAATGATGGAGATCATGGTGAGACAATACAGTCTTCATGGAGGCTAATGGCCACATGTGCAGTGCAGTAATGAGGTGGGCCAAGGCTACGGGAGGCTCACAAAGCATAAAAGGGACTTGATTTAGATCTTGTATTGTAATTTGACATTTTTTTTTGCATGCTTCAGCTATTTAGCTAATTCTGTAGTGTTGTTTAGCACACGGGTGTTCCCAACTAGGAATCTGACCCTTATCCATAGGGGACTTCAAGTGCCTACTCTGGAAAGGTTTCTTTGAGCAACCATTCATCATCTGACGTTGGTACCACATTCAACCCTTCTCTTCAACACATACAAATTAAGGAATTATGCACTCCTACTTGAGGGTTTGAGAGGAGAAAGGTATTTTCCATTATTTCAGCTAGAAAACCCGTGGAGGGATCATACTTGCACCTTATGCTTCCATTTCAGTCTTCCAGGTGCAGCATTGTGACATCCGACATCAGGCCATCATTATACCCCTCCTTGCAGCAGCAGTCCCTGTAGGAATTACACATTCGAGCAGTGTAGATCTAGTGGAGGAATTAAATTCCAAGTGTTTTAGCTTGGAATCCTGTGAGGGATCATCCCCTCACTTTGGTTGGATTATTTCCATTAGTTGTGAGTTATATTCCATCACCTAGTAGCAGGGTACAGCTTCAACCCTCTTGACAATGCAAGCAATTCCAATAGTTGTGTATTCAACAACTTCAACTTGAGAGGAGGAAGGAGGAGATAGATCTAAAGCTTCTAGCTTGGAGATCAGGGGAAGGGATCAACCCTTAATTCATTGAACTGATTGTGTATTATTGCAACCATATTATCTTTAGCTCATGCCATATATCTACACACTCAGTAGTTATGTATTGCAAGCCCTAGGAGGGTTATTTTCGAAGGTTGGCCAATCTGGAAATCCTTTCTGGTTTATTTTGGGTTTTCATCATAGAGCCCGGATCTGAAATCCAAAAATTTTCTAATCTCCAGAACAGCCTGATCTACGCATCCCTTTTCAGCCAACAGTTATATTTCCAGCTGTTAATCCATTTTTTTGGTCATCTAACCTATTATTATTAGATGAACCCAACTACACCATGTAAGACCAATTTTACCCTAAGTAAAATTGCTTTCACCATATAAAATAACTTATTTGGTCATATTTAACCCAAAACAAGGAAATTAATTAATTAAATCCTTATTTATTTAATTATTTCCTAAGAAAAATTTATTTAAATCATTATTTTAATAATATTTTTAGTTAAATTTGACTAAATCTCATCCATAAATAATTAAATAAACCATTATTTATTTAATTATATTCCCATCATTCCCCTAAAATGATAAATAAATCATTTATTTATTTATTATTTATAAATAAAGGAATTGGCCCAAATCAAGAATCCTTTTCCCTCCAACAAATATAATAAAATATTCCTAAAAGGTGCTTCTAGAATTCAATTAATAATATTTTATTCATGCACCGAGTTCTAGACCGCCCCAATATTTTGTTATAAATAGGGAGGTTTTCCCCATTCATTAACCACCTTCATTGCATTAGATCACTCTGGATCTTCTCTTGGTCACCATTTTCCATTTTGCTTTGTGAACTCCCATTGAGTTCTATGTTTGCTTTTCCACATCCATAAGAGAGAGAAATGCTAGATCTGAAACACCGAGGACTTCCATGAACCCATCCCATTGAGGAGAACTGGAAAACACCTTTCTTGTTTTCCTCACAGGTGCCCCATTCTTTAATATAATACAAAATTCTTTCATGTACATTCTTCTTGTCTTGTTCATTGGATCTATGGAGCTATGTTATTTCTTATCTGCTTAATATCTTTTGTGCTCAGATCTAAATTTGTGCAGCAATCTTAAAGGTATTTTGCAGCCATAATTGATGTTAGGGCTATTTTTTATGCATAGCTAAAGTGATCTTTTACGACGAAAGATTCATACTAACAATTGGCGACTCCACACGGGTTTTCTTTTGCGACCACTGTCGTTTTCTCTATTCCTGCATATCCAGTTGTTTCAGACCCTAGGGTTTCTCTTCCATTTTTTGTTTTTCCTATTTTTATGGTGATTTTCACCCCTAAAACCATTTAAACAATCAAATTTTTAACTTCCGTGTGTTTCTAGCCTTATTGTGCAGGTGACAGACATTAGCCGCAGCTGAGATGACAAATTTTTTCTGAAATCTGCCGCCGAGACAGCCGGATCTGCAGGTCGCACTTATTGGCCCAAAAAGTGCGACCTGAGCCTCAAGACGCACTTTTCTGCCCCAAACCTGCGACTTGGACTGAAAACAGGGCAGAACCTGTGACCTGCCCTTTTTCTGCAATTTTTTCAGCACTTTTTCTAGGTTTGTCTGAAGCTTCTGTCAGGGTTTTCTAGCCTCTGTCTCTACCCGTTTGGACCTGTTTCTGATCTGATTCACTCACCTAAGAGGAAATCTTGCCCCTTAGGGCTCTAGTGCCCTCCACTTTTTGTGGACGAGTCTTTACTATTTCAAAAGTCTGAATTTCCAGAGTTTCAGCCCTCTTTTTCTCAGATTTGATACCTCCTTTTCAGATCCCTTTAGATCAGCTCCTCTCCCTCTCAAAACCACCTCATCTTGTTTTGTTTGGGTTCATTTCTAAGGCCACTGCCTTATCTCTCCTATCTTTAGCTAATCTCCTCCTTTTTAGCAGCAACCTTGCCTCTGCCTCTTTTCTGTTCTCTGCACCACTTTTCAACAGATTCACTTTTTAGATCCCAGTCCCTCCGGACCTTCGATCTATTGGCATATTTTAGCGTGCTTTGCCTAGTTTTTTCCCTCTTGTAGACTAGTTTTGAGAGACCCGCCTTTTTGGGTTAGATTGTTGCATTATTAGTTGTTAATTTTCTATTCTTTCAGTCTTATTTACTGCAGATTTCTTTTCCATTACGCAGCACACTTTTTCTCTTACTCTCAAAACTTCTGGGTTTAAACAATTAAAATTTACGCACGCCACACATTGACCCTAAGCGAAGAAGTGCCTGGTTAACACTGCCTAGCACAGACTTTAAAATCAATTGTCACTGAACCTCTCTGCCCTTGACCTCACTTGATTTTGTCCCCCCCTGCCCTCGTCAGTTTCTCTTCTTCCTGTCATCATTGTGTCCCCAAGGCGCCACTCCCGGAGACTTCTTGGCCTTCATCCTCAGTTTCTGCTTGGACGACTTCCTCCTTCCCATCTTCATCGAGCCAGTCTTCCCCTGAGTCTGCACTCCAACTCCTCTTCTAATTGTTCAGGTTCTCCCCCTACTTTTGGGTCCCCCTCTTTTCCCTTCACCATGTCTAGTTCCGGACCTAGCCCTAACCCCAGTTCTACCGCCGGGTCCGTTTCCAGTGGAACCACTACACGACCTACCTCGACTACCCCATTACTCCCTTATATGGCTGGCTTCAGTCTCCCCGACTTCAATCATCTGATTAATGACCCCATTCGCCACGATGTGATTTGGCCTGCTATGCCAACCAAGCTCCCCTCCGACATTGCCAAGTTCGAAGGCCTTGCTAGCGAAGATCCCTCTAACCATATCCGCTCTTTCCACATGTGGTGCTCCTCTAATTCCATCACCGATGACTCCATCCGTCTTCGATTGTTCCAACGCACGCTTACAGGCGACGCTTCTAAATGGTATGTTGAACAGGCCACCTCCTCCCATACCACTTTTGCGACCATTGCCCAAGCCTTTTTATCCTAATTCCAGCTCCCCCTCCGATACGACATTGGTACCGAGATTTTAACCTCTTTCCATCAATCCTCTTTGACCCACCTTTCTACTCATGTCCAGGAATGGTGGAGAAGACGGAGCTTGTGCTGCGCTCCCCCCTTTGAAGAATGGGTTTACATGGACTGGTACCTTTGGTCCCTCTTACCTCCCATTGGGAAAGATGTCGCATCCCATTTTCCCCAAACCAAAGAAGCCACCCTAAAAATAGCCTTGAAGTATGACCTTATCTATACCCAATCTGGTTATGTTTATACTGTCCTCCCTAACCTTCCCAAACCCGATGGCCCTAATGCCTCGGGGGCATCTCACTCTACTAACGGTATCATTGGAGCCCTGTCACATACCTCCGCCCAACCTCTTCCACGCCATGGTTTTCCTCCAGGGGCCAACCCCTTTGGCATTTTCTCCCCACCCGGTAGCATGTATTCAGACTACGACATGCCTCCTTCTTTTGCCCACCCTCCTGCTTACCTTACTACTTCCCACCCTACCCCTTACCCATATCCGCAACCTAATATCCCCGTTCCTCCAGCATTTGGACCTTCCACTCCATTTCCTTTTCGACCCCCACAACCGCACTTACTTCCCCCCCCAGGGAAAGTATTTGCACAACAGGGGGAACCTAACCTTCCTCCTTCTCAAAGAAAGAGAAGGGGCAATCAATCTGCTTCGGGAAATCGTGGACCCAATCCTTCCAATATCAACTCTACCACTACCAACCAGCCACAGGGCTCTCAGCCCAAGCCGGACAAGCCACTCCGCACCAATAATCCCTATTTGTGTTACAGTTTTTATGGTCACTACACTCACGATTGTCCCTTATTACCAAAAATGCGGCAACTTTGGGATTCTCAGGCCACCGTACGGGGACAACACTCCTCCCCTACTGCCCCTCCCACCCCCGTTACTTCTCAACCTACTGTGTTTACTGATCCTTTCCTGCAACAAGGATTCGTGGCCACTCAACCACCTCACACCCCAGTAACCACTCACCCTTCCCCTTCGGGTTCCTCTGATTACCAGATTCTCATGATGGCTTTTGACCCACCTCTCACTGTCGACCTCAACCTTCAAACTCGGTCCCGTCAGTATTCCACACCTCCTGTTCTACCTGTCTCTGAGTCTCCATCATCAGGTCCTACAGAGCCTCTATCAACACCCAATGGTCCCTTGCAACTCCCTCTTCCCAAAGCCGAGGTTCACCCCAAGCCTCCTAAGGGACCATTACGCCGAAATGCTGCCTCTGGCCGAGCTTCCCATTCATATAGCATAGTAGATGGTCTGGCCCAATCTCCTGCTACCATTTCAACACTGGAACTCCTCCAGTCGTGTCCTTCTCAAAATAGGGCTCTAATATTTGCCGTGGGCACTATAGATCCTGCTGATGACCAATTGATTATTTTCGATGCCTGTCAGTCTGAACATCCCCCTCTTCCTCCTTCGGTTTCTTTCCAAATCCCATTCAAGATCCGAAACGACAATTTTGCTTGGTGTATTATTGATGAGGGGGCATCTACCTGTGTAATGTCTGCTTTGGTTTGGAAACAAATCATATCCCCTGAACTGGCCCCTTCCACCATCACCCTTCGTGCGTGGGATGGTCATCCCTCCCAACCTATTGGCCTATTCCGTAACTGTCCCATTACCCTTCCCAGCAAGACTGTTTGCGTCGACGTTGAAGTCATTGATGCCCCTCTTGACTATAACATCCTTTTGGGGCGTAGTTCACCTATGCCATGTCTACCATCCCATCCGCAGTCCACCGCAAGATGTTCTTCCCCCATAATGGAAATATTTTCACCATTGACCAATTAACCTACCATGAACCAAAATCTCAGACCTCCCCTGAGTCCACCATCTCTACTGTCACCAATAAACCAACAGTTGATTCCTTGACCAGTGTTTCCCTTGGCATCTACAAAGACTCCTCTTTGCTTGAAAATTTTCCTGGTCCTCCCCCTCCTCCGATCTCTGACCCCAGCTCAGCAAATTTTTTCATGATGCAATCGTCTCAGGCTGGTCTTTTGGAGCCTGCTACAGCTAGTCAGAAACCTCCATATCGCCCACCGCCTCCTGCTCCTAGCCCTTCGCTTCAGTCAACTAACCCTTCTTCACCTGACCCTTCCCATCACATTCTAACACCTCTTGAGTCTGTTCCCTGAAGTCTCCACCATATGGGAGCCGCCCCCCCTGGTCATTACCCCACCGGTCAAATACCGTTCATTGGCTCGCCCCCTGGCATCTATTCGGTCCCCGTCATGGCCACCCTTTCCCTACCTAATTTAACCTTGGGAATTCCAAAATGGTATCTTACTCCTCCAACCAAGACCCCACCAGGCCACCCCAAACCATACATAGCCGTGACACTGGTGCAACCGATTCCCTTCGCTCCTTCCACCACCACAGTGCCCCTAGCCCCTCCGGAGAACCCTCCTCATACTACGCCAGCTACTGGCAAGAAACGAAAAAATCGTAAGGGGGCATGAAATGAAAAGGCCACCACTCCTGACCCTACCCCGCCCCCACCCACCAAGCCTTGTTCCTTGTGTGATGGTATCAGTCATCCCACCCATACTTGTCCTGAGTTGCCCCGTATCCAACCCATGGTTAAAGTCGTGTTCGCTGAATCTAGAGTCCCTGAAACCTCTGTTTCTTCCTCATCCGTAGCCAAGAACCCGAAGACTTTCCACACCAACAAAACATGTGCTCTGTGTGGTGTTCATGGCCATTATTCTCACCATTGTCCTCACCTCACCCATTACTGAGCTTCTTTAGAGGTCATCCGCGAGTACGAGGTTGAACAAAATCAATCCGCCTCTCCCATCCTTGCTCAGTATGCGTCCAGTCTACTTGAGGATCCCCCTGCTACCATTGACATTCCTCCCCCTGATGTTGAAATGTCCAACATCGCTTCTCCTCTTCTATACCTATCATCATCTGCGCGTTCCCCAGAGTACATTCCTTCTGAACCCACTCCACATATTCTACTTGATTCTCCTCCAGACACGGGTTCCTCATCTTTTGACCATCTTTTTACTTACTCTTCTCTCATTCCCCGTGATGACCTGTACCTGTGCATATCTTCCCATACTGATGATTTCAGTACCTTTGCAGCATCGTCTGGTCTCTTTTACCCTCCCATTCCCTCTCCTCATCATGATCATACCATCCATATCTTCGATTTTCGTTGCAGCCTGAGTACCCGCCCTCCCTCCCATCGTCCTCCTTCCTCTCCTTCTCATCAACCCATGAGTCCTAGACTTCCTACCCAAACTGCTCCCTCCCGTAGCCATCATTGGAGGTCTATCCTCTACTCACACTGCCCTCCTTTGTCTCATCCTTCCCCTTTCGTGACTTATGAGACTATTACATTGGCCCTTTCATCCGGACCTCATCTGGGCTATGTCGATGGAGCAAGTCGCTATTCCCGTCATCTCGCATCCGCAGCATGGGCCATCTTTACCCCCTTGCATACCCTGGTCCTTGCAAATGGATTCTGCATTGGTACGGCCACCAATAATCAGGCCAAATACGATGCAGTTCATGGTCTCTTAACTGATTCCCTTTCTCACCGCATCCTCCATCTACATGTTCATTTAGATTCCCTGCTTGTTGTCCTGCAACTTAACGATGTCTATTGTGTGCATAACCCCCTCCTGTTTAGACAATATTTACGAGTGAAACTTTTGATACGTGAATTTAGATTCATTACATTTCACCACATACCATGAGATCAAAATCACTACATAGATCAAATTGCAAAGCATATTCTAGACTGGCATTTATCACACACAACACAATAACATTTAACACCACCAATCAAATGCATATGCATCATATATATTATATTTCATGATTTTTAGAGTCCATCTACTCTGAAACATACGACATGCCCATAGCATATTACAATAACAAAACTGCAAAAATGGGGGGCACCACTCGCCCCTACATAGATACTGGGGGGCACCCCCTTCCCTACATCTAATCACTCTCTGGAGGATCCCGAGCCAATGGCTCTTCTCCCGCCGCTCGTATATCACGCACAACCTGATCGGGCATCGCCATGCATTGCATGATCCCTCGCCACTCCGAGGGTAGCCCAATACATAACTCTATGTACTGGTCGTCTAAATCCTGCCAACCATGCTCCGATACAGTAGTTAGTAGTCCTTCACATCTGCGACGAATGTCCTCCACCAGAGCAGCCGTATCATTGCTCTACGCTGTCCTCAAACCACTTGCACCTGTAGCTCCTGTCACCGTAGGTCGTTCCATATATCCGGCTGGTTTTTCTGGAGCTATATCTGCATTCCACAAAACATCACGATTAGCCCCATATAGACTAGTCCCAAGACTCTAAAATAAACATAATAGATTAGTTGCTTGTCACTTACCATTGGGCCCCCACACTCACCCAGGAGGAAGCGGAAAGTCTAGATCTCCCCAATAACTCATCCCACTCTAGGATAGCCGTCTATGTATAATGGCATCTGATCCCAATGCGCGAAGAACTCTAGTCGGAACACTCGTCTGACTGCCCCAACCCCTCCTCTACATAGTAGTCATCCCCACCAACACATCTGGGGCTGTCTCAGACCTCCATCAGGAAACTGTACACGAGGTCGTAAGGTGAGGATCTTTTCAAAGAAGAAAGAGCACAACATCGTCCCATAGGCACAATCATGATTCACTTGCCACTTGCATAGCGATAGCTGTCGTTTCACCGACACCAACATCATCTGGGCCCACCCATAGTAGGTCCCACTCAGCACACTCTCCATGATCATCATTTTCCCTCCAGTGATGTGATGGAATGCCTGGCTACCCAAGATCTGCAACACTGCTGCAGCCACCACCCGGGTCTCCAACCTCTCGAGATCACCAATGGATATCTTAGTCCCTTTGACTCAGACACCCGGTCCACAATGTCGCTAAACAAACTCCATAATGTTACGCCTACGCGGTAACACTGGCTGTGTATTTTCCACCATCCCTAATGGTGGGAGACCAGTCAAGAAATACAAATCCTGTACCATCAGCTCGATCCTGTGCCCCTGCACTACAAACGCCTCCTGATTTGGATCCCAATAACTGATAATACGGGCCAACAAGGGCTCTCCTGCCCTCATCAAAGGGTTCTCCAAAAACTTCAGAACCCCATACCTAGCCAATGCACGATGGACACCCTGATCTGCCTGTATCTCCGTCCGTAATATACCTAAGTGTCTCTCTCTCCACTAGATCCGTAGACCTGTCATATCTGCAAAAAACCATCATTTTTGTCAGCCTCCAGATCAACAAAACTGAGTTAACTTACTTCAAAACAGAATCTCAGCCCATAACAGCACTCAAACCCCCACATTTCACAGGTCACACTTTTTAGGCCAAACCTGGGCCAGGTCGCACTTTTCAGGCCAAAACCTGCATCCTAGGTTGTAGATTTTTCCCCAAAAAGTGTGACCCGAACGTAAGGATGCAGTAGGGGAACTTACTGAGATTTAAAGCCCTAATCTACAACTTGAATCCATCAAAAACAAAGCTTAATATTAGGCCTCTTACCTCCAACTGACGGATCATAATTCCAACGGTCGGTTTGTCCGCTACGATCGCCGCAAGATTTAGGGCCTTCTCTCCTCTCCACATTCACCACAGCTACACAAGAAAATGAATGACTTTGGAGGGAAAACACCCAATTAGAAGTAAAAACCTATTTTTTCTTTCACCCACGGCGACCAAACCGTAGCCCCGTTTGACACACCATCTACACCATTGGAAAGCTCTCACCGAGCACTCAAATGGGTATCTGTCAGTTTTTTATGTTTTGATACTTCACCAGGACACATTTTGTCCATGAAGGGTCCATTCACCTCTTCTCAAAATAAAATTTCTTCACTTACGACACTTGTACTTGGGGCACCACCTTGCCTCCTTACTCGTCTCTATTCATGTTGATTTTCGTCATGAGTTACCTTATTGTACTCATGCTTTTACGGTTCCCCATTGGACCCGTTTTATGAGGCAGCACCATCAAGTCGCCCTTGTTTGGAGCATCCACGTCAAGTCACCTGCACATTCATGGAGTCTACCCTGAGTCCCTTGGTACCCCACCATAGTCCTCCATCCTTTCCTGCTTGGTCCCTCTCTCATGTCACACATTATGGCCTTTAGTACCCCTGTCCACTCTCCCTCACAAAATTGTGTCCATCGCTGCCAAGCCATTCATCCACTTGATGCTCTAACAAGGGAAGTCATCCAACTGCTCCTCCATTCCTCTCATTCCATCATCATCATCAATGTCTACTTGGTTGTCGCTCTACTATTTCCCTCATGCCTTAGCTGGGGTTCCCTTATTGCCTCACTTATGGCGGACCTCCTTCTGTCGACATCAGCTCATTTATTCCAGAAGCCAGGTCTAGGGGGAAATGTACCTTGGTTAAGGCTCCTATCAACATTATCGTGATCTATACACTAGATCATTCAGTGATGCAGCAACAGCTATTGGCGATTCCTAGGCATGTGTGAGATGTCTCAACCCTCATGAGGGGGTGGCCCTGCAGGCAGCCCCCCACATGCCCAGATGACTTCATTTCCTCCCCTGATGAAGCTCCTCCCATTTGATGATATCAGCCCACACTGCTTGCGATGCTTCTTCGATTTGCACATATCAGTAAGATGTTGCGATCCCTTCCCCGCGTGTAGGGGGCATTTGGGTATATTTGTATCTCGCGTCCTACCATATTATTGTATAAGTCCTGATGATCATTCCGGGCATCGCATGTATGTGGGATCCATCATGTTATTTATCTGGCTCATGTTTCGGCTAGCACATGCTTCATTCTTGTGTTCTGTGGTTTTCTGAGCGCTTTATTCTTCGTAGTTATTGTGTTCCGTGGTTTTCCAGGCGCCTTATTCTTTGTACTTTGTCTCGGCCGGCATAGGTATGCCTCCCCCGCCGCCTTTAGCACAGGTACCACTTCATAGAGACTTGTTGCACCTGTAAGTCTCGTCTCCTTAGGGTCTAGTCCTTTAACACATCAGACAACATTACACTTCTCTCTCTCACTTCCCTTTTGATATTTAGTGATTGAGTTCTTACAACGTACTTCGGTCATACGATTTGCTCCTAACACTCGTACGTTGGGGGGCAATCTGTTACACCATTTTTTTGGTCATCTAACCTATTATTATTAGATGAACCCAAGTACACCATGTAAGACCAATTTTACCCTATGTAAAATTGCTTTCACCATATAAAATAACTTATTTGGTCATATTTAACCCAAAACAAGGAAATTAATTAAATAAATCTTATTTATTTAATTATTTCCTAAGAACAAGTTATTTAAATCATTATTTAAATAATATTCTTAGTTAAATTTGACTAAATCATACATAAATAATTAAATAAACCATTATTTATTTAATTATATTCCCATCATTCCCCTAAAATGATAAATAAATCATTTATTTATTTATTATTTATAAATAAAGGAATTGACCCAAGTCAAGAATCCTTTTCCCTCCAGCAAATATAATAAAATATTCCTAAAAGGTGCTTCTAGAATTCAATTAATAATATTTTATTCATGCACCGAGTTCTAGACCGCCCCAATATTTTTTTATAAATAGGGGGGTTTTCCCATTTCATTAACCACCTTCATTGCATTAGATCACTCTGGATCTTCTCTTGGTCACCATTTTCCATTTTTCTTTGTGAACTCCCATTGAGTTCTATGTTTGCTTTTCCATATCCATAAGAGAGAGAAATGGTAGATCTGAAACACTGAGGACTTCCAAGAACCCATCCCACTGAGGAGAACCGGAAAACACCTTTCTTTTTTTTCTCTCAGGTTCCCCATTCTTTAATATAATACAAAATTCTTTCATATACATTCTTCTTGTCTTGTTCATTGGATCCAAGGAGCTATGTTATTCTTTATCTACTTAATATCTTTTGTGCTTAGATTTGAATTTTTGCAGCAATATTAAAGGTATTTTGCAGCCATAATTGGTGTTAGGGCTATTTGTTATGCATAGCTAAAGTGATCTTTTACGACGAAAGATTCATACTAACACCAGCATTTCCAGTGTAGTATGGCCTTCAATAGTTCAGCAGTTACGTAGTGTTTTCAGTGAGATGACTTGAGGGTCACTCTAGCCATCTCTATTGGCTTGAGTGTGACTATTTTTTAGCATTGTATTCCACCTCCTGATTAATAAAATGAATAAGCTATTATGTCTATTTTTATGGTGTATTTAGTTTATTTCCATATTGTTGTAGTTTCCAGCTATTGTGTTTTGTATTACTGCCTTTTCCAACTCTGGGATATTACAGTGGTATCAAAGCATGATCTTTGGCTCAGCTTGTGGGCACTAAATTTCATGACATCATAAGAAGAAGTAGAAAGTAGAGACCTAAAATGGCGAAGTGAGTAAGATTTTCCACACTTCTCTTCATATCTATGCAGGATCTTTTGAAGGAGGTTAAAGAAATGAGAAGGGAGAGTCAAAAGGAGACCTCAAGAAGGTTTTAGAATGAGGAAGGTCCAAGCACTTCCTATCAGCATAAAAAACAATCAGTAATGCAAAGAGTTCCAGAACACTTTACTATGTCCACTTTCCTTGTAGAAGGAAGTGAATGGCATGGAGATGGGGGATACTTGCAGCATGAGACTCTAAGTAATTATCTTGTAGAGCACAAATCTCAATTCAAAGAGAACATAGCTCTCCAATTGTTTTTTCAAATCAAAGAGAACCAGAGACCCCATAGTAGCAATAGAAGAAAAGGGCACATAAAAAATAGATTCTTCTTGCCTACATTTGATGGGTCGTCCACAAGGACAAAAAAATCTTGGATGAGTGAGTTATATAATTTCTTCCAGCTACACCCAGTAACGGAAAGAGAGGTTGTTGAGATTGCATCGCTGCACCTTGAGGGTGAAGCAAAGGATTTGTGTTTTAGCCATATGAAACATGCAAGAGTGACTGCTTATGAAGACTTTACTCAAAGGTTGGTAAAGAGATTTGAAAGAAGAAAACCAGAGATACTTCCCATTGAGATATTTTCTGACATTTTTGAGGAAGCACATGAGAAGAAAAAGGAAGATATCAACACTATGACTTTGGAAAAGGAGCAACTACCACCACCATCAGCAGTAGAAGTACTTGCATTAGTAGAAGGAGCACTTGCATCTTTGCAAGATAATCCTGAGCCTTTGACATTGAGAGTCCCATGCATGATTCGAGAGATGCATGAGGAGGGGAAAGCAGATACTAGCATTAGTGCAACAGTAGAGGAGCAGCCATCACCATCACCAACAGTTGGAGAATCCATTGCACTATTTGGAGGAACTCTTGTATCTTTGGAATATGTTCCCGAATATCATCTGATCCAAGGTTTGAAAACATTTCCATCCCATATTATTTCAGCACCTCAGCTTGAGATTTGTGGGGTCATGCCATCAGGGAAATTAAATAACCAACGGTTAGAGCACCTTTCTGATTTGGAGCACTAGACTATCATTGTGCAGAGGACCCTTGACTTATTCAAGGAGGATATGTATAAACATTCCAATTTTACATTGTTGAGCTGCACACAACACTTTATGTTGGAGTGTGGAGTTTTGGAGAATAGGATGAGCATAGTCCTAACTAGTACAATGCTGGACTATGAGTTCAACATTGTGTATAGAGAGGGCCATGAGAAAACAGATGCACCATCATGGAAATCAGTAGCACTGTCACGGAGGAGAAGTGATGATTTGGGGGCCCAATTATTCTTGGATCATTCTGATAAACACTTCACTTATGAAGCATTGGATGGGCAGATGGTAGATTATAGACATCTTTTGATGGATGACATCTTCCATTATCAGGATAGAGCATTATTGATGAGAATCTCATAACTCAAAGAGAAGCTTATGCATACAACATATTCAGAACCTCATAGGTTCTATTGGGTCATTGATGAGAGGTTCTCATGGAGAGACCTCAAGGAGGATGCACTTCAACATATCATGGAGTGAAAAGATTGTCATCAGAATGGGGAGGATATTATTCTCCATTGGGTGGATACCAAACTGGAGCATGATATGAGTCATCACCCACAATTGGATGGATGGGTGAGGTTGATGAGCAAGTGGTTGAAAAGCTACTTGTAGATCTATGACATGGGCCAGTAGGAAGCATTGTTGCGTTGGTTTCTCTTGGGTGAGTATGGTTACCACCCGACATTTCACATTTGTATGACCCATACCTTGCATAACATTTTTTTTATGCAGCAGTAGGAGGCATGGCTACGCTAGTTACTTTCGAGAGATTTTGGCGATCACATGACATATCACATGTCAATGTATGTGTTATTGTTTGGGACATTGCATAGCACTCACATGATGTGGTAGGAGGGAGCTTGGTTATGTTGGTCTGATGTGACATTATACATGTCAATCAGTATGTTGTTGCTCCATGATTTGGATTATGATGATGTGAGGGGGAAATAAGATTCATTGATGCTTTAGTTACTCTTGGGAGAATATGGTTTGAAATTCTCCCATACCTTGAATGATGATGATCGGGACCCATAAACCCATAAGTGTAGAGGGACCCATAAACCCCATATATGAATAAAATCCACTTTTGTTGTGTGAATGTGGGTTAGTTAGATAATAGATTAGCATTATGGAGTGGTGGAGCAACTTATTAATGAATGAAGAGTGGAGGTCATGGATAATAATGAGTGATATGATGGAGATAGTGGAGGAATAAAATTAATATCATAGAGAAATAATGATGTAGTGATGGAGTAAGTGGTGCATTAAATGCACACATGATGGATGGAGTGGAGATTATGTTAGAAAATTATATTACAGAGCAATGCAACACATAAAATAAGAAGAAAACATAAGCACACAAAACACATAAAATCGAGAGACACAGATATACGTGGTTCACCCAGTTTGGGCTACATCCACCCTGAACAGTCACTCCTTCCTTTCTATTATCCAACAAAATGAAGAGACACAACCTACAGCAGATCCACTGTAATATCCTCTGTTCTCTCTCACAGTCTCCCTATCTGTTTCTCATTATGAGAATACACATAAAATACATAACCGCAATACAATACCCTCATAAAAAGTGAGGGGTTTCCTTCTAGGGCAAAACCCCTAAACTAAACATAACTTCTACTGTCAGATCATCCACTTCACGAATGGTCCATATTGACTAGGAATTACTATACTTTTACAAGGCAGCTTTACATCTGTTTTTAGCTTCGGGGGTGCTGCCCCCGAAACCCCCTGCCAGGGGGTCCTCCATAAAGTCGCAACCGCCCCCCTGGAACCCCCAGTCAGCGTTTAATTATGGGTGGTGTTTCCGCCCCATTAAGGTACAGGGGTCCAATGCTGTGATACAAAATAAACAAGATAATCAAGCTCCACACCCAACATTAGGGGAATTTTGAGGTCTAAAATGGGCCTCCTAAGAAAAATGTACAACCAAAATAAACTTTATAAGAACCAATAGGATTCAAGATGATGATGTCAACCATGGGGGATGCTTCACCATTTTTTAAGTAAAAGGGTAAAAAGATTAAAAAATAATAAAATAATAAAACTACTTTTTCAACTCTTATTTTCAACTTATCTCCCAAAGTTTTTACTCAAATTTTGAGTGAGAGTACTCGTTGGATGAAAAATTTAATTCTGCATCCAAGGATTACCCATGTTCCATACTTTCGATGGACCCTGCTAAGTGAAAAATGAGAAATACTTGAAAAAACATGATTGCATTCACGTTTTTCATGTATTTCTCATTTTTTTCTTAGCAGGGTCTATCTAAAGTATGCAACATGGGTACTCCTTGGATGAGGAAATAAATTTTGCACCCAACAAGTACTCCCACTCGAAATTTGAGTAAAAAATTTGGGAGATAAGTTAAAAATATGAGTTGAAAAAGTAGTTTTTTCTTATTTCCCTCTAAAATTTGATGATGTCATCAAATCTTACTTTATTATTTCTATTATTATTTTATAATTTCCTTAGGAGGCCCATTTTGGAACTCAAATTCCCATAATGCAATCTCCCACTTGGAGACTGATTGTAGCAACTCCACCGCTGCTTCATTTGATGGATAGTGACTCCTCTTTAGACCTGGTTGTTTCTCATCTTCATCGTCATCCTTGAAGCCCAATTGAAACTGAGCATAATCTCAGTTTCTCCCTGGTTACAACTTTTGTTAGCATATCTGCAGGAATCTGGCTAGTGTGTATCTTTTCCAGCTTCAATTGTCCATCTTCCAACACTGACCGTATGAAATGGTACTTGAGATGTATGTGTTTAGTCCTGGAATGAAATGCTAAGCTATTTCAAGATGAATGGCACTTTGGCTATCACTGTATAACGTGCCCATATCATGCTTCTTACCCAATTCATCCATAAACCTTTGTAACCAAATCATTTCTTTACTAGCCTCTGTAGCAGCAACATACTCTGCTTCTGTTGTTGAAAGTGCAACAACACTTTAGATTTTTGAAACCCAACTGATAGCTGTTCCACCTACAGTAAATACATATCCTATAGAGCTCCTCCTGTTATCTCTGTCACCTTCCATATCTGCATCAACATATCCCTGTAGAGCAATGTTTGAACCACCAACTACAATAAAGGCCATTAATTTTTTTTTTATGAGCCTTTCCACGACCTCTCTGCATCGCTTCAGCGCTATGATCTCTCAACTTATGCTTTGTCATTATTAATTATTCTTTTGATTTCAAAATGCTTTGATGTTGCTTCATACTCTCCTCTGTGTGCTTTCCAAAACCCTTGATTGCAAACCGCTCTTATATGTCTCAAAAAAATCAGTTAATCATGGATCTCTTTCACAAGACCATCTCATTAAGGCAACAAATCACTATCAATGGATGTAGACCCATGTGCAACAACAGCTACATACACCACCTTTTCACTTCATAAGAGTGTGGATCGCCTACAATGCATTCCATGCATGGATATTACCTTAGCCAATAGCAAAATTATATATTAGAGATAAACAATTCTTCTTGCATCCCATCGCGAACCCGGTCATCGAACCTTTGGGCACACGCACAATTTTGGCTCCGCCTTCGACCGGCTCTATCACTACCTATATGACACATTTTTCTTCTCTGACCCTGATCTGTAGATCATTGTTCTCAGGCATATCGGAATCTATATGTCCCGCCTCGTATCTGACACCCACTCCAGCCAGGATCCCCTTGCTGGATTCGAGGTCATTCTCTTGGTTTTTACTGTAGCAAAGTGAAGGTGAGGGGCGGTAGGTATTTTCTCCATTGCCACCCATCGCTTGTCATGGGAGCCTCGGATCTGGCCCAGAATAAAACTCTAGATTTTTTTATTTTTTATTTTTATTTTATGGTGGCTATAGTTTGATCAACAATGCACTTATTGGCCACTTCCACAGATAGATTGCAACCTCATTTTACAAGTATCCATGTTTCCACTTCGTAGAAATTTGAAGACGGTTGGAATGAGGTATGCATTCATTGTATTGTGAGTAGAACCACAGGTATTATGATACGCCAATCACTAGGCCTGACTCTGACATACAAGCCCTCTTGCCAATGGCCTCGTTGACTAGATCACATGGATCCAACAAAACCATGGCACCATTCTCCGTGATCTTATGGAAAGCGTCTTGAGCATCTTCGACAGCTCGAACCACTAACCCATGCTTGTCAAAGAATCTTTGCGCCTCATATGGCCTTCTTTCCACTAATTCAAAACTCATGGGATAAAAACAGTACAAAACATGCTTCCACCATGTCAATATACTCACATTTGACAACATCAACCTCTTTTAGAGAAACACCATGATCTTTTAAATCCGCAGGTGTAGTTGGTGAACAACACCAAATCGTGAAAGATCTACAAATAGAAAGACATCCTTTTTTAGTGAACTCAATTCTATGCTCTGCAAACACCACTAGCAACCCTTTTCAACATCAGATCTGGTGGGATATGCCTCCTTCACATGTAGAACTAGATATTCAAATGTCATATCTGACATATTTTAAAAAATTTCACACAATATTCAGCTTCTTCACATCGGTGTTTTCACCATGCAGCAAATAAATTACATTTCCATCTCAAAGTTCTCGTACACGTTACGATCGTGAGAGCACTCCTCCAATGGCTTATGTAGATATCAATTTTCCTCTACAACACCATGCTCCGTATGGAGAGATCTACAAAAGGCTTCATTAATTTCTGCATTTATTTCTCCATTCACCAGGCTAATAAAACCCTTGGCTTTGATACCAATTGTTAGAATTTGCCACAAAAATTATAAATAATTTACCAAGAAGAATAAAAATAAAAAAACCAACAACAAATCATTAACATAAATATAGATGTTTATCTGGGAAAACCCCAAATCTGGGGCAAAACCCAACTAATGAAATTTCATTAAGCATTGGCCAAAACCCTGGCCAATCCGGCCAAGTGAGCCTTCGTCGCTCACCTCCAGGCCTACATTACAATGAAGTCTTCCCAGCCTTTTATAGGCTCCATTACATGCAATACCATGGACTGAAAACCATGGGTGCACAATACCATGTGCCTCAAAACCACTACTATTTATCCTAGTCAACATTGACTCTATCTCGAGTCAAGTTTACCTAACAGTTAAATGTAGAACTGATGGGGATTATGCGGAGACAACGCAGTCTTCACAGAGGCTAGTGGCCACATGTGCATCACAGTAATGAGGTGGGCCAAGGCTAGGGGAGGCTCACAAAGCATAAAAGGGAGGTGAAGGAAGCCATAGAGGGCATTCTGGATTTAGATCTTGTATTTTCATTTAACATTTCTTTGCATGCTTCAGCTCTTTAGCTAAGTCTGTAGTGTTGTTTAGCACACAGGTGTTCCCGAGCGGGAATCCCACCCTTATCCATGGGGGACTTTGAGTTCCTACTCTGGAAAGGCTTCTTGGAGTAGCCATTCATCATCCGGCATTGATGCCACATTCAACCCCTCTCTTCAGCACATACAGATTCAAAATTATGCATTCGTGCTTGAGGGTTTGAGAGGAGGAAGGTAGTTTCCAGTATTTCAATTGGAAAACCTGTGGAGGGATCATATTTTCACCTTGTGCTTCCATTTCAGTCTTCCAGGAGCAGCATTGTGACATCCAGCATCATACCATCATTATACACCTCCTTGCAGCAGCAGTCCCTATAGGAATTACGCATTCCAATAGTGTAGATCTAGTGGAGGAAGGAAGTTCCAAGTGTTTCAACTTGGAATCCTGTGAGGGATCATCCCCTCAGTTTGGCAAGATTATTTCCATCTATTGTAAGCTATATTCCATCACCTATAAGTAGGTTATAACTTAAGCCCTCTTGACAACGCAGTCCACTCCAATAGTTGTGTATTCAACAACTGCAACCTAAGAGGAGGAAGGAGGAGCTAGAACTCAAGCTTCTAGCTTGGAGATTCAGGGAAGGGATCAACGCTTCATGCATTGAGATGATTGTGTATTGTTGCAACCATCTTATCTTCAGTTCATGGCATAGATCTGCATGCCTAGTAGTTATGTATTGCAAGCCCTAGGAGGGTGATTTTCCAAGGTTGACCAATCTGGAAATCCTTTCTGGGTTATTCTGGGTTTTCATCATAGAGCTCGAATTTGAAATCTAGGCATTTTCTGAGCTTCGAAACAACCTGATCTACGCATCCCTTTTCAGCCAACAGTTATATTTCTAGCATTTCCAACAGGGACAACGTAGTATGGCCTCCAACATTTCAATAGTTACGCAGTGTTTTCAGTGAGAGGACTTGTGGGTCACCCTAGCCATCTCTGTGGGCTTGAGTGTGACTATTTTTTACCACTGTTGTACATTGTATTCCACCTCCTGATTAATAAAGTGACTTAGCTATTCTCTCTATTTTTATGGTGTATTAAGTCTATTTCCATATTGCTATAGTGTTCAGCTATTGTGTTTTGTATTACTGTCTTTTCCTATTCTAAATTATTACATTGATACATTTCCTTATAAATACCCATACATTTTTTTCATAAATATATATGTACAATTATTTATTTATATATTTGTATACATATAAGCACATTTTAGATGTATAAACATTCATATAAAAAAGTGTTTTTTACATTGATACACAAATGATGCATGAACAAATATTTGATAATTAATCAAATAGGTACACATACATATGTATAAACAAATGCATGAATATTTATACATACATATATAAAAAAAATGCATAAACCAATTTTTAATGCAATATATATATTCAAAAATTCCACGCGATATGATAATTTTTTTTCATAACTAAATGCTTTTAAACCAACAATTAAATTTCATGTATGTATATGTCTATACCACATCATTTAAATCCCCAACTAAAATTGTTGTTGTTATATATGTACATATTGACCGTATCAATTTATACTTTTGATAGAATATAGGTAGTATTGAAATACATCGACACACTCCCACAACACGTTCTTCAAATAAAAATAAAAATTCACAAATGTGGAAGGATTACTAGTCGAATGAATCCTCTCTCTTCAATAAGTGCTTTATCATCGGGATTTTCTTCCTTTATAATATTCTCTTTACCTTCGAATTACTTGATGGTCAATTTTTTTTTAAATGAATAAATATCTATTTTTACAATTTTGAAGTTTAGAATTCATCCTCCACACTTTGTCCCGCTCCATATATTCCACATTTCCCCTTTTTAAATCATTTCAAAAATAATTTGGTAAAAGGTTCAAGGTCACAAGTGTTCTTGCAATTTTCTATGTTGATATTTAAAATTTTAATCATAAATATGACTCCAGATGTGTTTTTCATTCTTATAACTTTACCATAGGAACTCATTTACGCAAAACAGACATAGAACTTTAAAATTTTATGGTTTCCAAAAGTTCTTAATCTAGTCACCATTCATCTAAACTAAGTGACTCAGAAACCGTTGATTTACTTCACACTAATATTTCCTTCTTTATTTATAACTCGACCATAATAATCAAACGTGCATTATGGGAATGTATTCACAATGATTTTTAAGTAAATGGATCCTCATATGACTTGTGTGTGAAGTAGATTGTGTAGCTCATGCATAGCGTAGTTTTTTTTGTCACCATATCATTGCTCAATTATTATGTTATCATTGATTATTATGTTATGTCATTTCCTTGTCATTTTTGTTCAATAATTATTTTTCAAATGTCACTTTGAGATATGTCTAGTTGCAACCATATTTTATAAGGAGATATTCCAAAATAACTTAGGATAAAAATGATTTGAGAAATATTAATAATGGGAAAGTGACTCGCAAGAAATTAGTAAATAAGCTAAGTGTAAGAAGTAAAACTAAATAATGATAAAATTAACAAATTAATAAAACAAGTTTGTAGAAAAAAAGAATGAAGGTAAAAAACAAAAAGTAATAAAGCTTGGAGTGTGATAAATGTGTAAAGAAAATGCCTATGTTGAAGTTAGGGTTGTGGAGAGGTAATGGTGTGCATGGCGTGCAAAATTTTCCGTGCATCTTTAAAAATGGTTAATTATGGAATAAAATAAAATGATTATGCTCATAGGAATATAAAGAGGGGAATACTACTACACCACTTGGAAAATGACTAATTGTGAGAAATATTCACATGCATAGAAGAGAGAAACTAATTATGCATAAGGATAATACTTAGTCATGAAAATGGAAAATAGATAAATGATGTGAATAAGGAAAAATGATAAAGAAAAGTAATGGAGATATGTCGAGTGAAATAGTGATATGTTTAGCATATGCCATTTATGTTTCATTATGTAAAATTCTAGGTGAAGCTGACGCCTATCTAATGAGAAGATGAGCATGAGAAATTCCTTCCATTTTGATGTTTTTTATTTTATTCTCTCCATTCAGAAAGAGAAACTATCCTCGTAGCCTTACATGATAAAGAGTTGCAACATTAAGACTAAGAAAAGGTTTTCTATTTTAGAATTATTCTATTTGATGTGTGACCTGAAAACACATCAATAATGCATTGGGTCCCATAATGCGTATCAAATCTCAACTATTGATTAATTTTTCAAACCAAAAATTTAATATCCAATATTTTATTTTCCCATGAAATGATCCTAACATGGAATGGATTCCATTAATGAAACTCGATAGTGGTTTTTTTCTCACCTAATATCAAGCATCAGAGATCCATTCCCTATTTTTTCAAGGATTTCAATATCTAATATATGAATATTGTAGGTATTCCATATCAAGTATTAATGATGATCTTTAAAACAAATAACTTAGAAAATATGTAAGGCAATGATATGCCACCTCAGTGTCCCACCTCGGACCCAATTATAACATGCCATCTCAGATGTGGCTACAGTTACATATCCAGTGACATGTGTTAATCAAAAGTTCCCCCTTTTGGTGATTATTTTAACTTATTATGGAAGACACATGTCATCCATGTGGTGTTGTTGCATCACTTTTGTTTACATCGTGCTTACATCACCTAATATAATTCATATCAAATATCAAATAATCATATTTATTCATTATGTTAAAAGGTTCATTCAATCTATGATATTTTAAATTAATACTAATCATGATTAGTTTAAATAATAAAACACAATTTAGTCAAGAGATTAGTAAAATCGTTTTTTGTCCACAATCATAATTTCTAGTGTCAGAAGTGTTGTTGCAAATTCTCATAAATTGGGCATATCAAATATCACCCATAAGTTTACATTTCAGAACCATTCTAAGACTGACTTGATATCATGGTATTGAGGTATCATAAAACATACTCACTTTCCATCATTTAGAAGAGATATCTAATATCATTAATTATCTTAAATAGTTTTAAACTAGTAATTAGTAATAAAAACCATTCTAGGAATGACTTGATATCATGGTATCGAGGTATCATAAAACATACTCTCTTTCCATCATTTAGATCAGATATCTAATATCATTAATTATCTTAAATAGTTTTAAACTAGTAATTAGTATTAACTAGCAATTACACCAAATGTTACAAGGGAAATGCCTTAAGGCAATAGTGTAGGAAAGAGTAACATTAAACTGTTACTCTTCTATGATGACAATGAAAGTGTGACCATATGTTGCAAAATGGTGTAAGTAGAATTTTGGATCTTAGTTAAAGAGGGGGGTCTCAAGAATTGCATCATTCACATTACATGAGTATCCAATCTTAGGTTTTCTCTTTATAGTTATTTAGTGTATTTCCCAAAAATTCACTCACCCTAGAGATAACAAAGATATCTATCCTTAGCAATTATTGACCGAAAAAACTTAATTTGGTCTTTTGGTTAAAAATCCATATGTATTTTTCACTGACAACACTTGTGTTTAAAGTATTTCCCTACTTAAATGATTGGAGTTTATCCACACCCTATTTGTCTACGCCAACTTTATTTTGGATTCAACATTGTTGCAATTGATATAGATCTATTCGGTTTCATTGAGATCTGTTTACATTTTCCCCCAATTCAAACTATAGCAAACATTTATATCATTGTCTTTTTTATCTTTTTGTGGACTATATCATAGTGACCTGCATCGAATGATTTTGGCATAGTGACCTAGATCAAATGATTTTGGATAAATTATAAGAAGATAAAGTTGAAGCCAAAATTTGAATCTTTTGAATTCATGGATGTTGAAAATCGCAAATTACGATACTCTTTGGAAATTCAAATTTATGTCAAAATAAAAATCTTCATGACTTCACTTCCTTTTTTATTTCCTTTTATTTTTTGTAGGCATGGATGCTTGAATTTTGCAAATGTAATACAAACTATACATTTCTAAGAATTGTTGATTTAAATCTATTTTATTAACTAATTTTTCTTTTTAATGAAACCTATAACATCAAATAAAAATAATAACATTATATTGTTTTAATATTATCATAAACAATGTCCCTACGGGTAGTAGTTATCTACAATAGTGATAAAAAAATAACATCATCTAGCACTGAAAGAAATAAAAAAAACATGATTGTGGATTAATGTGCTAAAGATAAATAATTCATTTCTCCATTAGGAAGGTTATTAGAATAATAATGTTTAAATTAAATAAATAAATACTTAGGCTTTGTTATGACTTTGTTATGAATTTGTTGAGACTGTTTGTTTTTAATTAGTATTCAAAACAGGATAATTTTAAGGATGGAAATTATCTTGAAGTTTAAAAAATTGGCGAATCTCACTAGTCCCTAATATGCAAACTATAAAATGTTTATCGATGTATTTTAAAAATTATTCAAATTTATAATGATATTATATATATTTTCTATATAATTTTGGCGATTTTTAATGTAAAATAATTTTATATTGTAAAAATTGGGCTTAATCGTTTTTATAAAAAAAAAAAATGGAAATTGGCGAATCTTTTTTGGAAAAAACCATGAAAATTAGCCCACCCGCGAATATTAGCCCCTAAAAAATTTTCCATGTTTTCAAATATTATCTATCAAGAAATTGTTCAAATTTTTGAACAATAATGTCTTCCTTCATATGTAATTAAGTATTGATTTCATGTGGATAGCCTCTCAACTTGAAAAAAGTATTACCAATAAAAGTACATCTCACTATTTCCAAATTGTTTATCAAGACATTATAAACTATCATGATTTCTTCGACATTATCACAAGATATGAAATTGAATAAAATTATAATATTCTAGCAAGAAACAATACAAAAAAACAAGTCAATTATAGCACAAAAATGTTCAAAGAAATGATGTAGAAAAATCTTGAATAAAAGGCAAATTCAGAAAAAATGTTATTTAACTATTTTATCTTTTGCCACTTTTAGATGGAAAATAATTTTTGGTTAAATATTTTTTTAATTTAAAATGCATTTTTAAAAGAATTATCTTAGAGTGTGAAAAAAATTAATGTTTTTTTTTTTTTCTAAATTAGAGTAATCTATTAACAAAGGGAAATATAGTACATCAGTGCCTACGAGGAGGCAATTCGAACAGACCAAGACTAGTTTATGGCTGCCCTTCTGGAGGGAAACCAGCCCGATGAACCTTCAACAAACAAAATCCCACGCAGGGGATAGGACCTGGGACGCTTTGACTGAAGACTGAGAACATGTACATTGTATAGCAGATTAACTGGACCATGACAAAATTGGACTACAGTAATAACTAAAACTGGTCGCTGGCAAAAAAGGACCAAAACTGTCGGAAACATAAGAGCAGCATGACAATCCCTCAGAGAGGGCAGAGCAAGAACCTGAGAAACAAGAGAAAAAGGCAAGTTATTCATCTGGGGCGACCTCCTCAACCCTGCAGCCGAAGTCAGCTGGTGCGCCTTGGGCGTAAGAACGTTCAGCATTGGGCAGGACCTCAGTGGGCGATTCCGTCTGAAGTGGTGGACCACGAGCCGAAACCTCAGGCATAACCTCCCTGCGCGTGCTAGTCTGAACCCTCGAGTCAAGCCTCACAGCAGCCAGGGTGGCGCCATCTACAGGAGCAGGATCATCCGGAGGGATTTCAGGCGAGGGCTCTTCCATGAAAACCACAGAGATGGCGACGGTGAATCTAGGTCGATTTAGGGCGCAATCGAACGAAAAAAGAGTTGTGTGAGACTAAGCAGGCATCGCATCCCCAGAGGGCGATTCGAGCCTGCGACCAGAGCGTAATTGGCGTCCATGGAAGATATTTTCAGATGGCAAAGAGATTGCCGACGGAGAAGAGGAGGAGGAGGGCGAGCGCCTCCTGGCGAAGCGAGAGGCGCCCCTCCTGCTACGCAACCTGTGCCTCAGACGTGGCATACTAGCAACAGAGATAGAGCTGAAACGCTGGAATGAAGACGAGCTCACCAGGGTCGGCTCTGGAGGAAAGCTCAGGACCAACGAATCCGAATTGCAGGAACCAGCAATGGAGATGTGAAGACTCTCGTCAGGCTTCAGACAGCAAGTGTGGCGACTCCTCTTCCCTGTGGTGGTGCGCTTGATGGCGTAGTCCTCAATCGAATTACACAGTGAAATCCTCGGCGCGGGATCCATCTCAAATAGCCCTCTGTTCCTGCAGCCCACAACCTTCTGCAATGAATGAGCGATCTAGTTAACCTGGTGCGAATCGCCTTTGCGGCGTTCGAAAATACCTCTGCCATGAGAATTCATGTCAGGCGCCTTCACCATTACTATGTTCATTATGATCGATCGGGTGATATTTACTGCGAGCAGGTGGTCGCGGATGGGTTGGCATGTGGCCTCCCGTCCTCACGACCTCTGTCCCATCGCACATATATATATTGTCACCACGCATCGATTTGTAAAGGAAATTATTCCACACACACACATATATTAATAAATAAAAAAGTAAGTAAGTAATATATATATAATAAAAAATATATTAAAAAGCCAAGAAGCAATTAAATAATATATATATATATATCTATATATATCTATATATATATATATATATATATATTATTTATAATTTACCCCCATATATTTTTTTATTACTCTCTCTCTCTATAGTTGTTAAAAATTTAAGTGTGAGTTCTCTATCATCTAAATCCTCCTAATATTAAATCATTTCAAATTTTAAAAATGTTATAAAAAACAAAAACTCAAAATCTAATAAAAATGGTTATTACCATACCAAAATCTCCATGTAAAAAATTTAGACAACACCTATGGGAATGTTTAAAGTTACTGTTATTGGAAGAAGAGAAACAAAAATGTAAAACAAGAGAAATCCTCAGTATTAATAAATGATTAAGCTAAAATTAAGTAGCTTAAGAGAAACTTAAGATGTTTTCTACGTCTATATGTACCAGAAGCAACTCTGACTGCCAAGAGTGATGGTCCAAGAAGTGGAGATAAATAACGAATTTCTCTTGGTGCCAGGGATTTAAAAAAAAAAAGTTGCGAGGCCACAAGGTCGTACGCTATAAAATATATACATATATAAAAAAAAGAAAACAACTTCGTCAAAGGATTTAGGTAGAGGCTTCAAAGATAAATTCTATACTTAGGGTATAAGATAGAGCTCAAGAGACTATGAAGGAAGGGTCATGGGCACATGGTCTCATGTATGGAGCTAAGAACAAAACACAGATTGAAATAAGAACCTGGATTGAATGACCTAGTTAACCCAATGCTAGCAAACCTAGCGATAAAAGGTGTTTTAATAAAACGAGTTCGACCTACAAACAACCCAAGGATATTGAATATCGGTAATCGGTGAGTAGTATGATTTCTCATTAAATAAATCTAAAAACTTGAAGGATTATCATTATAAGAAATCTAAAAATTGGAATGAACTTAAAGAATATTGCATAGAAAAGAAAAAAATCCTTACTTGGCTCTGCATTACCCAAGGTAATCCTTGTTTCCATAAAAGGAATATTGTTATTTTTAAGATTACCAAGAAATTTAATTGCTAATAGAGAAAGGGATTTGAAAAACCTAAAATAGTTGTCCCGTCTTGAGATGACTAAAGAGGAGGAGCCACCTCGTCAAGAAGAGGAAATAATTCCAATAGCAGCAGATGAACTGAGTGGAGAAACTCCAACATAAATTGAGAAAACCTCGTTTTGGAAGAAACAATGGAAATATGAATAGTTGAAGAAGTTTAAAAGCCATAGGAGCAATGAGTTGGCTGATAATGGAAGCAATCAGTTCAAGAAGTTGAAAATCCATGGGAGAAATGAGTCGGTTGATAAAGGAAGCAGTCAATTCACAATTAAAATAATAAGATTCGGTGGTGGATCCAACAGTTGACTTTTTTCCAATCGTCTAACGTTATATCCAACGTTGCAGAACAATATAGAGTGGCAATTAGGAGAGTTGTTCTCAAAGAGGAATTCCTTAAGGCATAATTAATTTTTTGATTAATAATTTGCATGGCATGTAAACTATGTTATGATGCCTCTGATTAGTTTCAAAAAATTAATCATCCCAATGCATATCCATTTCCAATATTTAGTGTAGCTTAAGATCATAATGAGTAATTAATAAATTTAGAGGTTATTTAATTAACATGGTCTTGATTTTACCAAGATTATTTTTCTTTCATTCAAACTTTTCTTTAATATGTCAAGAATTTCATAAATTACTTCCATCCACCTCCATTGAGGTATGCTCAATTTCCTTTAAAGTTGAATTCCATTTTATTCTATTTTAAGTAGAATTGTGTTTTTTTTCATGACATTTTTTTAGATTATTTAACATGGCCCCAAAAATGAAGCAAGAAAAACAACAAAAATTTACAGAATATGAAGATGACTAAGCAAAGAATCTCAATCCTTCTATATTCTTAGATACTTCTTAAAAACCTAGTCATCACAATAAAATGGAATGTAATATATGATTTCCTTGATGTAGGAAACTTCTCATAGGAATATGAGGAAGATGTAGATAGATATGTTGAAATATGACACTAAATTTTATGTGGTACTGTTGCAAGGATTCCCATAATTGCCTATAGAAACGTTGTGGTGGGTAAGCAGTACTATCAATCCCAAAATTTGAACCATTGTTCATTGATAAAGGAATATCATTAGATCATTCAGATCAAAGAACTTGAAATTATGCACAAGGCACCTATAACAAAAGCTAGCTTTGATCAAAACTTTTGTAATGAATTCATAGCTACAAAAGTTACTCCATATAAGATTTAAATACCACAACTAATTAAGGATTAGTATTGAGATGAGGATTATTTTCAAATGAGGGACAATAATTTATATCCAAATTAAGGACTTCAAAATTATTATCACTTGATAATTCTGATGGAAGGACCTTGAAATTATGTATAAGGAACCTAAAAGTAAAGTTAAATGTAATCACAAATTTTTTAATGAATTCATAGCTGCAAAAGTTACTATGTAAGATGTAAAAATTTTACTATTGATTAAGGATTAGTACTGGGATGAGGTCTATTTTCAAAATATAAACAATAATTTATATCCCACTTAGATATTCAAAAAACCCTAAGCATGATTTATACCATGCTTTTTATATTATTTAGAGAACAAAATAGAATACATTTTAAAACAGAATAGGTTCCTCTAACTCACCAAGTTTTGGAAAAGGTAAGAATTTTAACTATTCATATATCTTGTCAAATCATCTAAGAAGGAAAATGTGACAAAATTGTTAATTCACCTCCTAGGTTTGTCCTTCAATCCTTCATGTCAATATATTTGATAGATGTTATTTTTTCTAGGACACAATTTCCTTTAATGAAATGACATTGCTCCCCCCAATGTGGAACCAATTAAAATATATTGTCTTGAATTATGAGAGCTAGGGCTAAAACTAAATTATACAATATTTGTAATAACTTAATGATTCCCTTGCATATAATTTTCTTTAATTACCTCCCTCCCATATTCACAAATGAGGCTAAGGAAAAAAATTATATTATAAGGGATAAGTACATTGACAATACCTTTTCTTCTATTAGAATCTATGACTTCCATGCTCCTCTACATGCTTTATCAAGATATGTTCCTAACACATTATTACTTATATAAATTTTGTTAGCTCCCTATAATATTAGTGTATCCTCCTTATTTTTTATTTTTAGTGTAGCCCCCTTATTTTTAGTGTTGTGCCCATGTAGCCCCAATATTGTTATTGTTGTTCCCCATAGAAGCCCGCTATTATTATTGTTGTATGCTTAGCATATTATTGTTATGTAGGCTTTGATAATATTGAGACCCTTTAGACTCCTATATATACTAAGGAGGTCTTTTCATTTGTATCATCCAAGAATTTTTTATCTATGTAAAATACGGAAGTTTCCCCATTAAAGAGGCTAACCTTCAAGTTGTTTATATGCCTTCCCTTTGTTGATTTGTTTGTATAACATTTGGTATTAGAGCTATGGATTCTAGGGTTTTTCTGCTTCAAACAACTCATCTAAAAAATTTCACTATGATATTTTTTATACAAGGATTTATAAGCTGAAATTGTGACCACATGGAGCCAAGAGCTCGATTCAGTTTGTGTAAAAATTTCAAATCCTGGTTTTCCATATTTTCTGAGATATTGTCTAAAGAAGTTAGGGTTTTCGTAGGATGAAATTATAGAGATAAATCGGTTTCAATATGTAGCTCCTAAGAGAAAGAAAAATGTGTGTATTTTTTAAAACAATTGCATAAATTTTGTTTGAAAAAATAGTTTGAGGTGATTCAAAGGACATAGTGATGCATATATATCATTTTTTTATTCTAAAATTCCTCGAAACAAAAAAAGGGACACACCTAGTAAGAAACCATCAAGCTCTAATTTGACGCACGAAGAAGAGGAAGAAATTCAACATGATAAATCAAAATTATGAGACCAAGTGAAAAACATTTTTCTCTCACCAAGAGTAACAAAAAGTGAACTAGAAGCTAATATGGATGATATAGAAGCAAAAATAAAAGGAAACATGGAATTTTTGGAAGATGGTTTAAAACAAGGCATAGACGTTTTTAAAGGAGATATGGATGTTATGAATGTCGACTTCAAAGGGTTGACAAAGTTGCTGCAAGAAAGGATTCCTAGTGGTGACAAGGTAATCCAAGAAAATCATGATTTGGACAAAAGGAATATGAATTATGATTTTAGAGACTCCAATGTTGGGTTTAATACCCACCAAATTCCAAAGATCGCTATGAGTAATTTTGATGGCAAGGATCCGATAAAATGGATACTACAAAGGGAGCAATTCTTTAATCTACATAATGAGTCGCACAGAAAAAAGGTATGCATTGCATCCTTATATTTATAAATAAAAAATAAAAAATTGTGGTATCGATGTCTTTGTTTTCATAAATCAATTATCACTTGGACAATTTTTATGAAATAATTGGTAGCACGTTATGAGGATACAATGAGAAATACCTTCTTTAGATAGTTGATAAATATCAAACAAAATGGTTCAATGCAGGAGAACATTGAGGACTTCAAAATATTGAATATAAAGGTAAATGATATTTCAAAGGAGCATAAGATTTATGTCTTCATAAGGACGTTAAAGGATAACATCCAACATGAGGTTTTCTTTTTGGAACCCAATTCATTGGAGAAGGCATTCAAGATGGAAAGAAAATTTGAAAGAAAAATTATGGCAACAAGGTAGTGTACCACTTAAAACTATAAATATGGAAGTGTTCCTAATGCTAAGCTCCCACAATCTACAAGGTTGACACCACAACAACTAGAGGAAAAAAGAGCTAAAGGGTTTGTTACGGTTGAGATAAAAACACACTAAGAGTCATAGTTCTTGAGAAGAAATTATTTTACATCGATTATGAAGAGGAGGAATAAAAGGAATAAGAAACATCAAAATAATATTATTTACACTAATGACCAACCCTAGAGAAAGAAGAAATGAATGAGTCAATATCTTGTAATGCATTGGAAATAATTACCACTCCTAAAACTCTCTAGATAGAAGGATATATCAAGAAAAAAAAGGTAATAGTGTTGATCGATTCTAGTAGTACCCATAACTTTATTCATTGTAAGATAGAGAAGGAAATGAATTACTTTCTATATCTAGCACCAAAGTGTCAAATGACGGTTGCAAATGGAGGAACTATAAATTGTGTAGGGAAGTGGCATAATATCAATCCAACCATGGGGTCATATGTCTTGAATAGTCCAATTCCTTCCACTCCAATGGGTGGTTATAATTTTGTATTAGGATTCCAATGGTTATAATATTTCGGGATGATGGCTTTTAATTCTTAAGAACATTTTTTGAAATTTTTCTAGGAAGGAAAGGAAATTGCATTAAGGAGCATCACAGGGAAATCAGGGAATATAATTAGCTATAATGGTGTGAAAAAACTTTTGAATAAAGAAAAATGAGTCATAATTGAAAAATTATGCCCTGTTAATGTTCAAACATTGAAATAGTCTATTTCTCCAGTGCTACAAAGAATCTTGGACAATAATTCCAAGGTATTTGAGAATCCCAAAGTCATTCCACCTATTCATGATCAAGATCATGCTATTTACTTGATTCCATGAAGAATTCCTCCAAACATAATACCTTATAGATATCCCTATTCCCAAAAGAGTGAAATTGAATGTATGGTTTCAAAAATGCTAGAGGCAGGTATAATTCAACCTAGCGAATGTTATTTCTCTACTTCAGTAGTATTGATACATAAGAAGGATGGATCATGCCATATATTTCTGGATTATAAGGAACTCAAAATTCGCAGTATTAAAAATACATTTCCCATCCATGTTGTCGATGAATTGTTGGATGAACTACATGGAGAAATTTACTTCACCAAGCTAGATCTTCATTTAGGATATCATCAAATTAGAATGAAGACTGAATACTTTCTAAAAAAACCATTCATAACTCATGAAGTTTTTTATGAAATTTTGGTCATGCATTTTTATATTACTAATGCACCTTCCACATTTCAAGTTTTCATGAATTCCATTTTCAAAACCTTTCGTAGAAAAGGTGTGTTATTATTTTTTGATGATATAGTAATCTACAACAAGTCTTGAAAGGATCATGTTCAACATGTTGACAGGGTGCTCAAACTATTGGAGGAGAAACAATTGTATCCAAAAACTACCGAACTTTTTTTTGGAATACAGGAGGTGAAATATTTGGTTCATATTATATCTCATTGGGTTGTTAAGATAGATCCTAATAAAATTAAAACCATCAAGGAATGGAAAACTACCACAACCATAAATAATCTTCAAGGATTTATCTAGTTGACACGGTATTATTGCAAGTTGGTTAATAATTATAGGAAAATAAAAACATCTCTAGAAACATTAATGAATAAAGATGCATTTTTTTCACTTCTCAAGAAACTAAGTCCTTTGAACATCTTAAAGAAGCAATGTTCCAAGCTTCGGTTTTAACTACTCCAAAATTTACAAAAACCTTTATGCTGGAATGTGATACCTTAGGAAATGGAATTGGTATTGTTTTAATGTAGGAAATAAGACCCATAGATTTTGAAATTTTTCCAATCAAGGAAAACTATTTAATCAAACCTACTGATGAGAAGGAAATGTTGGAAATACTACATGCCATAAAGCATTAATGGAGCCCTTACCTAATGTGAAGACACTTCAAGATCAAAAACAGATCATGATAGTCTTAAATTATTTCTGTAACAAATATTATCTTCAGAAGAGAAGAAAAAAATGGTCACTAATATGTTGGGTTATGAATTTGAAATCATCTACAAAAAGGGGATGAAAAATATTTTTGCATGTGTACTCTTAAGAAGGGATGTGGATGTGGAAGCATTTATTTATGCCATTTCTATTCTCCAAATTAACTGTATAATTGAAGCAAGCGAGGAATGGAAGAATGATGAAAAGGTGTGGACACTCATTCAAAAGTTGCAGTGGGATCATAGTACTTCTGATATTTTTTTATCTAGAAAAATGACTCATTATGGTACAAATATAACTTATATCTATGTAAAAAATCCTAACTCAAACAAAATATTATTTTGGAATTGAACACCTCTCCTTTAGGAGGGCACTCGGGATTTCTAAAAACTTACCATAGTGTAACATAATATAGCAAAAGAAAAATTCCATGTACCTTAATTCACCAAATTTTGAGCATGTCAACACACACACACACACACACACACACACACATAAATATATATGAACTTAATACATAATTATATTTTCTATCTATGTATTTATAGGGAATTCTCAGATTAATTTTTATAAATATAATTCAATTTCAAGTCACCATATACATAACTCAATCATGTATTAGGTCATAGGCCTAATTCCCTACACAAAATTCTATGGTGGAAACTATTTCACGCAAGACTTTGGGTTAGGACTTAATATTCCATACATATACATGTGTTACACATAAAAACCCCTCTTTCAGACAAGAGAGATCTCCCTAGATTCCTAAGGAAAAATAGAAACAAACATACAATTGAATAACTATTTCCCTAAGCCTACTCCATTTGAATCATCAATACAAGAGAAGGAGAATGGTGTGCTTACCTATTTGCAAAATTCTTGATGGATATCCCTACTTCGTCGCGATGCAAATCCTCAATGCTTGATAAGATCTGCAATCATAGACATAAAATATATCAAAGGCATATACAATATAATGATTTAAACAAGCTTAATATAATGATAAAGGAGATTAGAAATTTATATGATATTAATGAATAAATAAAAGGAACATATATCATTCATCATTTCAGTAAGATAATAAAATGTATAAAAGAATTCATTTGTATTATTTCATAGATAAAGAATATCCTTAAAACCTTTGCCTTGATGTCATGAGGTTCCTCCCAAATGCCTCCAACCCTCTCCTTGGATGATATGATTCCTAACATAAATCCAACAATTTAAGACTACCTTTTTCGAACTCCCCTAACCCTCTAGCCTCTACTCAATTTATAGGCCAAGTAGAGGAAGTTTTACATCCATAAAAGAAGGATGAGATCCACTAATAGTGGGATTAGGGTTCCTTGATGAAAGGGAATTAGCTCCATAATGTGAGGGTAAGGCTCGAATAGATATGACCAAGAATATTTCTATTGGGATGTATTATCCCAAAAAAGCTTCTAGAATTCACCTTTTATTTTTAATTTTCATTGATTCACATGCATAATCTAAAGTGGAAGACAGAGCACATTTTTATGCAGGTCTTAAGGGAAGAAACTGGGAATGCATGGAAAATGACTAGGAAAAGTGCACAGGTCATACTAAATAGGTTAAAAGTTCGTGTTACCAAAAATTAATATTTTCTTCAATGGTTTTAGATGTTTGACTTACAAGGGAGTTCTTTGAAACATATTTATGGATGGCGAGAGATCCATTTTAACAGTCAAGTGTCATGGTGACAAAATGGCGTGTAACATATTCCCCATAAAGTGTGAAGTCTGAAAATTCCTTAAAAGATTGAAGTGATTTATCATGCCAAATATTGGATCAGAGACAATGGTAGAAAATATGCAACAATCATTCGAGGATGATAATGAAATATATATTATCATCAATGAGGTATAAATTGCTATACTCAGAGTAAAGATAACTCAATGAACAAGTACAAAATATCCTAGAATCATATCAATAGTATACACAATATGGATGCAACCATTTTTTATGAATATTTCTACATAATCATGAATACATAACTCCTCCTAACCTAGAGGGACGAGACTAGATCCAAGGTCTTGATTTTCATCTCTGGATCTGTAGTACGAATCTAACCATATGAATAAATGTCTTGAACTCGAACATAACAGATACCATTTGATTACCAATAAATGATTGGAATTGCTAACTAGTATGTGAGAAACCACCAATAATGGCAATGGATCTCAAGGTATTTCAATACAATCTATGAAGTGTGATTAGATGTTCTAAAGTAGAACACTCATAGAATCAATCGGTGAAATTTCAGTGATGTGAACCTATCATCGATGGTGAGAACCCTGTCATTAAGGCATGCAAGCCTCAAGTAACTGAAAATGGTTGCTAGATAAACTTCCTAGATAGTAAGCTCAATTCGATAGGAAGCGATTCATCGGAGGAGGTCCTATGACCTGAAAGTTCATGTCAAGTTTTGAAGAACTGTTTTGTAAGGAATGACTCAGGGATGGTCGACGTGATTGAGGGATAAAATTTGCAAAGGAACATGAACTGAGGTTGAACTTCTGTTGAACACATGGACACAAAAAAAAATAGCTTGGAAGAATTTGACTCAATGATAATACCCAAAACCAACTAACGAATTTAAATGAGGTTTGATTAACTGTAAGAAAAATGGATTACCCAACCCAGACACATGTGTGACATATTTTCATGTTCAAGAGTGACATAATACCTTAAAATGAATGAAAAACTGAATACCTTTCCTCAATTTCCCCCCACCATTACTAGCAAGTAGTTCTTTGTTTTTGTCAAGCTTGAGGAGGATAACATTTTCTTGTCTTGTAAGCTCATCCTTTGGATGAGTCCTCCGAAGTATTTTTAACGAACCCTAGGAAAGAGTGGTTCGGTGTCGTCATGATTGATGAGTCCTCGATTGTTTAGATTTTACGAGTCTAGTGTAGGATTAACTTGATGTCATTATCATCTTTAAAGTGTTTGAAAATACACAAAAGTAAAAATGATTTAGTTCTTTCAACGTAAATTTTTAATGAGCTTGGAGAAAGTGAAACTCAGTGATTTTCAGTTTTAAGGAGTCCAAAGAAAAACATAAGTAAACTCCATAGTGTTATTTTTCATAAATTTAGTCCCTCAAGCCCAAAAAAATATAAAATAATGCAAGGGAGAACTCTATTGACCATGATAAGTCAACGTATACCTTTTTCGTAAATATTCTAATTCAGTCCAGAAAAGGGGTAAACTCATACTAAATAGATGATTGTTTAGTTACTTTTATGAGTTCTAATAGTCAAGCACTCAAAAACCATTTCATATTTAGAGAGTCTGAAAAGGGCTTAAAAGAGAACTTCAGGGTTTCAATTTTTTCGTATTTTTCGAGAGCCCGAAAAAGTGATAAAAGTTTTCTCACATTCAAAATGGTTCATTTTTATGTTATAACATGTATTTTGCACATTTTACTCAATAAATTATCATAACCACTCAAAAATATGGTAAAACACATAAAAATTTCTCTTATCAAAGGTTAAAGGAAAAAAATATATATTTTATTGACCAAAAAACCTATAAAAGTTGAAAAAATAATTTCCTTTTTACCATTTTTAGTTTTAACCAATTTGAGAGTAGAAAAGAGGGGTTTTACCATCAAACTTCAAAGGTTGATTCTAAGAAAACTGGTGGACCAATCTAAGAACCATTTTCCCTAGGTAAGAGACCTCTTCATTATCTTTGTTTTCATTTGATTAATTTTTAGTTTTAACCATTTATTTGAGTCTTTAAAGAACTTTAATTTTTGAAAATCCATCATCAGATGTGCATGTTTTTCCTTCATCAGGATCATGCACATCAGTAATTTTTTACACGCATAGAAATGTGATTTTTGCGGTTTCTCTATTGAGGAATTACACATATGAATTATGTTTGTAAAGTAAAATCACACAAGCGCCGAGGTTTTTTCAAAAGCAACAAAAATACACCCCAAAACATGAAAATTTCTCTCAAGCATTGTTTGAACAGTCTTGAATTTTCATTTTTAGGACTTCTGATCAGTCATGTTGGAGTGGAGAGAGAAAGAACATAAAAATTAATATGTAGAAGCTTTGGATGATCCACCAACTCTGCAAACTTTTAAAAATGGTGGCCTCTACAAGTATTGGATAACTTCAAGAATGAAATCTCAGCTAGAGTTCATGACATGGATGGTGAGGACCTGGGATGTTCACAATCATTGTTTCATGATAGGGGATCATCTCCTCACCATATATATTGATGATATGTCCATCTTTACTAGGCTCTCCAGTAGAGGACTCAGCATTTATTTATTTGGCCACAGACTAGGTGGAAAGACTACTGATTCTTATTTGAGGTGATATTGTGTTGATGGTGTTGTGATCAAGGATGGTAGGATTGATATCAAAATCATTGACGACTTGATTTCGGGACCATTACTTTTACAATCACCAAAATACGTGGAAGCGCATCACTTCACTTGGCCATAAAGTCTGAGATGCAAATTGTCGTGGAATGTTTAGAGTCCAGTATTTTCAACTAGTGCGAAGGAGTAGTTTCAAAAATGAAAGGGCAACTGACTAGAACCACGAATGGTAAACTGAAGAATTTTAGATATGGTTCCATTCTCATTTCATTTTCTATAGATAGAGAGGATTCCACTACTTATCCCACAACGGATTCTTGTGGATGAGGCAAGACCTCGAGATCCACTTATGTTGCGATGGGTTTTGCTAATGGCTCGCCATGGAGGAAATGGAAAGGTGGTAAAGTATATTCATTGGTTTTTTGTGTAGATGGGAAATCATATCGTCATGATAGAATATTTCCCATATGGAGGGATGGATTATAGATATGACCCAGATATCCCACTCCTAGCACGGATGCAGAGGGGTGATCTAGGTAAAAATTTCTCATTTTGATGCTTTTTTTATATATATTTCATTTATAAACATCCAAATCTAATCATATAAAATGTGTATGCAAATGTGGGATGAGTTCGACCAGCAGAGCTACGAGATTTTTACAGGTGAGGGGACCATGCTACAACTATTGTAATACCCCAATTATATGCAGCAGAGGCCTTGACTGAGCTGGAGCACAACCTAGAGAGATTGACTATAGATATCTTAGATATTGGGAGTCATGATTTTCCTCTTCGGTATTAGAGTCACATGGTCGGGGTTTCAGGACTAATTATGCAATTGCTATGTCGAGTAGCTTGCACTATAGTCTGCTATCATGATGATCATCATGGATAGTTTCTTAGTCTTTTAGGGCTACATTTTGATTTTTGTATTGGCATATTAATATAAATAAAGGCCACGGATCCTCATGTTTTTGGATGACATTATTTTTGTGACACATTTTTTACATACTATATTACCTAATGGGAGCTACTACTTTTATTTTTATTTTATCTTGTTCAATATATGGATGAATATTGTTTTTTAGTTACAAATGTTGAAAATGTCTATTTAACACATGATTCGCCAATGCATCAGCTAATGTGTTTAAATTTCTTTGAATGTGTTGATATTCAATGTAATAGAACTTTGTTTCAAAGAGACGAACCCGTAAAAACATTCTTAACATTGATGAACTTCTTACTATATAGACACCATTTAAATATATTACTGTGAGTTGTGAATCTAACCTAATGATCAAATGTCAGATGCAAAATGTGATGGCATTAGATAATATTTCAATGACTGCACTATATTCTGTTATGTTGTCGTTATTTGACCAAGGCATATCCCACGAATAGAAACTAACTCATCAGTGTGTGAAAAAATTACCCATGCTTCGGAAGACAAATTTCGACTACTATGACTAGTTTCATCAACAAATCCAATTTAACTTTGAAGGAACGTCACCATTTGAAAGTCAAGTGTAATACAAGATAAGCAGTAAAATTATTAGGAAATCACAAAAATGTAAAACCTAATGCACAGACTCATAAAAATATGATACAATTAATCTACAAAAATATTTCCCAACATAAATCACACATAATATTTTTTAAGGTAGAGACCATTCCCAGGCTCTCCCAAAGAAACACTGTCATAGTCAACTAATTCATAAGTCACTTTGGCTATTACACAGTTTACGATGTAAGGACCAATATAGGTTCAAATTTACCAACACCTAGCTTATCATGTGCTTCATCATAGACCAATACTATGCCACCTTTTGAATATATACGAGGATTCATGTTTTAATCAAACCAAGCCTTAACATGTTTCTTATGAGCCTCACTAGCTAGTGTAGCATTACGACGCGTTCCATATAGTTGTTAAAAGTACAAAAAAAATTCCTCATTTGTAGAGGTAGTTGGTAACAAATCAATGGCTAGTTTTAATGACTTAATTTTACACACAATCGACAAAAATTCCTCCAAACCGTAAACAAGTTGGAAGGGAGTAAAGCTAGTCAATGTTTTCATAGAGGTACAATATGCTCATAAGGCAGAAAAGAAACATAGTATGCAAGTGTCATTTATGAATTTCAACAATTCATTTGATCATATTGGTCAAAACCTCATTAACAACTTCAACTTGGCCATTTTCTTGCAGATAATAAGGAGTAGAGATGTCATGGCATAAGCTTAGCTGTGCAGAAAGCTCGGTCATCATAAAATTTTGAAAGTGGCTACCATGGTCCGCAACGATGGTTTCTGGTATGCAAAACCTATCAACTACATGATTTATATGAAATATTTTTGGTTTCACCGTCATCCTTATATGTAGGCATTGCCTCGTCCCATTTCATAAAATGATCTACTGCGAGATTAATATATCCATGCCCCCCAGCTCAGTGAGGGTTACATGTAACATAATCAATGCATCATTTAGTATATCGACCAAGAGGTATGATTCGGTGAAGAGGATCTATAGGCACACACATATTGTGATCCTAAACTTGGAAATTATGGCACTTTCTAACCGTAGTTATGAAATCTTTAAACATTGATGACCAAAAATAGCTAGCATGCAATATCTTCTAGGCAGTGGAAAACCCTGACATATGACTGTAACAAGCTCCAGAATTGAATTCATTTAATTCCTTCTCAACTGCTTCATATGTGAAACAACGTTGAAATATGGAGTCAACACCATGGTGGTAAAGTGTATCGCTAATAATAGTATATTGTTAATATTGGTACCAGATTCGATGATGATCAGTTCGAGAAAAATCAGACCAAAAAGTATGAGCTTGAAGATATATAATGATATCTCCATACCAAAGATATAAAGTACCGATAAGAAGCAAGGATTTTTCTAGAAGAGAATCCTCTGCCACGGTTTCAGTCTGAGTATCGGGAAAGTCACACATTAACTCAACAAATACCAATGAGTTCTTAGACTTAGATATTTCAAATTATGAATTGAAATCTGGCAGGGTAATAATCCATTTAGAGTATTTCCCCCTAGCAATTACTTGGTAATAATCCACATCATAGGGTTGTAATGAGAGATCAAGTTTGTTTTGCGTAGAAGTATATAGTGATGAAAATGTTGGACAGCTTGAACGACTTCCAAGGGAAATTTATCCACATGTGCATATTTGATTTTGGTTTTTGTGAGATTCATACTCAAATAGTAGATCACATGTTCAACGTTAGATTCAACTTCCAGAACTAGCACCATTCCAATGGTGACATTAGATGAATCTAAATACAAAAATTATTTCTAATGATAATTAGGTGGATGCAGTAACAGTGCATGGTTCAACACGTTTTTCAATGCATCAAAATTATTTTGAGAAAACTCATCCAAAATAAATTGGATTCCATTTTTCAAAAGTCAGGTAAAATATTTAGTTATATTAACATAGTTATGTATGAATCTACATAAAAATTTCTCTTTCCCTTGAAAACTTTGTAGTTGGCAAAGATTAGAAGGAGGAGGAAAATTGACAATAGCCTCTACCTTGACTGGATCGACACAAATGCTTCCTTTAACACAACAAATCCAAAAAATCGACTAGATTTTACACAAAATACGCATTTGTGAGGATTCAGACGAATATTGTAGTGCCTACATTGAATGAAAACTTCTTTCAAAGGCATTGGATGATCTTTTCGTCTCAGTGAATGAGATGGTACGTCATCGAGCTATGGTGTTACAATATTTTTAATATTGTGAAATTTGTAATACATTTCCCTTTGAAAATTTGTACCAACATTCTTGAATCCAAACGGCAGTTTGCGATAGGAAAAGGTCCCCCATGGACAATTGAACACAATATTGGGTTTATCGGCAGGGAGTATTTTTATTTGATTGTATCCAAAAAATCCATCCATAAATGAAAAAATCTCGTTTCCAGCATAATCATCAACAATTTTATCAATATAAAGAGTAGGATAATTTTCCTTTGGACAAGATCTATTGATATCCCTATAGTCGACACATACTCTAATAGTCCCTTGATTTTTTTTCACTGGAACAATATTGGATGCCCGATCAGTCAAGGGAATAGAGTAAATGAAACCTACTCTAAGTAATTATTCAACTTTAGATTTGATAGCAGTAGCTTTTCATGGATTTACTAGACGTAATATATGTCTAACAAGTTTGGGGTCCGGGTATGTCTTAATTTCATGAATTACAATGCTAGGGTCAATTCCTGGCATTTCCTTATAGGACCAGGAAAACATTTCATGGAATTCTTGAAATGGCGCTTATATGTCTCAATTTCATCAAGGGATCATGAAGTACCTATATGAATGTTCTCGATAATTCCAGTGTTAACTTAGATGCCCATGGGTACTGTTGTAGATATGTTTCCAAGATTCATTTCAGAATCTGAATGAAGGATTGACATAGGACATTGAGGAATATCAATAATATCAATAGAAAAATATAGATGAAAAATCATTCTCAATTTTATCAAGTTCAGGAAGAAAGGGTGAATGATGATGGTAATCGTCCCATGGAATTTCATCCAAAGTCATGACTTCCATGATACTTTCGTTAGTTGGAAACTCGTTATCGAAGGGATTGGGAAATAATATTGGTACTAAACGTGACAAATGAGAATAGCCATCAGTGATAAAATTTATTTAATCGGTTTAAATTTATGATGGGTTGGAAACTGATTGAACTTCCTGATAAGCTAGTTCAAATGGAAGAAGAGGAATCTCATTATCGTACAAGGTGAATTCAAACCCTGAGGGCACAATCCAAGTATCATACGATGATATTGTACTTGATGTAATCATGTTAACTTGGGAAATATTATGAGGAAAATTGGGTGGAGGTATTAATAAAGTTCCCATCAGAAATGAATCCTTAAGAAAACTTATCCTAACATATTCATACAGAGTAATCGACTTTCCAATAAAGGGTATACTAATTGTAGAGATATGGTCCGAAGTGTAGTAAGATAGTTGGTCTACTTCTACAATTTTTCCTTATGGGGAAACATTATCATTCAAAATAATGATGCGACCACTACCGACATAGCATAAGACCAACTTCATCCCAATAAAAGGTTATAGTCAATCTGAGCATTAACAACTTCAAATTCAACTACATCCGTTTGACCTTCTATCTCTATATGTACATCATTGAGAACCCCATATGGGAGGAAAACTCTTCCATCAAAGGCTTTCAAAGATGTGGGAGACTGATTGATAGATGGATAACCTAAGGCTTTCCAACAAGAAATGGACACAATACACATAGACTCTCCTCCATCAATTACCGTGTGAAAGACTCGTTTAATTTTGATGAAACATGGTATTTGTAATGTCAGTTTATGTAGAAGTCTAGGTACATAATTGTCTAGATAAAAGACAATGAAATTAGAATCATCAGGATAGATATCTCATATTTCTCACAAAATAAATTTCCTGTGTGCTGGAAAATTCTACAACACTTCGAGGGTCAACATTTATAAAGGTGACATTGCCATATCTTCAACAATGTTGTAATCCTGAGCAACTCACACATGTGGATTGAAAGCTGAATTTCGAAAAACACCTTTAGGAGGTAGTCGAATCACCATGTCAGGATTAGGGTTTTCAATTTGTAATGGTTCATATGGAGGATGAATTGACATGGAAGCTTAATTGGGTGAACCATTATCGTTTCTATTAATAGGACCCTTAGATCTGTAATCCTAAGATGAACACATCATTGTGATATCCATTGATGTGATGGAATAAGAAGGGTTGTGTGAAACCATATTAATATCTTGAGAAGGAAATTGGTCCTTCAAAATAGTAGGGGTTGGTGAACCTTTAACGAATTTAGTTACCTCAGCGCAATAAGGGCACTCCTTCATGTAATGATCTTCATCATAGATTAGAAAAGGATAATGAGGATTTTTTTTCCTTAGATGGTTCAATTTTATCTAATTTCTATTTCGAGGAAGTGTTTCATTTCTCTTTACCTTATCCTTTATTTTTACCTCTGATTCATTTATTTTTACTGGTAGATGATTCTACAACATTAATTGTAATATTATTTTTGGGAGAAGTATTTCATTTAGGTGAATCTAGAAAAGTTATAATCAGAGTAGACTTGGAATTTTTCTTCTTACTCTTGTATTGTCTAAGATAATCGACCACACCATCAGCAGTGTGAGAGTTTTAAGGAGTTGTGGTTATTTAACCAGGGCAAGGCAATTCCAGAATTTTTTCATACAAAGTGTCAGATTGTGTGTAAACAAGGTTTAGATATTGGGAACGTGCATAACTTGTTCTTAAAATAAAACTCCTCCCTTCGCCACATCTTCAATAATGACTGGAAGTAAATATTTTGTAAACCACTCAGCCAAAATATGATAGGGAATGAAAAAATTAACTAAACGAAGTCTACGTTTCACTTGATTTCAAGAAAGATGCCTTTTGGTCTTAAACATTTCGAAGGGACTTTTCAGTGGGCCATGTCCTATGCTTTCCATGATATCAAACATATCATCCAAGCTTATTTGGATGACTTAACTGCTCATTCTCGAAAGAGAATTGATCATCCTCATCATCTTCGATTGATTTTTGAGAGATGTCGTTATTATAAAATCTGGTTGAATATGAATAAGTGCATTTGTGTGGTCACATGTGATTAGTTATTGGGGTTCATAGTGTATATTGAATGGTCTCATGTAGATCCCTTGAGTTAAAGGAAATGCTTTAGTTGCCTCCTCCACCATCACCATTCGTCAACTTCAAAGTCTCCAAGGAAAAGCCAATTTCTTGAGGATATTTATCGTTAATTACATGGAGATCACAAATGGATTTATGATAGTTCTGAAAAAAGGAGTTCCATTTCTATGGCATGACTTTGCTCAATGATCATTCGATGCTTTGAAAAAATCATTGACCTATTATCCTTTACTGAGTCCACCCAATTATAGTAGGGATTTCCTCTTCTCTCTCGTTGCAGGAGAATCAACCATTGGTATGGTTCTAGTTCAAGAAGATGATGCTCTTTGTGGGCATGTGAGTTATTATCTGAGATGAGGCTTGGTAGGTCTTCACTTACAATACTCTCATATAAAGAAATTAGCTTTTCCAGCTGTACACGTTGTCTAGCAACTTAGAAATTATATTCTACTTCGAAAAACTTTCATCTTAGTAACTTTGAATCCATTTGAGTTTGTTCTCAGTAGGCGATTGATTGGGGGAAAATATAAAAAATGCATTGTTATTTTACAAGAGTTTGATCTCAAGTTATTTTCAGCCAAATCTAATAAATCTTTAGTATTCACAGAATTAATCTCTGAGTTTCCTTTTCAAGAAGAAATAGTTTATGAGGAGTTATTCCCTAATGAAAATATTTTCCTTATTTCTTCATAGGATCCTTGGTATGGAGATATTATTATATATCTTCATACTTCGAAATTTCCCCTCACTTTTTCAAAGGATGAGAGGAGAAAATTGTGTCACTTAGCTAAATTTTATGTTGTTATTGGTGAGACTTTATATCGTTGTGGGGTTGATTAAATCCTTAGATGTTTCTTAACCCTAGAATAAGTTGATTCAATGTTGAATGATTGCCACAGTTGAGATTTTGGTGGTCACTTATCGCGGCTTGCTACAACCCAAAAAATCTTGCGTGTAGGTTATTTTTGGACTTGGATCATCAAATATTTTGTGGAAGCAGTCAAGAAATGCCATCCTTGTCAAGTATATACTCAGAATATGTGTGCTCATCCAGCTCTGCTCTTTCCTATTATTACCATTGGTCTATTCACAAAGTGGGGCATCAATTTTCAAACTTCTAACCCACCTTCGGCAAAGGTTCATAGGTATATCATTGTATAAGTGGACTACTTTACTAAGTGGGCCGAAGATATGCCCACTTTTTTGAACGATGGTGAAAAAACAACCCTCTTTCTATTTAACCAAGTCATTTCTAGTTTCGATATCCCAAAATATAGTGTCACTAACAATGGTAGTCATTTCCAGAACAAAATGATGGTTGAACTGGCTCTAAATTTAGGTTGTTGACCAGATAATTCATCTCCTTACTATCCTCAAGCCAATGCAATTAGGAAGCGCAGATAAATCAAGCAGAGTATCATGCAAGTAAAATTCGTCAATCTCGATATAATTACCACATCATGTTGTATCGCTACGTATTGGGAATACCATATGTCGATTAGAAGCTGCCATTTGGTTTCATTATTTTTCAACTAGTATATGGGTTAGAATCAATCTTCCCCATGGAATGTGAAACTCCTTCTCTTAAACTAGCCATAGAGCTTCTTCACTTACTTCTAGTCTTGAGGAGTGCCTCATTTATTGGAACCTCTTTGTAAGGAGTGCTAGGATGCAACCACAATTATGAAGCTCATAAAAAGAGGGTGAAGGTCAAATACAACTAGGAGTTGTGCGTCCTAGGGTTTTCTCTGAAGGCGACCTTTTCCTGGTCTATGATCAAGACAAAGATTCCTTGGGGGCAAGCAAGTTCAAATCCATGTGAAACGGTCCTTTTATCATTGAAAATGTCTTGAAAAAAGGAGCTTATGAATTGGTTGATTTTGATGGAAACGAGCTAGTGAAGCCCATAAATGGGCTCTATCTTAAAAAGTATTATGCCTGGGATTTTGCCTAGCACTTGCTTGATTTTGTAGATATTGTGTATATTTGTGCATATATTTCTATAGGTTTCATAGTTCATTGATATTTTTTATCTGCTCTGGCAGGTATTGATGGATGATCTGGTATATCTAGGGTTCGCTGATGGTGCTAGTCAACGTACCCGTAATTTGGCTTCCGCGACTTGGGTGATTTACTATCCATCTGGTAGGTTGTTAGTTTCAAGGGGCATATGTATCGACCCTACTTCAAATAATGTTGTCAAATAAACTGTTGTTGTTAACCTACTCTCTAAAGCAATATCTCTTTGTGTTGATTCGTTAGTAGTGTACTTGGATTCACAACTGGTGGTGTCTAAGTTAAGCAACATCTATCGTGTTATAAATCCTTATTTGTATCGCCAATTTTTGAGAGTGCGTTTATTACAGATATCATTTATTTTTATCACATTTACTCATATTCCATGATCATAAAACTCTTTTGTTGATTCCATTTCTAATTGACCATTATATTGGCATATAAATAATTCATCACATTAAAATAAAAATTAAAAAAATAATCAAACACCATTTGTATAAATGGTTGTCACATCATGAAACTATCTATGTATAGATAGAAGTTATATGTTCAAAATATTATAGAAAATCAGGACAAAACTGTCTTAGAAAATTAGGGCTTAAGCCCAATCGTTTCTATCAAAAAAGATCAGGTCATCTCTAATCTATGTCTGAGGGCCCTTCCCTTGATGTGCATCTTGGAAAAAGACGATGGCAGTTGCCACCCATCGAAAAAGCTGCACCCAGTCTCATGGTAATCCTACCACGTGTCTCTGCATTGCCTCTGGTAGATCCTCCAATGATTTCATAGGTACTTGGCGAGTCAAACTCTCCAAGGTCCTCTATACATCATGACGAACTCTTCTAGTCTCAACAACAACAGTGTGTCTCTTTCATAGTGCACATGCCTGGTGAGCCCCTCAGGTCTTACCAATCACATCTATGTCTTGATCAAAAAATTATGTAAGAAATCTTGTGTCATCAAAAATAATTTCAATTCATATATTTGAAATCCTAAAAAATTCAAATAATATTAACAATCCTAAATTTTTTTTACGAATGGCTCCCCATGCAACATCTGGTGGAAGTACTAGATCTAGATCTGCTCTAAAATCCATGCCTGCATATGGGTAGTCCTTGATGGAAATTAATTTTTATTCCCAAAAAAGGAAAAACTCGTCATCGAATACAGTTCTATAGACCTCACTACCCTCTAGTCCCTTCAATATGTAAACTTGTTAGGTCCTTGTAATTTGTTAGATTGGCAAGACCAAATGTATAAGGGTAACATCAAACTAGTCTTTGGAGTCCTAGGACCTAGCCTTCCTGGACTCAGACTCGGGCTCTCTCTATATTTGTGTGAAAGATGTAGCTTGATAGCTTTTAGGGTTTTCATTTTAGGCTAGTTATAAGCATTAGGGTTTGTTTATTTGTTTTGTTTGGTTGGGTAGGTTTTCAAGAAAAACAGATAGAATAAGAGAGTTCTAGACCATTGGGCTATGACAACTATAAAAGGTCTTAAAAGTTACAACAATAGGTCAAGGATTCTTTGGAGGGAAAGTATAAAAAAGCTAAATGGATCTTCAAGGATTATGTGATTGAAGTGGACATTAAATTGTGAACATAGTAGGTGCAAAGGGCCGTTAAGAATCCTTTAACAAATGATTTAACAACAAGGGCCTTTAAGATCACTATTCATAACGAAATAACCAAAGACAGGTCATACCAATAACTTCTTTGACCAAACCATAGCAAGTAAACAATAAGACAACTATCCAGAAAACCCTAGAGAGCAGTAAACTTGTAAAGTCTCTAGTGATTTCACCTTCAGGAAAAGAAAACATTTAAGATAACATATAGTAATGATCAATAAATAGGGAACTCCTAAATTCCTTAGTCAGACTACAAAGACCATCAAAGCAACCATTTATGATGGACAAAAGGAAATTACAAACCATAGACCTCTTCAGTCAAACCCTAGCTAGCAATACTTTGAAGAAAAGACCTCAAAAACAATTTTTAAGTGATACCAAAGGGCAGAGCTAACCATAAAATACTTTGGCACTCACTCCATTAAATCATTCTTGAGATAAACAAGATGAGTGGGATTAGAGAGCAACTAAGAATTCTCTAAACTGACCTAGCAGAGGAAAACATGAAAGAAAGAGAAGCAGATAGACTTAAGGTGCTTTTGACAGCATATCTTAAGCTAAAATTCCTATTATGTTGAAGGAGAAATATGACACAATATGTAAAACATAATATAACAAGAAAAAAATGATAAATACATCACCATTAGCCATGTTCATGAAACCTGGAATGTGCTTTTCTCATTGATATTCAGTTCAAAATCTTCACAATGCTCCAAAGCCAAAAACTCCTCACAACTCAAATTCTATGAGGTTTTTCTCCACAATCAACCAACATGTAAAATGAGGCCTAAATGTAGTATTTAAATATCAAGGAGGACCAAAATCCGAACTAGGGTTTCAAAAATGTCATTAATACATCATGAATGCCATTTTTGTCCAAAGAGACCATGCAAGGCCCAAGGCACAAACTATCTAACTTAATAAATGCAAAATAACTTCAATCATAAATTTTGAGCTAACTAGGAGTGATTTTCCTTAAAAGTCCTCAAAAATATCTTTAATAAAGAAACTTGTGTCTTTTGTTGACTTTGAAGGCAAGGGCGCAACGCCAAGGTCCAAGGGTGGAGCGCCTGCACCAGAAAAATTTCCTGTTTTGTGACCAATATTTGGAGGCCTTCTAGGTGTCCAAATGAGCTCCATGATAGCTCATTGGAAAGCTTGTCTAGTATAATTTCCAAAACGGCCTTTATTTTTCTGATTTGACTTCATTTATAGGCTCGAAAATGAAATCTCCCAAGACTTCTTAGGGCATAGCACCAAATCTCAAAATAGGGCAGAAAGGTGATTTTTTGGGTGTTTTTGGCACTTTTGGAGTACCAGGTCTACTCAAAATGAGCTATTTTGTTTTTTGGATGATGTCCTTGGCCCGATGAACTCAAAAATGCAAACCATTCCTCAAAATATTTCCCCAAAAAATAGCACAGCTCTAGTGGCATTGCGCCTTTGGCCCTCCAAAACACTCAAAATTCCAAAATCTTCAAAATTGTGTCAAAACTTGGATTTGCCTTACTAATTAGGTTTGGGATGCTTGTAGGGGATGGATTAGCCAGGTTACCAAGTTTCTCTTTTTCTTTTTCCTCCTTGAGGGATTTCCCTGAGTGGCATCTGCCTCATTACTCTCAATGCTCCTTTCTTCACTGCTTGATTCCTCATTTGCATCAGCCTCCTCATTGCCTTCTTCTTCACTACCACTGTCTCTTTCTCTTGACATGTTGACCACTCTACCTTTGAAACCCTAGCACTTGATGTGAAACTAATATGAAGGAGGGTAATGGAATGGCAGTTTTCTTGTGAATGAGATGAATGAGTGAGGGTGTAAATGTGTGAGAATGAGAGATAAGCTAACCACTTAATGATAACCCTCTACTGATATGTCAAACTATGTTTTGAAATACTAGAGGTTGATGTGTAATTTAGGAAAATGAGGGTAATGGAATGTCAACTTTCTTGCAAGTGAGGGGGTGAATGAATGAGTGTTATGAATTATATGGGTGTATGGATAGCTATGGTGAATGAGCAACCTCCAAACAGTGTAATCACCCTTTTATCACTGATTTTCCTTATAGTTATATGAAGTAATAATGAACAATGGATTGCAAAATGAAATACCTAGGTTTCCTTATTTGGGCTTCAACTTATTTCCAATAAATTATGGAAAAAATGCTTGGAAATTGGTTGATATGATGGTACTCAACATTAAATATGCCTGGAGGACCTTTAGCAAGAGTTTGGGAGTGAATTGAGTTTTATTAGGGTTGAGAAGGCCCTCCTGGCCAAGTGCAAAGTGCCTAGGGCAAGGGCGCAGTGCTGGAGGCAAGCTTGTTGTGGGTATCAGACAAGGGCGCAGTGCCTTGCCAGCCGCACAACGCCTCTTTCCAGGTGCGCAACACCTTAAGAAAATATATGGGGAAAAAATTCCAAGGGCACAATGCCACTTTACAGGCACGCAACACTAAGTCAAGGGTGCAGCGCCAGGAAAAATTGTCCAATTTTGCCTTGAAAACTCAAATTTTTTTATCTCCTTGAAACTTCTAATTCCCTGCAGCGGAACCATGATTGATATGAAGTGTGAAATGAGTTCTATAGGTATGTGGAATTTTATTTACCTTTTCAAACCACTTTTAAGCCTTTTTCCTCTTTCACTGCTGTCGTTTGAATTTTTTCTTGTAGGTGACTTCAAAATATGAAGTTGATCCTTTGCTTTTACTCCTTTAAGACTTGACATGTTATTCTGATGATTTTGTGATGTTTGCACTGTGAAATTTTCAAAATCCTATGTGATCTACACCATGAAACTTAGCTTTTTCACCTTGGTTGACAGTTTTACATTGTTTGTATGCAAGTTGACAAAATGATGAAATTTGACTTTTCTTTTGGTCATTGAGGCATGAGAGATTGATTTTGACACCTCTGGGGGGATTTATCATAGAAACACCTTAAAAAGCTTCTTTTTCCTATACCATGGAGTTCAAACCATGTTTTTATCTTCTTTGGCCATTTCTAATTGCATGTTCTTGAAAACACTGACTTTGACCTTTCTTTTGCTATTGAGGCATGCCAAATTCACCTTTGAAAACCTTAGGATGCTTGTACACAACAACACCTTAAAAAGATTCCTTTGCTTTTATCATGGAGTCTAACTCATCTCTTTACCTTTCCTATAGGTAACCCTCGGTAGAAAGTGGAGTTATGGGCAAGAGAAAAATAGAGTAATGAGGTAATAGGTAGGAAAGAAGGATGGAGATGGGAGGCACAAGCCATTAAGGAGTTTTTTAGGAGTGCCAGGGTGACCATGAAATGGAAAGGTTGATAGAATAGTGAAAAAATTCTTATAAGGATAATGAAGGCAGTGAGATTTATAAAATTCACAATGTTCAAAGAATGTTGTTTTTAGAAATCTGGAACCAATCTATAGTCATCTACCAATAGTGAAAAATACTGACGACTAACAAAACCCATCTAGCTATCAGTGGTTCTCTTGGGTTGTTGATGGTGGAAATCACTGTGGGTCGAATACTTGGTAATCTCTCAAAGAAGAAGGTACAATGAATGGTACCATACCCAAAAAAAAAATCTTGTTCTTCTTGACGGAAGTCATTTTTTTTTCATGTTGGTAAGAAGGGTTGTACATCCGTCAAAAAATGTGGTAAGGCAATCTACTACCAAAATCATTACAACAAGAGATGTTTGGTCCAATAAGGTTGATTAAAATACCCTAACAATTGTAACAGGGGGAATCCTTAGGGGCGGTCCCTCCACATCCTTGATTAGGATCTGTGTCCCTACCTTTTGGGTATTTTCTAGGAAGTAAATGTGAATATAATCATCCACATTAAGGCTTCCTCAAGCCTTCCCTTGAAAATTAATTGGCTCTCCTCTTCGGAATAGTCAAGTAATAAATTATATATCATATACTTCGATGGGTAGGGGCATCTGATCAATAATGAAATCATATTCTTTTGGATCCCAATAGTTGACAAGCATTTCCAACAATCTTGTATTGGTTTTCATATTTGGTATTTTGAAAAATTTGAACAATCTGCATCCTCTCAGTGCATCTAGTGCCAATGGATCATTCATAACCTCATTATCTACTTCATTGTGCTCCATGCCCCTTTAGCCAATTGACATCCTGTACATTCAAGTGTTTTCATTCATTAAAACCCGTGTTTTAAATCTCGGACTGCACATACGTTGGTTTCCTTCATACACAGTCGTGTATAGTGTTGGTGTCAGTATTTTCATCCTGTCATCAGTGATCAAAAACACTATTTTGATATCATTTTAAAAAAATTTCACTCTTCCTAAAAAATTCATACTAGTTGGCCCACCTTCATGTCTTGTTGAGCATACTTCAGTCATGAAAATCCATTTCATCATGTCATTATGTCATTCATGTCACCATGAAATCTAGTTTTTCAAGGTTCCATTATATTTCTAAGGGTTTTCAAGGTTTCATTAGGTCATTAGGGTTTCTGAGGTTCCAATAAAACTCCACTTTATTGCATAATACCAGTAAGTAAAGGGTGATAAAATAACATCTATTGACCATGTGAAGATGATTTTTAAAGAGAAATGCTTATTTCATCATGTAATTTTGAGTTCAAATGTAATATTTTTAATTTTCATTTTGTAATTTTATGTCATTTAAATGTAATATGTACAAGGTTCCCAAGATGCCAACTCAAAGTTCTACATGCCAACAAAGAAAATATAAAAGTGTGAAGAGTTCCTAGTCCATCAAAATGGTTAATTGTCAATGGAAAGAAATCAAAGTGAAAGGGTTTAAATTGTGAAGTTTAAAGTTGAATTTGAACCTAGCAAAGTGGTTCCCAAGAACTAATTTGTTCAATCCATCAAGTATAAAATCCATTAAAACATCAAAGAGGCACTTGTTTGCTCTCCAAGCCATAAATTTTACCCTCAACTACACTCCATATACCTCCCCTAACCTTTTCCCAAGCCAATTCCTCTCATTTCCCTCACTATCCTACAAACCCTAGCTTATTGCTACACTTTTGACATCTTCCTAGGTTAGAGCTGCATTTTTCCCTTTTGGACCACTTCCCCTCACTCAATCCTTGAAATTCCACTTTACCCTAGTTTCTAACATATCTCCCTACCTCCAAAAATTTTCCTAAGAATTTATAAGCCCCATATCCCCTTTATTTCCCTTCATTCCTATAAATTTCCCAAATCCCTTGTTTTGCCTACACCAAATCCTAATTTCTCTCCCACTGAGCTAGGGTTTTCTATGGAATCAAAGACATCTGAGAAAAGGAGGAATAAGGGAGGTCATTTCAGTAAGTATTAGGCCATTCCAACTCATAAACATCATCTCTCCATCATTTTTTAATAATTCATTCCAAGGGAAAAATCATTTGTTACACATAGGGCCAGTTTTTCTTCAAACTATGTTTCTGAACAAATAGAGATGAATTTGACAAAAATGAGAGATATTTCTATCCATAATATTCCAAGGAAGAAAAACCTCCTTTTTTTACACAAGTGTCATTTTTTTGGAGAAATGTCAAACATACAGTCGCAACAAGAGATTTTCTGCACTTCAGGAGTGACCTTTGGAAAATCCATATTTCTCCCTGATGTAGTGTCCAAATGGCTTGCTTGATGAGTCAAATGATAACTATATAGAAAGATATTTAAAATGAGATATCATGCACTCAATTTGGAGTCGATTAAGGCCTCTAAAAGTTGCTTTCAATATCACACTTCATTTTTTCACCCTCATTCTATAATTTTTGACCAATCTTGGTAAAATACTTTTTTGAGGGCTATACTTGATAATTTTTAGTGCTTGATAGGTCCATTGTGTAGCCAAGAGAGAGAGATTTATAAAGAGTTATCCTAAGCTCAATTTTTGCTTCAGGAAGGAACTCAAAAGTTGATTTGAATTCGGTGTCGGACACCTGGACATCTGGAGGGTGCACTTATCATTTTGAAAGCGCACTGAGTAGTCTTGGGAGAAACACTTTTTGAGGGGTAAAATCAAGTCCATTATGAAAAATAAATACATATATTGAAATTAGACTAAATGGAATTTCCAACAAGCCATCTCGAGCCCATTTTGGACACCTACAACCCATCCAAAATCAAGTTGCAACATGGAGGGAGCACCTGGCACTATGAAGGCGCACCTCGCACAAAAATGACGCACTTGACCAATGTTTGATATTTTCAATTTTCACTACATTTTTTACTTTTATCTTGGGAAATGATGATTTTATGTATGTAATTTATGAATTTAAATGTAAATATCATGTGGATGAGTTACCTAGGGGTAAATTCATTGTGTAAATTTTATCATCAAGTCAAATGAATCATTTTCATTATAATTAAGGAGGAGTCACTTGGGCCTCCCTACACTCCAGCTATCAGTTCAGATTTTTGTGGATCTCTTCCTCAATTTAGGGATTCGACCCCTGAGGATGAGAGAAATTGGTTTTGATGTCTATATCATTCCCTTCTTCACTTTTGGAATAAGCTAGATGTTGTTGTATTGATCAAAGACTATAGTGTAATCAGTTTGGCCAAAAATTAATGAAGAGTTGCAGCTATTTCTTTAGGATACATGTGGTATGGATTTTTAGCATTATTTCTTCTCATGTTTCATTTGTACGAATGTTTTTTAAGCTCATAAACCATTTCATGTCTATTATATGATTATTTTCAAGTTGATAGGCAGAATACATGTTCTTTCATGCTCTGTTTTGGGAAAGTCTTCATAATTTTTCCATTTTCTTCAGTTTATGAAGAATACATCTCTTGTGCTCTTCATAGCTCCTCATCAGTTTGAAACCATATCAAAAAATCACCTTAAACTACTAAGTTTTCTACCTACCTTGCCCCATTGAATGGACTGCAATTCCCATCTTTTCCTGGACCTATCCTCTTTTACCTAATCCTCATCCAACAAACCCAATAAAAACAAAACAAACCCTTATGAATTTAATACCTAGCCTAAGACCCTAATTTATCCATCCCTCTTATTTGTGACCTTATGGAGAGAGCCCTCTTCGGTTTGGTAGGGCTAGATACCAAGCCAAAATATTGGTTTGTGGTTACCTCTGTTGGGATTTCTTCTTCAGCCTTAGAGATCCAGTAGAGTGCTAAAATATAAGGCTTCAAAATACGTGACTTTGATATTCCCAACCCCTGTATGCACAGAATTAAAACCAAAAAAATAATTCCTGAAGATCAAAATTCATGAAAATTGTTTTAATTAAAAAAAATTCATTGAGAAATCGAATTAGGAGATTACCTAGAAGATTGATGGTTGATATGGCTGAGAAAATCGGTGGATTGTGGTTGTCAGTGTTTTTCTTCAGACCTCTTGAACTCAATTTTCTAAAATAGAAATGAGGATTTGTAAGCCAAAAGCTCTATTTATAATTGAAATTTCAAAAAAAATCAAAACCAACTTTTTCAAAATTTATGTTTATTTTTATAATTTTGTATATAAACTTTGTGATATTTTTCACTTTTAGTACTGTGATAGGTTAATTTTTTAGGACAAAATGAAGAATTTGATACATTTGTATCACTTCGATTCTATAACCGTTTACTTGTCATGGCAGGTATTGTTTTCGTCATTGGCATATAGGTTAGGGAAGATCACGTTTTCCATTGAAATATGCATTCTAACCTCCATACTGCAATATGATTCCATAGGGTTGACCCCATTATGTTATGATTCTTAAACTATTTTCACTGGACAACTTATAAAATCATGACATGATGATAGAGCCATCCTTTACATGGGCTTCCTAGTTAGATCCTCACAAGCATATGTTGCCCATGCTGGAAATATTGAGTAGGCTCGGGAGTCCTCTTTAGTCCCACCATGAATTTTACGATGAAGCTTAATTCTCCTTCTTCTTCACTATATTTATGGTTTTATACCCTAGAGGCTCTCACATGTTGAGTTCTATTGCTTCATTACATGTTGACTATTTGTACCTCTTGGCCTTAAGTCGAATTCACTTGGACTCATGTATAAGCCACTTTTTTACCATGTCTTTATGAAAAATCAACCTTGCAATCACTTAACCTCTGTAACTTGAAACCTTATGCCCATGGAGAGAACATTCTGTAATATTCCTATTTTGTGCTATTTTAATAGGAAGATTCCAATTTCAGCCTTACTTTGTCTAATAATATAAAGGAGGGTCAAAACTCCTAATAAAAGAATAAATACATGACCAAATGTGAAGAGAGGCAAGTAAACCAGGGTTGTCTTGATAAAATCGTGACTTTATGTGAAATTAATATTGAGCTATTTGACTCCGGTCAACATGACCAAATCACAATAGAGTCCACATACATTGAACCCTGCGGATGATCAAATGCAATACAAGGAGGTCCTCATGTGAAAAGGGTTTAAGGAATGAAGGTGGTTTAGGGTTTTGGCAAGCTCTCATCTTATAAAAGGAAGAGGAAGGAAACATATTGAGGTTGTTCATGATTTGATTTCTGAATTGTTGTCTGTTTAGACAAACATCTTTCTTGGCTACTTTGCCTAGATTGCATTGGAATTTCCTGTTTGGGAGTTCCATCTCTTCCCATTGAGGAGCTCTTGGGAGAGCTTGTATTGCTTGTCCACTATCTGGTTGGAGACCAAGCTTCTACTTCCAACTGCAACGTAGATCTAGAGAGGGTTTTCTTACTTTTGTAAGCTACAACAAGTGGAGAACTAGATCTGTTCAGATCTAGCTTGTATAGGAGCTTCTTCTTAGTGAGTGTCTTTTAACCTCCTGGAAGAGTGCATCCATTGTTGGAGATTCAGTTTTTTATCTTGGCATCAGGAAAAAGTATTCTAAATCACCATTAGCATAGTTCCTTGAAGATACTGCATCCTTTCTACAGGCAGAGTTGCAGTGGGGTTTTGTGTTTCAGTTTGGAGGAAAGATCTCTGGTGAAAGGGGCCCTTCCATTCACTATGGTGTTCCATGGATTGGCCAAAAAATCCATGTTCATTTTAGATATGATATGTTTTTTATCATATGCTTCAGAAATTTCTGAATATTACTGCAGATCTGTGGCTTAGATATCAGATCTATTCATTGATATCCATATTTTGCTGAGATCCCCAAGGGAAGTGTAAAGAAGAGACTCTTTGGAATATAGATCTGTAATAGATCTATATTTTTATGTAATGATCTTCCCTAGATCTGAAATATAATAAAACACTACTTCAGCCCTCTGAAAATTACGTTGTCAAGTTCTACAATCTTCATACATGGTGCATCACCTCTATTTTGAGGGTTTATTCATGTTAAACCTATGTTTTTCTCTTGTATATTGTTTGATCCATATCCTTGACCCAATTTACTGATTTTAAGACCATATTACAGCTAACACCTTCAGAAAATCACACTTTTTGTGCTTCAGTAATTTCTGCATACTCTAGGTCATGGGAAATCAACATTTTTAAGCCATTTTGGGAGTGGGGGAATTGTTTAACTTAGCTAGAGTGATTTTTTAAAGCTTAAATTTGGTATGGGAGTCCCTCATGACCTAATATAACAGATAAAACCGTCACTTTCCTCTGTTTTTACACATATTTATGAAAATAACTATTTTAGGGCTTAAATCACTGCTTTTCCCCACTTTGGGTTGAAGGGATAGATCAATTTCCTTGATTCTGCATATATTACTATTAGTAGAGGGTTTATTAACACCTCCCATGTGTTATTAGCCTACTTCTACTCCAATACAATGTTTTTATATTGCTGCAGTCCCTCATTGGACATTTAACAAGCCATACTAGGTGTGGGAGGCCTGTTTGCCTCACCTAGTTTGTTTTGTTTCTGATATCCTCTTGGAATTGGGTCTTAGGTTAGCATATATAAGGAATCCAAGGGATGATATTGGTTTCTGAAGCACACATCGCTAAAAAATGTGTTTTTCACCGCTTTGCTGTTACCCCTTTTGGATACAGGTCAAAGTACAGATCTATGGCTCACTGCGAGAGATCTAGATGCAGATCAAAGAACTAAAGAAAGAGATATTAAGGACAGAGGACAAGAGGAGAGTTATACGAATATCTCAAGCCATGCATGAATTGAAGGAGGAAATCATGGGAATGAGAAGGGGAAGACATGCAAATCACTCATGGATTTCTTCTCATGAAGAAAGCCCCAGTACTTCTTATGTTGTGTGTGAGCATTTAGCCACACAATCTGATCTACAATGCTGTAACAAGCCTACTTTCTTGTTTATAGAAATAGGAGAAGGAGGAATGATGGAAGAGGAGATCTCCCTGCTTCTTTTCCAAACCTTGGAAGGTATTAAAGAAGATCTCAAGGAGATGGAAGGGGAGGAGTGTAGAAGATTTTTGAAAGGGTTTGAAACAAGCCCTAACTATTCTCATGGTGGATATGAGAACTCAGCCACATCATCAAAGCTACCATGTTCTATCAACAACTTCTTCAGGAGGAGGAGGAGAGGAGATGTGCCGAAGGGAGGATCCATAAATCTAACCCCACATATGAAGACCATTGAGGAGGATGTAAACTTGTTTGAGACCTGGCCAAGGGAAAGATCCTCATTGGATGAAGAGTCTTCTTCTTGAAGAGAAGACATGGAGATTTCTCTCTCAAGGGTAGACCAAGATCTAAGGTCTCCTATTGATGATGAGGCATTTTCCACCATTGAAGAGAAGGCTAGGGGTAACAACGTAGTCACAACAAAGGCATCCCTAGCATTTCATGAAGAAGGAGGAGGGGAAACTACTCCGAGGAGAGAAGATCTTGCATTTTTGCAAGGAGTCTCAAAGAATCTCACATATAGGAATTATGGCACAATCCTTGAACATCATGTGCCATCATTATCAGATGGTGAGATCCTGAATACTGCAGAAAATGAAGAGGAGGACAAGCTTCATAGGGTAAGAAAAATTTACCCTCCCTCTTTATTTTAGAGGAGTGATGTTCTAAGAAGGCATGAAGATATATGCAAGAAAATCAAGGACACATCAGTCCATACATCTTTCTATGATGATCTATGCCTTGATGTCTCCTTACTTGGAAGAAGCCAACTAGGGAAATTCCTTGATGGAAAGAGCAAAGTGTTCTCTCAACCTTGTACAGTAATGATGAATTTGGCCAAGGGAGGAACTATCACAGCGCTGGAGACTTTGGGATGCTTGTGACAATCATATTTTACTTTATGATTGCATGCATTCTTTTATTTTACACATGCAGGCCCTGAATCCTAAAAGAAGTGTCCTACCTTATAAGCTTCATGGCCAACTATGGGCCAGAACTATTTTCAAACATGGCCACTCCCTTGGTGGGCTAAGGGAAGTTTTGCAGCATGATGGGTGCTTCCCTAAAGCACCAAATATACATCTCACCTTCAACCATGGTGGAATGATGAGGGCAGCAAGTAAGTGGTATGTAAACCACTCACCACATCTAGATCTGAAGCAGGGAGGAGATGACCTGCGCTGGTTTCTATTGGGTGAGTGTGGGTACCACCCAAGGTTTTTGATTTTCTTGTCTCATGCCTTGTATCTCAAGGAAATAATGCATAAGAAGAAGGCATGGTTTCTTTGGCTGATAGGAAGAGAGTATAGACACCCCTTGATGAATTATATGTCCATACATTCACGTATGTCCATGATGTTATTTCTGTTTAGGATGGATAACATAATCATGTATGTACTTTGGGTTGGGAGAAATTGTAACCTTCTCATGAGGTGGCATAAGGGAGCTTGTTTATATCATGATGTTAATAATGCTCCAGTATTTGTTATGAATATGAGGGGAGGAATGAAACATTGTGTGGATGTGTCCATTGGGAATGAAATCTCCCATATTTATTTGTACTTCAAGAAGAGGATAGGGCCTTATATGACTGCTACCTTCTATACTATGTTTTCTTATGCAAAAGGTCATGTATTGGGCTTATGTCATGAGAGGAGATCTATCACAAGGGAGCACTTGGAGCAAGGCATGTGTTGCTAGAATCATGTTTAGCCAACACCTATTATCCTCCATCACTTTCAAGCTTTGAAGAAGCTTATTTCAGCAAGGATGACCACTTATTGCACCATGATTTGAGGTAGCAAAATGATGTACAACGCTGGTCTCAAGGGAGGGAATATTGTCACCATCCAATATATCATATGACACTTAGTCCATATTTCTTTTGGAGCACATATGGTGAAGATACTCTATTCACTATATGCATGGAATATTGGGCAAGAAGGCTCACTATGATCCATGAAGGGAATCCTGAAGTTCCAAGTTTCTTTTGGCTTTATGAGGACTATATTGTTGTAGCCCAGGATCATTAGCTCCATATGTATCATAAATTGAGGGAGAGACAACATGAGTTGAGTATTCTTATCTCTCATTTCCAGCCATGGAGTCCCTACACATTGCATATGGTGGGGATTGGTGACTATTTATTTGAGCTATCAAGGATGGCTCACTCTGTTTGGATGATAGCATGGAGATTGGAGTTTCTCATGGGGGTTGTAGTGCCCAATGGACAACATATGATTCTTTTATGTATCTCCCTTTACTTCATGATGACAGCTATTTGGTTCATCCACCAAAGGCAGACTTGCATTCTTGGGAGGAGACAACTCCATTGGAGATTTTACAAGTCCTTGTGAGTTGCTTGAGGACAAGCAACATTTTGTAGGGGAGGACTATAATATTCCTATTTTAATAGGAATATTCAATTTCATTTTGTTTTCTTTGTTCAAAGAATAATTATGTAAAGGAGGGTCAAAAACTCCTAATAAAAAAATAAATACATGCCCAATGTGAACAGAGGTAAATCAAGGCTGTCTTGATAAAATCCTCTTGTGTGTGAAATAAGATTGAGCTATTTGACTGGGTCAACAAGACCAAATTACAACACAGTCTAGATACATTGAACCTCATGGATGATCAGCGCAGTTCTAGAAGGAGGTCCTCCATGTGAAAAGGGTTAAATGAATGAAGGTTTTTTAGGGTTTTGGTAAGCTCTCATATTATAAAAGGAAGAGGAAGGCAACATATTGAGGTTGTTCATGATTTGATTTCTAAATTTCTGTTTGTTTAGAAAAACAACTTTCTTGGCTGCTTAGCCTAGATTGCATTGGAATTTCCTGTTTAGGAGTTCCATATCTTCCCATTGAGGAGCTCTTGGGAGAGCTTTTATTTCTTGTCCACTATTTGGTTGGATACCAAGATTCTACTTCCAACTGCAACACAGATCAAGTGAGGGTTTTCTTGCTTTTGTAAGCTGCAGCAAGTGTAACTCTAGATCTACAAAGATCTAGCTTGTATTGGAGCCTCTTCTCATGGAGTGTGTATTTTAACCTCCTAGAAGAGTATATCCATTTTCTAAGCTTCAGTTTGATCTTGGCATCAGGAAAAAATATTCTCCATCCTCAACTACGCAGTCCCTTGAAGAGACTGTGTCCTTTCTGCTGGCAAAGTTGCAGTGGGGTTTGTGTAGAAGCTTGAAGGAAAGATCTCTGGTTAAAGGGACCCTTCCCTTCACTGTGGTGATCCATGGATTGGCCAACCAATCCATTTCCATTTCAGATATGATCTGCTATGTATCATATGTTTCAGAAATTTTTGAATATTACTGCAGATCTATGGCTTAGATCTCAGATCTATTCATTGATATCCATCTTTTGCTGAGATCCCCAAGGGGAGTGTAAAGAAGAGCCTGTTTGGCATATAGATATATAATAGATCTATATTTTTATGTAAGGATCTTCCCTAGATCTGAATTATAATGAAATACTACTTCAGCCCTTAGAAAATTACGCTGTCAAGTTCTTTAGTCTTAATACATGGTGCAACACCTCTATTTTGAGGGTTTATTCATGTTAAATATCTGTTTTTCTCTTGTATATTATTTGATCCGTATCCTTGATCCAATTTACTGATTTTCAGACCCTATTACAATTAACACCTTTAGAAAATCATGTTGTTTTTGCTTTAGTAATTTCTGCATACTCTAGGTCATGGGAAATCAACATTTTTAAGCCATTTCGGGAGTGGGGGGACTGTTTAACTTAGCTAAAGTGATTTTTTAAGCTGAAATTTGGTATGGTAGTCCCTCATGACCTAAGATAATAGATAAAACCATAAATTTCCTCTGTTTTCATGCATATTTCTGAAAATAACCATTTTAGGGCTTAAATCACTGCTTTTCCCCACTTTGGGTTGAAGGGATAGATCAATTTCCTTGATGATGTATATATTACTATTAGTATAGGGTTTATTAAAACCTCCCATTTGTTATTAGCTTTCTCGTCATCTAACATGCTGTTTTATATTGCTCAGTCATTAAATTTAATGTCATACTAGGCGTGGAGGCCTGCTTTTCCTCACCTAGTTTTGTTTTGTTTTTGATCTCCTATTGAATTGGTTTATATTATCACATGAGTAAGTAAATCCAATTGGTTGAGTTGTTGGTTATTGAAGAACACATCCCCTAAAAAATGCTTTTCATGCCCGTTTGGTTTGAAAGCACTTCCTAATGGGATATTATACTCCTTTGATTTATTGACTCATTTCCTCTGAAGTACCTTGCATTGGAGCATAGGAATGTCCTGCATTAAAGGAATAGTGCATATTACCCATACCTTTTATTTCCATCATAATAAATAATATACAACAACCCTCCTTTTTTCTTAATCTTAGAATAAAATTCATTTAGAAATAGGGTCCCTTTTTCTTTTATAGAAATAAAAGACTTAGAAATAAAGATTCATTGTTTTGAAAAAGCTCATCTTTGTTTGTATATAAACCAAATACAACATTCAAAACTTCCGACCCGATCAAATATAAAAGACCTTATCATAAAAAAAACAAGTCAAGTGTAAAAGTCCAATGAATAATAATCGCAATCGGAGATCGAAGAAAATCCTTAGAAGAAAATTTAACATAAAAAACTAAATCCTCCGATGCAATTAGTTCGATCGCAAAAACTTCAATCGCAAAGGGTTTAAGTTATCCATTTACATAGCTCCGATGCGATGCGACCAATCGCAATCGCATGATCAAAACACTTTTTAATAAATTCATTGCAGTCAATTTCAAATTCTCCGATGCGACGCGCGTTATTATAAAAAACACTTTTCAAAAGGAAAACAAACATTTGTTCATTTAAATGAGAAAAACCTTTATATGGTAGACCCCACCATCAGAAATCGGAGAAAGCCATTAACAATTCTTTTCGATTGAAACTCCCCGATTGCGATCTAAAACCATCTATTCGGAAATTGGAAAAGTTTGCATTTGCAATCGACAAATCGAGAAATCTGTATTATGATATTTATGTACCATTTGAAAACTTCCGATGCGATTGATACATGACATTTATTACATTCGAAGAATTCAAGATAGGTAAATATTATAATATTTCACAAGCGTCAAATCTCCAATTGTACGTTGGTACTCAATAGAAAATCAAATGAATATTGGTTTATGATTCGGTTTTAAATACATGAGTGTGACCCAAAGAGAACATTTACGCGCTATACGAGACCAATAAATAATGAAACATGAGTTCATAATCGTTCCTTTCAAGTTTCTTGTTTATCACGACTGAAAGTTTATTGTCTTGCAGAATCAAGGAACACTGAACCATTTCATTCACAGACAAAGGGAAATAGTATCAAACACAGAAATGTCGAAGAGAGCAAGAAGAACCAAGACTATTGTTCCCGTTAAGTTTGTTGAGACTCCTACAGTCTCAAAAGAGAAGCCAACAAAACTGAGATTAGTTACAGATACATCATGCCAAGGGCTCGGAAGAATGACGTGGGAAGGAGTTTATAATCTATTGGAGAAAGAAAACCCCAAAGTCACAGTGGAAAAGGCATCAGTTCCAGATGAAGATAGCTCAGATTCTGACTCTGAAATTACTGAAAAATCACTTGCAAATTCATTTCTACATCAAATTGCAGCCAAAGCAAGCATCATGCCTTATTATGATGTGATTCGATGGGTCATCGATAGTGTGAAAATAAAGGACAAAATTTTTGTTTCAGCTTCTGGAGTGTCTTTCGAGTCATTTAAAGCAGAAGACATTAAGGCAATCTATCATCTTCCTGATCCACAAAAATTTTATAACAAAGAATTTATCAAAGAGTTTGCTGATAATAATAAAGTTCAATCTGATCCTATCAAATATTGGAGAAAAAATCCTGAGAATCACAGAAATGAAGCATCCGGTATGTATTCAGTAGATTCCCTCTTACCTCCGTATTGCTATGCCGCTGCCATGATATGTGGATTATTTGGTTATGACAATTCTGCTAGGTTCTCTATACAAATGGTCCCATTAATCTTAGCTGCTGTCAATTCTGACATTACTGACTAGGTTGTTATTCTCTCTGATAGAATGGCTAATAGAATACTCGAGTACAGACAAGATAAAACCCCTGGAAATTCCACTCCTTTTTTCTTTTGTGCTTATATTCTAGACGCTCTTTGTTTTAATTCCGAGTTTCCCTTGTTAGGATGGAAATGGACTCCCAAAGATCCTACCCCAATTCATATATATCATAAACTTCTTTGGAAAGTTCATTTCGAAGATAATGTGTATAGAATATGCAATGGTTTCCTTATCCCTGTCATTCAAACCATTTTCAATCGCTTCCCTCCTAGATTCTCCGAAAAAGCTAAAGCTGACTTATCCTCAATAGAAGATTGGTTTGGAGAAGAGAAATTCACATACATCAGGATTTTTGGGAGTATTGTGGAACCCCATGTTCTCCCTCTTATTGTTCCAGACAAACTTCTCGCCCAGGAAATCTCCTATCAATTAACAGTTGAAGGAATATCCAGAGCTCTAAACAATAGTAAGGAAATAATGTGGCCTCCATTCCCATTCAATTGTGGTCATTTTACTTTGAATGACTTCAAACATGCAGAAAAGGAAGTCGCCAAAATAAAGGGTTTTAAATTTGCGACCATTCCGGGGAGATAGTATGATCCACGACAGATAGCTTTTAATGTTACTGCTTCAGTTTTGATTGCTCGATTTGAGCATGAACCAGATGAGTTTGATGATTTGTTTGTTTCGTTGAATGATTTTCCTCAAGTTTATGATTTAGCCAAGTCGAAATTCCAGAAGGAAGAAATGAATAATTTTATTATTATTTAGAAGTCAAATATTGTTGAAATTTCCTCTAGACCAACTAAGAATTCCAATACAAGGGTTAGAAACAGAGGGTACATCTGGCAAAACACCAGGAGAAACATCTGCCGGTAAAGTCACTACACAATCGGCTACTAACCAGCCCACTGTACATACTGAAAAGTTGAGCACTGATGGCAAACCTGATGTTCAAAGAGGGAGCACTGATGGAAAATCCGATATAAATCCTGATCAGCAGTCCACAGCTCAAACAAAAGAAAAATGCACAAGTACTGATACTAATGTGTATAATCAAAAAGGAGGATCAGATAGCAAAACCATTGAGCAGGGAACAAATATAGAGAAAACAGATACACAATTGGAAGGAAAAGAAAATACTGAGAAAATTACAGGCTCTGCTCATCTTAATGTTTCTTCTCAATTGTTGAAACAATATGATCAATTTGCTTAGCAATTAGGACTGCAGGTTAAAGATAAAGGGCAAGAAGATCAGGATGTCGAAATCATTCCTGAACATCCTACAGGGCAGATTGTATTGAAGATTGAGGAGATCCCTCCTTTGGATGTATTTTATCGCCCTAAACATAAGGTTGTTGTTAGAAAATAGAGAAAAAGAAGGAAGATGGATCAGGACATGTTTTCCACTCCATAGGAGGAGTTCATGAATATTGTCTGCAAGAATACTGAAGTGAATCCATCTGAGGATCTCACTAAGTTGTCTCAATGTGTAGGAGCATATAGTGCTGCAACAATAGATAAAGTTGCAGAAGTTTCTTTGTTAATGAATCAAAAAGATCTCCATATAGCTTTTCTTGAAGAACAAGCTAATGAAAGTCAGCAAAAGAATGCTCAATTGGAACAACGATTACAGGATCAAGAACTCAGATCTAAAGAGTTAGAAGAACAACTTGCCATAGAAAATAAGAGAGTTGATGAGCAAGTTTTAGGCAAACAACAACAACTAAATCAAGAAATTTCCAGGTTACAAGATTTATTGCAAAATGAGAAGAATGCAAAGATCGTACAGGAAAAAGAATTTCAAGCAGCTTTAGAGAGGTTTAAAGATTTCCCTAAATTAAGTGAATTCAAATCGGAAGCTCTTGAAGTTAATAGACTTCTGTCTCAGCAATTAAATGAATTTTGTACAAAATTATCACAGGCAGAACCATTTTGTGATATTACATCATCCTTGATCCAGAACATTATTACTCTCAGGCAAGAAATTGATGATGCTGATGAAAAGATTTCTGAATTTCTTACTTGGCAAGATACAGAAAAAGGAAGAGAAGTTAATATTCCTAGGATAGAAGAAATACATAAAGAAATCTTGTTTACAGAATGGGAACATCAGATAATGAAAGCCGAGAGAGCAATATCAAGAGCTAGGAGCATGATGAGTAATATAACGCAATTTATCAATGACAGCCTGTATTCAATTAATCTCATTTCAGATTGTGTTCCTGGCAGTTTGCCTAAAGTGAAAGAAACCGAAAACAGATGGAAAGAAGAAATGATGAATAAAGGTCAACAAATCAACAAAATTCAAGCAATATCTTGGGAAAATATGTGGACTTATTTAATTAAGCCAAACAATCAACAAATGGCTATTAAATTCCTTTCAAATGCTGTTGATTGTTTAATTCCAGAATTTTCCGATGCCACATACGCTGGACAGTTACATTCCGAGATGAGTCATCCACCGAGGCTCCAAGATATGCTGAAAATTTGCAACTTGGCTACATCAAGCGAGAAATAAAAGCAATGAATCAGTTTCATTTTTAAGATAGTATTTCTATTTTTAATTTGATAGATTGTAGCAGTAGTAGTAGGATTCTGTTTTTATGTAATTTCTTATTTAAATCCCTCTCATGCATTTAGAGAAGGGATCCGGAGTTGTAATATTTTTGACAGGGAGCTTACATTTCTGTACTCCATTGCCTCTTATATTTTATAAAGGATCACATCTGGTGATTTTGTGCTGAAATTATCTTTGAAGTGTTGCATTTCTGTACCTTTGGATTTGATTTTACATCAGAGTTACTGGATTAGAGTATCAGATTTCATTTGAAAATCTTCAAGATGAATGAGGTATTTCTATCTGTTCACTATTGATTTCCTTTGTCATATGATATTCGCTTTAAAATTTTCTATCATTTATATATATTTGGTTCTCATAACGTTTCTTTTTATATATCATTTCTGAGTATAATTGAAATGTTATCTTTCATAAGCATATATAGATGGTATACAATGATGAATGAAATATGCTAATATAACTCTGTTTAATTTCTTAAACAGAGTTATCTTTATTTGTTTCTGCACATTTCAATTTAAATAATAATACATTTTCATGGTTATTGTTAAATTGGAAAAATCTTAAGTTGTATTCACATATAATTACCCGGGTTAGTGCTAGAATTTCTTTATCAGCATTTAGTTTAATTAGATATTTTTATTTCATTCAATTTAGTCCCATTTCCACTCATCCAAATCAATCCATCACCAACTCATTTAGTTATAAGGAAACTGGTCCTTTAAATCCAGTTGGAGCCACCATACCAAACGGAAAGGAGTTGTCCTAAGGTCCCGACCGGGTGGTTTTCCCTAATGTTTGAAGCAGAGATTTTCTAGGCTTCAACATTTTTGGCGCTAGAAGGAGGGCATGAGCTATGAATGGCAAGTAAATCTTTATGCACAGGCCATTCTGAGAGAAAAACACCCTCATCAACTTCTTCAATTTCTTCTGAAATTCAAAATCCTAGAGAAGAAATTGCAAAGAATATTCATACACCCACTACCAAAATCTCAAAACATTCAGACAAGCAATCTCCTGAGTCTCCTGAATTTCAATATTTAATTCATAAATTGAAAGGATTCTCATTATCTCTTGAAGAGTCTAAAATATCTGAAGGTAGTGTAAGCTCAAAATTTGTTCCTTCAAAACCTCTTACTAGGCTGCAAAGTGAAAAACTTGGTATTCCTCCGAAAGAATTTCCTTTACCTAGTAAGGGCAAAACAAAAAGAATTCAATCAGAATCAGAAAGTGATACAAGTTCATCATCTCATATTCAATCACTTTTTTTCGAAACCACAACTCAACAAAGTATAGTTGTTTCCACATCATCTCCTCAATCATCATCTCCTCAGTCATCATCAACCTCAACATCATCTATTCTAACAACTTCTATTCAAACACCACCAGTTTCTACCACTCCTCCAATATTTGTTCCAATAATGGCTAGACCATGGGCTACTCCAGGGGCAGTCAACATGGCTGCAGCTTTACATAATTTACCAGACAATCCTGGAAAATGGCTTCCAAATTTAAGTCCAGATCTTAACATTCAAGCTGAAGAACATATCAATAAATTTATGCTGGCTGTAAATTTGAATGGAGTCACACATGAAGATGTTGTAGTCAGACTATTCCCTTATACTCTTCAAGGAGCAGCAGGATCATGGTACTTTTCATTACCTTCGGGATCCATAACAAGTTGGGTCATTTTTGCAGATCATTTTCTAACCAAATTTGGAGATGATAGATCAATAGCTACTTTAATCAACGATCTCTCAAATTTGAAAGCAGAACCCAAGGAACCCATTAAAGAATTCAATGGTAGATTCAACAAACTTTTGAACAAAATTCACACAGATTCAAGGCCTAGTGAACAAGTCAAAAGTGAATGGTATATAACTGCCTTACCCTCAAACATAGCAATTTTTGTAGATAGAGCTACAAAACCTACATTAGCTGAGAATATGAAAGAGGCTATTGCATTAGAAAAACGAATTATTTCTCTAGAAAATAAAAATGCTATTGAGGAAAGGAAATCGAAGAAAGTCAGCTTCAAAGATGATTCAAAGAAAAAGGCCAAAGATCCATATGACATGGAAGGTTTACAGAAAGTTCTTAAAAGCATGTCAAATGAAATGGTTGAAATTAAAAAAAAGGTAGATGAAACTTCTACTAAAAAACCATTCCAAAATTTCAAAAGAAACCAAGTTGAATCTAGACCTCTTAATGCAATCTCTAATGCAGAATCAGAGGAAGAAGAAGAAGAAGAAGAAGATACATCTTTAGTATCAGATGAGGAAGATGAGAATGAAGAAATAGCTGAATTACATGGAATGTGGGATTTTATTCTCCCTAATTCTGATAGTGAGGTAGAACAAGAAGCTATGCCTGTAAGTACTAGGAGTAAATCTACATCAGAGCCTGTACAAACAGCTCCTAAAAGAAAATCACAACTCCAAGTACCAAAGACAAATCCCCTGCAAAGAAAGCTTCTCCATTACCTACTCAAAATCAGCCATCTTCTTCTAATCCTCACACATCAACAACAAAGACTTTAGGGGTGTCAGATCCTATGGAGTATAACATTGTTGAAGACATGAAAAAGATTAAAGCCAATATTTCCTTACATGAACTCAGCAAACTAAAACACCAGCAGAAGTTTCTATTGAAAGAATTAAACGCTACACCAATTGCTCCTTTACCAAGTGGTGTAGTTGCAAAAGCAGCTAGAGGAGCTCGTAAGCCACTAGATAAGGTAGATGCTACTCATACAGTGCTCATTGGAGAAAAGTCAAATTCTCAAACTCCTCATTTTCTTCTGACTTATGAAATGTACAATAAGAATCTGCATAATTGTTTGATTGATTCTGGAGCTTCCTCTTATATAATGCCTACTTTTGTTTGTGCCAAATTGAATATCGAACCACAGAAATCGACAGTTCATATTTTTCAATTGGATCGCTCTAAAGTTCAAGTTGTAGGAGAAATCAATTCAGTTACTATCAGATTAACTTCCGATCCTAGAATTGTCCAAAGAATTGATATTTTGATTGCTGATATTCCTGAATTCTACGGATTAATCTTAAGCAGGGATTGGTCTGCGAAACTTAATGGTTATATCTCGACTGATTATTCACATATGTGGCTTCCCTACAAAGAGAAACCAAATCAAATCAAAATTGAACGAGAAAAACATATGACCCACACTGTCACTGAATTTGAACAACCTAATGAACCTGTGGCATTCAACAACAATATTCTTGGAGGTTATTCTGCTGAATCATTTATTGGAAACTTCGAAGCACCCCAATCACCTTTTTTTGTAAATACTTTTGTTTCTCAAATAGAAAATTTTTCACAATCCGATTCTTCCAGAATTGTAAATACTTCTGATGTAATTGTAGATAAGTCAATAGATAAATCTTTATTTTGGTCGTTATATTTTGATGGATCAAAGTCTAGTGATGGAGCTGGAGCAGGATGCATTTCAATTGATCCAGATGGAGAGAAAACCATGCTATCATGTAGGCTAGAATTTGAGTGTACTAATAATACCGCAGAATATGAAGCCTTGGTTCAAGGACTTTATAAAGCTATAGGGTTAGATGTTAATTACTTGAAAGTCTTTGGTGATTCCGAAATTGTCATAAAACAAGTTAGGAATACTATTCATTGCCTTTCAGCACATCTTAAACACTATCAAAATCTAGTACAAGATCTTACCACTCATTTTTTAGCATTCAATATTTCTCCCATTCCCAGGAATCAAAATACATCAGCTGACTTGTTAGCTAATGTTGCATCTAAACTCCTTCATGTTGAAGATTGTAGTCTTGATAGGTTTTCTGTAGAATTGATTTTTCGCCCATCTGTCCCTGATAATGTCACAAATTGGAGAGTTTTCTATCATGATCAACATATTTTAAATTTCATGACTTCAGAGAAATCATATGATGAGAAAATTATTGATGAAAATTATCATGATTTACAAATTGCTTCAAAAGGTAATTAAAATCCCATTCCGAAATCTGTGGTTAAATTGGAGGACTTATATGATATTAAAGACAGATTCAAGAAAGTCACTAATGCCAAACTTCAAAGTTCCACTTTGAAGTTTGAATTAGTAAATCTTGGTTCTGATTCCAAACCTCAAAACGTTAATTTAGGACTTAATTTAACACCAGAGGAAAGGAATGCTTTCATTAAACTCTTTAACAAATATAAAAACGTTTTTTCTTGGAATTATGATGATTTAAAAACGTATGATACTTCGGTTATTCAACACACACTTCCAATGCTTTCTGATATTAAACCTGTTCAACAAAAGCTAAGGAAGGTTCATCCAAATCTCAAAGGACAAATCAAATCAGAACTTATAAACTTTTAAAAGCCAAAATCATTTTTCCTGTCAGGCATTCCAATTGGGTTTCCAATATGGTACCTATAAGGAAGAAGAATGGTGATATAAGAATCTGTATTGATTTCAGAAATTTAAACAAGGCATGTTTAAAAGACAATTTCCCATTGCCAACCATGGAACAGATACTTCAAAAGGTAGCTGGTTCTGAACTTATGTCTTTTCTTGATGGATTTTCAGGCTATAATCAAGTCTTAGTTCATCCAGATGACAGATTGAAAACAACTTTCAGAACAAAATGGGGAACTTATGCTTATCAAAAAATTCCTTTTGGTTTAATAAATGCAAGAGAAACTTTCCAAAGAGCCATGGACATAGCGTTTAAAGTTCTGATCAATAATTCAGTTGTTGTTTATCTTAATGACATAACAGTATTTTCAAAAAAGAGAACCAATCATCTACATGATCTAAAACAAATATTTGAAAGATGTAGAAGGTTTGGTATTTCCTTAAATCCAAAGAAATCTTTCTTTTCTTTGGATGAAGGAAAAATATTAGGATTTGTTTTGTCAAAAGATGGTATATACATTGATCCAGATAGACTAAAAGAAATTTATGATATTTCTTTACCTCATAACAAAAAATCCATGCAATCATTTCTTGGACAGATCAATTTTGTAAAAAGATTCATTCCTGATTTTTCTTTAATTGTTTTACCTATGCAAAATATGATCAAGAAGAATTCAGTATTCAAATGGGGGCATAAAGAGAAAGAAGCCTTTGAGGCAATCAAACAAGCGATCATTAATGCACCAGCATTGAATACCCCAGATTTTTCTAAAGATTTTATTTTGTATACGTTAGTCACCGAGACATCCTATGCAGCTGTTTTAACACAGCTCAATGATCAGAAAATTGAAGCACCAATTTCTTTCTTTAGCTCAAATCTGCAAGGAGCTGAGCTGAATTATTCCGATGTTGAAAAACAAGCCTTTGCTGTGTTTAAATCAATCAAGCATTTCAGACCTTTTCTCTTGAAAACTCATACAAAAATCATTGTCCCATTCTCTGCAGTGAGGCAATTATTAATTCAGAGAGAAGTAGGAGAAAAACGAGCTAACTAGGTAACAACTTTGCAAGAATATGATGTTGATATTAAACCAGCTAAGATTGTTAGAGGACAAGGTTTTTACAGATTATTAGCAGGATCTCATAACATACCAGAAAATCAAGATTCAAATCAAGATATTCAAGTAAGTCAGATAAGTGTTACAGATTCTAAATCTCAGTATGCTGATGTCATCTATTACTTGAAAAATGGGTATGCTCCTTCTAATCTCAGCTATAAGATAAAACATGCTTTAAGGTTAAAGGATATTAAATATGAGATCACTGATAATGTGTTATTTAGGAAAAATTATGATTCAATTTTATTAAGATGTCTTGAAAAGACTGAAGCTGAAAAGGTTTTGCAGGAGTTGCATGATGGACCAGCAGGAGGTCATTTTGGAGGTGATACCACAGCTCACAAAATAATTCGTGCTGGTTATTATTGGCCTACCCTTTTTAAATATACACATGACTACGTAAGGAAGTGTAGAGTTTGCCAAACTGCAAGTGGAAGACAAAGGAAACCAACTTTGCCTTTGCAACCATCGACTATTGAGCAACCATTTGAACAATGGGGGCTTGACATTAATGGTGAGATAGTACCTCATTCTTCCAAACATCACAAGTACATTCTTACTGCAACTGATTACTTTACAAAATGGGTAGAGGCAATCCCTTTGAAGGTAGCCAATTCTGATGCAATTATTGATTTCATAGATAAATTCATCATAACCAGGTTTGGTGTACCTGAAGCTCTTGTCTTTGATAATGCATCTTATTTTTCCAGAAATAGTTTAATAGAATTTGCAGTCAAAAGAGGTTTTAAACTAAAATATTCAGCAAATTATTACCCACAAGGTAATGATTTGGCTGAATCCACTAAAAAAAATCTCATCAAAATCATTAAAAGGACTATTGATCAAAATCAAAAGAATTGGCACAAGTCTTTAATCTTTGCATTATGGGCTAATCGTATCACTGAAAAAGCTTCAATAGGAACTTCACCTTTCAATTTAGTTTATGGAAAAGAAGTTGTGATACCATCAAATTTAACTCTTCCATCATTAGCCCTAGTGAAATTTATTGAAGAAAATCCTTCTTCATCCATTCAATTGAGATATGATCAAATCCTTAAACTAGAAGAAGATAGAGATAAAGCTAAGATAATTCATGAAAAACATCAACAAATTGTAAAATCTTTTTTTGATGCAAGTTCTACCGGCTCAAAAATTTTGTCAATTGGTGATCTTGTTCTGAAATGGGATAAAGCACATGAAGAAAAATGTAAGCATACCAAGTTTTAGAAAATGTGGCTTGGACCATTTCAGATCATTGAAAAGATAGGCTCAAATACATTCATACTCCAAAATCTAACAGGTAAGAGAGAATCTCTTCCTGTAAATGGGCTTATCTTGAAGAAATTCTTTTCATAAGGAGGTAACCCCTTCTTAAAACTATACATATTCCTTTCTGCAAAGTTTTTAATTTTTTTTACAAATAAAGGTTGTTAACGAGTCTCTAATTGACTGTTTAATTGTTAGAAAAATTCTTAGGAAGAATATTATAAATATTTATTTTATGTAAATAAGAATTTTTAAAGAAATGATCATAGTCTTTTGATAGTTTTAAATAAGATGTTAAACTTTGAAAGATTATTCCAATTGTTTGCATGATCTTTTGAAAACTTGAGGGAAATGTAAATCATTATAATTTTATTAAGCAGAGAAAGGTTATCTATAAAAGTAAATATTATTCAAGTCTTGGTACTCAAAAAACTCTGAAAATTGTCATCCATTGATTCTTAAGGATAAAACTATTTCACCCCATCCATTTAGGTTGTGACTTTTTAGAATGTAATTCTAAGAAATTATGTAAAAAATTTTAAGAGATAAGAGGTCTCATCATGAGCCGACTTACCATATTCATAAGAAGTAATGAAACTGACATTACCAATACTGCACATCAAAACAGGGTAATGGCTTATAAATATAAGACAAGGGGTCTCATCACGAGCTAGCTTGTTCAGTTTAGTTATAATGAGTGAATGGCATTGTTATTAACTGGCTACCAAACCAGAACAATGGATCTTAAAAAATAAAAAAATAAAAAATAAATAAAAGACAAAAAACATGAGATAATATGTCTTATGAATTTATCTTTTAAAAAGTCATAATCTTAGATGGATGGGACAATGAATAGTTAATGGTTAAAAGGTAACCCTGTCGAAACTATGAACGTTTGTGGGCAGCAGAGGCAATACCTATGACAATAGAGTATATTATAAAACCAAACTTGGAGAAATTCACTTACTTCATTATTAATACCAATCAAAGCTTGAGATAACCCAAAAATGTTTTTATTCTCAAGAAACTAGAAAGAAATTGTAAATAATTTTTATTCTTTTTCATAAGTTAGATTTTATTTTTAATTATCCTAGGACAGTTTTCATTATCTCTAAAAATCTTTACTTACTAAAAATATAGTATTCATTTTATTTTTTCAGAGATAACTGGTTCTTTCAGTGAATCGCCAATTGTTGTACTATACAACAACCCTCCCTTTTTCTTAATTTTAGAATAAAATCCATTTAGAAATAGGGTCCCTTTTTCTTTTTATAGAAATAAAAGAATTAGAAATAAAGATTCATTGTTTTGAAAAAGCTCATCTTTGTTTGTATACAAACCAAATACAATATTCAAAACTTCCGACTCGATCAAATATAAAAGACCTTATCATAAAAAACAAGTCAAATGTAAAAGTCCAATGAATAATAATCGCAATTGGAGATCGAAGAAAACCCTTAGACGAAAATTTAACATAGAAACCCAAATCCTCCGATGCGATTAGTTCGATCGCAAAACTTCAATCGCAAAGGGTTTAAGTTATCTATTTACATACCTCCGATGCGATGCGACCAATCGCAATCGCATGATCGGAACACTTTTTAATAAGTTCTTTGCGGTCAATTTCAAATTCTCCGATGCGACGCGCATTATTATAAAAAACACTTTTCAAAAGGAAAACAAACATTTTTTCATTTAAATGAGAAAAATTTTTATATGGTAGACCCCACCATCGGAAATCGGAGAAAGCCATTAACAATTCTTTTCGATTGAAACTCCCCGATTGCGATCTAAAACTATCTAATCGGAAATCGGAAAAGTTTGCGATCGCAATCGGCAAATCGAGAAATCTGTATTACGATATTTATATACCATTTGAAAAGTTTCGATGCAGTTGATACATGATATTTATTACGTTCGAAGAATTAAAGATAGGTAAATATTATAATATTTCACAAAGCGTCAAATCTCCAATTGTACGTTGGTATTCAATAGCAAATCAAATGAATATTGGTTGATGATTCAGTTTCAAATACATGAGTGTGACCCAAAAAGAACATTTACGTGTTATATGAGACCAATAAATAATGAATCATGAGTTCATAATCGTTCCATTCAAGTTGCTTGTTTGTCACGACTGAAATTTTATTGTCTTGCAGAATCAAGGAACACTGAACCCTTTCGTTCACAGACAAAGGGAAATAGTATCAAACACAGAAATCTTGAAGAGAGCGAGGAGAACCAAGACTATTGTTCCCGTTAAGTTTGTTGAGACTCCTACAGTCTCAAAATAAAATCCAACAAAACTGAGATTAGTTACAAATACATCATGCCAAGGGCTCAGAAGAATGACCTGGGAAGGAGTTTATAATCTATTGGAGAAAGAAAACCCCAAAGTCACAGTGGAAAAGGCATCAGTTCCAGATGAAGATAGCTCAGATTCCGACTCTGAGATTACTGAAAAATCACTTGCAAATTCATTTCTACATCGAATTGCAGCCAGAGAAAGCATCATGCCTTATTATGATGTGATTCGATGGGTCATCGATAGTGTGAAAATAAAGGACAAAATGTTTGTTTCAGCTTCTGGAGTGTCTTTTGGGTCGTTTAAAGCAGAAGACATTAAGGCAATGTATCATCTTCCTGATCCGCAGAAGGTTTATAACAAAGAATTTATCAAAGAGTTTGCTGATAATAATAAAGTTCAATCTGATCCTATCAAATATTGGAGGAAAAATCCTGAGAAGCACAGAAATGAAGCATCCGGTATGTATTCTGTAGATTCCCTCTTACCTCTGTATTGCTATGCCGCTGCCATGATGTGTAGATTATTTGGTAATGAAAATTCCGCTAGGTTTTCTATACAAATGGTCCCATTAATCTTAGCTATTGTCAATTCCGACATTATGGACTGGGTTGTTATTCTCTCTGATAGAATGGCTAATAGAATACTCGAGTACAGACAAGATAAAACCGCTGGAAATTCCACTCCTTTTTTCTTTTGTGCCTATATTCTAGACGCTCTTTGTTTTAATTCTGAGTTTCCCTTGTTAAGATGGAAATGGACTCCCAAAGACCCTACCCCAATTCATATATATCATAAACTTCTTTGGAAAGTTCATTTCCAAGATAATTTATATAGAATATGCCATGGTTTCCTTATCCCCATCTTCTAAACCATTTTCAATCGCTTCCCTCCTAGATTCTCCGAAAAAGCTAAAGCTGACTTATCCTCAATAGGAGATTGGTTTGGAGAGGAGAAATTCACGTACATCAGGATTTTTGGGAGTATTGTGGAACCCCATGTTCTTCGTCTTATTGTTCCAGACAAACTTCTCGCCCAGGAAATCTCCTATCAATTAACAGTTGAAGGAATATCTAGAGCTTTAAACAATAGTACGAAGAGAATGTGGCCTCCATTCCCATTCAATTGTGGTCAGTTTACTTTAAATGACTTCAAACATGCAGAAAAGGAAGTCGCCAAAATAAAGGGTTGTAAATTTGCAACCATTCTAGGGATACAGTATGATCCACGACAGATAGCTTTTAATGTTACTGCTTCAGTTTCAATTGCTCTATTTGAGCATGAACCAGATGAGTTTGATGATTTGTTTGTTTTGTTGAATGATTTTCCTCAAGCTTATGATTTAGCCAAGTCTAAATTCCAGAAGGAAGAAATGAATAAATTTTTGTTATTCAGAAGTCAAAGATTGTTGAGAGTTCCTCTAGACCAACTGAGAATTCCAATACAAGGGTCAAAGACAGAGGGTACATCTGGAAAAACGCCAGGAGAAACATCTGCCGGTAAAGTCATTACACAATCGGATATTAACCAGCCAACTGTATATACTGAAAAGGTGGGCACTGATGGCAAACCTGATGCTCAGAAAGGGAATACTGATGGTAAATCTGATCTAAATACTGATCAGCAGTCCACTGCTCAAACAATAGAAAAATGCACAAGTACTGATACTAATGTGCATAATCAAAAAGGAGGATCGGATAGCAAAACCATTGAGCAGGGAGAAAATACAGAGAAAGAAGATACACAATTGGAAGGAAAAGAAACTACTGAGAATATTATAGACTCTGCTGATCTTAATGTTTCTTTTAAATTGTTGAAACAATACGATCAATTTGCTCAGCAATTAGGACTGCAGGATAAAGATAAAGAGCAAGTAGAGCAGGATGTCGAAATCATTCCTGAACATCCTACAGGGCAGATTGTATTGAAGATTGAGGAGATCCCTCCTTTGGATGTATTTTATAGCCCTAAACATAAGGTTGTTGTTAGAAAACAGAGAAAAAGAAGGAAGATAGATTAGGACATGTTTTCCACTCCACAGGAATAATTCATGAATATTGTCTACAAGAATACTGAAGTGAATCCATCTCAGGATCTCATTAAGTTGTCTCAATATGCAGGAGCATATAGTGCTACAACAATAGATAAAGCTGCAGAAGTTTCTCAGTTGATGACACAAAAAGATCTCCATATAGCTTTTCTTGAAGAACAAGCCAATGAAAGTTAGCAAAAGGTTGCTCAATTGGAACAACGATTACAAGATCAAGAGCTCAGGTCTAAAGAGTTATAAGAACAACTTGCCAGAGAAAAGAAGAAAGTTGATGAGCAGGTTTTGGGCAAACAACAACAATTGAATCAAGAAATTTCCAAGTTATAAGAATTATTGCAAAATGAGAAGAATGCGAAGATAGTACAGGAAAAAGAATTTCAAGCAGCTTTAGATAGGTTCAAAGATTTCCCTAAATTAAGCGAATTCAAATCGGAAGCTCTTGAAGTTAATAAACTGCTGTCTCAGCAATTGAATGAATTTTGTGCAAAATTATCACAGGCAGAACCATTTTGTGATATTACATCATCCTTGATCCAGAACATTATTACTCTCAGGCAAGAAATTGATGATGTTGATGAAAAGATTTCTGAATTTCTTACTTGGCAAGATACAGAAAAAGGAAGAGAAGCTAATCTTCCTAGGATAGAAGAAAGACATAAAGAAATCTTGTTTACAGAATGGGAACATCAGATAATGAAAGCCGAGAGAGAAATATCAAGATCTAGGAGCATGATGAGTAATATAACGCAATTTATCAATGACAGCTTGTATTCAATTAATCTCATTTCAGATTTTGTTCCTGGCAGTTTTCCTAAAGTAAAAGAAACCGAAAACAGATGGAAAGAAGAAATGATGAATAAAAGTCAACAGATCAACAAACTTCAAGCAATATCTTGGGACAATATGTGGACTTATTTAATTAAGCCAAACAATCAACAAATGGCTATTAAATTCCTTTCAAATGCTGTTGATTGTTTAATTCCAGAATTTTCTGATGCCATATATGCTGGACAGTTACATTCCGAGATGAGTCATCCACCGAGGCTCCAAGATATGTTGAAAATTTGCAACTTGGCTACATCAAGCGAGAAAGAAAAGCAATGAATCAGTTTCATTTTTAAGATAGTATTTCTGTTTTTAATTTGATAGATTGTAGCAGTAGTAGTAGGATTATGTTTTTATGTAATTTCTTATTTAAATCCCTCTCATGCATTTAGAGAAGGGATCCGGAGTTGTAATATTTTTTACTTGGAGATTACATTTATGTACTCCATTGCCTCTGATATTTTATAAAGGACCACATCTGGTGATTTTGTGCTGAAATTATCTTTGAAGTGTTGCATTTATGTACCTTTGGATTTGATTTTTCATTAGAATTACTGGATTACAGTATCAGATTTCATTTGAAAGTCTTCAAGATGAATGAGGTGTTTCTATCTGTTCACTGTTGATTTCTTTTGTCTTATGATATTCGTTTTAAAATTTGCTATCATTTATATATATTTGGTTCTCATAACGTTTCTTTTTATATATCATTTCTGAGTATAATTGAAATGTTATCTTTCATAAGAATATATAGATGGTATATAATGATGAATGCAATATGCTAATATAACTCTGTTTAATTTCTTAAACAGAGTTATCTTTATTTGTTTCTGCACATTTCAATTTAAATAATAATACATTATCATGGTTATTGTTAAATTGGAACAATCTTAAGTTGTATTCACATATAATTACCCAGGTTAGTGCTAGAATTTCTTTATCAGCATTTAGTTTAATTAGATAGTTTTATTTCAGTCAGTTTAGTCCCATTTCCACTCATCCAAATCAATCCATCACCAACCCATTTAGTTATAAGGAAAATGGTCCTTTAAATCCAGTCGGAGCCACCATACCAAAGAGAAAAGGAGCTGTCCTAAGCTCCCGACCGGGTGGTTTTCCCCAATGTTTGAAGCAGAGATTTTATAGGCTTCAACATAAGGATAACTCATCTATGGACATTTTCCATGATTTTTAAGACGAAGTCAATATAGGAAAGGTGATACTTAAAGGGCTTCCACATGCTTTAGAAATTTTATGTCTATTTGTTTATAAACATTAGAGGTGGAAAAATATACTAAGCTCTAGAGCTAAGTTTGTTCCAACTTAGCTATATCTTGAACAACAAATTGTTGTTGACGTCAAGGATATGATAGAAATTTGGTGGGTTGTAGGGTAGTCTTGTAATGAAATAAATGTAATGTAGTTACTAGGTAGGTATGGGGAACCATTTTGGTGGAACTTGGCCATAAATGGGACACCTATCCATGCATAGTTTTTTTAGAAAAAAATACACCTAGTGGATTATCATTGTACGAGAATCACTTTAGGATCTAGGCTATTGTGCACACACTAACTAAAGGGATATTAGTGAAACCCACAAAATTATTATAGGTGATTTTATATAAATAGGTGTTCTTGTGTTATCATTGGTTACTTATGGGAAAATGACAATAAAGTAAGATAATTTATAGGTGCTTTTATAGAAATAGGTGTTCTTGTGGTCTCAATTGTTAGGTATGGGCAAATAAAAAGAAAGTAAGAGAAGGATTTGACTACTGGACAATTAGAGGAATGATTCCACACATAACCAAGTGTGGTGTTGTCGCACTTTCTAGGATAAGGGCTTTTGAAGGGTTTCCCCCACCATATGACCGGAAGAAGAGAATGGTAATTCCAGATGCTCTAAAAGTGTTGAGGCTTCAACCAGGTCACAAGTATTGTCTACTAGGAAGGCTTTCCAAAGAAGTTGGCTGGAATCACTATGAGACAATTATGGAATTAGAAGGGAAGAGAAAGGCAAAGGCTCATGTATCATATGAGAGAAGGAAGAAATTGGAAAAATTGAGATCAAAAGCAATGGAGTTAGTTGAAAATCAGCTTGCCCCAGAGATGGATAAGATAAAACTTGACAAGATATTGGTCAATTTCCTTGACCCTTTAATGGTTATTTAGAAGGAGTAATCCCAAAGATGGAGCTCTTAGCTTCAATAAAGTATTAGATAAGCTGCATGTTGTGCTCAATGAAGCAATCAATTTTGAAACTGCCACCCTCAAACGAAACGACCTGACCCGACCCGAACGCGTTTAGGTGGGTGCCCTCACATGGCACGCTCGACCGACTAAAGGCAAAAGGGAGAAAAAAGAAAACAGGGCGCACGAACATGCATAAAGCACCCATGCGGTCACAACTTAGAAAATTTGATATGGTTTCCCTCAACCGAAACGACCCAACCTGAACACATTTGGGCGGGTGCCCTTAACCGAAACCTCACATGGCATGACCGACCGAATGATGCCACATGGGAGCAAATGGAAAATGGGCTGCCCGAACGTGCACAAGGCACCTGGGCGATCACAACTTAGAAAAACTAATACGGGTGCCCTCAAACAAAACAACACAACTCAAAGGCACTTGGTCGGGGGACCTCACACGGCACGACACAAAACCCCCGATCGAACGATGCCACAAGGGAGAAAATGAAAAACGGGCCACCTGAACGTGCACAAGGCACCCGAGTAGTCACAACTTAACAAAACTGATACGGTCTCCCTCAAACGAAATGGCCCGACCAAAACGCGCACGGTCAGACGACCTCACATGGTGCGACACGGCGTGCCCGACTGAACGATGCCACAAGGGAGAAAATGGCTAATGGGCTGCCCGAACGTGCACAAGGAATCCAAGCGCTCACAACTTAGAAAAACTGATACGAGCACCCTCGAACGAAACAACCCGACTCGAATGCGCTCGGTCGGGCGACCTAATCACAAGGCGTGAAACGGCACACCCGACAGAATGATGCCACATCGGAGAAAATGGAAAACGGGCTTCCCGAATGTGCATAATGCACTCGGGTGGTCACAACTTATCAAAACTGATACAGGTGCCCTCCAACGAAATAGGCTGACCCGAACATGCCTAGTCGGGCAACCTCACACGGCCCGACACAACGCACCCAACCGAATGATGTCACAAGGGAGAAAATGCAAAATGGGCCATCCAAATGTGCACAAGGCACCCAGGTGGTCACAACTTAGTAAAACTGATACGGCTACCCTCGAACAAAATGACCCAACCCCAAACGCGCTTAGTCGGGTAGCCTCACATGGTGCGACATGGTGCACTTGACCGAACGATGCCACAAGGGAAAAAATGGCAAACGGGCCGCTCGAATGTGCACAAGAGACTCAGGCAGTCACAAATTAGCAAAAATGATACGGGCACCCTCGAATGAAACGACCCGACCTAAACTCGCCTGGTCGGGCGACGTCACATGGTGCGACACGGCGCACTCGACTGAATGATGCCAAAAGGGAGAAAACAACAAACACGCTGTTGGAACGTGCACAAGGCACTCGAGCGATCACAACTTAGCAAAACTAATACGTGCTCCCTCTAATGAAATGACCCAACCCGAACATGCACGGTCGGGCGACCTCACATGGCGCAACACAACGTACCCGAACGAACGATGCCACAAGGGAGAAAACGGAAAACAGACCACCCGAACGTGCACAAGGCACCTGGGCAGTCACAAATTAGCGAAACAAATATGGGCGCCCTCGAAAAAAATGGCCTGACTCAAATGCGCTTGGTTAGGTGCCCTCACACGGCATGACATGGCACACCCAACCAAACGATGCCACAAGGGAAAAAACAAAAAATGGCCACCCGAACATGCACAAGGCACCCGGGTGGTCACAACTTAGCAAAATTGATACGGGAGCCCTTTAATGAAACGACTCGACTTGAATGCGCCCAGTTGGGCAACCTCACACGGCACACCAGACTGAATGATGCCATAAGGGAGCAAATAGAAAATGGGCCACTCAAATGTGCACAAGGCACCTGAGCGGTCACAACTTAGCAAAATTGATACAAGCGCCCTCGAATGAATCGGCCTGACCCGAATGCACCTAGTCGAGCGATCTCACATGGCGCGAGATGACGCACCCGACTGAATGATGCCACAAGGGAGAAAATGGAAAATGGGCTGCCCGAACATGCACAAGGCACCCAGTCGATCACAACTTAACAAAACTGATACGGGTGCCCTCGAATGAAACAGCCCAACTCGAACATGACTGTTCGGGTGACCTCACATGGCACAACATAATGTGCCTGACCGAACGATTCCACAAGGAAGAAAATGGCAAATGGGCCGCCCGAACGTGCACAAGGCAGCCAAGTGGTCACAACTTAGCAAAATGGATACGAGATCCCTCTAATGAAACGACCTGACCTAAACGCGCTCAGTCAGGCGACCTCACACGGTACGCCAGACTAAACGATGCCACAAGGGAGAAAATGAAAAACAGGCTACCCAAACATGCACAAGGCACCTGGGCGGTCACAACTTAGCAAAACTGATACAAGTGCCCTCAAACGAATTGGCCCGACCCAAACGCGCCTAGTCGGGTGACCTCACATGGCGCGACACGGTGCCCCCGACCGAACGATGCCACGAGGGAGAAAATGGAAAATGTGTCATCTGAATGTGCACAAGGCACACGGACGGTCACAACTTAGAAAAACTGATACAAGTTCCCTCGAACGAATCGGCCTGACCTGAACGCACACGGTTGGGCGACCTCACATGGCGTGATATGGCGCGCCCGACCAAACGATGCCACAAGGGATAAAATGGCAAACGGGCCACCCGAACATGCACAAGGCACTCGGGCAGTCACAACCTAGCAAAACTGATACGGGCACCCTCGAACAAAACTGCCCGACCCGAACTCTCCCGGTCGGGCAACCTCACTTGGCGCGACACGACGCACCCGACCGAATGATGCCACAAGGGAGAAAATGAAAAACGGGCCACTCGAACATGCACAAGGCACCCGGGTGGTCACAATTTATTAAAACTGATACGAGTGCCCTCGAACAAAACGGCCCGATCCAAACGCGCTTGGTCGGGCGACCTGATCACAAGGCGCGGCATGATGCACCTGACTGAACCCATAAGGGAGAAAATGGCAAATAGGTCGCCTGAACGTGCACAAGGTGCTCGGGTGATCACAACTTAGAAAAATTGATACAGGCACCCTCTAACAAAATGACCCGACCCGAATGTACCCGGTTGGGCGACCTTAGAGGACGCAACATGGTGCACCTGAACGAATGATGCCACAAGGGATAAAACGACAAACAGGCCACCCGAACATGCCCAAGGCACCCGGGCTATCACAACTTAGAAAAACTGATACGGGCGCCCTCGAACAAAATGGCCTGTCCCAAATGCGCCCAGTTGGGCAACCGCACACGGCGTGACACAATGCGCCTAACTGAACAATGCCACAAGGGAGAAGATGGAAAACAGGCCACCCGAACATGCACAAGGAAGCCCGGTGGTCACAACCTAGCAAAATTGATACGGGTGCCCTCAAATGAAATGAACCGATCGGAATGCGCCCGGTCGGGCGACCTCGCACGGTGCACCCGACCAAACGATGCCATAAGGGACCAAATGGAAAATGGGCCACTAGAAGGTGCGTAAGGCACCCAGACAGTCACAACTTAGAAAAAATGATACAAGCACCCTCGAACGAATCAGCCCGACCCGAACGCGCCCGGTCGGGCGACCTCACATGGTGCGACACAGCGCGCTGGACCGAACAATGCCACAAGGGAGCAAATGGGAAATGTGCAGCCTGAGCATGAAAAAGACACTCGAGTGGTCACAACTTAGCAAAAATAATACAGGTGCCCTTGAACAAAACGGCCCGACTCGAACGTGCCCAGTCGGGCGACCTCGCACGGCACAACACGATGCACTCGACCAAACGATGCCACAAGGGAGAAAGCGACAAGTAGGCCACCCGAACATGCACAAGGCACTTAGGTGGTTATAACCTAGTAAAACTAATACGGGCGCCCTCGAATGAAATGGTCTAACCCGAACGCACCTGGTCAGGTGACCTCGCATGGCACAACACGACGCGCCCGACCAAATGATGCCAAAAGGGAGAAAATGAAAAATGATCCATCCAAACAAAACAATGAACCCTAGTAGTCACAACCTAGCAAAACTAATACGGGTGCCCTCGAACGAGATGGCTCGACTGGAATGCGCCAGGTCAGGCAATCTCACACGGCGCAACACGGCGTGCCCGAACGAACGATGCCACAAGGGAGAAAATGAAAAACAGGCCACCCGAACCTACACAAGGTGCCCAGGCAGTCACAAAATAGCAAGACTGATACGGGCACCCTCGAAAGAAACGGTCTGACTCGAACACGCCCAGTCAGGCGACCTGATCACAACGTGTGACTCGATGCGCCTAACTCAACGATGCCACATGGGAGCAAACCGAAAACGGCCCGCTCGAATGTGCACAATGCACTCAGACGGTCACAACTTAGAAAAAATGATACGGGCACCCTCGAACGAAATGAGCTGACCCAAATATTCCCGGTCGGGCAACCTCACATGGCGTGACAGGGCATGCCCAACTGAACGATGCCACACGGGAGCGAATGGAAAATGGGTCGCACGAATGTATACAAGGCACCCAGGTGGTCACAACTTAGCAAAACAGATATAGGTGCCCTCGAAAGAAATAGTGCAACCCGAACATGCCTGGTCAAGCGCCCTTACAAGGTGCGACATGATGCACTCGACCGAACGATGCCACAAGGGAGCAAACAGAAAATGCGCCGCCCAAACGTGCACAAGGTGCCTGGGTGGTCACAACTTAACAAAACTGATACAGCCACCCTCGAACGAAACAACCCAACCTGAACATGCCCGGTCAGGTGACCTCACACGACATGACATGGCGTGCCCGAATGAATGATGCAACAAGGGAGAAAACTGCAAACGGGCTGCCCGAATGTGCACAAGGCACCTTGGCAGTCACAACTTAGCAAAACTAATACAAGCACCCTCGAATGAAATGACCCAACTCGAACGTGCCCAGTCGGGCGACCTGATCACAAGACGCGACATGGTGCACCTGACAGAATGATGCTACATGGGAGCAAACGGAAAACGGGTTGCTCGAACATGAACAATGCATGTGGGTGGTCAAAAATTAGCAAAACTGATAGGGCTCCCTCGAATGAAACGGGCCGACCCGAACACGCTCGGTCAGGTGACCTTACACGGCGCGACATGGTGTGCCCCACCGAACAATGCCATATGGGAACAAATGACAAACAGGTCGCCCGAATGTGCACAAGGGACCCGAGCGGTCACAACTTAGCAAAACTAATACGGGCGCCCTTGAATGAAACGGTGGGTGACCTCGTACGACGTGACACGGCACGCTCGATCGAACGATGCCACATGGGAGAAAATGAAAATTGGGACGCCTGAACGTGCACAATGCACCCGGGTGGTGACGACTTAGCAAAGCTAATACGGGTGCCCTTGAATGAAATAGGCTGACCTAAACATGCCTGGGAGGGCAACCTCACACGGGGCGACATGGTGTGTCCGACCGAATGATGCCACATGGGAGAAAATGGCAAACGGGCTGCCCGAACATGCACAAGGTACCCGGGCAGTCACAACTTGGAAAAATTGATACGGGTGCCCTCAAAGAAAATAGCGCAAACTGAACGCGCTTGGTCAAGCAACCTCACACGACGCAACATGGCGCGCCCGACCGAGTGATGCCACAAGCAAGAAAATGGCAAAGGGGCCACTCGAACGTGCACAAGGTACCTGGGCGGTCACAACTTAACAAAACTGATACGAGCGCCCTCGAAAGAAATGGCCTGACCTGAACGCGCTCGGTCGGATGACCTCACACAACGTGATACGACGTGCCTGACCGAAAGATGCCACTAGGGAGAAAATGGAAAACAAGCCGCCCGAACGTGCACAAGGCACCCGAGAGGTCAAAACTTAGCAAAAATGATACGATAACCCTGAAATGAAATGACCTGACTCGAACGCGCCCGGTTGGGTGACCTGATCACAAGGTGCAGCATGGCGTGCCCAATAGAATGATGCCACATGGGATAAAACAAAAAAAGGGTTGCCCCAATGTGCACAATGCACTCGGGCAGTCACAACTTAGGAAAACTGATACGTGCACCCTTGAACGAAATGGGCCGACATGAACGTGCCCAGTTGGGTGACCTCACACCGCCCGACATGGCGCCCCTGACTAAACAATGCCACATGGGAGCAAATGCCAAACAGGTTGCCCGAACGTGCATAAGGCACTCGGGTGGTCACAACTTAGCAAACTGATACGGGCACCCTCGAACGAAATGGCCCGACCCGAACGTGCCTGGTCGGGTGACCTCGCACTACACGACATGGCGCGCCCGATCGAATGATGCCACAAGGGAGAAAATGGCAAATGGGTAGCTCTAACGTGCACAAGGCACCCGGGTGGTCACAACTTAGTAAAACTGATACGGGCACCCTCAAACAAAATGACCCAACCTGAATGCGCTCGGTCAGGTGACCTGATCATAAGGCACAACATGACGTGCCAGACCAAGCGATGCCACAAGGGAAGAAATGGAAAACCGGCCACTCAAACTTGCGCAAGGCACCCGGGCGGTCACAACTTAGAAAAACTGATACGGGTGCCCTCGAATGAAAGGGGTGACCCGAACATGCCCGGTCGGGCAACCTCACACGGCATGCCCGACTGAATGATACCACATGGGAGAAAACGGCAAACGAGCCACCCCAACGTTCACAAGGCACTCGGGTGGTCACAACTTAGCAAAACTGATACCGGCACCCTCGAATGAAACGACCCGACGTGAACGCGCCCGGTCGGGCGACCTCCCATAGCGTGACACGGCGTGCCTGATTGAACGATGCCACAAGGAGGAAAATGGAAAATGGGCTGCCCAAACATTCACAAGGCACCCGGGAGGCCACAACTTAGGAAAACTAATACGGGCACCCTCTAATGAAATGGCCCGACCCGAACGTGCCTGGTTGTGCGACCTCGCACGATGTGACACGGCATGCCCGGCCAAATGATGCCACAAGGGAGCAAATAGAAAATGAGCCGCTTCAACGTGCACAAGGCACCCGGCTGGTCGCAACTTAGTAAAACTGATACGGGTGCCCTCGAACAAAACGACCCAACCCAAACGCACCCGGTCGGGTGACCCGATCATAAGGCATGACACGGTGCACCTGACCGAACGATGCCACAATGGATCAAATGGAAAATAGGCTGCTTGAACGTGCACAAGTCACCCGAGTAGACACAACTTAGAAAAACTGATACGGGGGCCCTCGAAAGAATCGGCCCGACCTGAACGTGCCTGGTCAGGTGCCCTCATATGGCGCGACATGGCGCGCCCGACCAAATGATGCCATAAGGGAGAAAATGGAAAACGGACAACCCGAACATGCACAAGGCACTCGGGTGGTCACAACTTAGAAAAACTAATATGGGTGACCTCTCACACGGGAGGTCGGGCAACCTTGCTTGATCATAAGGCGTGACACGACGCACCTGACTGAACAATGCCACAAGGGAGAAAATAGCAAACGGGCTGCCCAAATGTGCACAAGGGACCCGAGCGGTCACAACTTAGCAAAACTGATATGGGCACCCTCGAATGAAAGGACCCGACCCGAACGTGCCCATTCGAGCGACCTCACAGGGCGCGACATGGCGCGCCCGACCGAATGATTCCACATGGGAGAAAACAACAAATAGGCTACCCGAACGTGCAAAAGGCACCCAGGTGGTCAAAAGTTAGAAAAACTGATATGATCACCCTCAAATGAAATGGCTCTACCTGAACACGCCTGGTCGGGCAACCTGATCACAAGGCATGACTTGAAATTTTTGTCTTTCATAGAAAAATATGCAGGTTGATATTTCAAGTTGATTCTCATTATGTTAATATCTGAAATAAGTATCTTTCATATAAATATATGGTTAATAAATTGGTCAATTTATCAATGTTACAAAACAACTTCAATAATAATATATTTGGATCAATTTTATAGACATATGAAATATCTACAAAACTAAGATTCTTCTTAATATACCTTTCATATTTCATTCGTTATAATATCAATTTGAAAGCTTCCCAATGGGTTCATCAACCCTTGAGCAAGACACTAATAATGGGTTCATAAGCCTCAATCCAAGCCACTACTCTCTAAATTCATTTTCATTAGTTGTGCTCCTAGAGAGTGAAGTATCTCTTTCAAAATAAAATATTCCTCCCCCCTAGAACCACCTTGAAAAAGATATACCCCTTAAATAATATAATTTTTTCATATTCAAATGTTGAACAATTGTTAATAAAGTAACACTTTACATGTCCATGCATGTGAATGTTTTTCATGTCCAAGTTTGTTGTCCAACCCAAAAAATGTTATCCAATGATGCAATATTTATTATATCCAAATAAATCATATTTATATTAATAAAATGTTAAATAATACAATGCTTTTCATATTAAAATGTTGTGTTGTTTAAACTTCGGTCTTGCGACGCTTGGGAGAAACTGTCGAAAAAGTGACATTTCTCATATAGTCGTCGGTCTTGTGACGTTTGGCTTCACAATGTCACAAGACCGACGTCTATATGAGAAACGTCATTTTTCCGACAGTTTCTCCCAAGCGTCGCAAGACCGACGAATCTGTAGGCGACGTCGTGATTCATACATTTCGTCCCATAAACGTCATAGGACCGATGAAGGGTTTAAAACGTCGCAATTCTGACAACAAACATAAACGTCGCAAAAGCAACGATATCCCTAAACGTTGGTATAGTGACGGTTTTTTATGGTATGAATGATTATTTTCAATGAATTTTTTGGTTTAGTAAAGATAACTAACCTATGGATATTTTCCATGATTTTTAAGACGAAGTCAATATAGGAAAGGTGATACTTAAAGGGCTCCCACATGCTTTAGAAACTTTGTATCTATTGGTTTATAAACATTATAGGTGGAAAAATATCCTAAGCTCTAGAGCTAAGTTTGTTCCAACTTAGCTATATTTTGAACAAGAAATTGTTGTTGACATCAAGGATATGATAGAAATTTGGTGGGTTGTAGGGTAGTCTTGTCATCAAATAAATGTAATGAAGTTACTATGTAGTTAGGGGGAACCATTTTGGTGGAACTTGACCATAAATGGGACATCTATCCATGCATAGTTTTTTAAGAAAAAATACACCTATTGGATTATCATTGTACGGGAATCACTTTAGGATCTAGGCCACTATGCACACACTAAGTAAAGGGATATTAGTGAAACCCACAAAAGTATTATAGGTGCTTTTATATAAATAGGTGTTCTTGTGTTCTCATTGGTTAGTTATGGGCAAATGACAATAAAGTAAGAGAATTTATAGGTTCTTTTGTATGAATAGGTGTTCTTGTGCTCTCATTGGTTAGGTATGGGAAAATTAAAATGAAGTAAGAGAAGGATTTGACTACTGGACAATTAGAGGAATGATTCCACTCAAAACCAAGCGTGGTGTTGTAGCACTTTCTAGGATAAGGGATTTTGAAGGGGTTCCCCCACCATATGACTGAAAGAAGAGAATGGCCATTCCAGATGCTCTAAAAGTGTTGAGGCTTCAGCCAGGTCACACGTATTGTCTTCTAGGAAGGATTTCCAAAGAAGTTGGCTAGCATCATTATGACACAATTATGGAATTAGAAGGGAAGAGAAATCCAAAGGATCATGTGTCATATGAGAGAAGAAAGAAATTGGAAAAATTGAGATAAAATGCAATGGAGTTAGTCGAAAAGCATCTTGCCCCAGAGATGGATAAGATAAAACTTGACAACATATTGGTCAATTTCCTTGACCCTTTATTGGTTATTCAGAAGGATTAATCCCAAAGATGGAGCTCTTAGCCTCAATAAAGTATTAGATAAGTTGGATGTTGTGCTCAATGAAGTAGTCAATTTTGAAACGGCCACCCTCAAACAAAACCGCCAGACCTGACCCAAATGCATTTGGGTGGGTAGCCTCACATGGTGCGCCTGACCGAACAAAGGCAAAAAAGAGAAATAAGCAAACAGGACACACGAACGTGCACAAGGCACCCATTCAGTCACAACTTAGCAAATTTGATACAGTCGCCCTCAACCAAAATTACCTGACCTGAACGCGTTTGGGAAAGCACCCTCAACCAAAACGATCCGACCCGAACATGTTTGGGCAGGCACCCTCAACCAAAACAACCCTACCCGAATGTGCCTGGTCCAAACACGCTCGGTCGGGTGACCTCACACGACGTGACATGGAAAATGATTCCACAAGGGAGCAAACAGAAAATGGGCCGCCTGAACGTGCACAAGGCACTCAGGCGGTCACAACTTAGCAAAACTAATACGGGTGCCCTCGAATGAAACGACCTGACCTAAACACTCTCAGTCGGGCGACCTCACACAGCACGACATGACGCACCCAACCGAATGATTCCACAAGGGAGAAAACGACAAACGGGCTGCCCGAATGTGCACAAGGCACCTAGGTGGTCACAACTTAGCAAAACTTATATGGGCACCCTCGAACTAAATGGCCCGACCCTTATGCGCCCGGTCGGGCAACCTCACATGGCGTGACATGGCTCACTCGAACGAATGATGCCACAAGTGAGAAAACCACGAACGGGCCACTCGAACGTGAACAAGGCACCTGGGCAGTCACAACTTAGCAAAATACCCAAACATGCCCAGTTGGGCGACCTCGCACGGCACGACAAGGCACGCCCGACCAAATAATGCCACAAGGGAGAAAATGACAAACGGGCCACCCGAACATGCACAAGGCACCCGACCTATCATAACTTAGAAAAAATGATATGGGCGCCCTTGAAAAAAACAGCCTGACTCGAACGCGCTCGGTTGGGAAACCTCACACGACGCAACACGACGCCCCCGAACGAACGATGTCACAAGGGAGAAAATGGAAAACAGGCTGCCCAAATGTGCACAAGGCACTAGGGTGGTCAGAAGTTAGAAAAAATGATACATCCGCTCTCAAATGAAATATCCTGACCCAAACACGCTTGGTCGAGTGCCCTCACATGGCGCGACATGGTGCGCCGGATGAAACGATGCCACAACGGAACAAATGGAAAACAGGCTGCTCGAACATGCACAAGGCAATCGGGCAGTCAAAACTTAGAAAAACTGATACGGGCGCCCTTGAACGAAACAGCCCAACCCGAATGTGCCCGGTCGGGCGACCTCACACGGTACAACATGGTGCACCCAACTGAACGATGCTACAAGGGAGAAAATGACAAACGCGTTTTCCGAACGTGCACAAGGCACCCGGGCGGTCACAACTTAGAAAAACTAATATGGGCACCCTCTAACAAAACGGCCCGACTCGAATGCGCCTGGTGGGACGACCTCACACGGCGCAACATCACGCACCCGAACGAATGATGCCACAAGGGAGAAAATGGCAAACAGGCCACCCAAATGTGCACAAGGCAACTGACCAATCACAACTTAGCAAGACTGATACGGGCGCCCTCGAATGAAATGACTCAACCTGAACATGCTTGGTCGGGTGCCCTCACATGATGCGACATGGTACGCCTGACCGAATGATGCCACAAGGGAACAAATGGCAAACAGGCCACCTGAACATGCATAAGGCACCCGAGTGGTCACAACTTAGAAAATCTGATACGGGTGCCCTCTAACGAAACGGCCCGACCCAAACGCGCTCGATCGGGAAAACTCACATGGTGCACTAAACTGAATGATGCCACAAGGGTGAAAACAAAAAACAAGTCACCCGAACGTGAACAAGGCGCTCGGGTGGTCACAACTTAGAAAAACTGATACGGGCGCCCTCAAATGCATCGGCCTGACCCAAACGCACCCGGTTGGGCGAAATCACATGGCACAACATGGTGGACCCAACCAAATGATGCCATAAGGGAGAAAATAGCAAATGGGCTGCTCGAACGTGCATAAGGCACCTAGGCAGTCACAACTTAACAAAACTGATATGGGCGCCCTCAAACGAAACGGCCTGACTCGAATGCGCCTGGTCGGGCGACCTCACATGGCGCAACACGACGCGCTCGACCAAATGATGCCACAAGGGGGAAAATAGTAAAAGGGCCACCTGAATGAGCACAAGGCACCCAGGAAGTCACAACCTAGCAAAACTGATACGGGCGCCCTTACGAAATGGCCCAACCCGAACGCGCCCTGTCGGGTGACCTCGCACCGCATAACATGACGCGCCTGACCGAATGATGCCACAAGGGAGAAAACGGAAAACAGGCCACCTGAAGGTGCACAAGGCACCCGCGCAGTCACAACTTAGAAAAACTGATACGGGCGCCCTCGAATGAATCGGCCCGACTAGAACGTGCTTGGTTAGGCGACCTCACACGGTGTGACATAACACGCCCGATCAAACGATGACACAAGGGAGCAAATGAAAAACGGGTCGCCCAAACATGCACAAGGCACCTGGGTGGTCAAAAATTAGCAAAATTTATACGGGCACCCTCTAACGAAATGGCCCAACGCGAACGCGCCTGGTCGGATGACCTCACACAGCGCAACAGGGCGCACCCGAATGAACGATGCCACAAGGGAGAAAATGAAAACATGCCACATGAACATGCACAAGGCACTCGGGTAGTCACAACCTAGCGAAACTGATACAGGTGCCCTCAAATGAAACGACTTGACCCAAACACGCCTGTTCGGGTGAACTTGCACGGCGTGACATGACGCGCTTGACCGAACGATGCCACAAGGGAGAAAATGGAAAACGGGCCGCCTGAAGGTGCACAAGTCACTTGGGTAGTCATAACTTAGAAAAACTGATACAAGGGCCCTCGAACGAATCAGCCCCACCCAAACGCACCCAATCAAGTGACGTCACATGGCATAACACGACGTGCCCGATCAAATAATGCCATAAGGAGAAAATGGAAAATGGGCTGCCCAAACATGCACAAGGCACCCGAGCGGTCACAACTTAGCAAAACTGATACGAATGCCCTTGAACAAAATGGCCCAACCCGAACGTGCTTGGTCGAGCGACCTCACACAGTGCAACACGACGCACCTGACTAAATGATGCCACAACTGAGCAAATGGAAAACGGGCCACCCAAACGTGCACAAGGCACCCAGGTGGTCACAACCTAGCAAAATTGATATGGGCACCCTCGAACGAAACAGTCTAACTGTAACACGCCCAGTCGGGGGACCTGATCACAAGGCGCAACACGGACCAACCCGAACGCATTGGCCCGACCCGAACATGCCTGGTTGGGCAACCTCACATGGCGCGACATGGCACACCCGACCAAATGATGCCACAAGGGAGCCAATGGAAAATGAGCCGCCCGAACATGCACAAGGCACCCGGGTGGTCACAACTTAGCAAAACTAATATGGGTGCCCTCAAACGAAATAGGCCGACCTAAACACACCTAGTTGGGCGACCTCACAGGGCGCGACATGACGCACCCAACTGAACGATGCCACATGGGAGCAAATAGCAAACGGGCCGCCCGAATGTGCACAAGGCACCCGGGTGGTCACAAATTAGAAAAACTGATATGGGTGCCCTCGAACGAAACAGTGCAACCTGAACATGCTTGGTCAGGTGCCCTCACATGGCACGACACAGTGCACTCAACCGAACGATGCCATAAGGGAGAAAATGGAAAACAGGCCACCCGAACGTGCACAAGGCACACAGGCGGTCACAACTTAACAAAAATAATACGGGCACACTCGAATGAAACGGCCCGACCCAAACAATGCCACAAGGGAGCAAATGGAAAATGGGCCACCCAAACGTGCACAAGCCACCTGGGTGGTCACAACGTACCAAAACTAATACGGGTGCCCTCAAACGAAACAACCCGACCAGAACGCGTTGGGTCAGGTGATCTCACACCGCGCGACACTATGTGCCCAACCGAAAGATGCCACAAGGGAGAAAATGACAAACGAGCCACCCGAACATGCACAAGGCACCCATGTGTTCACAACCTAGAAAAATTGATACGGGCACCCTCGAACGAAATAGTCCAACCGTAACGCGCCTGGTTGGGCGACCTGATCACAAGGCACGACACGGCCCGAACCGAATGCATCGGCCCGACGTGAACGCGCTTGGTTGGGCGACATCACATGGCGCGACACGGCGCACTCGACCAAACGATGCCACAAGGGAGCAAATGGAAAATGGGTCACTCGAACATGCACAAGGCACCAGGGCATTTACAACTTAGCAAAACTCATACGGGCGCCCTCGAATGTAACGGGCATATCCGAACGTGCTCGATCAGGCGCCCTCATAGGGTACGACATGGCACGCCCAACTAGACGATGCCACATGCGAGCAAATAGCAAACGGTCCATCTGAATGTGTACAAGGCAACCGGGCGCTCACAACTTAGCAAAAATGATACGGGTGCCCTCGAATGAAATAGCGCAACCTAAACATGCTTGGTCAAGCACCCTAAGGGAGAAAACGGCAAATGGGCCGCTCGAACGTGCACAAGGCACTCGGGCAGTCAGAACTTAACAAAATTAATACGGGCACCCTCGAACGAAATGGCTTGACTTGAATGTGCTCGGTCGGATGACCTCACACAAGGGAGAAAACGGCAAACGGGCCACTCGAACGTGCACAAGGCACCCGAGTGGTCAAAACTTGGCAAAAATGATACGAGCACCCTCGAATGAAATGATCTGACTCGAATGCGCCTGGTCGGGCACCCTGATCACAAGGCGCGACACAGCGCACCGAAAAGAATGATACCACATGGGAGCAAATGGAAAACAGACTGCTCGAATGTGCAAAATGCACCCGGGCGGTCACAACTTAGAAAAATTGATACAGGCGCCCTTGAACGAAACGACTCGACCCAAACGTGCCTTGTTGGGTGACCTCACAGGGTGCAACACAGTGTGCTCAAATGAACAATGCAACAAGGTAGGAAATGGCCAACGGGCCACCCGAATGTGCACAAGGCACCCGGATGGTCACAACTTAGCAAAACTAATACAGGCGCCCTCGAACGAAACTGCCCAACCCAAACGCATGCAGTCGAGTGACCTCACACGGCGCGACACGGTACCCCTGACCGAATGATGCCATAAGGAAACAAATGGAAAATGGCCCACCCGAACATGCATAAGGCACCAGAGCGGTCACAACTTAGCAAAATTGATACGGGAGCCCTCTAACAAAACAACCCGACTAGAACGTGCTCGGTTGGGTGACCTCACATGCTTGGCCAGACCGAACGATGCCACAAAGGAAAAAATGGTAAACGGGCCACCTGAACGTGCACAAGGCACCCAGGAGGTCACAACTTAGCAAAATTGATACGTGCGCCCTCGAACAAATCGGCCCGACCCGAACGTGCCTGGTCGAGCAACCTCATATGGCGCGACACAACGAACCCGACCAAACGATGCCACAAGGGAGCAAATGGAAAATGGGCCACCCGAACGTACACAGGGCACTCGGGCGATAAAAACTTAACAAAACTGATACGAACGCCCTCGAACGAAATGAACCAAACTGAATCCGCCTGGTTGGGTGACCTCCCACGACGCAACATGACATGCTCGAATGAATGATGCCACAAGGGAGAAAACGACAAACGAGCCATCTGAACATGCACAAGGCACTTGGGTGGTCACAACCTAGCAAAACTGATATGGGCGCCCTCGAATGAAATGACCCTACTTGAACACACCCTGTCGAGCAACCTCGCATGATGTGACACGTCGCGCTCGACCGAATGTTGCCACAAGGGAGAAAAGGGCAAACGGTCCGCTCGAAGGCGCACAAGGCACCAAGGCGGTAACAACTTAGCAAAACTGATATGGGTGCCCTCAAACAAATCGGCCCGACCAGAACATGGTGAGTCAGGCGACCTCACACGGTGCGACATGGCGTGCCCGATCGAATGATGCCGCAAGGGAGAAAACGGAAAATAGGCTGCCCAAACGTACACAAGGCACCTGGGCGGTTACAACTTAGAAAAATTGATACAGGCGCCCTCTAACGAAATGGCTCGATGCGAACGCATCTGGTCAGGCGACCTCACACGGTGCAATAGGGCGCACCCGAACAAACGATGCCATAGGGGAGAAAATGGAAAACAGGCCACCTGAATGTGCACAAGGCACTCGGGCAGTCACAACTTAGAAAAACTAATACGGGCACCCTCGAATGAAACGGCCCGACCCAAATGCACCCGGTCGGGCGACCTCGCACTACGCGACATGGCGCACCCGGCCGAACGATGCCACAAGGGAGCAAATGACAAACAGGCCACTAGAAGGTGCATAAGGCACCCTAGTGGTCAAAACTTAGTAAAACTGATACGGGCACCCTCGAATGAATCGACCCAACCTAAACGCGCTTGGTTTTGTGACGTCACATTGCGCGACACGGCGCACCCTATCGAACAATGCCACAAGAGAGAAAATGGAAAACGTGCCACCCGAACGTGCACAAGGCACCTAGGTGGTCATAACTTAGCAAAATTGATACGGGCACCCTCAAACAAAAAGTCTTGACCTGAATGCGCCTGGTCAGGCGACCTCACACGCCGCAACATGACGTGCTCGACTGAACGATGCCAGAAGGGAGAAAACGGAAAATGGGCCACCTGAACGTGGAAAAGGCTCTCGGGCAATCACAACCTTGCAAAACTGATACGGGCGCCCTCAAACGAAATAGTTAGACCCAAACGCACCTGATCGGGTGACCTCGCATGGTGCGACATGACGCGCCCGATCGAATGATGCCACAAGGGAGAAAACAGAAAATGGACCACCTAAACGTGCACAAGGCACTCAGGCAGTCACAGCCTAGCAAAACTGATACGGGCGTCGTCGAACGAAATGTCCTGACCGAAACGCGTCGGGTGAGATGATCTCACATGACGCGACACAACGTGCCTGAAAGAACGAAGCCACAAGGGAGAAAACAGCAAACGGGAAACCCCAACATGCACAAGGCACCCAGGAGATCACAACCTATCAAAATTTATACAGGTGTCGTCGAACCAAACGGCCCAATCGTACCGCACCAGGTCGAGGGACCTGATCACAAAGCACGACACGGCATCGCCGACAGAACAATGCCACATGGGTGCAAATAGAAAACGGGCCACACAAACATGCACAATGCACCTGGGCTCTCACAACTTAGCGAAACTGATATGGGCGCCCTCGAACGAAACAGGCCGACCCGAATGCGCCCAGTCAGGCGACCTCACATGTCGCGCCTGATCGAACGATGCCACATGGGAGCAAATGGAAAATTGGCTGCCCAAATGTGCACAAGGCACCCGGGTGGTCACAATTTAGCAAAACTAATATGGGTGCCCTCAAATGAAACAATGGAACCTAAACACGCTTGGTCAGTTTCCCTCACACGGCACAACATGGCGCACTCGACCGAATGATGCCACAAGGGATAAAATGGAAAATGGGCCACCCAAACGTGCAGAAGGCACCCAGGCAGTCACAACTTAACAAAACTGATACAGGTGCCCTCGAATGAAATGGCTCGACCCGAAGGTGCCCTGTCGGATGACATCACATGGCGCAACATGGTGCGCTCGATCGAACGATGCCACAAGGGCACAAATAGCAAATGGGCTGCCTAAATGAGCACAAATCACCTGGGTGGTCACAACTTAGCAAAACTGATACGAGCACCCTTGAACGAAATGACCCGACTCGAACGCGCCTAGTCGGGTGACGTGATCACAACACGGGACAGAGTGCGCCCGATAGAACGATGCCATATGGGAGAAAACAGAAAACGGGCTACCCGAATGTGCACAATGCACCCGAGTGGTCACAACTTAGCAAAACTGATATGGGTGCATTCGAACGAAGTGGGCCGACTCGAACGCGCCGAGTCAGGAAACCTCACACAGCACAACACGATGCACTTGACTAAACGATGCCACATGGGAGAAAATGACAAACAGGCCGCCCGAATGTGCATAAGGCACTTGGGTGGTCACAACTTAGCAAAACTGATACTGGCGCGCTTGAACGAAACGGCCTGACTCGAACGCACCCGGTCAGGCGACCTTGCACGACGCAACACGGCGTGCCCGACCGAATAATGCCACATGGGCGCAAATGGAAAACGGCCTGCTCGAACGTGCACAATGCACCGAGGCGGTAACAACTTAGCAAAACTGATACGGGTGCCCTCGAATGAAATGGGCTGACCCGAACGCACTGGGTCGAGTGACCTCACACGACGTGATCGACCGAACAATGCCACATGGGAGAAAATGGAAAACGGGCTGCCCGAACATGCACAAGGCACTTGAGCGATCACAACTTAGCAAAAATGATACAGGTGCCCTCAACGAAACAACGCAACTCAAACGTGCTTCGTTGGGCGACCTCACACGGCGTGACACGGCGTGCCCAGCCAAACGATGCCACAAGGGATCAAACAGCAAACGGGCCACCCGAACGTGCACAAGACACCTGGGCAGTCACAACTTAACAAAATTGATACGATCACCCTCAAACGAAACGGCCTGACCTGAACACGCTCGGTCAGATGACCTCGCACGGCGCGACACGGCACACCCAACCGAACGATGCCACAAGGGAGAAAATGACAAATGGGTCGCTCGAATGTGCACAAGGCACTCGAGCTGTCACAAATTAGAAAAACTGATACGAGCACAAGGCATGACACGGTGCGCCTGACATAACGATGTCACATGGGAGAAAATGGAAAACGGGCTGCCCAAACATGCATAATGCACCCGGGCGGCCAAAACATTGAAAAACTGATACGAGCACCCTCGAACGACACTGGAAAACCTGAACGTGCCCGGTTAGGCGACCTCACACGGCTCGACACGGCATGCCCAACCGAATGATGTCACATGGGAGCAAATGGAAAATGGGCCATCTAAACATGCACAAGGCACTCGGGCAGTCACAACTTAGCAAAAATGATATGGGCACCCTCGAACAAAACGACATGACCAGAATGCGCTTGGTCAGATGCCCTCACATGGTGCGACATGGCACGCCCGACCGAATGATGCCACAAGGGAACAAATGAAAAATGGGCCGCCCGACCAAGAACAAGGCAGCCGGGATGTCACAACTTAGTAAAACTGATACGGGCGCCCTCGAATGAAACAGTCTGACCCGAACGCACCCAGTCGGGCGACCTGATCACAAGGTGCGACACGGTGCACCCGACCGAATGATGCCACATGGGAGAAAATGGAAAGTGGGCCGGCCGAACGTGCAGAAGGCACCCGGGTGGTCACAACTTAGAAAAATTGATACGGGCGCCTTCAACCGAAATGGGCCAACCCGAATGTGCCCGGTCAGGCGACCTCACCTGGCGCGACATGGCGCGCCTGACTGAACAATGCCAAATTGGAGCAAACGGAAAACGGGCTGTCCAAACTTGCACCAGGCACTTGGGCGGTCAAAATTTAGCAAAACTGATACGGGCACCCTCGAATGAAACGACCCGACCCAAACGCACCTGGTCGGGCAACCTCCCACAGCGTGACACGACGCGCTCGACCGAATGATGCCACAAGGTTGAAAATGGAAAACGGGCCTCCCAAACATGCACAAGGCAATCAGGGAGTAACAACTTAGCAAAAATGATATGGGTGCCCTCGAACGAAATGACCCGACCCGAACGCGTCCAATTAGACAACCTCACATGACGCGACATGGCGCACCCGAACGAACGATGCCACAAGGGAGAAAATGTCAAACAGGCTGCTCGAATGTACACAAGGGACCTGGGCAGTCACAACTTAGTAAAACTGATATGGGTGCCCTCAAACAAAATGGCCTGACCCGAACACGCTCGGTTGGGCGACCTGATCACAAGGCACAACACAGCGCACCCGATTGAATGATGCCACAAGGGAGAAAATGGAAAAATGGCCACTTAAATGTGCACAAGGCACCCGGGCAGTCACAACTTGGCAAACCTGATACAGGCACCCGCGAACGAATCGACCCAACCCAAACACGCCATATCGGGCGCCCTCACATGGTGCAACACGACGCACTCGACCGAATGATGCCACAAGGGAGAAAATGGAAAACGGGCAACCTGAACGTGCACAAAGCAATCGGGCAGTCACAACTTAGAAAAACTGATACGGGTGCCCTTGAATGAAATGGCCTGACCCAACTTGAACGCGCTCGGCCGGACAACCTCACAGGGTGCGACATGGCACACCCAATTGAACAATGCCACAGGGCAGGAAACAGAAAACGGGCTGCCCGAATGTGCACAAGGGACTCGGGCGGTCACAAATTAGAAAAACTGATATGGTGCCCTCGAACGAAACGGCTAGACCCGACGTGCCTGGTCAGGCGACCTCACATGGCATGACACGGCGCGCCCGACCGAACGATGCCACATGGGAGAAAACGACAAACGGGCCGCCCGAACGTGCACAAGGTACCCGGGCGGTCACAACTTATCAAAACTGATACGGGCACCCTCGAACGAAACGGCTCGACACGAATGCGCCCGGTCAAGAGACCTGATCACAAGGTGCGACTTGAAATTTTTGTGTCTTCAATAGAAAAATATGCAGGTTGATATTTCAAGTTGATTCTCATCGTGCTAATATCTGAAATAAGTATCTTTCATATAAAAATATGGTTAATAAATTGGTCAATTTATCAATGTTACAAAACAATGTCAATAATAATATATTTGGATCAATTTTATAAACATATGAAATATCTACAAAACTAAGATTCTTCTTAATATCGTTTTCATATTTTATTCGTTATAATATCAATTTGAAATCTTCCCAATGGGTTCATCAACCCTTGAGCAAGAGACTAACAATGGGTTCATAAGCCTCAATCCAAGCCACTACTCTCTAAATTCATTTTCATTAGTTGTGCTCCTAGAGAGTGAAGTATCTCTTTCAAAATAAAATATTCCTCCCCCCTAGAAGCGCCTTGAAAAATAAATACCCCTTAAATAATATAATGTTTTCATATTCAAATGTTGAACAATTGTTAATAAAGTAATACTTTACATGTCCATGTATGTAATTGTTTTTCATGTCCAACTTTGCTGTCCAACCAAACAAATGTTATCCAATGATGCAATATTTATTATATCCAAATAAATCATATTTATATTAATAAAATGATACATGATACATTTTTTTTCATATTAAAATGTTGTGTTGTTTAAACATTGGTCTTGCGACGCTTGGGAGAAATGGTCGGAAAAGTGATGTTTCTCATATAGCTGTTGGTCTTGTGACATTTGGCTTCACAACATCGCAAGACTGACGTCTATATGAGAAATGTCGCTTTTCCGATGGTTTATCCCAAGCTTTGTAAGACCGACGAATGTGTAGACGACATCGCAATTCCGATGTTTTGTCCCATGAACGTCGTAAGACTGACGAAGTGTTTAAAACATCACAATTCTGACAACAAACATAAACGTTGCAAAAGCAATGAAATCCCTAAACGTCGGTATAGTGATGGTTTTTTATGGTATGAATGATTATTTTCAATGAATTTTTTGGTTTAGTAAAGATAATTCATCTATGGATTATTTTCATTATTTTTAAGACGAAGTCAATATAGGAAAGGTGATACTTAAAAGTCTCCCACATGCTTTCGAAATTTTATATATATTGGTTTATAAACATTATAGGAGGAAAAATATCCTAAGCTCTAGAGCTAAGTTTGTTCCACCTTAGCTATATCTTGAACAAGAAATTGTTGTTGACATCAAGGATATGATAAAAATTTGGTGGGTTGTAGGGTAGTCTTGTCATCAAATAAATGTAATGCAGTTACTAGGTAGTTAGGGGGAACCATTTTGGTGGAACTTGGCCATAAATGGGACATCTATCTATGCATAGTTTTTTGAGAAAAAATACACCTAGTGGATTATCATTGTACAGGAAACACTTTAGGTTCTAGGCTATTGTGCACACACTAACTAAAGGGATATTAGTGAAACCCACAAAAGTATTATAGGTGCTTTTATATAAATAGGTGTTCTTGTGTTCTCATTGGTTAGTTATGGGTAAATGACAATAAAGTAAGAGAAGTTATAGGTGTTCTTGTGCTCTCATTGGTTAGGTATGGGCAAATGACAACAGAGTAAGAGAAGGATTTGGCTACTAGACAATTAGAGGAATGATTTCACACAAAACCAAGCGTAGTGTTGTATCAGTTTCTAGGATAAGGGCTTTTGAAGGGGTTCCCCCACCATATGACCGGAAGAAGAGCATGGTCATTCTAGATGCTCTAAAATTGTTGAGGGTTCAGCCAGGTCACAAGTATTGTCTGCTAGGAAGGCTTTCCAAAGAAGTTGGCTGGCATCACTATGACACAATTATGGAATTAGAAGGGGAAATAAAGGCAAAGGCTCATTTATCATATGAGAGAAGGAAGAAATTGGAAAAATTGAGATCAAAAGTAATGGAGTTAGTCGAAAAGCAGCTTGTCCCAAAGATGGATAAGATAAAACTTGACAACATATTGGTCAATTTCCTTGACCCTTTATTGGTTATTCAGAAGGAGTAATGCCAAATATGGAGCTCTTAGCATCAATAAATTATTAGATAAGTTGCATGTTGTGCTCAATGAAGCAGTCAATTTTGAAACGCCCCCCCTCAAATGAAACGACCCGACCCGACCCGAATGCATTTGGGTGGGTGCCCTCACATGGTGCACCCAACTAAACAAAGGCACAAGGGAGAAAAAAGCAAACAGGCCACACGAACGTGCACAAGGCATCCATGCGGTCATAAATTAGAAAATTTGGTATGGTCGCCCTCAACCGAAACGACCTGACCTGAACGCATTTGGGCGGGCGCCCTCAACCGAAACGACCCAACCGGAACACGTTTGGGCAAGCGCCCTCAACTGAAACGACCCTACCTGAACGCGCCTGGTCCAAACGTGCTTGGTCGGGTGACCTCACACGACGTGACATGGCGCATGATGCCACAGGGGAGAAAACGACAAACGGGCCGCTTTAATGTGCACAAGGAACTCGAGCGGTCACAGCTTAGCAAAACTCTTATGGGCGCCCTCAAATGGAATGGCCTGACCCCAAAACTCTTGATCGGGCAACCTCACATGGCACGACATGGCATGCCCAACCAAATGATGCCACAAGGGAGAAAATGGAAAATGGGCTGCCTGAACGTGCACAATGCACCTGGGTGGTCACAACTTAGCAAAACTGATACGGGCGCCCTCCAACGAAACAACCCGACCCGAACATGCCTAGTTGGGCGACCCCACACGGTGCGATACAGTGCGCTTGAATGAATGATGCCACAAGGGAAAAAATGATGAATGGGCCACTCGAACGTGCACAAGGCACCCAGGTGGTCACAACTTAGAAAAAATGATATGGGCAGCCTCGAACGAAACGGTTCGACCCAAACGTGCCCGGTTGGGTGACCTCACACGGTGTGACATGACGCACCCGACCGAACAATGCCATAAGGGAGAAAATGGAAAACTGGCCACCCAAACATGCACAAGGCACCTGAGCTGTCATAACTTAGCAAAACTGATATGAGCGCCCTTGAACAAAATGGCCCGACTCGAATGCGCTCGGTCAGGCAACCTCACACGGCGCAACACGACGCACCCGAACGAATGATGCCAGAAGGGAGGAAATGAAAAACGGGCCACCCAAATGTGCAAAAGGCACCAGGGCGGTCAAAACTTAGCAAAATTGATATGGTCGCCCTCGAATGAAATGGCCCCACCTGAACGCTCTTGGTTGGGCGCCCTCACATGGCGTGACACGGCGCGCCCCACTGAAAGATGCCACAAGGGAAAAAATGACAAATGGGCCACTTGAACGTGCACAAGGCACTCGGGAAGTCACAAATTAGTAAAACTGATACGGGCACCCTCAAACGAAACGAACCGACCCGAATGTGCTCGGTCGGGCGACCTTGCATGGTGTGACACGGCACACCCGACCGAATGATACCACAAGGGAGGAAATGTCAAACACGCCGCCTGAATGTGCACAAGGCACCTGGGCAGTCACAACTTAGAAAAAATGATACCGGTGCCCTCTAACAAAACGAATCGACCCGAATGCGCCCAGTCGGGCGACCTCACACGACGCAACACGACGCACTCGAACGAATGATGCCTCAAGGAAGAAAATGGAAAATAGGGCACTCGAATGTGCACAAGGCAACCGGCCAGTCACAACTGAGCAAAAATGATATGGGCACCCTCGAACAAAACAACCCGACCTGAACACACTTGATCGGGCGCCCTCACACGACGCAACATGCACACCCGACTGAATGATGGCACAAGGGACTAAATGGAAAATGGGCTACCCGAACATGCACAACGCACTCGGGTGGTCACAACTTAGCAAAACTGATACAAGAGCCCTATAACGAAACGGCCCGACCTGAAAGCCCTCGGTCGCGCGACCTCACATGGCGTGCTAGACCGAATGATGCCATAAAGGAGCAAACGAAAAACGGGTCGTCCGTTCGTGCACAAGGCACTTGGGCAGTCACAACTTAGAAAAACTAATACGGGTGCCCTCGAACGCATCAGCCCAAATCGAACATGCCCAGTTCGGTGAACTCACATGGCGCGACATGGCGCACCTGACCAAACGATGCATAAGGGAGAAAATGGCAAATGGGTCACCCGAATGTGCATAAGGCACCCAGACGGTCACAACTTAACAAAACCTATATGGGCACCCTCGAATGAAAAGGCCCAACCTGAAAATGCCCAGTCGGGCGACCTCACACAGTGAAACACGACGTGCCCAACTGAAAGATGCCACAAGGAAGCAAACGACAAATGGGCCACCCGAACGTGCACAAGGCACCCGAGCGGTCATAACCTAGCAAAACTAATATGGGCGCCTTGGTACGAAATGGCTCGACCTGAACATGCCTAGTCGGGAGACCTCGCACCGCGTGACACAACGTGCCAGACCGAATAATACCACAATGGAGAAAATGGCAAACGGGCTACCCGAAGGTGCACAAAGCACCCGACTAGTCACAACTTAGCAAAACTGATACGGGCGCCCTCAAACGAATCGTCCCGACCAGAACGCGCTCGGACGGGCGACCTCACACGGTGCAACATGGCACGCCCGATCGAACGATGCCACAACGGAGAAAATGGAAAACAGGTCGCCAAAACGTGCACAAGGCACCTGGGTGGTCATAACTTAGCAAAATTGATACAGGTGCCCTCTAATGAAACAACCCAATGCAAACGCACCTGGTTGGGCGACATCACACGGCGCAATAGGGCGCACCCGACCGAACATTTCCGCAAGGGAGAAAAGGGAAAATGGTCCGCCCGAAGGTGCATAAGGTAGCCAGGCAGTCACAACTTAGCAAAACTGATACAGGCGTCCTCGAACGAATCGACCCAACCAGAACGCGCTTGGTCAGGCGACCTCACACGGTGCAACACGACGCGCCCGATCGAATGGTGCCACAAGGCAGAAAATGGAAAACAGGCCGCCCAAACTTGCATAAGGCACCTGGGCAGTTACAACTTAGAAAAATTTATATGGGCACCCTCTAATGAAACAGCTCGACGTGAACGTGTCTGGTCGGGCGACCTCAAATGGTGCAATAGGGTGCACCCGAACGAACAATGCCACAAGGGAGAAAACAAAAAATAGGCCACCTAAATGTGCACAAGGCACTCGGGCAGTCACAACCTAGAAAAACTAATACGGCTGCCCTTAAACGAAACAGCCCAACCCGAAAATGCCCGGTCGGGCAACCTCGCACTGCGCAACATGACGTGCCTGACCGAACGATGCCACAAGGGAGCAAATGGAAAATGGGCCGCCCGAAGGTGCACAAGGCACACAGGCGCAAAACTGATACGGCCGCCCTCGAACGAATTAGCCCGACTTAAACGCGCCTGGTTGGGTGACACGACATGCCCGACTAAACAATGCCACAATGGAGAAAATGGAAAACGTGTCGCCCGAACGTGCACAAGGCACCCGGACAATCACAAGTTAGTAAAACTGATACGGGCACCCTCGAATGAAACGGCTCGACTCGAACGCGCCTGGTTAGGCGAGTTCACATGGCGCAACAAGACATGCCCGACTGAACGATGCCACAAGGGAGAAAATGGCAAACAGGCCACCCAAACGTGGACAAGGCTCTCGGGTGGTCACAACCTAGCAAAACTGATACGGGCACCCTCGAATGAAACGACCGGACCAGAACATGCCCGATCGGGCGACCTCACATGGCGCAACACGACGCACTCGACCAAACCATGCCACAAGGGAGCAAACAAAAGACGTACCACCCGAATGTGCACAAGGCACTCGGGCGGTCGCAACCTGGAAAAACTGATACAGACGCCCAAAATAATGATGCCAAAAGGGAGAAAATGGAAAACAAGCCACCCCAACATGCACAAGGCACCCGTGCGGTCACAATCTATCAAAATTGATATGGGCGCCCTCAAACGAAACGGCCCTACCGTAATGTGCCTGGTCGGGTGACCTGATCACAAGGCACGACATGACACCGCTAAATGAACAATTCCACATGGGAGAAAACAAAAAATGGGCCACCCGAACGTGCACAATGCACCCGGGTGGTCACAACTTAGCAAAACTGATACGGGCACCCTTGATAGAAACGGGTCGACCTTAACGTGCCTGGTCGGGCAGCTTCACATGACGTGACATGGTGCGCCTGACCGAACGATGCCACATTGGAGCAAATGGAAAACTGGCGGCTCGAATGTGCATAAGGCACCCGGGTGGTCACAACTTAGAAAAATTGATACGGGTGCCCCTGAACAAAACAATGCAACCTGAACATGCTTGGTCGAGTGCCCTCACATGACATGACACAACGCGCTCGACTGAATGATTCCACAAGGGCGAAAATAGCAAACAGGCTACCCAAACTTGCACAAGGCACCCGGGCATTCACAACTTAGCAAAACTGATACGAGCACCCTTGAATGACATGATCCGACTCGAACGTGCCCGGTTGGGCAACCTGATCACAAGGCGCGACACAGCGCACCCGACAGAACGATGCCACAAGGGATAAAACGGAAAACGCGTTGCCCGAATGTGCACAATGCACCTGGTTGGTCACAAATTAGCAAAAATGATGCGAGCACCCTCGAATGAAGCAGGCCGACCCAAATGCGCCCGGTCAGGCGACCTCACACGACGCGACATGGCGCACCCGACCTAATGATGCCACATGGGAGAAAATGACAAACGGGCCACCCGAATGTGCATAAGGTACCCGGGCGGTCACAACTTAGCAAAACTGATACAGGTGCCCTCGAACGAAATAGCCCGACCCGAAAGTGCCCAGTTAGGTGACCTTGCACGACATGACACGGCGTGCCCGACCGAACGATTCCACATGGGAGCAAACGGAAAATGGGCTGCCCGAACATGCATAATGCACCCGGGTGGTCACAACTTAGTAAAACTGATACGGGCACCCTCGAATGAAACGGGTTGACCCGAACATGTCGGGTCGGGTGACCTCACATGGCGCACCTGAGCAAACGATGCCACAATGGATCAAATATCAAATGGGTCGCCCAAACGTGCACAAGACACCCAGGCGGTCACAACTTAACAAAACTGATACGGTCGCCCTCGAACGAAACAACCTGACCCAAACACACCCGATCGGATGACCTCACATGGCATGGCATGACGTGTTGGACTGAACGATGCCACAAGGAATAAAATAGAAAATGGGTCGCCTGAATGTGCACAAGGCACTCGAGCTGTCACAACTTAGTAAAATTGATACGAGCACCCTTGAACGAAATGACCCGACTCGAACGTGCCTGGTCGGGCGACCTGATCACAAGGAAATACATGGCGCGCCCGACAGAATGATGCCACATGGGAGAAAATGAAAAATGGGCTGCCCGAACGTGCACAATGCACCTGGGTAGTCACAACTTAAAAAAACTGATACGAGTGCCCTCGAACAAAACAGGCCGACCCGAACGTGCCTGGTCGGGCGACCTCACATGACCCGACATAGCGCGACCGACTGAATGATGTCACATGGGAGAAAATGGAAAACGGGTCGTCTGAACATGCACAAGGGCCCCAAGCAGTCACAACTAAACAAAACTGATACAGTCACCCTCGAATGAAACGACCCAACCCGAATGCGCTTGGTCAAGTGCCCTCACATGGCACGACACGGCACGCCCGACCGAACGATGCCAGAAGGGAAAAAATGAAAAATGGACGCCCAAATGTGCTCAAGGCACTCTTGTGGTCACAACTTAGTAAAACTGATATGAGCGCCCTCGAATGAAACGGCCCAACCTGAACACACCCAATCGGGTGACCTGATCACAAGGTGCAACACAGCGCACTCGACTGAAGGATGCCACAAGGGAGAAAATGGAAAAGGGCTGGATGAACGTGCACAAGGAACCTAGGTAGTGACAACTTAGAAAAACTGATAAGGGCACCCTCGAATGAAACAGGCTGACCTGAATGCGCCCGGTTGGGTGACCTCACATGGCGCGACATGGCGCGCCTGACTGAACGATGCCACATGGAAGCAAATAGTAAAAGGGCCACCTGAATGTGCATAAGCCACCCGAGCGGTCACAATTTAGCGAAAGCGATACGGGCACCCTCGAATGAAACAGCCTGACCCGAACGCACCTGGTTGGGCAACCTCCCATAGCGCGACATGACGTGCCTGACCGAACAATGCCACAAGGTTGCAAATGGAAAACGGGCCGCTCGAACATCCACAACGCGCTTGGGTGGTCACAACTTAGCAAAACTGATACGGGTGCCCTCGAACAAAACTGCCTGACCCTGACATATATGGTCGGGCGACCTCGCACTACGTGACATGGTGCGCCCCACTGAACGATGCGAAAAGGGAGAAAACGACAAACGGGCCGGTCGAACGTACACAAGGCACCCAGGTGGTCACAACTTAGTAAAACTGATATGGGCACCCTCGAATGAAACGGCCTAACTCGAACGTGCCCGGTCGGGCGACCTGATCACAAGGCATGACACGGTGCACCCGACCGAACGATGCCACAAGGGATCAAACGAAAAACATGCCACCCGAATGTGCACAAGGCACTTGGGTGGTGGCAACTTAGCAAAACTAATACGGGTGCCCTCGAATGAATTGGCATGACCTGAACGTGCCCGGTTGGGTGCCCTCACATGGCGTGACACGGCACTCCTGACTGAACGATGCCACAAGGGAGAAAATGGCAAACGGGCAACCCGAAGGTGCACAAGGAAACTAGGTGGTCACAACTTAGCAAAACTAATATGGGCACCCTTGAACGAAATGGCCTGACCAGAGCCGAAGGCACCTGGTCGGGAGACCTCACACGATGCGACACGGCGCGCCCAACCGAACAATTCCACAAGGGAGAAAATGGCAAACGGGCCGCCCGAATGTGCACAAGGGACCCGAGTGGTCACAAATTAGAAAAACTGATACCGACGCCCTCGAACGAAATGGCCCGACCCAACGCGCCCGGTCAGGTGACCTCACATGGTGTGACACAGCGTGCCCGACTGAACGATGCCACATGGGAGAAAATGACAAACGGGCCACCCGTACATGTACAAGGCACCCGAGCAGTCACAACTTAGCAAAACTGATACGGGCACCCTCGAACAAAATAGCTCGACCCGAACACGCTCGTTCAGGCGACCTGATCACAAGGCGCGACTTGAAATTTTTGTGTCTTCAATAGAAAAATATGTAGGTTGATATTTCAATATTATTCTCATCATGCTAATATCTGAAATAAGTATCTTTCATATAAATATATGGTTAATAAATCGCTCAATTTATCAATGTTACAAAACAACGACAATAATAATATATTTGGATCAATTTTATAAACATACGAAATATCTACAAAACTAAGATTATTCTTAATATCCTTTTCATATTTTATTCATTATAATATCAATTTGAAAGCTTCCCAATGGGTTCATCAACCCTTGAGCAAGACACTAACAATGGGTTCATAAGCCTCAATCCAAGCCACTACTCTCTAAATTCATTTTCATTAGTTGTGCTCCTAGAGAGTGAAGTATCTCTTTCAAAATAAAATATTCCTCCCCCCTAGAAGTGCCTTGAAAAAGAAATACCCCTTAAATAATATAATGTTTTCATATTCAGATGTTGAAAAATTGTTAATAAAGTAATACTTTACATGTCCATGCATGTAACTGTTTTTCATGTCCAACTTTGTTGTCCAACCAAACAAATGTTATCCAATGATGCAATATTTATTATATCCAAATAAATCATATTTATATTAATAAAATGATAAATAATACAATGCTTTTCATATTGAAATGTTGTGTTGTTTAAACATCGGTCTTGCGATGCTTGGGAGAAACTGTCGGAAAAGCGACGTTTCTCATATAGCCGTCGGTCTTGCAACATTTGGCTTCACAACGTCGCAAGATTGACGTCTATATGAGAAACGTTGCTTTTCCGACAGTTTCTCCCAAGCTTTGTAAGACCGACGAATGTGTAGGCGACATCGCAATTCCAACGTTTTCTCCCATAAACGTCATAAGACCGACGAAGTGTTTAAAACATCGCAATTCCGATGACAAACATAAACATTGCAAAAGTGACGATATCCCTAAACGTTGGTATAGTGACGGTTTGTGGAGGGATTTGAAAAATTGATAGAAATTGGGGAAATTTCCAACATTACGACAAAAGTGTCGAAACTAAAGTGTCAGATTTTTCACCAAATGTACTAGTGACAACAAGCTTTGGTTTTTTTTTTTTTGAAAGGGTTTCCACGTAAAACCTTTTGTCTCATGTGTTTGTTGCTCATGATGTTTATGTTTTTTTTTTGATATGGATGTTTTTATGGTTGTTAATTGTTGCTCACATATAATGGATGCCAATTTTGAATGATGAAAAATAAATTGGCATAAAAGTTAAAATTAGCCTTAATACGTATTCACCCCCCTATGAGTATTCACTTTGTTTCCAAAAAAATTCCCATTGACTTTTGAACCTATATGCTTTACACCATGAAGTGCCTTAATAGAACTCCCATTCACCATATTCTCTACCTCCTCATAGGCTACTCTTCATGTTTTATTATTTATGCTTTAATGTTTTTTTTTAATGGAATGGGAGTTTCTAAACAATCCCTAACTTCCATAAAATTACTTAAATGTCACTAACGAGCCAATTACAACATGTCTCTGAAAACTTGAACCTACAGAAATGGGAAATTTAAATATTCATCAAACTATTCAAGCTAAGATCCTTTAACATATTTTAGTATTTTTATCATTATATACCTTATCCATATTTTCAATGTTAGATTTTAATAACTTAATCTTCATCTAATTATGAAAAAAACATTAATTTTAAGTTTAGTTATGTAATTTTATGCATTAATTTCAGCTTAATTAATTTTATCAATCTCTTGTAGAAAGTCTATTCCCATTGAAATTATATATTATTAAATAAAAAATATAGAGTCACATATTAATTTAAAATATAAAAAAAAAAACAATTACCATGTGCAACTTAATTTCTCACTCATGTTTTCTCGAACAAGCACATTTATCAAATAGCATACTTTTCAAACACAACAGAGATATAAATAGCATATCCCATAAGAATCACCACAAATACCAAGAATACCAAGAATTTAGTGTCAAACACAGTTCACTGGATGCGCTCATTGAGACTCAGAGTTAATAATGATTTTAATTAAAATTACCTATTTGTTATATTTATTATTGTTTTTAGTAAATTGATTTGTTATTTTCTTTAATAAATAATTTATTTATTTAAGAGAGACATATGTCAACTATTATTTGACACTAACAAACTATGTATCACCCTTATATTAAGTTATAGAATGGAGTGTTGGGCACAACAATATTTAGTTATAGAATGGAGTGTTGGGCACAACAATATTTTTGTATTATTTTTTATATGATAATTACGACACTTAAATATGATTCAGTGATTTAGTGAAGTATCAAGTAATATTATGTTATTCCTGTGCTTCTTATAGTTATTTTTCAAATAATAAGGCAATGTGCAAATTTGAATTTCATTCTATTACATTGTTTAAATTTACCGTGAAGCTGAAATCCCATCAAACTAATGACCTAATAGATGCAGGCAAAGTTGCACTTTTAAAATTGAAGATTTTTGCGTTGAATACATCATATCTAGTATCCAGTATGTGATCATTGGATTTTCTCTCAATCCTTTTTCAATTTATTTGTATACACACACATATTCACACATATGCACCGAGGAGAGCTAGCCTCAGCATCATCATAATTGGTTTTCTATCTTCTATATTAAAGTGAACTATTTTTTTTTTTTTTTTTGTCTATCAAGTTTTTTGTGATCCTCTAGGCTTCACCTGTGGCTTGAGGAGCCACAACCCAAGGGTATCTGAGCTGTCAAATTCACCCAGGGATCGCACTCGGCTTGGGTCACCCCATCCCTTTAGCTGACTAGATTTTTAGCATGTCTTCTCTCCCTAGCGCAAGGCACAACCCCCTGTAAGGTTTGATCCTGGGTTGCCTTGTTGACGAGGCTCATCCTCAACTACTTATACTAGCAAGACTTAACATATCAAAATGAACTATTATCATTAAAATATTTATCAATTTTAAACACATCGGTAATAATATACTCAAATTATCTTCTTACGTATCTTTTGAAAATATATTTTATTCTTTAATTAATGAAAAAATAATTCTTTATAAATATCAATAATAATTATAGAAAAAGTATTTTAAAATAAACATATAATACTTAATTACTCATAACTTATTAAATAAAATAAAAACATTAGAAAAATTAAAATAAAACTCAAATGAATCATTTTATTAAATATATCACTTATAATAAAACATAAATAGATAATTTAATTTAGTATATTACTTAAAATAAAACATTTGATGTATCCTTTTTATCACTGAAATATACTTTTCACTATATTTTCAAGAACATAAAATATTTTTTCATTAACTTGGAATATATCAATCTTTTACCTCTTATCCTTTTTAAAATGAGTAATTTAAACACACACAATTCCAATCACTCCTAATAATCCTTTAAAATAGTTAAATATTTTTATTTTATTCTACAAATATTTTTAAAAAGCACGATGGGTGGAAAAATTCGAAAGATACAAAAATAAAACTGTTCATCAGTTTTTTTTTTTAATATATAGTTTGCCTATACTTAGTTTTATATTTTCTGTGAGAAAGTCATTTTCGTTGATGTTGAATGACTTGTCTTTTTAACATCTTTTAACATCTTATATTTTGACCTTACATAAAAAGGAATAACCTTTCAATATACTCAAATATTTTACGGGATTTAATCTTTTAAAAAAATACGTAAAAATAATAGAAAATGAGGTTTATTTCGGTATTAATCATACAAAACGTCAACGGCGGAAGACTTCCGAATTTTAATAGCGCGTCATATTATCACGTGGCTAATAGCCCACGTTTGTTTCCCTTGTAATTTGAATGGGCTCGGTGGGATGAAAGATGTCACACATACACCTAACCATGTATATCAACATTAAAAAAAAAAAAAAATCTCACACTACTGTAGTAATTATTTTATTTTACAAGGATGAATATAGCATTACATGGCTTACCATAGCATTTACATCATGGCTAACATTTAACTTAACATTACGCAATTTCCTAACTCTAACTGGGAGTTTAGCATTTTAACCTTGACAACAAGAATATAAAGGTCGTATTCGATCCTCCGATACATAACTTGGCCATCCATTCAAAAATGTGCTACCTGTCTCGTCCAAGGTATAACTGGCATACTTTCGAGTAAAGGAAGGAGTACACACATTTAATTCCACCCCACAGCTGTTGGTCTCAGCATAGTTACGTGGATATCGATGGTATCTGTCTAATTACTATCGTCAATCTCAAGTTAGATCTACAGTCAATTACTCGGGCAAGAAAATTTTTATGGATAATCACACCAAAACCCTAATTCCTCTTGCCACTTGACTGACTGTGAGTTAATGAGACTCATTTCTCCGGCATGTTCTTCCTTTGGCATGCTGTCGGTCGTCGGCTATACCCTTACTTTGCTTCCCTCGCAATACTATGTAGCTAACTAAACCGAGAGAGCTCATCCTAGCCAGTATTCCACATGGTGGTAGAGGTGCTGGCACTTGGAGCAGACAGGTTCATGTTTATTTCTTTGTTTGGCCTTGGCCATTCCTTTGCGCTTGAACTCGTCTCCTCTTGCATACATACAGGTAAATTATTCGCAGATTCATGGGTATAGTTTTAACTTCTTATTCTTACCTTAGAAAACTTAGCTTACAAGTTTTCTACTTGGTTTACTTATTGGTTATTGATTGTTTTCGGTTCTCCCGTGATATATATGAATATACAGCTCTGCCGGTGGAAGTCCGGGGATCGAAAGGTCTCCATACCAGGTAATATGGATTCCCAGTTAAACATGATGCTAGTTTCAGATTTAAACAAGCCTTGGGATAAAACCTCAGTTTCTCTTTTATTTTGATAATGTTTTATTCAAATCTTATGTCACTATGTGCAGATTAAGTCTCGACCCATGGCCTTTCATGTCTAGGGTTACTCTTCAATTTTCTTCTGTGAAATTTGTTGGCTTTGGTCTAACATCCTCCTCACTCTTCCGGGTACTCTGAGGGTTTTTACCTCATTTCTGTGGACTACCATCCTATGCTTTTCGCCATAATGTTTGATAAACGTTGATCTGTGTTGTAATGAAATGTTGTGAACAATTTTTTTTAATATATAGGATAGAATGTAAAATATTGTTCTTCCTTTGTGGATACCTATCGCAAAAGGCTTATAAACTCGACTATGTTATCATTTTACTGGAGGACTGTTATTAAGAAATGCTTATTTAAGCTTCTGGTTAATCACTTCTCTTGTAATCAACATCTTAAGTTCCAAACTTCTATGAATACGACTACTAGGTTAATGCTCTGAGTTTTCTAGTTTTATTTTAGTATTCTCCTTATGAGTTCGAATGTCAACTTCATCGGCTGATGCTATTCTGTTAAGTTGAAAAAGTAATGAAGTTTTTTTCTCATTTATCTGCTTGGTTTTCCATTTGAATGAAATAAGTCTATTTGATTATTAGATGGTTCACATTGTTGTGCATGTATCCATGTCTTTGAACATTTATTGGTTTTAATCGCTGCTACAGTTTTAGTTATGTACTTTGCTATACTGGGGTTTCCATAGTAACTCTCTTAATCTGAACAACAGAATCAAATGTTTACCTCCATGTCTAGAAATATGTTCTTAGCTTACGCGTGCATTTAACAACCAAATGGTGGTAGATTTTCAACCTTGTGTTCATGTTTAAATAATGTTTTTCTGTGCTAAGAAGATGGACATGTTATTATTGTTTAAGGATTAACTGTAACAATTTCCCCTCTCACCATATTTCTGTATTTCGGTTTTTAGAAAGATATCAATTTGATGTCTGGTGTTGTCTTCAACAGTTAAGATGTCTGGACCACCATTCATTGTGTCCATGTATTATTTGCTATAATTTACAGAATGATGAGTCTTGGGTTGGTTACTCCCCCAGTTCCCAAGAACGATGGTTCTGTCACCTAATACAGAGTTCCTCACCATAGTTATATTCAATAGTGTCATACAGTTAAATGTACAATTTTTTGGTTGTTTACTATAGTTCTGTCACCTTATTCATTATATTATCCATTTCCCAATAACCCTGTAGTTTAATACACAAAAAGAAAACAAATGACTTATTCAACCATTTTTAGCACAATCGAGAAGTATCTTTTGATGCCATTACAGTAAATACAAAATTTCTGTACTTTTTCAAACTAATCATTTACCGTATTAATCTTTCTAAAAAATAATAAGTAATTGCATATATGATAACTGCATATATGTCAAAATAATATTGCACAATATCATTCCTAATCAAATCATTAACAAATGTACTTATCTGAAATGCACTGTTCTTAGCTATGGACCACCCAACCATCAAGAGAGGTGATTACGTCCTCCTCTAGCCTCGAGCTCCGAACCTAAATGGTATGGGTTAACAGTGTTGGGTATGTGTTATATTCTTCCCATGACTAGCCAGACGCGTTGTACGTTGCACCGGGCGCAGCAAGGGGGTCACAGGGGGGGCGGCAGCCCCCCCTGTCGGGGTTCGGGGTAGCGCCCCGGCGAAATGTTTTTTGGTATGCGGTCCCATTCATATGCGGACCCACCCATGTTTTGTGCATGAGTTTGCACATGGTTTTGGGGTACGATGGTTTTTTCGGCCCCTGGTATTTTGTAGATCTGGTCAAGGGAACTACGGTTATGTTCTAATCCAGGGTTAATGGATTGGGGTTTATGTATGCTTCGGCATGTATATATATGTGTTGTAACACTAAAAGGATTATAATGAAAATCAAGCTGGTAGTCCCGATTTGGGATCCAGGGGAAAAATCTCTGTGTTTATCTGTTTTATGTTTTATTCTCTCGCTATTGTTTATTTTATGTTATAAGATTTGTGTGTAGATAATTTCTGTTCAGGGTTAAAACCTACATTTGGTATCAGAGTTGTTTCGGCTTCAAGGGGACGCCTTTGTTGTTGAGGGTTTTTTTTGCTCGGGCCTGTGGCAGACCCTGTTCAGTGGGAGATCTGCGGGATCGATTCTTGCGGTGAAAGAAGATGGTGAGCAGCAGAAAGATAGAGATCGAGAAATTTAATGGTCAGAGTTTTGAGTTGTGGAAACTCAAGATGGAGGATCTGCTGGTGGATAAAGATCAGTGGATCGCGGTAGATCCAGGTACTAAACCAACGGCAATGTCAGATGAAGACTGGAAGAAACTGGATCGGAAGGCTAAGAGAACAGTACGGTTGTGTGTATCAGATTCAGTATCGTTGAATGTATCTGGGGAAGCTACGGCGAAGAATTTGTGGGAAAAACTTGGGACTTTGACATACCAATCTAAGTCTCTGGTGAATAAGTTGTTCCTGTGGAAAAAGTTGTATAACCTGAGGATGAAGGATGGAGACTCGGTGACAGAGCATCTGAACGCCTTTAATGCGGCAATGCAGAAGTCGGCTGTCATGCAATGATATTAAAAATCTCAGGATGAAGATAAGTGCATCGAGTTTTTGTGCTCTCTACCGACTCGTGGGACGGTGTTTGGTTGTTACGATAGGTAGCAATACAACTACCTTGAATTTTGATGACATTGTCTCGACCTTTAACATGGGAGGAAATAGAGACGGAGAAAAGTATGCGGGGGTCGGAAATGGAGATGCCTTATCTTTACGAGGAAGGTCCCAGAACAGAAACAAGAATAAGGTTTCGAGTGGGAGATCTAAATCTAGAGGGAGATCTAAATCTCCTGGAAAGTTTGTAAAGGTGTGCTGGAAATGCGGAAAGGAAGGGCACTACAAAAAGGAATGCGGATCTAAAGCTCCTGAGAAAGGAAAGGGATCTGATGAAGGTCCTTCTGCAGAGGCAAAAACCACCTCGGATGAAGGTGGGGATGTGTATTTTGCTTCTTCTTCAAATACACATGTAGATCATGAGTCATGGTTGATTGACTCAGGTGCATCCTTTCACTTCACTCCCCATAGGGAGTGGTTCTGCGAGTATGAGAAATATGATGGTGGTGATGTATTCCTAGGGGATGATAGGAAGGCCAGAATCGTCGGACGTGGAAAAGTCAAGTTGAAGCTGCAAGGTGGAAGGATTAGAACACTTCCTAGTGTTCTGCATATTTTTGCATTGGCCAGAAATCTGATTTCTGTAAGCAAGATGGATGATGCAGGTGTAAAAACAATGTTCGAGAAAGATGCCTGCAAGATGGTTCGGGGAGCACTGGTATTAATGCGGGGAGTTCGGACTGGAACTCTGTACAAGCTACAAGGTAGCATTGTTATTGATGGGTGTAACAGTTCTGTGGTTCCTGAAAGTGGGACGGAAATCCTAGCTGTCTCTGGAGAAAAGACCATGCTATGGCATCAAAGGCTTGGACATATTGGAGAGAAGGGCCTTCGGATACTGCATAGAGATAGTATGGTAGAAGGTATGTCTAATTGTTCTCTGGATTTCGATTTCTGTGAACATTGTGTATATGGGAAGCAGAATCGGGTGAGTTTTCCTTCTGGTGCTAAGAGGGTGAACAAGATATTAGAGCTTGTGCACGGTGATGTGTTTGGACCTGTGTCAGTTCCATCACTGGGAAAGTCTGTGTACTATGTTTCATTCATAGATGACTTCTCAAGGAATACATGGATATATTTCTTGAGGAAGAAATCTGAAGTCTTTGACAAGTTTAAAGAATTTAAGGCTCTGGTGGAAAACCAGACAGAGAAGAAGATAAAAACGCTGAGGACAGATAATGGTGGGGAGTTCTGCAAGAAGGAATTTGAAGAGTTCTGTAAGAAGTGTGGCATATCACGGCAGAAGACTACTCCATACACACCTCAGCAAAATGGAGTTGCAGAAAGAATGAACAGAACACTGATGGAAAAGGCAAGAAGCATGCTCAGTGGTACCGGGTTAGGACAAGAATTCTGGGCAGAGGCAGTGGAGACTGCATGTTACTTAGTTAATAGATCACCTTCATCGGCGTTGGAGGATAAGACTCCACATGAGGTATGGACTGGTAAGAAACCCTCTCTTTCACATCTAAGGGTATTTGGATGTGATGCATATGTACATGTTCCAAAGGAGAAAAGGACCAAGTTGGATAATAAATCTGAAGGGTGCATCTTTATTGGGTATAAGGATGGTTTAAAGGGTTACAAGCTTTGGAACCCAGAAACAAGGAAGGTTGTGTACAGCCGAGATGTGGTGTTTAGAGAAGTGAAAGATGTTGTTAAACATGAAATCCTACCAAAGGAACCTGAGAAGATAGAGTTTGAGCTAAAGGAGGATGAATCAGACTCTACAACAGAAGAAGACTCAGAAGATGAAGAGCCACAAACTCCGGCTTTGAGAAGATCATTTCGGGAAAGAAGGCAACCAGAAAGGTATAGTCCATCTGCTTTCTTTTCAGGTTTTGCCTTAACTATAACTGATGATGAACCCAGAACTGTCAGGGAGGCAGTAGATTCAGAGGATGGAAAACTCTGGAAGGAGGCCATGGTTGATGAAATGGCATCCTTGCACAAAAAAGATGCATGGGATCTGGTGGAGTTGCCGGCTGGAAGGAAGCCCATTGGGAGCAAATGGGTGTTTAAGAAGAAGATGAATGTAGAAGGCAAGGTGGAGAAATACAAAGCTCGGTTAGTAGCAAAAGGTTATTCCCAGGTGCCGGGAATTGATTTTGGTGATATTTTTTCTCCTGTTGCCAAGGTTACTTCTATTAGATTACTTTTATCTGTTGCTGCTGCATTTGATTTTGAGATAGAACAGATGGATGTGAAGACAACATTTCTTCACGGGGATCTAGAAGAAGAGATCTACATGAAGCAACTTGAAGGCTTTATGGTGAAGGGTAAGAAAGAACTGGTATGCAGGTTGAAGAAGTCTCTGTATGGGTTAAAACAGTCACCAAGGATGTGGTATCAGAAATTTGATACCTATATACGGGGACTTGGCTTCACCAGAAGCAAGGAGGATCACTGTGTTTATTTTAAATTAATTGGTGATTGTGTTATTTATTTGGTCTTGTATGTGGATGATATGTTGTTGATTGGAAATGAAAAAGAAATTATCCAAGATTTGAAGACCCAACTGTTCTCCAAATTCGACATGAAGGATCTTGGTGCTGCAAACTATATTTTGGGCATGGAAATTAAGAGAGATCGGGCAAAGAGGAAGCTCTGGTTAAACCGGAGGAAGTATGTCGAGACTATATTACAGAGGTTCAATATGTAGGATAGTAAACCAGTGAGTGTCCCTATTCCTGTAGGTGCAAAGCTGTCTGCTGAACAGTGTCCCAAGACACAAGAAGAAGAGGAGGATATGTCTCGTGTTCCATATTCAAGTGTAGTGGGTAGCCTGATGTATGCAATGGTCTGTACTAGACCAGACATTGCACATGCAGTGGGAGTATTGAGTAGGGTTATGTCAAACCCAGGGAAGGAGCATTGGACGGCAGTAAAGAGGGTTTTCAAATATTTACGTGGCACTAGTGATTATGGCTTGTGCTACCAAGGAAGACCAGGATTAGAAAGAAGGTTGGACATTCATGGTTTTGTTGATGCAGACTGGGCTGGAGATCTGGACCAAAGAAGATCTACAAGTGGGTATGTGTTTAGCCTATTTGGAGGCGCAGTCAATTGGATGAGTAAAAGACAGTATGTAGTGGCTCTTTCAACTACAGAGGCAGAATACATAGTAGCCACTCATGCAAGCAAGGAATTAGTTTGGTTGCAAATATTGTGTTCAAGTATGGGGTTCATACAACAAGCTATAAGGATAGACTATGATAGCCAAAGTGAAATTTTCTTGGCTAAGAACCATGCTTACCATTGAAAGACAAAGCACATTGATGTTCAATATCACTTTGTTAGAGATATGGTTGAGGCTAAAAGGGTGTTGCTGGTAAAGGTGGACACTTTGAAGAATGTTGCAAATGCATTGACGAAGTCTGTGAGCACTCGGAAGTTCTCTTGGTGTAGAGAAACAATGGGTGTTGAAGAATTGGGCCAATAACTAAGTTCTCCTGTGGCCTGTGGAAAAGGCAGGGGTTTTCTTCGTTATGTGTTATATTCTTTCACGGCTAGCCCCATGCGGCTGTGCGTTGTGCCGGGGCGCGGAAGTCACGGGCGGCGCCACGGCGAAAAAAAAATTTTGGTATGCGGTCCCACTCATATGCGGACCACCCATGTTTTGTGCATGAGTTTGCACATAGTTTTAGGGTACGATGAACTTTTCAGTTGCTTTGGTATTTTGTAGATCCAGTCAAGGGAACTACGGTTATGTTATAATCTAGGGTTAATGGATTGGGGTTTATGTATGCTTCGGCATGTATATATATGTGTTGTAACACTAAAAGGATTATAATGAAAATCAAGCTGGTAGTCCCGATTTGGGATCCAGGGGAAAAATCTTTGTGTTTATCTGTTTTATGTTTTATGCTCTCGCTATAGTTTATTTTATGTTATAAGATTCGTGTGTAGATAATTTCTGTTCAGGTTTAAAATCTACAAACAATGGATTCTTTTTCTGCTGTGACCTCAGGACGCCTAGTCCAATCAATGCTAGAAATTATTTTTAAGGATTTATGGGCGTTTTCGACTGGTCTCTACCAGCTCTGGAAAAAATATCCTCTTCCACTAAAAGAATAATAAAAATGCAGAACCCCTACTCCTCACTGGGATAAGTCTCTTATCCCTAGAGGAGTTGGTAACCGTTTCCAACTATCCGCAACCACTTTCCAGTTCTTGGAAAAAAACTCTTTCCATCAACTTTTACTTTTCTTAAGTTAATTCTCTTAACTTATTTATTAAACATAACTTATTACCAACAAAATAATTTTCTAGATCACAAACATTAATTGTAGTTTTCATAATAATAACAAAAACTGTCTTTTAACTAGTTAACACTCATTATCTTTAATGAGGTTGTCACAAAAGACTAGGCCATAAACTAAATCAGTTGTAGTGGACATGGAGAAAAGAAACGAATTGTTTCCATTACCCAACCCTCGAGTATGTTACCGCTGGTAAGAGAAAAAGAGCAATGTTTATTTTTTCATGCCTTCTTCTATTAAATTATCCCACCATTTTCGTAAATAGACACGCAACACACATTAGCATGGCACACGTGCAAACCCCACAATTTCTCTTTCACATATTTTCAAAATATTTTTCATTGAATGCTTCTACTTCCCTTGCAGCCTAGACATTAATGAACAACTAAGACAAAGCATATTTTAAGCATATTCGGTTTGGAATTAATCCCAACGCTCAAGTAAAAATAAAAATAAAAAGATCAACAACCCTTTCTCCACCTAAGGTTGAAATAATGATATTGAGATTATGTATTTTTTGGGAGTAAAATTTGTAATAGGGGATTACATAATAAGGTGAAAGTTTTAACCTTGCCTTTCACTAGGGAGGTTTAATCATATCCAAAATTGCACTCTCCTAAGAGAGGTTGTAGACAACAAGCTTCCCCAAAGTTCAAAATAAGACATAAGTATGCTAATATGTGTCTTTTTGAGGTTATGAATACAAATAGAATTTTTAGGAGACTAAGAGACTAGAGAAGTAACAAAAATATAAAGATAGGACATGAGATTTGAGTCTGTAATTGAAACCTAGATTGGCTCTTGATGATTATTAATATAGTAGTTTTGAATATCCATAACAACTGTTGTAAATACCATGTTTATTAGTTTTTGAAGTTGTACATTACACGAGGGAGAATGGGGCAATTGAATCGAGTGGTAACAAGAGATGGAACATGTAAAGATGGTGTCGAGTTTATGATGGATCATGTTCTAGGCTTGAACCTTATGACATCTAGGGGGTGGGCTTCCATGTCCCATAGTCAAATAATGAGGTCAGAAGGTGACAACCTTCCCTTGGGTTGGAGAGGGCCAAGGGTGATGGGATAAAGTTCATGTTTGCTAAAAAGCTTAGCTTCTATATAGTACACTTTATAGTTTTGAGGGGACCAGGGGAGAGGGCAAATGATTTCCTTGATATTCCTTTGTATGTTGTTCTAGACAAAGTCAAGAGGCATTGAGAAGTTTTTGAAAATGTGGTAGTTGTGTTCCTTCCATGGAACCCATAGTTGGAAAATGAGAGAGATTTTCCATATGTGATTGTGGATGGGATTAGAAAAGGCTTGGCTTGCCATTGATTAATGGTGTTTGGAATTCTTAGTGAATCCTAATTAGAACAATTGATAAAATTATCCAACCAAATACAAAGGCCACTAGAGAAGGTGCGACTATTTTAAAAATGTTCAGGGTTTTAAATGTGGAGGAGAGAGAGTGCATCTGGAGGGAAGTTCATGGTTTATTTTTTGAATAGCATCTCATATTAGGGTTTGGTTTTGAACCAATAACCAAATAAAGGAGATATTTGGCTAAATGTTATGCTTCCAAATATTCATCCATATTGTATCTCTTTGTAATTCTTGATGCCCTACTAACAGATGGTAAGCTTTTGAAATGGTGAAGGAACCCTTTGAATTATATCCCCATCATAGTTTATATAGTTAGGAGGAGAATTGGATTCAAATTTCTTTTAGGTTACACCACAATTGAATCCATACTCCCTCGTTGGCTTGGGTTGCCAATTTTCTTGTAGTAGTCATTGTCTCCAGTGTTGACTCTTGCTTGAATTGGTCTAGTAGTCCTTAATTGTTAATAGGCCCTGAGGTATCATTTGTAAGAAACATTTTTCTAGTTATTTTTTATACTGGAGCTTGCAGAGTTGTTACATGAGTCCTTCAATTATAGAGAAAAAAATCCATCCTTTACTTCCCAAAAATATTTTTTCTAGATTATATGCTTTCCTTTTTTGGCTAAGGTCCATATGGATGAGCAAGAGTGGGCAAGTTGCACTTGTGTGATATGTTGAGGCAAAGCGTGTGGGGCATATTTTTTATGCCAAATAGATTTCCATAGATCTGAGCCTCCTTGTATCCATCTCCACAATGTTTTGGTGCTTAGGATTAGTGACATAGTGGAGGGATCAGCTAATCCCACACATCCTTTCATTTTTTTCACACAAATTTTGTCCCATGCAACAAAGGACCATTTTTTTCCAAGTTGGATCCTCCCCATAGGAAATCATGTCATAGATGAAGTATTTGTTGTAATATCAAGGTCAGGGCCATAACATATGAGCATAGGTAGATGGAGATGGCTTCAAGGACCTCCTTCAAAATTAGTAATCGTGAAACTATGTTGGGGAAATAGAAGGTCCAACTAGCTAGCTTGTTATTGATTTTGTTTACAAGTTCCTCCCATAAGCTCCACTTGAGTGAAATATTAGGAAAAAGAGTTCCCATGTATTTAGAGGTGGAAATTTTCATAGATGTTCTATGCTTGATGCAACTTTAACTTTTATCCCAATATCAAGTAACAATCACATAAACAATAAAGTAAAATGCTGATAGAACATACTAGTAGATCGAGATAAGACAAGCCAAAAATATATAAGTGTGTTGGTGCATTATGGCGGTCAAAAATATGCTTCAACCATCAAAGTCTCAATACGGTCAACCAACTAGAAGTGTCACACAACCCTCTCAGATAGCAAGGTCAGTCAACCAAAAGTCAATGAAAGTCAACACTATCACAGTCAACAGTCAACTCAAACAGCAATAGAAAAAGAAAACGAAGCTCAGTCAAAAGTCAATGGAAAACCTCTATTTATGTGCCAGAAAATGCAAACTGCAAAAATTGGAATTTTGACCAAATTTGGGGTCAGTTTGACCATGCATTGACCAAAGTCAACACTAGTCAATTCTGCACTGAGACCCTAGGTCGAAAACAAAAATTCCTTCTTGCTGCATTTTCCCACATGTGGATGAAGAAGAGCCTCCAAGGTGATTGAACCAATTGGATGATGAGAGAGAATTTGTGAGGATGGATGAGTGAAAATGACCTCCAACGTTGACCTATTTATATCCATCAATGAGGGTGTGTGACACAACCGTTGGGGTTTCAAGCCTACATTTCATTTCATGTCGACCTGCACATATTTTGAATAAATTCAAAATAAAATTTCTGCTCATTGGATCAAGATGATCCCTAGATTGATCTTGCACCTCTCCGAAAGAGGAATCCAACAAAAATATTAACATCTTCATCTGAGCATTATAACATAGATTTTGGACCTAGTTGTCCAAAATTAACACTCCCTCTCAAATAGGGAAGACTCCATCCACCGGTGCCATCCAAACATCATGCATCATCTCGCTGTAAGTTTATTTTCTAACTTCTTTATTTCAGAAGAAAATTGGGTCAGTCACAAAGACATCATTCCCAGCTAACACATTCAGCCCAGAGGTCTGAAACCTTTATAAGACTCAAAAAGAGTCTCATACCAACTAGAAGTTGGTTTACGTAACTCAAAGTCAGTTGGAGGTATGGAACCTCACTATACTTGATCCCATATCAAGTGGTTCGACACGTGCTATCCTAGACATATAGAGTATGGAAATCTCTGATGCGTCCATCAGTCTTTGCTACTAGTCTCTAGCTTTTCCCACCTCACTGACCAAATGAGAGGTACTTCCCATGAGTCTGGGACTAAATGGGTAGGATGCATATGGGGCATAGATCATGAGAGGTGAACCAACTCAAAATCATAATGGTAGGGTAGAAACACACCAACAAGGTTTGGCAAGCCTAGCCCTGTGGTTGCATATAGCTTTAAGAAGCTATCCGCAAAGCCCCCTACAGCTCCAAGAGCTCAACATCCAACAGGACCCTAAGCATAGGGTCATTCCATAATACCAATATTCTCATAGAAGTTTAGGAACTTGACCTTCCCTAGGGGCTTTGTGAGAATATCCGTGATCTGTTCATCAGTTCCTATATGATCGAGCCTTACGGTGCTTCGTTGTACCATATCCCGGATAAAGTGGTACCTAATATCAATAAGCTTTGATTGATTGTGGAACACGGGATTCTCAGACAACCAAAACTCACTCTAGTTATCGTAAAGTATCACGGTGGTATCTAGAACATGCCCAAACAGCTCACTAAAGAGCTTTCGTAACCAAACTTCTTCACAATAGGACATACTTGCTGTAATGCATTCAACCTTCGTAGTGCTCAAAGCCACCGAATTCTTCTTCTTTCTCATCCATGATATCGAAGCAAACCCAAGTGTGAAGCAGCATATTGATGTGCTCTTACGATCCACCACACTGCCATCCCAGTTGACATCAGTATATCCATGGAGTGTCATGCTCCCGACAGTGTATCTTAGCCCATGGTTTATCATGCCCTAAATTTTTCTCAATAGATTCTTTCCACCAAACTAGTGAATTTGATGAGGGTCAACCATATGTTGACTTAAAGTGTTCACTGCAAAACATACGTCCGGACGGGTGTTCACTAAGAACATCAGGGCCCCTACGAGTTGGCGATACTCATTAGGATTTGCTAGCACAGGCCTAACAGCGCTGCCACTCAACTTCTTAAAGTTGAGATCCATTTGTGTTGACAAAGACTTACAGTCCACCATTCCAAATATTTCTAGAAGCTTCACATTATATTTTCCTTGATAAAGGAAAATCTCGCCAGGTCTCTGCCAAACCTCTAGGCCTAGGAATTAATGCTTCAGTCCTAGGTCCTTCATCTCTAGCTTAGCAGTGAACTACCTCTTACATTGATGAATTAGAGGGTTAGCATTTGTCAGGAAGAGGTTGTTGACATATAACACTAGAATGAGAGGCTTTTCTCTATCAAACTTGAAGTAAAGGTTCATATCAACATTACTACTCATTAAGCCCATCTTCATCAGGTAGCTATCTATCTTCTCGTACCAAGCTCTAGGTGCTTGATTCAACCCATAGATGGCTTTCTTCAACCTGCAAACATGGGTGTCCTGATCCTGGACTTCAAACCCTAGAGGTTTCTCCACATACACCTCTTCCTTTATCGCATTATGCAAAAATGTGGTCTTCACATCCATTTGATGAATATTCCATCCTTGCATATCACCAAGGGCTATGATAGATCAGATGGTGGTATATTGAGCCACAGGTGCAAATATATCATCATAGTCTATGCCTTATTTTTGGGAGAAGCCACGGACAATGAATCTTGCCTTGAAATTTTCATCACTACCATCAGATCCATGCTTGACCTTATAGATCGATTTCGAGGTGACAACTGCTTTGTCCTCTGGTCTTGGAACCACATCCTAGACATCATTTTTCAGAATGGACTCATATTCTTCATGCATAGCATCCTTCCAGACTTGATGCTTTACGACTTCCTCAAAAGACCCAGGCTCAGATTATGCGATTGTACTCATGGCTGCTAGGTACCCTTGGTATATATTTGTCTTCTTGCATTCACGGAATGTCCCCCTTGGGGCCATATGATTCTCAGAATCCTTGAGAGTAGGGTCAATAGGGTCCATCAGTCCTTCAACATTGGGAATCGTCTCATCCTTCGACTCTTCTTGATTTCCAAGCCTTGCTTCATGATCTTCCTCAGATATTGGAAGATTGATTACTTTCCTTAGGGAAGCATCTTCGTTAAAGGTAACATCATGGCATATCTCCACTTCCATTTGACCAAGGACATAGACTCTATAGGCCTTTGAAGTTTGGTTGTAGCCCACAAACATTCCCTTCTTTCCAGAAGCATCCATCTTCCTCCTCTTCTCCTTTGGTACATGAAAATAAACAAGAAATCCAAAAACTCTAAAATGTGAGATGTCAGGTTTTTTACCAGAGAAAACCTCTTTGGGATTTTTGGAGTCCAGAGAGGAATGCGAGCATCGGTTTTGTATTTACACAATAGTGTTCATAGCTTCTCCCCACAGAAACTTTGGAAGATCTTGGTCACATAGCATGGCACGGGCATCCTCCACAATGGTCCTATTCTTTCTTTCAAAAATGCCATTCTACTCAGGAGTGTAGACAGTTTTCGTCTCCCTCTTGATTCCAGCTTCTCTGAAAAATTTCTTGAACTCATGTGTCTCATATTTAGTGCCATTATTGGTCCTCGATATTTTTATCTTCTTCCCTGTTAGATTTTCCACTAAGCCTTTGAAGGTACGGAACCACATGAAAGCCTCATCGTTCTTTTTCAAGAAGTATATCCAATTTTTGCGAGAGAAGTCATATATGAATGTCATATAATAAGAGCATCCTCCCAAGGATGTAATAGGCAGCATACCAGATAGATTATAATGTGCTACTTGCAAGACATCAGATGTCTTTGTGATGCTTGAGGGGAAAGGTCACCTTGCATGGTTTCCTTCGGCACAACCCTCACATACACCTTGATGATAATTTTCAAACTCAGGCATCCCTGTCACTGCCTTCCTTGCTTCTGGAAGGGCTTTATACTAAAGGTGTCCAAACCTCTGGTGCCATAGTTCAGTCTATCGGATAGTATCACATGTCATCTCTCCCAGTGGACTTCCTCCAACCTGGTAGAGTGTATCAACTCTAAACCCAATCATGATAGCTTCCTTGAAACTCTTATTCCATATACACACCTTCCCATAAGTGAATTCCACATTGAAACCTTTGTCTTCCATCGACGAAATAGACACAAGGTTCTTCTTCAAATCAGGTACATATAGTACATATTGCAAGCAGAGGAATTGATCTTGAGACAAGTGAAGAGTCACAGTCTTTGTCCCTTTCATGGGATATGTGGCATTATCTCCAAGGATAATTTTTAGATTAGTATCCTTCTCAACCATATCAGAAAGTGCTTCCTTGAACCTAGTGATGTGCCTTGAGGCACCACTATATATCAACCAGACACACATACTATCAGGTGGAGATGCAGCAGAGAGTGCATATACAAAAATAAATTCATTTCTTTTATCATCAACAACATTTGATTCCTCGTACCTCGAATTTATCGACCTTTTGTAAGGTTTCCCATTTCCACCAGAGGGAGTCTTCCTTTTTCCTTTGAACCTATTGTTCCTTTGACTACTATTCCTCCGGTATTTTCATTGTCATGATCATCGGGAGAATCCTTCTTGAAAGGGAACTCTCTAGTATAGTGACCAATATTGTGACATGTGTAACATTTTTCTTTCCTTCCTTATGCCCCTGCTCTTCCTTTCTTCCTCAAACCACAAAAATTCTTATTATTAGCATGAGCAGTGAAGGCAACATTTTCTTCATTTTGATATTCCTTCATCCTTGTCTCTTCTTGTATGCATCTCAATAGTACTACGTCAAAATCAGGTATCACATTTTTATTGATAATGGTAGTGTTGAATACATGCCATTCAGATGAGAGACCTCCAAGTGTGGTGAGAACCATCTCTCGATCAACTATTGTCTCCCCAATAGCCAGAAGATTATTCGTGATTTCGGTCAGCTTCAAAAAATATGATTGGATGGATTCATCCCTGCCTTTCTTCATTTTCTTCAGTTGATTCTTAAAGAATAAGACTTGATTTTCATTTTTTGCCTTGAACATGATCCCCAACTTATCATACATCTCCTTGGATTTTCCCTGCTCAAAGATGTAAGAAACTGGACTCTTATGAATTGAGTCTCTGATTATCAGCTTTGCTTTGATTTCCCCATTCTTATATTTTGACTTGGTGGCAGTTGTTGCAGTAGATGGAGGCTCTTGGATTTTACCCTGTGCATAGTCCATGACATCTTGGTCATCCAACATAAGATCCAATGTCATCTTCCAGGCATGGAAGTCTTCCTTCCTAGTCAATTTGTCATCATCTTTAAAGCCATTGTATTTTGAGGTACCCATGCTCTTCTTCGGTGATTGCTACAAACATGGGCTCTGTATTCACCTCAGCTCTGATACCATGTAAATTTTCGTAGATGTTCTATTCTTGATGCAACTTTAAATTTTATCCCAATATCAACCAGCAATCACATAAACAAGAAATTAAAATGTTTATATAACATACCAGTAGATCTACAGAAGAAAATCAAAAAATATATAAGTGTGTTGGTGCATTATGGCAGTCAATAGGATGCTTCAACCAAAAAAGTCTCAATATGACCAGCCAACTAGAAGTGTCACACAACCCTCTCTGACAGCAAGATCTGTTAACCAAAATTCAACGAAATTCAATGCTATCACATTCAACAGTCAACGCAAACCGCAACAACAAAAAGTCAACGCAACCCAGTCAAAAGTCAATGGTCAACCTCGATTTTTGTACCAGAAAATGTGGACCGCGGAAATTGAAAATTTGACCAAAGTTGGGGTCAGTTTGACCATGCATTGACCAAACTCAACGTTGGTCAAATCTACACTGAAGCCCTAGGTCAATAACAAAAATTTCTTCTTGTTCCATTTTCCCACACGTGGATGAATAAGATCCTCCAAGGTGATTGAACCAATTAGATGATGAGAGAGAATTTTTGAGGATGGATGAGTGAAAATTATCTCCACCGTTGACCTATTTATATCCATTAATGAGGGTGTGTGACACAACTGTTGTGGCTTCAAGCCTACATTTCATTTCAAGACGACCTGCACATATTTAGAATAAATTAAAAATAAATTTTCTTCTCATCGGATGAAGATGATATTTAGATCGATCTTGCACCTCTCCAAAAGAGGAATCCAATAAAAATATTGGCATCTTCATCTGAGCATCATAACATGGAGTTCAGACCAATTTGTCTAAAATTAACAAGAGGGGATTTGGATGATATGGAAACCAATGATTTTTTCTATATGTCTCTAAAAATAGTATAGTGTATTGAAAAATAAAATAGGAGACTTAATTTTCTTGATTTCCATTCCCAAAGCTTGAATGAAGTTGTTCAAAATGTGCAAGAAGTTCCTTACCTCTTTGATGGTGGGAGTTTCCATACCCATTGTATAATTAACAAATTGTTTTCAAGTTAAGGCAAGCTTCAGGCTAAAAAGACGAAGTCCTTTGATTTTTTTCTCCATTACAACTACTTTGAGAGCTCTCCCTAGTCCTTTCACCTCTGATATAAAAAGGAAAGCCAATAGAAACTTTGTTTATCTTAAACGTCTAAAATATTTAAATGGGAAGGTAGCAGATATGTTTACCAGGATTAAGAAAAAAACATAATGATAACAAGTTTTTAATATAGTTGATCCAATCCTGATCAAATCCAAAGGCTTCGAGGAAGCTACAAAGGTATTATGAGTTGATATTTTCAAAGGATTTTGAGAGATCTAATTTGAGGAACATGCACAATTTTTTTGAGATCTTTAGGGATTTTATGGTTTGATGTGTGACCATGCTGTCATCAAGGATCTGGAGAGCTTCAACCTATCTATTTTTGTCTAATGAAATGAGATTTGGAAAAAGTAGTTTGAGTCGATTCGCTATTACATTGGGTATGATCTTATATATGATGTTGTAGAGAGGGATGGGTAGGAAAACATTAGGATCCTCCACCTTTTCCTTTATACGCACTAGTGTGAGTAATTTATCATCTAGGACCGATAAGATGGACTTTGTTTATTGATATTCTTACACAACTTCTTACAAATCATGGCCTATAGTGCGCTATCACTTCGAAAAGTATTCTACAATGAAACCATCAAGGCTAAGAATTTTTTTAATAGAGAATTTATTCGATAGTTTCTTCCACTTCTTCAAAGGATATTTCTCTCAGGATGTCTTCATTTTGTTCCTTTGTTACACATGAAGGAATATGATTTTTGCTTTGTTAGATCGCTTCTTGTCTATTGGGAATGGGCTCTATTATAATACCTTGACAATATTTTTTGAGATCCTAAGCTATATCTTGATACTCCTCTAGCTTAATTCCTTCATGATTTTTCAGACAAGACATGTGATTGTGATGGGGATGTTGCAACATGGATTTATGGAAGAATGTTGTATTCCATTCCACGTCTCGGATCCAATGTATTCAGGATTTTTATTTCCATAGTGGTTATTTTTAATTTGGTGTTCCTCGAGTTCAGTTAGAGTAGTTTCTTATTCTTTAATTAATGTTTTTTATTTTCCATAGAGGATGGCTTAGAGTTAAATTCTATCCATTTTGTTTTCTAGTTCCTACTTTTCTTCCAAAATGTTTCCATTTTTTTTTTCTTCCATCCGTTGAGCTATAGTTTGATGTGTTTAAAACTTCTTTTTAACTTTTACATTAAGGTGTTTCCAAATTTTCCTTTATATTCCACCATGGTTTTATGTTGGCTTCAACATTAGGATGATGAAACAAAAATTTCTCAATACCAAAGAGTCTATTCCTAGGAAAAATTTTAATACCAATATTCATACATATAGGCCAATGATCAAAGCCATGGTTGGGAAGAATACATGCTTACAAAAATATGCTCCATTTAATTATATATTTTGACACTATGAACCTATCCCTTTTGGATGCCACTTATTGGGCACCTCCACCCGAGTTACTCTAGGTAAACATACCATTTGTGGTGTCCAAATCAACTAGGAACGTCATCACAAATATATCCTAAAAATTAATGGAATCAACATAAAGTATTCTTATACCACCAATTTCTTCTTCCATGGTTTTTATCATGTTGAAGTTTACATCTAAGATTTAGGGGAAGGGAAATAGAATATTACTAGTGTTGATGATAGAATTAAGAAAATGAGGCTTATCCTTCAGGAGGTGAGGGCCATAAAAATTTGATATAGAGTTTCGGCATAGAAAATAAGTTGAAATTGGGCCCTAAATATTTGATATGAAGAGAGGATGTTGAGAATGATAACCTCTGCTCCACACCATGAAGTTGGGATTTTTATAGAACCATTTTCCTCTAAGGGGCCTCAGTTTTCCTTTGTATTTTAGGCCTCTAATGTTCTAACAAATTATATTCATGTTTTCAATGTATTGCTAGAGGGATAAACCTCCATGATCACTTTGATTCATTGTGAGTTGGAAAACATGTCTCGTAATTCTTCCAATATTTTTTGGTTGCTTTTCCTTCCCTTTTTCCTTTCTCTCAGGTAGGTTTTTGTTTTCTCCTTCATTAATTGGGATTTTACTTCGAGTGTCCCAATGTTGGGTCACCCTAAATATGATTTGAAGGTATACTAATGGGATTTCAGATAAGATCAACCTAGGATTTTGAATTGGAGTTGTGACAATGTGTTGGGTCCTTCTTTTCCAATATTTGGTGATTTCAAGGAGACCAAGATTATCTATATCTATATACTTGATGAGATACTTGAATTTTTCAAGGTCGCTCTTTGATATGTCTTGGTGCTAGGGGGGTGCGGGGGGGGGGGGGGGGGGTAGGGTGGGAGCCGGTATATGAGGAAGGGGGAAAATCGGTAAGAGTGCAGGGAGGAGGATTAGAGTCTGACATTTCAATTTTAGGAGATGGCATGGTCATAGTAGTATGCAAAATTTATAGAGTGAGAGGATGCTGAGACACTTGTGTGTGTGGAGATGCTTCCCAATCTAATTGGGTTAAGGGGGGTGGTTTTATGGGCCCTTCCATTTTGTTGTCATATTTAGTAAATTTATAATCATGTAATGTGGTAATAATATTAAGGTTAGCATTCATAGCTAGAAGAGGAAAGTTTCTATAAATATGGTCATACTCATCAAATCCTTTGCATCAAAAGGGGATGTGATAGTAGTTTTAGCTTTGTTTCTTGAGCTCATCGTGATAATAAATATCAATGGACAGTTGAAGAGGCTATGATCTATTCATGTAAATAAATATACATGTATAAGAGATATATATGTCTTGCTTTGTTTCTTTTGAGGCTTTTAAAAAATCTCCAATGGTGTTGGAGATTCCAACGAAGGTTTACTCATATTATAATTCCCATGGCAATGAGTTTATTCAGATATAGACTAGAGCTAGAGCAAAATATTCTTTATTAGATAAAATTATCTCTTTCCAAAGGTGAAGGTAAATTCCATCGAAGTTAAAGAAGTAAGATTCATTTTCAGATACTTTTGTTCTATCTTAATTACTTGCAAATAGTATAGTGAAAAAACCTTTAGTTACTAGTTCTAGTTTGATTTTCCCCTTGGGTTTCCGTTTTAGTTGCATCCAATGAGAGAGTGCTTCATCTTAGGGCCTAATCTCACATGTGTTTCAGATATTCCCCAATATGGCTAGATTGTACTTCAAATTTCGAATCTATTGTTGCTTTCGGGAGGTAGTTTCTTCGCATTCATTTCCATTGTGGCGAGATGGGTGTCAAACTATTTTGATGGTCCACCTTATGGTTCTGGATAGAAAATTAAGGGTTTGAGGCAAAAGGTTGTCTGACTTAATTGTACTCTCATGGAATTCAACTATATGAAGGTGCTCTTCTACACCCAATAGCACTAGCAATGGGAAGAGCAATTTAACAACCACAAAAAAATTAGTATCTAAGGTTTTGAAATATTGAGGTTATATTAAGCATAGGATCTATAATAGAAATTTTTAAAAAGATGAAATACAAACTATAAAATTTCTAGTAATATTTTTTTCATCATTCAAATTTTAATAATGGTATATAGTTACTCATTTTAAAATTTTTTTTAAGAATTAAAACAATTCATTTTAAAAAATTTAGATAAATAATTTTTTAAAATAAAAATTGACAAACATTTTTTGAAAAAGTATTAAAAATATATGAATTTAAGATAAATTAAAAATTAAATAGGTAATTAAAAAGGATAAAAGTGAAATGATCCAGAAGTAATTCCTATTTAAAAAATAAGTGACAAAATTGTATCTAGCTCACTATCCACATAGTTACTGTTACTATGCTAAATGAACAAGACTTTACACATAGTTATTAAAGACGCTAACTTTTGGTGTTCAACATTGTATACATGGATCCCTTAGAAAATCTCCAGGTTAGATTAGATTGGTTTGGATTGACACAATTTATGTGTTATTAAAAGCTTAGGTTAAAATTGGGTTACTTTCATGTTATAGAACTTAGGAAATCATGTTAATTAAAATTAAAATTTAATCTCTAGTAGGACGTGAAATAAGTGAGCTAACAGGTCAATGAAATTCCCTTTGGGTTGTGTGCCCCCTTGCGACTAGCGAGGCCCATCCAGTGACCAGGTCCCATCCCTCCTCAATGTTAACAAAAAACAACTTCACAATGTTAACATGTGTTTCCTCGCTCGTCATCGAACTCTCGTTTGCAGTTAAAGTTTGTTTCCTCACTCACCCTCCAAATCCCTTTTGCAGGCCAACTCATCAATTATGACACGAAAACTCACCTAACTCACATATCCACACACTCATCGAAGTGATAGGTTGCCCTCCTTCACCAATGGTCACCTGTGATCTGCATACAGAGTGAGGGCTCCAATTTGAAATTTGAATTAGAATATTTACCAAATTTATGGGGAGAAAATGTTGCGTAGAAATGAATTATCTTCAAATATGCTGCACATAGCATGTCAGACAAGCCTTGTTTCACATTTGAGTTTTTTACACCAGAAGCTCCACCTCCTTCTCATTTCAATTTCATTTCGTCAAGCGACAAAACAAGAGTTTCTTTCATTCCTTCAAGGGAGGAAAAATGATACTCTTTCTTTCTTTACAGAATTAAAGAGGAAAAAAAAAATTATTTCTTTCTGTCGAGCGAGGAAATAGAGTTGCTTTCTTTCCTTCAAGAGAGGAAAGAGGAGTTGCTTTCTTTCTTTACAGAATTGAAGAGGAAACATGAGCTACTTTTTTCTTTATAGAATTGAAGAGGAAACAAGAGTTACTTTCTTTCTTTACAAAACTGAAGAGGAAACAAGTTTCTTTTTTTCTTTACAGAATTGAAGAGGAAACAAGAGTTACTTTCTTTCTTTACAGAATTGAAGAGGAAACAAGTTTCTTTTTTTATTTACAGAATTGAAGAGGAAACCTGTCTTGCTTTCTTTCTGGAGTGTTTCCCTATTGTTTTCAGAAAATAAGTGCATTTCTCTTCTGCAAAGCGAGACAATGTTACCATTTGAAAAGGTAAATTTACTATTTTTTTACAAAATATATGCATTTTATAGTATTTTCCTACTTTATTTTTACAAATTAGAAGGTAAAATTTCTACAAATCATATGAAATTATCTACATTCTGCATTATTTTTTCTCCAAGTTGTTGTTGCAGGGAGTTTCCGCAATGGTGACAAGCGATTTGTCACAATGGTGACCTGCGAGTTGCTGCAATGGTGACCAGGGATTTGTCCCTATGACACTTATCTGGGTTGCCATTATGGAAACTCACTGGTCACCATTTTGGCAAGTCGTTTTTCACCATTAATTGTAATTTTTTGGTGGGATTCATTAATTCTTTGGTATTTCTTCCAAGTTTGTTTCATGTAGTTTACTTTAAATTTTTTGTTGGTTTATTCATTTTCATTCTCTTGGGTTCTGTTAGAATTTTATATTTTCCTAGAGATTGTGAGAACTAATCACATAGGCCAACATCAAACCAACTTTGGAAACTAGGATCTAGCCATGCCAACTTCAGAGAGGGCTCCCTCTATAATATTTATCTTTTTTTGGATAATTTTTTAGGGTAGTTATGATAGTACTTGGGGTTTTGAGTTTGTTTTCGATTTTGGAGGATTTATTGTATTCAATTCATTAATATCTATTTGGAAATGGAGTCAATTATAACTAGATGGTTGCATCAACTTTTCACAGAGTAAACATAGGGCAAGCTAGGAATATTTACTAGATCTTTTCGAATTATAAATGGATTATGATATAATTATGAATAGATTCAATAGAAATAAAGAGAAATTAAGAATTATTTAGTTTTGCTTTCAATGGAAAACATTATGATTGTAAACACATCCAAAATAAGCTACTCAAAAGTAAATCTAATTCATCACGCTTTCTATTTTACAATTAGAAATCAAATGATTACAATGAAAGATGAAAATGAAACATAAGAAAAGAAGAAAAATATCACCAGTATTTAAGCCATGAGAATCATGTGAATGGTCTGATTTTTATTGATGCTCTAGTGCTTTGAAAAAGCTTACAATACTCCAAAAGACTGTAATGATTCTGATCTCAATCAATTGACCTTTGATACTTCCAAAACTGAAGTATTTACACAAAAACTTACAATCATATTGTCTCTAACAGACTTTGACTAAAAAAATCTAACTATTAGAAAGTTATATCTTCAGTGGAATGTGCTGTGCAAAGTAGGTGCTGATGTAATGGGACAGTTTGGACATGGACCACTATTTAATGACGTGTTCACAGAATAAATGTTGTGCTAGTAAATGAACTGTTGTATGAACAGAGTGTTGAACATCTTTTGCTTCCTGACTCAACCTTTCTGTCTTTTTGTCACCCGAATTCCTTTTTCCTTGTTAAAACCTTTTTGTAAACTAAATAGCCTGAAAAACGGATATACTGGACTTGAAATATTTTAAATTTCAATTCTTAAGCCGCATCACATCAGTGTACTTAGAAATATTTATAGTTTAAGTTTATGAAGAATGTTATCGATGATGCGATGCGAAGTGGGAATTGAGGTGGAGGGCAGGTGGGATCGGACCTGTTAGCCTCCTATACCTATAGGTGTCATTTTTCATGATTGACTTGATGGGCTATGTAATATGTTCATACCTTTTTCTTGTTGCAAAGGTTTCCATATTATCAAAAAATCAAAAAAATTAAAAAATGTAAAGAGGGTATACCCTAAAAGAAAAATCAAAGGGTAAAAAGAATAAAAATGGCCAAAAATGAAAAATAAAATGAACCCCGCCAATAGAAAGGCCAATGAAAGTGTGCAAGACTAAATGCCACTAATTTTTACTCTGATGTAATAACAAATTGTGTGCAAAATTTTATTTATGCCACAATTTATGGACAGTCAAACAGTTTAAGCTTGGCTAGTTCATTTTTTCAATTTCATGTTTTAGAGATAGAGAATAAAATCTGACCAAACTGTTTAATCTTGGTAGATAAGTAGATAGGTAGAGTAAATAAAAGGAGCTCAACAGCTTAATCTGAGCCCTTGGATGTAATAAGGATAGATTTAGATAGATTTCCACATGTAAAAGAAAAAAAGTGTGAGAAGGGTTTGCCAGTCTAAGTGCACCCTAATAAAGGAGAAAAAATGGTAGGGTAAAGTAGGTAGGGTAGGTAGATGATGTTGCAGAATTACTTGTGATGGATAATGTCTTTAGATGTGTTAACTTTTACTTTTATCACAAGTATAAGATAGACATTTCACTTGATGCAGTTCAAGCAAGACAAGGTTAAATAACTAACTTCCATTCACATTTTTCCCTAAAGATTTCACTAATTCCCCCTGAAATATTAAGGTCTTTGAAAATTAAAGGGGCTCAGAGCATTTCTCTGACTTTTGGAGGGACCGGACCCTTGGCCCAATTATTTAAGAGCCTAAGTACTTAGAATCATCCATAAACCACTCATTTGATTTCATAAACTCATTTCCTAAGTGTAAATTCCTACTTTACTTAGGAAAATACATAACATCACCTAAAAAACCCCTTTTTCATCTTTAGCCTAAGTTTGAATATATACGTGAAATGTTTTAACTTGGCACTTTTCATTATATAATCATATTAAATTTAACACATAGTATATAACTCCCAAATAAATTTTCACATTTTTCCCATATTATTTTAATAATTCCCAATTAATATAATATCCTGCTCATTGGTTGAAAAATAACCATATAAACTTTAATTAATTGGTTGAATTTCCAATTAAATAAACTCCATCGTATAAAAGGAGTAATTAACCCTCCAGGTTAATTAATAACTTAATCTGCCAATCACATTCCCCCCGATGCAATTAATTCATAATAAATTACGTCAGGCCCGCCCTATTAACTCTCCGTCATTTCCTTTCCCCGACCATCGTTCGATCAGCTGCTCCAAGATCAACGGCTATTGACAATTCCGTTGGCCATCCCCGATCCGAACAATAACGCATGAAATGCCGACGGTTTTCAAATAGTACCATGGCCACGTGTCATTCATTCTGTGGAATCGCTGCCCATCCGCTCAATACCACCTTGCCTCAAAAGAGGTGCAAAAAAAACCGCTTACCGCCTATCCTTTCTGATGCGTTAATCGTACATGTTGACGTCATCATTTAAATCCCGCCAACCTTTTGATTTTTTGAATAAAACAAGACTCCCTGCGTTGTTTCCTCGTATATGAACCAATCTCCCATGCAACCAGTTTCAAAAAAAAATAACTGTTGAAGCTAGTCGACCGTTAGTTAGCTGAAGAGAATTGAAGTCAAGTATTCCAATGTTCTTCCGCCTCAACCAGTACCTGTCTAAAATCACTGTCATCCTTAGAAAAACAGGTGATCAGAAGACCACATCCTTGGATAAACAGTCTTAATACTAGTCATAAGACTTGTTTACTCCAAGAGTGTTATCAAATCTATTCAAACAGAGATGGAAGATAAAACATACAGTTGAAATACAAGCAAAGGAAACAGGATATTAAACGATTTACTGTTGAAACATACAGTAAAAAAATAAACTACACATTGAAGGTAAAAGGACACAATAAGGAATAGTTAATGAGTATCAGTGGTTAAAGTGTATCAGGTAAAAGTCAGAGTGAAAGTTAAAATGAAGTTACAGAGCGGTCAAAGGTAGACAGTAAAAGTAATTACAGAGGTAGTAAAATGGTAAAAAGAAATGAAAATACTTTCACCAACATTGAAGTTTGTTTAAAGTGAAAGTAAAACAGGTAAAAGAACAAAAAAGTGAAAAGATGACAAATACAACAATGAGGAACATTTTTGCAGAAATTAAATGTTTTAGTCATTGTTTTGCAGAAACTATTGTGATCAATCCAAGATTAATTTTGCAAAACTTAAGGCGGTTTATGTTATTAAGAGGAACATCTACAAAAAACTCTCTCACTTTTCTAACAGCTATTATGGTTTTGGAAATATTAAACAATGTTGGAAAGCACTTTTTGCAGAAAATTCCAGTTAAAGCATCATTTTGCAAAGAATATTGTGGCAAATAAGAAGTACATTTTACAAAACTGAAGGAGGTTTTCGTTCCTAAAGGAGCCATATACAAAACCCTATCTCACTTTTCTCATAGGTGTTACCTAACAAGAGATACATGAAAATATTTACAGCCTATTTTTCAGACTCTGTAAAACTCTGTTTTACACATATTTTTGTAGAGCCTATTGTGCACAGCTGGAGAGGAATTTTAGGAAAATGAAAGAGGTTTATCTCACCAACATATTAATCCACAATAAAATCTTTCAGTTTTTACATATCTATTATGGATTGAGAAATACAAAGATATCATTGGACCCCAAGTTTGCAGAATTGTTGGAGCAAAATGCACAAAGAAAGGAAGCAGTTAGTGACTTGGATGCCTCATCATCAATTAAGAGTTGGATCAAATTTGAATTCTCCTTTTTTTCATCACCTATCCATCAAAAATAGTGCCAAATAGATGCATTAGTTTGAGTGTCCTTTACTTAAGTTCTATTTATGTAAAATAGTTGGAGAGATTTATGAACCAATTTTGATATTTTTTCAAGATATTTTAGTTTAGAATTTGTATAAATACTTCACTCTTGGAAGTATTTTGGGTGGATTCTTCTTCTTTGCTGTAACATTGACTTTTTGGAATAAAAGTGCTTTGGAGAAATTTCTCTATGGCTTGCTGGATGATGAATTGAAGCTCAAGACTTTTTGCAGGATTCATGTGTCAGACTACAGTTCAATAAGTCATTCCTATCCTGTGTTTTAAGTTTTATATCTGTTTATAATTTCACTGTGTTCCATTTCTGAATAATTGAAAAAAAAAGAATAAATTAGAAATTGCTTAAGTGTACTCTGATTTCAATTGTTATTATTCTAAATGTTTTCTTCTAAGCTGGTTATAAACAATGAATTCTTAATTGCTCTTGTTTCTCTGGTTTAAGCATTTGATTACTTAGTAAAGAATTCTTAATTTCTCTTTATTGGTAATCACTCACTTTCCCTCGTTTAAACATGGTGAAATATTCTTAATTTCCTTTCATCCATCTAAAAATCCATTCCATTCACTTTAATATCCAAAATTGTTCTTTTTTTTGGCTATCTTGCCCTGCAAAGCCATCTTTAGTGTAAAAATTGAATCCAGTAAAGCCATCCTTTAAACTCCATAGCCCAATGGCCTGAAATACTCAATATTTCCCTCAGTTGGCGGATTCCACCATTCAAATTGAAACAAAAACCCTGGACTTATAACTAGACTAATATTTTCTAGAAAAAAAAAGCTCTATTTTAAAGAGAGAGCCCTCTCTGGATAGAAATTTGCTAGATTTTGTATCTGAAGGTTGGTTTGTGGTTACCTCAGACCCCTTTCCTCTTCCAAAAACTTCAAGGAAAATCTGAGTGATAACATAGTGGCGACTCTGTCGGGGATCTGAATCATTTTAATTGTTACTGTTGTTTGCTTATAAGCTACAGACAGAGCCTGAAGATCAGCCAGGTAGCCTTTGAACTGCTTTTTCTCTACAATTTCATAGTAAATAAATGTTGCTTCAGTCTATCTCTGGTCTAGCTTATAAACTGAACTTTGGTTTCAAACATTCAATTATTTTTTCTAGTTCAATAAATCTTTAAGAAAATTTAAATCCAATATCTGAAACCTCTTAAAGAAATTATAGAAGTTGTTTTGAAAATTCATTAAAAAACAAAATAATCATAAAATACTCAAAGTTTGGTTTCCTGAAGAACTAACTTTTTCTTCAAAATTGTTTTACATGTTCAGATTTGATCTATGATGGTGGACAGTGATCAGAAACACAAAGGTTAAAATCATCCACCTCGTGACTCCAAATCCATTTCACAATCAAGACTCCACTGGAGGAATGAACCTGGAAGAACAATATGGAAAGATCAAGCTTTCAACTTGGATCTTAATCCAAGACAGTATGTTCTTTCTCGTTAAGAAATTTTTTCAATATGGATTGTATTTTATATAAGGATCTAACTTGGTTTTACAGATACCGTGGCCTTTCGTTATGGCTGATTTTCAAAATGATCCAAGAATAAAACGAAGATATGCTCCCATGAGCAGAGATCACATACCTGGATTTCCACACAAACTACCGAAGGTAAATTGGGGTGAAAATCTGCCCATATTTCAAGATGAGAATATTGATGATCCTTTACTACATCTCATTAAATTTCATGTACACTCATCAAGATTGAAGGGTGATTGGCATGAGGATTGAATCATGAAGATATTCATGGGAACCTTAGAAGGAAAAGCAAGGGACTGGTACGAAGCTCTCAAACCTGGAAGTTTTTTTTCTCTAAAATATTTTCATAAGGTATTTTATGAGCATTACAAAGAAGATTTTCCATCTTTATCATTTGCTGAAAATTGTTGTGATCAAGCTGAAGATCTTATACATTACCTTAAAAATATTTATGAAGATTTTGGAAATTGGTTTCCTGAAGATTTATTACAAGAAGTCCAAAAATTTCATTCTCAAGTTAAATGTCATAATAATCAAGAGGAGTTAAACAAAGATGAAATAAGTCAGGAGATAAATCAAGATCCACAAAACCCCTTTGTATTAACAAATGATGTTTCATTTAATGTTTTGAATGAAGTTAAAGAAAATATTCAACCTCATGATCAAATTTTAGACAAGAGAAAAAACAATTGTTATTCAAATCTAAGAATTCAGAGATTCCCACCCCCCCTCACCGAAGAAGAAATCAATTTGCTTCTAAACATGCAACCATCCTCAAAATATTTACATAATGAAGAAATTATTTCTACTTCTTATAATGTTGATGAATGTACAAAAGTTTTTATCCATAAAGAGACAAAAGAACAAGTTGATGCTCATGTTATTCTACCTTCCCAAAAAGGCCCATTACTTGATAGCACTCCTATTGAGAAAAATAATGACTTTCAAATAGAATGCAACCAATCTAATCAAGATATATTGGGATTGTTGAAAGAGAAATATGCTGATCCAATGTTTATAATTGATGACATTCCTTCTTCTGAAGATTTTCCTAAATATGATCCAAATGATGATAATTATGTTCTCCCAATTCAAGATAATTTCACAGAACAATCACTAGCTATTTTGAGGGATGAGATATTAGAACTTCAGCTTGATGAAGATTTTCCAAGAGCTTTCTTTCTTCTTTTGAAATCAAGAAAATATTCTCCTAAACTGAAAATATGTGTTCTTGAGATAATTTCTGAAAATTATGAAAATGAAATTAAACTTTTGCATTCTCAAATTCAGTCATACAATTTCTGAAATCCTAAAGAATTCTTTGAAAATCTTCCTTCTCCAAAGCAAGAGGAAATTGTACTATCTTTTGACCTGCATATTGAGGATGATTATTCTTTCAAACACAAGACTGAGGAAATAGTTTCAAGGATTAATATTCAGAATACAACTGAGCAACTAGTCATTGAAGGCCTAGAAACACAAATCATACATCATACTTTTATTGATCCTATATCAGATTATATTGAGAATATTTTTAGCCCAAATCTGCAAACATGTTTTCTCTATAAGGATCAAATACATAAAAAGTGGCCTTTACACATCATATCATTTATTATAAAGGCACATGATCATAATATACTTCCAATTTTGATCACAAGCAATCAAATTATCCATTTATTTTTACAGCTAGTTGATTGGCTTCATTGGAATTTTTGTATTACCTGATTCAATAAGATTTTTAGTAGATTAGAGTAGGTAAATGAGTGCTAATAAGCTCAGAATTTTGAGCATTTTTTTAGTTTTCAATTTTCAGCTAGTTTTTCATTAAGTTGGTTTGAAAATTTTTGTGTGTTGTTCTAATTTCAGATCAGATTTCAGGTTGCAGAAAAAGGACTATATTCAATTCAAGATTTTCAACACAGCAAATGCATATTTGGGATTGGAACAAGGTAGAAGATTTCCAACTAGGAAACAAAGTTTTAAGTTTTGAAGTGGATAGTAACTTACTCGAGTTGAAGCCCGGAGAGAAGGGCCTAAGCTTCAGAACTTTTACTGTCATACATACAATAAAGCAAAAAGTAGAAGAAGATTGCACTGTTCATTCAAAATCATGCTGAGGGCAACTGATCTGCTGTTCTTGAATTTTCACCAGGAAAAGCCATCCCCATGTGGAGCTAGTGTTAGCCTCCTATACCTATAGGTGTCATTTTTCATGATTGACTTGATGGGCTATGTAATATGTTCATACCTTTTTCTTGTTGCAAAGGTTTCCATATTATCAAAAAATCAAAAAATTTAAAAAATGTAAAGAGGGTATACCCTAAAAGAAAAATCAAAGGGTAAAAATACTAAAAATGGCCAAAAATGCAAAAGAAAATGAACCCCGCCAATAGAAAGGCTAATGAAAGTGTGCAAGACTAAATGCCACTAATTTTTACTCTGATGTAATAACAAATTGTGTGTAAACTTGTATTTTATGCCACAATTTATGGACAGTCAAACAGTTTAAGCTTGGCTAGTTCATTTTTTCAATTTCATGTTTTAGAGATAGATAATAAAATCTGACCAAACTGTTTAATCTTGGCAGATAAGTAGATAGGTAGAGTAAATAAAAGGAGCTCAACAGCTTAATCTGAGCCCTTGGATGTAATAAGGATAGATTTAGATAGATTTCCACATGTAAAAGAAAAAAAGTGTGAGAAGGGTTTGCCAGTCTAAGTGCACCCTAATAAAGGAGAAAAAATGGTAGGGTAAAGTAGGTAGGGTAGGTAGATGATGTTGTAGAATTACTTGTGATGGATAATGTCTTTATATGTGTTAACTTTTACTTTTATCACAAGTATAAGACAGACATTTCACTTGATGCAGTTCAAGCAAGACAAGGTTAAATAACTAACTTCCATTCACATTTTTCCCTAAGGATTTCCCTAATTCCCCCTGAAGTATTAAGGTCTTTGAAAATTAAAGGGGCTCAGAGAATTTCTCTGACTTTTGGAGGGACCGGACCCTCAGCCCAATGATTTAAGAGCCTAAGTACTTAGAATCATCCATAAACCACTCATTTGATTTCATAAACTCATTTCCTAAGTGTAAATTCCTACTTTACTTAGGAAAATACATAACATCACCTAAAAAACCCCTTTTTCATCTTTAGCCTAAGTTTGAATATATACGTGAAATGTTTTAACTTGGAACTTTTCATTATATAATCATATTAACCTTAACACATAGTATATAACTCCCAAATAAATTTTCACCTTTTTCCCGTATTATTTTAATAATTCCCAATTAATATAATATCCTGCTCGTTGGTTGAAAAATAACCATATAAACTTTAATTAATTGGTTGAATTTCCAATTAAATAAACTCTGCTGTATAAAAGGATTAATTAACCCTCCAGGTTAATTAATAACTTAATCCGCCAATCACATTCCCCCCGATGTGATTAATTCATAATAAATTACGTCCGGCCCACCCTATTAACTCTCTGTCATTTCCTTTCCCCGACCACCGTTCGATCAGCTGCTCCAAGATCAACGGCTGTTGAAAATTTCGCTGGCCATCCCCGATCCGAACAATAACGCGCGAAATGCCGATGGTTTTCAAACAGTACCATGGCCACATGTCATTCATTCTGTGGAATCGCTACCCATCCGCTCAATACCACCTTCCCTCAAAAGAGGTGCGGAAAAAACCGCTTACTGCCTATCCTCTCTGACGTGTTCATCGTACCTATTGACGTCATCATTTAAATCCCACCAACCTTTTGATTTTGTGAATAAAACAAGTCTCCTCGCGTTGTTTTCTCGTATATGAACCAATCTCCCATGCAACCAGTTTAAAAAAAAATTAACTGTTGAAGCCAGTCAACCGTTAGTTAGCTGAAGAGAATTGAAGTCAAGTATTCCAATGTTCTTCCACCTCAACCAGTACCTGTCTAAAATAACTGTCATCCTCAGAAAAACAGGTGTTCAGAAGACCACATCCTTGGATAAACAGTCTTAATACTAGTCATAAGACTTGTTTACTCCAAGAGTGTTATCAAATCTATTCAAACAGAGATGGAAGATAAAATATACAGTTGAAAGATAAGCAGATGAAACAGGATATTAAATGATTTACTGTTGAAACATACAATAAAAACCTAAACTACACATTGAAGGTAAAAGGACACAATAAAGAACAGTTAAAGAGTATCAGTGGTTAAAGTGTATCAGGTAAAAGTGAGAGTGAAAGTTAAAATGAAGTTACAGAGCGGTCAAAGGTAAATAGTAAAAGTAATTACAGAGGTAGTAAAATGGTAAAAAGAAATGAAAATAATTTCACCAACATTGAATTTTGTTTAAATTGAAAGTAAAACAGTCAAAAGAACAAAAAAGTGAAAAGATGAAAAATACAACAAGAAGGAACATTTTTGCAGAAATTGCATGTTTTAGTCATTGTTTTGCAGAAAATATTGTGATCAATCCAAGATGAATTTTGAAAACTGAAGGCGGTTTATGTTATTACGAGGAACATCTACAAAAACCTCTCTCACTTTTCTAACAACTATTATGGTTTTGGAAATATTAAACAATGTTGGAAAGCACTTTTTGTAGAAAATTCCAGTTAAGTCATCATTTTGTAGAGAATATTGTGGAAAATATGAAGTAAATTTTACAAAAATTAAGGAGTTTTTTGTTCCTAAAGAACCCATATACAAAAACCTATCTCACTTTTCTCACAGGTGTTACAAAACAAGAGATACATGAAAATATTTATAGCCTATTTTTCAGACTCTGTAAACTCTGTTTTACACATATTTTGGTAGAGCCTATTGTGCACATCTGGAGAGGAATTTTAGGAAACGGAAAGAGGTTTATCTCACCAACATATTAATCCACAATAACATCTTTCATTTTTTACATATCTAGTACGGATTGAGAAATAAAAATATATCATTGGACCCAAAGTTTGCAGAATTGTTGGAGCAGAATACACAAAGAAAGGAAGCAGTTAGTGACTTGGATGCCTCATCATCAATTAAGAGTTGGATCAAATTTTAATTATCCTCTTTTTCATCACCTATCCATCAAAAATAGTGCCAAATAGATGCATTATTTTGAGTGTCCTTTACTTAAGTTCTATTTATGTAAACTAGTTGGAGAGATTTATGAACCAATTTTGATATTTTTTCAAGATATTTTAGTTTAGAATTTGTATAAATACTTCACTCTTGGAAGTATTTTGGGTGGATTCTTCTTCTTTGCTGTAACATTGAATTTTTGGAATAAAAGTGCTTTGGAGAAATTTCTTTATGGCTTGCTGGATGATGAATTGAAGCTCAAGACCTTTTGCAGGATTCATGTGTCAGACTACAGTTCAATAAGTCATTTCTATCCTGTGTTTTAAGTTTTATATCTGTTTATAATTTCACTATGTTCCATTTTTGAATAATTGAAAAAAAATAAAAAATCAGAAATTTCTTAAGTGTACTCTGATTTCAATTGTTATTATTCTAAATGTTTTCTTCTAAACTGGTTATAAACAATGAATTCTTAATTGCTCTTGTTTCTTTGGTTTAAGCATTTGATTACTTAGTAAAGAATTCTTAATTTCTCTTTATTGGTAATCACTCACTTTCCCTCATTTAAACATGGTGAAAGATTATTAATTGCCTTTCATCCATTTAAAAATCCATTCCATTCACTTTAATATCCAAAATTATTCTTTTTTTTGGCTATCTTACCCTGCAAAGCCATCTTTAGTATAAAAATTGAATCCAGTAAATCCATCCTTTCGACTCCATAGCCCAATGGCCTAAAATACTCAATATTTCCCTTAGTTGGGGGATTCCACCATTCAAATTCAAACAAAAACCCTGGACTTATAACTAGCCTAATATTTTCTAGAAAAAAAAGCTATATTTTAAAGAGAGAGCCCTCTCTGGATATAGATTGGCTATATTTTGTATCTGAAGGTTGGTTTGTGGTTACCTCGGACCCCTTTCCTCTTCCAAAAACTTCAAGGAAAATATGAGTGATAACAAGACCAAGTTGCAAATCACATATTTTAAAGTTTAGCTATAAGTGGGGAGGTAAACTCTAAATCTTGCAAAGTGCGACACCTAAGGAGGGTGGAGTGACATGGTAGGTAAGGTGGGACTGGACTGCATCAAAAATCACAAAATTTAAGTTTTAGCTATAAGTATGGGGTTAAATCCAAAGGAGGGGGACCCATTGCAATCGACGGAGTTTATAAATCGTCGAATGCTTTGTGAGGTTTCATGTGATATGTGATATGATTGCAAACTACTGTGAAGTGAGGGATGGATCTGCTATGGTGGGGCCAACCGTCGCATCTAAAGTTAAATAAATTCATGGGATATTTCTTTATGAAATTCAATGACCTATTACCCACAAGGTAATTAACTGGCTGAATCATCTAATAAGAGTCTAGTAAACATCATAAAATTCAACCATCTTTTTGGACTTAAAGGTTTTTGCTTTATTATTGATGATTTTCCTTGGGCAGCCAAATATGGACAGGATATTAGTCTTAAGGAACTTGGTAATAACAACATCAATGGAATTTCTAGAAGGGATGGCCTCTATCCACTTAGTGAAGTAATATGTGGCTATTAAAATCCTCTTGTGTTGGGAAGAGGAAGGAAGATGGATTTCACCTTTGAAATCTAAACCCCATTATTGGAATGGACTTCCAACAGAAATGGGTTTGAGAGGCAAGGGTAGGAGTTTCTTTCTACCTTCAGAAATTTGAGACTTGTGGTAGGTTGTGATTTTCTTATGAACACCAGAAAAAAGGGTGGGCTAGTAAAAACCAACCCTGAGAATTTTATTAGCAGTAGTTCCCCAATACAAGTGGCCACCATAGTCTCCTTCATGAAAATCATGCATAATCTTGTCTTCATCCTTCTTCAACAAACGTTTAAGTAATAGGCCACGAGAATATTTCCAATAAAGGATATTATTAATGATGAAAAATTTTACTACCTTTAATTTCATAAATCTAGCTTTATTTTTTGTAAGACCAGGAGGAGAATTTAAATTAAACAATACATAAAGCAGGTTTGCATACTAGGGAGAATTTAAAAATTATTCATTTATTTGTGGAGTTGCCTGCTCCTCTTGATCATCCAAAGTTGGCACCAAGTCTATGTACAAGGCTTCAAAATTGGACTCAGCCATAAGCTGGGCAAGTCCTTACCCTTTAATTAGTTTGGTAGGTTTTATTTCTAGATCATACTCTAAAATTAATGCAATCCATTTACCTATTTTTCCATCTAGTCCATTCTGCACTAAAATGTCCTTTACCATAGCATTATGTACATAATAAATTATATGTGAATGTAGTATATAAACTCTAAAACCTTTAATTTCTTTGACTAGTGCAAAGGCCTGTTTTTCCATGATGTTGTACTTGAGAGAAGCATCTCTTAAAGATTTGTTGAAGAAGGCTATTGGATGCTCAAATCCTTTATTGTTCTTCTGCAGTAAAACAACTACAATAGTGTGCTTAGAATCAAAAGAAAAGATTATAAAATCTTTAGTAGAAAAATTCCTAGCATATATGCTCCATTTGATCTCAAAATATTCATTGAGCATATTGGTTATGTTTCTAAGAAGTTCGGCAAGATTAGGGATAAATATTCTCAGGAAATTTATTTTACCTATGAAGGATTGAAGTTCCTTAATGTTTCTTGGGGGACTGATCTTTAGGATTGCTACAATTCTCTTAGGGTCAATTATAGCTCCACCTTTTGATTTGATATTTCCTAACATTTTTCCTTCTTCTAGGAAACTAGTGTTTACTTAGGATTTAATGATATGGAAAATTTTATGCATTTCTCAAAGACTTGTCTCAAATGTATCAAGTGTTCTTCATCATATTTTGAATACACAATTATATCATCAAGATAGTTTACAATAAAGAGGCCAATCTCTTCTAAAAAATTAATGTCCATTTCTCTTTGGAACGCGGCCCCTACATTCATCAGTCTAAAAGGCATTTTCACATACATGAAAGTGCCCCATGGAGTGGTAAAAGTTGTCTTATTTTGATCTTCTGGATCAACCAAGACTTGGTTATAGCCAGAGAAACCATCTAGTAATGATATCCTATTTGATCCTATCACCTTTTGTAAGATATGGTCCATTTTTGGTAAGGGATAGTTATCTTCAGAGAAACCTTATTCAGATTTCTAAAATCAATACACAACCTGATTTCTCCAGTTTTCTTTCTGGTTGGTACTATGTTTGACACCCCTTTGAAATATCTGAGGGGAACGATTATTTTAGCATCATACATTCGTTTAAATTATTTCTCAACTAAAGGTAACAAAAATGGATTTATTCTATGAAGTTTCTATTTGAAAGGCTTTTGTTCTTCTTTAATTGGAATTTTGTGTTGAATGATGTTGGCATCATAAAATTTCAGGTCCTTATAACTCCAAGTGAAAACATCAATTTGGTCTTTGAAAAATGGCTATATATCTCCATTTGGTCATAAGAGGTAATGTTTTTGACAGTTTGATCATTTTCGGGTTTTTTTCAGTACCTATTTTACGTTCCTCAACTTCTGCTCCTATGGGCTCAATTTTACGCTTCTTTGCTACATTATTCAAGTCAAAAAGGTCTTCTAATGGAGCTAATCCTTGAGGAAAAACGTTATATTTAGTTGAAGAATTTCAAAATCTTCTTCTTCAGGATCTATTTCATGAATTTCTAATTTAGGCACACTTTCATCTCAAGGATTATTTACATCTAATCTATCACATTGGTTTACCAAAGGATTATATACAAATATTTTATTTTCTACATGATCTTCTGGTTTCATTTGATTTTGTTAATGATTATCCAAATCTAACTGTGTTTCCTCAAACTCATCTTTTGACAGTAATAAATTTTGAATTTTTTTGTCATTTCTAAACACCTGTGAGTATCACATGTTGTCTAGTATTGTAGGGCAATGTTTAATTTCAATTATGTGTGTTTTTTTTGGGTGAGGGATTTTACAAGTTCTTGCAGAGACAAAAAGACTATCATATATGACATTATGGGCTCTTGGAATTACTGCTAGATCATATTCCACAAAAGTATCTAATAAACGGTGTGTTGTGTTTCTATAGGCTCTTAATCTAGGGTGTTTAGCGACATATTCTCCTGTTACTTGTTTGATAATTAATTCTGAATCTCCCTCCACAATAATCCTTTTAGTACCTAATTTCTTAAGTAAAAATAAACCTAACATCAGAGCTTCACATTCAACAATATTGTTGGTGCACTGAAAATTAAGTTTATAGGAATTCCCTTCACAATGATTATTAGATGTATTAGATAGCCATATTCTTGCTCCAGAGCCTTATTTACTACAGGCTCCATCAAAGCTCATATTCCAGAATAGTTTTGGAGTGGGATCTAATCGGTCGAGTTGAACTGGGTTTTCATCAATACTATTTCAAAATTTTGCTTCAATTTCAGTATCATTGAATAATATGAATGAATCCAAATCAATGTGAACAGAATATGGAGGGTAATTATGAATTTTTTCTTGACTGCTTACCATATATTTCATGATATTTTCCATGTACAACCTTCTTTGCTGACCAAAAATTGGTATTGTAGCATAGGTCATATCTAGTTGAAGGGTTCCTTGTAACTTTTCTCCGCAATAACGTGATAAAAGCATGCCATATTTAGGAGGAATGTCTGCTATGATAATGTCCATAACTAGGTTGTTCGTTGGAAATTTATACAAAGTTACACATAAGTCCTTGATGATACCTAAACACTTCACTTTACTTGAATCAAATGAATATGGATCTTTGTAAGGCCTAGCGATGTCAAGATCTAAATTTTCCATTACAGATTTGTGGATTAATCTCTGTGAAGCACCTAAATCCAACATAGCATTGTGTAGGATTTTATCATGTATGTTTAAGCTAACATAGAATGGAGGAACTGCTCCTTCTTGTAACATACCATCTACTTCTGGACCAAAAATTAATTCCGGTTGATCATCATTAAGGTTGAGAGTGTCTGCGGTTTCCCCAATCTTCATTACTTCCATTACCTGAGTTCTGTATGTTGTTTTTTCATTAGCTCTGTCAAAGGGATGGGACTTTTGACTTTACTTAGTTTTTTTTCAATATTAAACGATGATGGAATCTTTACATTATTAGGAATGTCAGGAATATCGATAGTTTATTTAGATTTAAGTAGGGCTTGCTGACTGGTAGTTTGAACATCAGTTTGACTTGGTTTAGAAACAAAATCAACTATCTTTTTAGTAGAAACCTTTGAAGGTTTCTTTCTAGGAATTTCACCAGATCTCTTAGAATATTTTTCTACTCTTTTCTTAGAATCTGAATTAGAGAAAATTTTGGCAGGTTGACCAGTGTTCTTCTTAGGAGTATTTTCATAAGTTTTTCTACTCCTAATATTATATTGTTTGTGAACCTCCATAATAGTGTTTTCAAACCCATGTTTATACTCTTCATATTATTCTAACTCAAGTTCTGTTTGGGCTAATGAAAATAGTTGTTGGTCTTCTTCGGTGAGAAAAATAGTATCATTATTTTGTAAACAAAAATAATTTATTTCATTATCTTCTTCTGCTTGAGGGATACCTTCATTTTCATCAACATAGTTTTCCTGAAAAGGGGGTCTAATTTTTTGGTCAGGTCCCCTTTGTTTGATGTATGGTTGATTTCTTCTATTGTTTTAATTGTGATTTTGGGGAGGGTTTTAATTTTCCCTATGGATGTTGGTATCAATCAACATTATTTCCATTTCCCTAACTAAAGAATCTATCTTGGCATCAGTGCTAGAGGTTGATGCTTCTTCTTTTAGGGTAACTCTCTTCTCAGCTTGCATTCTAGATCTTTTGGCCAATAGTCCGAATTTCCTCTAAGGTTCCAGGATTTATCTCTCTTAACTGATAGGCTATGTATGTTTCAAAACCATCTGGAAAATTAATCAACACTAATCCTTGGAGTGGTTTTATATGAGCAGGAATAGTATTATAAAAAGAGTTGAATCTAGCACAATAATCTTGCACAATCTCTCCATTATCTCTTTTGATATTTTCATACTCTAAGAGAATTTGTAGGGTTTTTTTTGTTTATTTTCCATCTGTCTAGAAAATGATGTTGTAGGACTGCTAGATCATTGATGGAAGTAGCTGGTAAAGCTCTAAACCATTTCCTAACCTCACCTCCAACGGTTTGAACGAATAACCTCAGCATAGCATCATCAACATCAATCTCATAGCGATCAAATAAATCATTCATTATGTCTACATGCTACTGACTAGTAATGGGTTCGGTGTTATCAAGCTGGGTATTTTGGATTGATAATCCTAGGGCATAGCTCCTATATTTTGAGGAAGAACCAAGGGAGAATAACATGCAGCCATGATTGGAGGTGGAGGGTTGACAGGTGGTGGATTAATAAGTGTGGAGGAGGTGGTAAAGAATGAACTGTATGTGAAGGAGAGGATGGATGAAGTGATGGAGATGAAGGCCTTTGAGTGTTTATGAGAGGAAAAGTAGTAAAATTTTTAGAAGAGGATGGACTCATAGATCTGTGTTGAACTATTTGGGATTTAATGGATGAAGTAGCAATATTTAATGAAGAAAATTCTACTGATTGTTGGATATAGGCATCTGTAACTAATGAAGTGAATTCTAATACATAATATTTGAGGATCTTAAAATCCTGGACAATTTCTTGATCATATTTTGTTAAAGAAGGTAGAATTTTCGGTGAATCTAGATGCAAAATTGATTGGTCAATGACTAATGTATCTGCCCAATTTAGGGATTTCCTTCTAAACAAGATTTGCTCAAACTTTAAGTAAAATTTGATATCTTAGAAGGTTTCAAGATTATTAGGGAGGGATTGTGCTCTAAGAAGAGGATTATTAATTCCATGACTTTCTGATGAAATGATGTGTTTGACTTATTTCTATGAAGTATCCTTAACTCTTTTTCTAATCCTTTTAGGATCATCCACTATTTCAGGAGGTTTGGGATCAAGATAGGATCTTGTATAAGGTCTCTTGGAAGCCAGTCTTAAAAATCAAAACAAACCCTATAAAATGTAACTCACACAAATCTTTTGATTTTGAAATTGCACACTATATTTAAAATTTTTTTTGAAAAATAGAAATCTCTATGAAATATTAATACAATGATTATTTAGCTAGAGATTTAATTTGAAAGAAATTATGATTGATCTCATTTCTTCCCTAGCATGGTGGCCACTATGTTAGCGTTGTGTAATTTGCTAAATATTGTGAGAACTAATGACATAGGCCAACATCAAACCAACTTTGGAAACTGGGATCTAGCCATGCCAGCTTTAGAGAGGGCTCTGTCTATAAGATTTATCTTTGTTTGGATAATTTTTTAGGCTAGTTATGATAGTACTTTGGGTTTTTATTTTTATTTTTATTTTGGAGGACTGATTGTATTCAATTTATTAATATCTATTGGGAAATGGAGTCAAAATATAACTGGATGGTTGCATCAAATTTTCACAGAGTAAGCACAGGGCAAGCTATGAATATTTACTGGATTTTTTTTAATTATAGATGGATTATGAAAGAAATATGAACAGATTCAGTAGAACTAAAGAGAAATGAAGAATTATTTAGTTTGGCTTTCAATGGAAAAAAATATGATTGTAAATGCAGCCAGAATAAGGTACTCAAAAGTAAATCATATTCATCATGCTTTCTACTTTACAATTAGAATTTAGATGATTACAATGAAATAAGATAATGAAACATAAGAACAGAAGAAAAAAATCACCATTATTTAAGTCACATGAATATTGTGAATGGTATGATTATTATTGATGCTACAGTGCTTTGAAAAGGCTTACAATACTCCAAAAGACAATAACGGTTCTGATATCAATCAATCAACATTTGATACTTCCAAAACTGAAGTATTTATAAAAAAAATTACAATCACACTATCTCTAACAAACTTGGAATAAAAAACTCTAGCTATTACAAAATTATAACTTTGGTGGAATTTGTTGTGAAAAGCAGGTGCTGATGTAGTGCGACAGTTAGGACGTGGACCACTATTTACTAATGTGTTGGAAGACTAAATGTTTTTCTCGCGAATTAACTATTGTATGAATGGAGTGTTGAATGCCTTTTGCTTCATGACTCAACCTTTCTGTCTTTTTGTCACCCGAAATCCTTTACCATGTTAAAACCTTTTTGTAAACAAAACAACATGAAAAACCAATATACCGTACTTGAAATATTTTAAATTTCAATTTTAAAGTTGCATCGCATCCACACACTTCATAATATTTAGAGTTTAAGTTTATGAATAATTTTATCGGCAATGCGATGCGAAGTGGGAGTTGAGGTGGAGGCAAGGTGGGACTGGATCGCATAAAAAATCAAACATTTTAAAGTCTCGCTATAAGCAGGGAGGTAAACTCTAAATCTGGTGAAGTGAAATGTGTGGGGAGGGTGAAGGGACGTGGCAGGTAAGGTTGGACCAAACTGCGTCACAAATCACAAACTTTAAGTTTTAGTTATAAGTGCGGGGATTAAATCCTTAAACTTGCGAAGTGCGGGGAGAAAGAGCCACTACAATCAGTGGAGTTTATAAATTGGTGAATGTTTTAATTTGATTTCATTTAATATGTTATATTGTTGGAAATATTGTCATTGATGGCAAAGGATCACAAAGGAGAAGCACCCGAACGAGCAATAAGACAAAGAATCAGAGGCAGCACAAGTAGCAAAGGTGGAAAATGAAGGCTCAAGACGGTGTAATGGTTATATGAATAACCAGAAGAACAAGATTAGGAGGGATATGCAAAATAAACAAAGAATTAGGGGCAGCAGAGGCACCGAATGCATCAGAGAAGCAACAAAGGAAGAAGAGGCAACAAAGGTAGAAGAGAAGAAACAAAGGCAACATAGAAGCATAAAATGCGTGCAGAAAACGTAAGAATCCCAAGTTGGAGTGAATAATGAATAGAATAACAAGCTCAGGAGATATCATCGCATTTAGAAATGGTATAAAGCTTAGGAAGGATAGTGGATATGCAGAGGAGCGGTGACAGCTGAAAGAAGGAAAATCGACTAAGAAAGAGAACTATTAGAAGAATTTCAAGGGAGGCAATCAGACGGCAAAGATCGAATCATAGAATCAAAGTATTAAGAATTAATGATAGAGATTAGAGCGAGCAGAAGAGAAGGAGAAGACCCCCATGAAGGATGAGCAGATGGTCAGGATTAGATCGCAGAAGTGAAGGTGAGAGATGGATGACAGAGAATGAATCGTACCAAGAGATATTTCACAAATTGAACTTTTAAGAGTTTAATGTTAAGGCATCCCATGGTGAGTTAAGTTTGTGATGCGAAGTGAAGGATCCACATGTTAGCAATGCACACAAGTTCACATTGCAATTATTAGAGGATATCGTTACGAGTTCACAATGTATGGTAAATTATATGTGATGTGGTGAGGGAAGAGCCACGTGTCAACACTATGCAGGAGCGCACATCGCAAATATTATAGGATACCGTTAATATTTCACACGATATGGTAAATTTTATGTGTAATGATGAGGGAAGAGCCACGTTTTAGCTCTACACACTAGCGCACATCACAAATTATATGAGTTAGCAATGTCCATGAGAGTTAAACTTGTGGGCAAGAAAAGTGCGATGTACTATGATTGGTGGAAAGTGTTGGGGGACACTCTAGTAAAGAAATTCTGCCGATATGTAATTACTTTTGGTTTTATGTTTAATCAGGCTTAAAGTAATAGTTTTTGATTCCACTGTGTATTTTTATATTTGTGCAAAATGTCAAAATGTGCGGGCAAGCAATGTGTGACGTATTGTGATTGGTCAAGTAGTGTGGGACCCGATAAACCCTATTCTATGTATGTTAATATGCGATTTTTTATTGCTAACGTATGTATGTGGAATAAACGCCGATATTGGACTCCAATGTGTTAAAAGTGATTTATGTGGGCCATAACTCACATATAACAGTGCTATGCAGTTGCAACTATGTAATAAAGGGAAAAATCTGAACACAACAAGTAAAGGCTCAAACAAGTAAAAGGACTTGACTTCGTGTAGAACAGTGCAATAGCATGGGGTGAGTTGGGACAAAAGGGGCAGTTATGCAGCACAGTTGAAACATAACTTCAGAAACATAAAAGAAAAAGGAGCATCAAGCACAAGAGGATAAATGCACAGGAAAGCTAAGAAGTTGAAAGGGCTGAATTAGAATATTTTGATTGTAACTGTAAATGTATTAATTAATTTATATTTTTTGTGATGCAAATGAAATTTTCCATAGGAAAATAAAAACTCCAATTTAATACTGAAATGAGTGTATTTAGTGTAGTAACATCCTAAATATGCTGAGTGAGGAAATGAATGGCTAGAAGGCAAGAATTGTGTCTCTTCGCTTCATATTCCCATATAGAATAAAAACAACCATGAATTAATCTCTATAAATGATGTTATTGTTATATGCATAGATATTTTAGAGAGTGGAAGAATAAGATAGAGTAGATAGAGAAGTTGTGGCAATCCAGAGCTAATATAAGGCGGATTTGAAGGCTAGAAGGATGACAGTCAAGAAGGAGAAAAAATAAGCTGATATATAGGTAAATCGGCATCTGATTTTATGGTAGTGTGAGGAAGTTGGTGCTTCCATATCAATTTGTAGCTTGATAGATGTCCAGTTGTATATGGTTGAGGTAGGAGCCTCATGTGGGTTGTATCTTATAGAAAATAGATGGGAGTTGGAGCTTCCTTGTAAGTAGTAGCTTGCAGAATTTGAGGTAGTAGCCTCCTGTAGGTTGGAGCCTACAGAAACTCAGTGGTGAGAGGGAGTTGGAGCTTGCCTTTGCATCACAACAATAATAAGATTTGGTTTTCTCCCTTATGGGTTTCCACTTATATCATTTTTTTATATGCATGATGATTCTTTGTTGAAGTTATGTATTTAATCTGCTTAATATTTTCTACTCACATATTAAGATTATTGTTTCATTATACACTAATTTGATCATGAAATGAATGTGTAAATAAGTTTAAAAGAAAGTTTTAAAAGTCCATAAATGTACTAAACTGATTCACCCCCCTCTCAGTTTAACTAAGGGTTCAACAACTGCTATCAGAGCTAGTTCCTTCTGTATCAATTTAGCAACTCGAAGGAGATCCTAGGTCCCCAATATGGCTATAATAGAAGGATGCTCAACAAATAAATCCCCTTTGTTTATTCACACAAACTATGCCTTCTGGAAAATAAGAATGAGGACATACATAATTTCTCTAGGAATAAAAGTTTGGGTTGTTGTGGAAATATAATATGCTCCAAAGGATACCAACATAGAGAAAGAATCTAGACAAGGTCTCATAGCTAATGCAAAAGCAATGAATGCACTCTTGAGTGGTCTCTGTGAGTCAAAATTTATTAAAGTAATGCACATTAAGACAAACAAATAAATATGGGATACATTAGGAAATATCCATGAGGGAGATAAAAAGGTGAAGATGGCCAAACTACAAGCCTATAGAGCTCAGTTTGAAAATGTAAAAATGAATCAAGATGAAGATATAGCTAGTTTCTTCTTAAAGGTTTCTGAACTTATGAATAACATGAAAGCTCTACGAGAAACCATTAGGGAATGTGTAATTGTAAAAAATATATTGAGATATTTACCATCCAGGTTTAACCCTAAGGTTTCTGCCATAAAAGAAACAACAAAGTAGGAAACATTGACCATGAACAAATTCCTTGGAAACTTGACAGCCTATGAGATGAGACTTCCAAAAGGGAAGTCAAATGTGAGGGAGGTAGCCTTTAAGGCTGATATGTGTGGAGAAGAGAAGGAAGGTAGATGCTCTTGCTTTGATGGAGAACAAGCCAAATTTGCTAGAAGATTGGAGAAAGGAACAAGTAAGTATAAAGGTAAACTTCCATTTAAGTGCTTTAACTATGGAAGAGTGGGGCACTATGCATCTATATGTCCTCATAAGAATATGGAGAATCAATCAAGAGGGAAAGAGAAAAAAAATTTCATCAATAGGCCGAAAGGGAATAGATTTAATGGAAGATCATTCTATGTTCAACAAGACAGCAGTGCATCTGAGAGCTCAGATGAATCCCTCAATGAAGAAGGAACATGAAAATTAATTTTGATGGCCAAGGAAGAGCTTGAGGAAGATCTTCTAGAATTTGAAGATGAAGGTGAGGTAGATATTGAGGGGGAGCTAATTAGTGCCCTGGAGGAAATAAGAAGAATTAAACTTAACAGTAAGAAAAAGAAAGATATTCTTCTAAAATATGCAAAGACAAAACCATACTCAGAAGATATTATTAAATTTAAGATTGAACTAGAAGAGTCAAGGAAAATAGAGGATATTATGAAAATATAAATAAAGCAGAAAAATCAGGAGCAAGGAAAGCTGGAAGAGGAAGTGGTAAACCTGAGGAAGAAATTAGAAAAGGTCCAAATTGAATTAACTATGAATATTTCTCAAATGAAAATCTCTAGTCATTTGGAAAAAAATCTTAATGCTCAAATATCTCCACATATAAAGGTTGGGATAGGGTATGAAGGAGAAACTAGCAAATCCAAGGTAGAAGATAACAAGAGTATCATTTTTGTAAAAGTTGTAAAGGATAATGAAGTAGAAAAAAAGGATTCCACAGAATTAGAAACCAACAAGATTATGATATATAACGAAACAATCATAAATAAGCAGCAACCTCAAGTGACAAAGAAAGAAACGAAGAAACAATCAACTGCAAGATACTCATGTGCTCTTAAGGATGAATTGATCAAATTCAAAAGATGTCAAAGGAGGTTCCTTCCTCCTATGAGAAGTATCACTTGCTTCGTCTGCCACAAACCTAGACATATTGAAGCATAATATAAGATAAAGAAAATCCAATCCGACCAACAAAAGATGCAACAAATGAAAAGATTACCTCAAACAACTCTCTTCGCTAGAGACAGATACTACTTCCATAGGTAATTTTTTTTATTGTAAAGGGTTCAGTCATAAAACCATGGAGTGCAGAGTGTACATATGGAGTCTGGTGTATGGAAACTCAAGGGGAATTAATAAAAATGGTGGATTCAATCATATACATAATCCATTCAGAAATAAAATTGAATGTTTTTGCTGCCATAAAATTGGGAAAAAGTCTCACGAATTTCCTCTCAAAGACTGTGGTCCATCTCCTCAGGAAATTCACCAAACAGATAGTTGCATGCAATGGAAAAAGAAGCTAAATAAGTGTGACATGGTTCTAATAGCTCAAGATTAGAAAATCCAATGGTATGTGGATAGTGGGTGCTCAAAACATATGACTCGATACCAAAGCAAGTTTATAACCTTTCATGAAAAGAAATCTGGTAATGTAACATTCGGTAATGATCGAGTAGTCAAAATCAAGGGAAAAGGCTTAGTCAGCCTGAATAATGGAAGAGGATAGGCTCAGGATGTACTATTTGTGTATGGTATGAAAGCCAATCTGCTAAGTGTTAGTGAAATTTGTGATAAAGGATGTGAGATCCTTTTCAGAGCCCAATATGGTAAAGTAAGGTCTATCACCACAGGAAAGACCCTGATCAAATATGTTTAAACAGAGATTAATGTATATATAGTAGAGGAAGATAATGAAGCATGCCACACCAGCAAACTTGACAAATCTTGGCTATGGCAAAGAATATTGGGTCATCTAGACTTTGACCACATCATCAAACTGAGAAAGAAGAAAGTTGTCAAATATTTTCCTGCAATAAAGAAGCCTCCAAACACCATATGTAAGTCCTACCAACTGGGAAAACAAACTCACACATCATTCAAAGTGAAAGATCAAATATCTACAACTAAGCCTCTTCACCTTGTACACATGGACATGTGCATACCTTCAAGGACTAATGCACCAGGTGGAGAATCATATTTCAAGATGATAATAGATTCTTTTTCCAGATTGACATGGGTGGCATTCCTAAAATATAAATCTGAAGCATTTGAGAAATGAAAGATATTCAAGGCACTAGCAGAAAATCAAACTAGATGTAAGCTAAAATGCATCAGATCAGACAAAGGAGGTGAATTCACTGGCGATAATTTTACAGACCAATGCAATGAATGTGGAATAAAGAAACAGTTCAAAATTGCTGGTACACCTCAACGGAATGGAGTGGAAGAGAGGAAAAATAGTTCAGTGCAACAAATTTCCAAAGCCATGATGCAAGAAAGTAACATTCCTCAAACCTATGGGGTAGAAGTTGTTGAGATTCAACAAGATGATCAGCTCAGTGAAAATAGTTGCCTTCACTAAGTGGGCCCACAGGCTACTGTTGGCGCAAGTCTATTTTTAGACTATGTCTATTTTTATACATGTCGATCATATTTCAGAAGTTGTAGGATGTTATTTTTGGATGGTTGATCAAGTTGGAAAAATAGATGAAATTCTACTTTTATAATATTGGGCGAAGTCTATTTATAGATCGTCAATATAAAAATAGATGCATGTCGATTATTATTAACTCTTAATAATAATCAAACTCTAAACATCAACTTATTGTCTTGGATGGCTTCAGTTCAGTGCAAAGATGTGGCATAGTAGCTGACAAAATGAATTACGCTATTCCTGAGGGTTTACTAGAGCTATTGCATGGAGGACTCGGTTAGAACTCAATTGGCAGAGTTATGACACAGTTGGAAGAAGTAGTTATGGAGTTGTATTTAGTTTAACTCAGCTAGACTCAGTTGAGCTAGTTGTATCTAGTCTAACTGATTAGTACACTAATGAGTGTGGAGTGAATTAATTATTTAATTAATTCAAAAATAATAACTCATTAATCAACTGAACAATACATCAGTTAACTACAATGCATGGAATTTCAGTGGAGACTAGTGGAGAGATAGGTGAAACGGAAAGATAGACTATTTGTTGTGACTATTAGGGATGCATTGATTGCATCCAACACACATTGGAGATGACAATGAGGATTGTGCAGTCACTCCAAGAGAAATTTTAATTCATTCAGAGATATTCTTCAGCAGAGATTTCTCAGTGGAGGCAGGCTAGCAGGTGGCAAAGATCGGTGCATGGATTTGCAAGATTAGGCCTGTATAGTGTATGGCGATTGTATTGTACTAAGAGCTTGTGATAAGATTTGTATGTTTGTATGATATTTTCATATGATCTCCATGTTACATAATATATATTTGGGGTTTTCAGCTTCATGCTTTCCCAATTAAAAACTTTGTTATGTGCGATTGAATATTTTTTTTATGCTTCACATGTGTGTGAAATTAATTTTTCTGCAAAAGATTAACAAGTGGAATAGATTCAGTATCTTGCATAAAGTTAAATGGTGTGAGATCAGGTGGATCTTGGACATATGTATGCTTACTGCATATAATTTCTACATGGTATCATAGCATTGTTGATTGAAGATTGCAATTGTGAAGTGAGTTTGTGCTGGTGGACAATTCGAATTTGCTACAGAAGATTCTTGGTGCAGAAATCAAGTATACATTGAAATGTCTTTCAATGGGTTGAGATTGGAGTATGCCCTTGATGGGAGCTCAAATTAAATAGCCTGGAAGGACAGGATGGAGGCAGTGCTGGAGGATTGTTAGGTCCCTATTTCACTAGTGTAGCCCCTTATTATTGTTAGTGTAAACCACTTATTGTTATTATCGTACCCTTGTAACCCCCATTTTGTTATTATTGTGCCTTTAAATTATTATTGTTAGGTCGGCTAGGATTACATTGTGGCCCACTAGGATTACATTATGGCCCCATGGACTCCTATATATAGAAAGGAGGTTTTGTGAATTGTTCATTCATGTAATGTATTGGAGGTTTCCCCCTCGAAGTGGCTTATTTCTAAGGCGTGAATATCTCTTTTCTTCTCTTTTTGGAGCTGGTTACACAACATTTGGTATCGGAGCTTTGGATTCTAGGGTTTCGCTGCTCCAAACAGGTCATCGTGGCATTTTCGCTATAACTTTTTTTCTACGAAGTTTCAGAAGCTGAAATTTTTAGGGTGCGAAGAAAAAATCCTGAGGAAGCTTGTGTAAAAATTTCAGATTTTGGTTCGCAATAAATTCGGAGATATCATCTGTGGAAGTCAGGTATTTTTTCAGGCTCCTAAACAGGTCATCGTGGAATTTGCGCTATAAATTGTTTTCTACGAAGGTTCAGAATCTGAAATTCATATGGTGCGAAGCTGAAATAATGAGGAAATTCATCAAAAAATTTCAGAGCTTGGTTCGCAATATTTTTGGAGATATGATCTGTGGAATGTAGTGCTTTTTCAGGCTCCTGAATTTCATCTCAAAGAGGTGATCGTGGGAAAAGTTCAATAACTCTCTCTCTGAAGATTGGATTGGAGTGCCGTCAAAATTATTCACAAGTACACGGCCTGTAGTTTCTTTGCTATCAATTTCAGAAACAAAGGACAAAACAGTGACACGTGGCAAGTCGTACAAGTTCGCTCTACTGAACCAGTCCAGAATTAGGTCATTGTGGGAGATTGGACACAACTTTGTCTTGGAGAATCAAAATCAGGTCAGACCTATGGCATTTGAAAGAAGCTTCAAAGGGCTACTACAGGGCTGAATTTCAGATATCGAAGATTTTCAATTACAGAGATAATTCAATTTCAATATCGATCTCCTAAAAGCTAGTAAAAGGTGTGTATTTTTTTTCCGAATTGCATAAGTCTTGTTTGAAGAATCAAGTTGAATTGATTCCAAGGGCATAGTGTAGAATATATATCAGTATTGTATTCTAAATTGGCCCCTAAAAAGAATTCAACACCCATTAAGCCTTCAGAAGGCTCTACTATGACTCATGAAGATGAAGAATGGCAACATGACATATCAAAATTACAAGAGCAAATTTCGCTCTCGCAAAGAACAACAAAAAATGAAATGGAAGTTTTTGAAGAAAGGCGTGGAAACTAAGATGGATGGTTTGAAGAAAGGCGTGGAAGCTAAGATGGTTGGTTTGGAAGCTAAGATGGATGGCATGGAAGTGGGCATGGAAGCTAAGATTGATGACATGGAAGCTAAGATCGATGAGAAAATGGAAAACATGAAGAATTTTCTAAAAGCAGACATGGAAGGTTTGACAAAGTTTATACAAGAAAAGTTTCCTAATGGTGAAAAGATAGTAGAAGAACCTCATGATGAGAACAAAATAAATGTTAATTGTGATTTCATAAACTCTAATGTTGGCGGGAAGAACCACCATATTCCAAAGATGGATATGAGGAAGTTTGATGGAAAGGATCCTGTAACATCGATACTACAGATGGAGCAATATTTTGATCTCCATAACGTGCAAAACACACAAAAGGTACGCATTGCAACTTTACATTTAGAACAAAATACATTTGTATGGTATCGATGGCTTTGCTCCCGTAAAAAAATTGTCACTTGGTCAATTTTTACGGAGGAAATGATAGCACATTGTGAGGATACAAAGAGCAACACCTTATTTAGCCAATTGATAAATCTCAAACAAAAGGGTTTAGTGGGGCAGCACATTGAGGACTTCCAAAAATTGAATATAAGGGTAACTGATATTCCAGAGGAACACAGGATTGATCTCTTCATAGGCACTTTAAAAGATAACATCCAACATGAAGTTCGTGTTTTGGAACCTGATTCATTGGATAAGGCATTCAGGTTGGCAAGAAAAGTTGAATGTAAAATTATGGCGACAAAGAAGCCTACCACTCAATTCTATAAAGAAGGAAGTGTTTCTATGCCTAGATTTCCACAACCTACAAGGTTGACACCACAACAATTGGAAGAAAAAAGAGCAAAAGGGCTTTGCTACGGTTGTGATAGCAAATACACTAAAGGTCATAAGTGTGTTGAAAAGAAATTATTTTACATAGATTGTGAAGAAGAAGAAGAAAATGAAAAAGAAGAGGATATACACCAGGAACCAGCCATAGAAGAGGAAGAAATGAATCCGACCATATCATGTAATGCACTGGCTGGAATTACCACTCCTAAAACTCTCAAGATAGTAGGACAGATCAAGAAGAAAAGGGTAATAGTGTTGATTGATTCGGGTAGCACCCATAATTTTATTCATTGTAAGGTAGCCAAGGAATTAAATTGTTTCCTATACCCAGCACCAGAATGTCAAGTGATGGTTGTAAATGGAGGAACTATAAATTGCTCTGGAAAATGCCATAATATCAAGCTAACCATGGGGGAATATGTATTGACTAGTCCAATGCTTGCCATTCCTATGGGAAGTGCTGATGTTGTACTAGGAGTACAATGGTTACAATCTTTGGGGACGGTAGCTTTTAATTTTCAAGAACTTTTCCTGAAATTTTTTTCAGAAGGAAAGGAAGTCGAATTACGGGGTATTGCGGGGAAGCCGGGAAGGATAATAAGCTCTAATGTCATGACAAAGCTTCTAAATAAAGAACAACGAGGCGTAATTGCACAATTATGCTCACTAGAAGTTCCGACATCAAAATCATCTATTTCTGCGGATCTCCAACAAGTCTTGGACAATCATTCCAAGGTGTTTGAAACTCCCAAAGGACTCCCACCTATTCGTGATCATGATCATGCTATTCATTTGATTCCAAGAAGTGTTCCTCCAAACATCAGGCCTTATAGATATCCTTACTTCCAAAAAAGCGAAATTGAACGTATGATTGCAGAAATGTTAGAGGCGGGTATAATTCAACCCGGTCAAAGTTCTTTCTCTGCTCCTGTAGTATTGGTACACAAGAAGGATGGATCATGGCGAATGTGTCCGGATTATAGGGAGCTCAATAAGCTCACCATTAGAGACAAATTTCCCATTCCTGTGATTGATGAATTATTGGATGAATTACATGGAGCAATTTATTTTACCAAGTTGGATCTTCGTTCAGGATATCATCAAATTAGAATGAAGACTGAAGATATTCCAAAAACGACATTTCGAACTCATGAGGGTCATTATGAATTTTTGGTCATGCCTTTTGGCCTTACCAATGCACCTTCTACATTTCAAGGGTTGATGAATTCCATTTCAAACCCTTCCTTAGAAAATTTGTTCTAGTATTTTTTGATGATATACTAATCTACAACAGGTCTTGGAAGGATCATGTTGAACATGTTGACAGGGTGCTCAAACTATTGCGGGAGAAACAATTATATGCAAAAAAGTCCAAATGTTTCTTTGGAGTACAAGAGGTGGAATATCTGGGTCATATTGTATCTCACGAGGGGGTTAAAGTGGACCCTAACTAAATTAAAGCCATTAAGGAATGGAAAGTTCCCACAACCATAAAGCAGTTGCGAGGATTTCTCGGGTTAACAGGGTATTATCGCAAGTTTGTTAAGAATTATGGGAGAATAGCAGCACCTCTAACAACATTATTGAAGAAAGATGCATTTTCATGGACTCCTGGAGCAACTAAGGCCTTTGAACGTCTTAAAGAGGCCAATGTGCCTAGCATCGGTCTTAGCTACACCGGACTTCATAAAAACCTTTATTGTGGAATGTGATGCCTCGAGGAAATGGAATTGGTGCGATTTTAATGCAGGAAGGAAGACCCATTGCTTTTTGAAAGTCGTCCAATCAAAGGAAAGTATTTACGAAACCTATTTATGAGAAGGAAATGTTAGCAATACTACATGCACTAAAGAAATGGCGAACTTACCTAATGGGAAGACACTTCAAGGTAAAAACTGATCATGATAGTCTTAAACACTTTTTGGAACAAAGACTATCGTCGGAAGAACGACAGAAAATGGGTCACAAAGATGTTGGGTTACGACTTTGAAATAATCTACAAAAAAAGGAAAGGTGAATGTTGTTGCGGATGCACTCTCAAGAAAGAATGAAGAGGTGGAAGCATTGCTTTGTGCCATTTCTATTATCCAACCGAGCTTGGATAAGCTGAAGCAAGAGATGAATGGAAGAAGGACAAAGATGTATGGATACTCATTCAAAAGTTGCAAAGCAAGATCCTAGTACATCCGATACATTTAGTTGGAAAAATGATTCCTTATGGTACAAATATCGCTTATATCTTTGTAATAATTCCCAACTAAAACAAAAGATTCTTCTAGAATTGCACACTTCTCCTTTAGGAGGACACTAAGGATTTTTTAAAAACTTACCACAGGGTGAAGAAAGAATTTTTTTTTGGATGGCCTTAAATATGATATTCAAAATTTTGTGGCAGAATGTTTGGTTTTCCAGAAGAATAAAGTGGAAATAATTAAGACCCCAGGACTTATACAACCTTTATCCATTCCAAGTCAACGTTGGGAGGAGATTTCAATGGATTTTATCACGAGTTTACCTAAGTCCAAAGGAAAGAGTGTCATCATGGTGGTAGTTGATAGACTTACCAAGTATGCACACTTTTGTGCATTATCTCATCCATTTAAAGCAAGTACAATTGCTACTACATTTATGGACAGAATTCAAAAGCTACATGGAAGCCCAAGGGTTATTGTGAGCGACGGAGATCCCATTTTTACTGGAAATTTTTGGACGGAGTTATTTTCTTGTTTGGGTACTCAATTAGCTCATAGCTCATCTTATCATCCTCAATCCGATGGTCAAACTGAGATAGTAAATAAATGTTTGGAAGGATATCTTCTTTGTTTTGTATCCGATAAACAAACACAATGGGTCAAGTGGTTACCTCTTCTTTCGAATGGTGGTATAACACTTCCTTCCATACTCGCGACAAAAAATGACCCCATTTATGGCACTTTATGGATATCATCCACCATCCATCACATCATCTTTAAGGAAAATTCGAAGGTTCAAGCAGTGGAAGATCACATCGAGCATCAACAAGAAGTTCTCCAACTCTTAAAGGATAACTCTGAATTTGGCACAAAATCGAATGAAACAACGAGCGAGATCAACATCGTAGCGAGAGAAGTTTTGATGTAGGAGATTGGGTATTTTTACGGCTACAACCATACAAACAAATGTCCCTCAAGCAAGCAAAGAAGGATAATAAATTATCGCCCAAAGTACTATGGTCCTTACAAGGTGTTGCAAAAGATTGGTACTATGGCATACAAATTGGAGCTTCACTGCTTCTTCGCGAGTACATCCGAGTTTTTCCATGTTTCATGCTTAAAGAAGGTTATAGGTGAAAATCTTCTAGTTCAAACAGATTGCCGTAACTTGATGGGGAAGGGAAAATCATATTGGAACCTGAGGCAGTCATGGAAAAAAGAACTCGACAACTACGGAATCGATCAATTTCGTAGTATCTCATCAAGTGGAAGAACTTACCCCATCGAAGATTCTACATGGGAGGATGAGAATTTTATACGGAAGCACCCGAAGCTACTCAAGTGTTGAGGACAACACTTTTTTGAAGGAGAGGGGCATGTTAGGTCCCTATTTCACTAGTGTAGCCCCCTTATTATTGTTAGTGTAAACCCCTTATTGTTATTATTGTACCCTTGTAACCCCCCATTTTGTTATTATTGTGCCTTTAAATTATTATTGTTAGGTCGGCTAGGATTACATTGTGGCCCACTAGGATTACATTATGGCCCCATGGACTCCTATATATAGAAAGGAGGTTTTGTGAATTGTATCATCCAAGAATTGTTCATTCATGTAATGTATTGGAGGTTGCCCCCTCGAAGTGGCTTATTTATAAGGCGTGAATATCTCTTTTCTTCTCTTTTTGGAGCTGGTTACACAACAAGGATAATGGTCTGAAGGAGTTCATCGATAGCGATGTTCCTAAACCGGGATCTAGCGATGCTGCATTACTTGATGCATGGCAAAAGAAGATTGCAAAGATGAGGAGGATTCTGTTGGAAGGTGTGAAGGACCACATTGTGTCTATCCTTCATGGGAAAGCCACTCCATTCTTAATGTGGAAGGCTTTGACATACTTGTTCCAAAGAATAAGTGACCAAAGGAAGTTGGCGCTTAAAGACAAGCCCATAAAAATAAAAATGGAGAAAGGCTACAGTATTCCAAAATACCTCACGAAGTTTGTCCACTACAAGGATGAACTGGGAAGTGTGGGGGTTACTGTTGATGAATAAGACTTGGTGAGCTTAGATCTCCTTAGGCTTTTGAAGAGTTGGCATAGCTACGAAGGCTCTGTCAATGGATGGGAGAAACTGCCAGGATGGGAGCGACTTTGGTCGGATCTTGTGCAGGAGGAGATAAGGTGGGGTACCAGGGATGGATCTTCATTGAAGAATGAAGATGAAGAGAATTGTGCTTTGGCTGCCAAAGAAAGGAAATCGAAGGGGAAGAGATATTCTTCAAAATCTGGTGCGAAAGGAAAGAAGCAAGACTTGTCCAAAGTGAAGTGTTTTCACTGTCATGAGCATGGACATTTTGCCACTAACTATCCACAGAAGAAGAAGAATAAGCAGGTTGTTGGATCTGTAGCTAGAGAGGCCTTAACCTCACAATTTGAGCTAGATTTTTCTTTGATCGCATGCTTGGTTTCAAGCTGCATGGGATCGGTGTGGTATCTTGACAGTGGTTCGTCCTTTCATATGACGGGAGACAAAGAGTTCTTCAGTGACTTGGAGGAGAAGGACCTCCAGATGCATATAGAGATGGGCGACGATGGTCGGTATAGTGCAACTGGCATTGGGACCATTACCTTTGAGAGGGAGTCCGGGAATCCATTCTTGTTGAAGAATGTCATGCATGTTCCAGGTCTGAAGAAGAACTTGGTCTCAGTCGCAATGCTGTAAGATAGGGGTTATGATGTTTTTTTCAGTGAGGGAAAATCCTTCCTTTGACATAAAACAATGGGTCCAACCAAGAAGATGGGGGTTTGAATTAAGAACCTCTATAAGCTAGAGGTAGATGGCTGTGCTGCAATGGTGCGTAAAGCAGAAGAAGTGGTGAGCTGGGATGAGGGAAAATTATGGCACAGGAGATTGGGCCATCTTCACCAAGGTGCTTTGAAAATTTTGTAGCAAATTTATACTGGACTTCCCAAGGGTACTCTTGCGTAGTCAGATTAGTGAAAATGATGTACAATGGGTAAGTTTGTGAAGACCACTTTTCATGAGAAGGAGAACCATGCTTCGATGATCCTGGAGAGAATTCACATAGACGTGTGTGGATCATTCTCGGTTGCTTCAACAAAGAAACATAGGTATTATGTGATATTTTTTGGTTACTTTTCTCGTAGATGCTGGATCTTCTTCATGTAGAAGAAGAGTGAAACTTTCTCAAATTTTTGTGAGTTTAAGGCATTGGTGGAGAAGGAGTCGGGGAAGTAGGTGAAAGATCTAAGGAGTGATAATGGTGGTGAATACATCTCGGGTGAATTCAAAGACCTATGTAGAAAATAAGGAGTTAAAAGATAACTCATAGTGCCTCATAACCCACAGCAGAATGGGGTTGAGGAGAGAAAGAACAGAATGATTGTGGGTGTTGCACAAGCGATGTTGCATGACCAGGGCCTGTTGATGCACTTGTGGGCGGAAGCATGCAACACTGCGGTTTATGTGCAAAACTGTTTTCCTCATAGAGTACTTGGCATGAATACACCCAAGGAAGCTTTTACTAGTAACAAGCCTGATATTTCTCATTTGAAGATTTTTGGCTCACCTATTTACATTCATGTGACGAAGGATGCCAGGAAGAAGTTGGAGGCAACTGCAGAAGTTGGGATATTTTTGGTGTACACAGAAACACCCCATAACTATCGTGTGTATTTTCCAAACAGTCGGATGGCTGTTATGTGACGGGATGTAAAATTTTATGAGATGAAAGCCATGCAATTGTCCCTTGAGAGGGAGCTACACTTGCATGCAGAGGAGGAACTTCTTGTTCCCAAAGATGAGCCTCTGGATGTGGATCAGCCACAGGATCAGATTCATGGAGTGGAGGATTCCACCCATGTAGAAACAAACATCAGACAAGGCAGGAAGCATACCACATAAGCTAAGAGACTGAAGGTGGATGCGGCAAAGAATGTAGGAGTTCCTACATCACAGCACAGATATAGATAGTCACCTAACCGATATAATAGATACATGGCTCATATCAGCAAGTGTATTGTGATAGAGCCATCTTCTTTTAAAGAAGCAGCATAGGAGCCCACATGGGTAGATGCCATGGTGGAGGAGTATGACGCCATTGTCAGAAACAGTGCTTGCGAGATTCTTCCAAGGCTGGTGGGAAAATCAGTTGTAGGATCAAGATGGATCTACAAGGTAAAGCAAGCTGCTGATGGGAGCGTCGAGAAGTATAAGGCAAGAATTGTTGCCTGGGGCTTCTCACAGATTGAGGTGCTTGAATATGAAGAAACCTTTGCACCTGTCGCACGGTATTATTCCATATGGACCATCCTTTCTCTCTCAACACAGATGGGTTTGCACATTCATTAGATGGATGTGAAGACTCCGTTCCTTAATGGTATCATTTGGGAAGAGGTGTACATTGAGCAGCCTGAAGGATTTGAGATCTTAAGCAGTGAGTTGCATGTGTGCACACTTAAAAGAGCGATGTATGGGCTGAAACAAGCACCCCGTGCTTGGTGCACTCGGATTGACAACTATTTCACTGGACTTGGCTTCACCACGAGTGAGGTGAATGCAAACCTATACTAGATTGTGGTTGAGGGTAAGATTTTGATCATTGTACTTTATGTTGATGATTTGATAGTAACAAGTGATGAGAAGTTGATACACTCATGCAAGGTTGATCTTGCAAAGGAGTTTGAGATGAAGGATTTATGCCTCCTTCATTATTTCCTTGGATTGGAAATATGGCAGCAGGAAGGTGAATTGTTTGTGTCTCAAGGAATGTATGCCCGGGAGATACTGGAGAAGCTTCACATGCAAGGTTGCAAGCCTATTGACACTCCTCTTCCAGGAAATTGGAAGAAAGAGGATGCTACATTGGTAGAGGTAGTGGATGCCACTTTTTATAGACAGTTGGTGGGTTCGCTCATGCATTTAGTCAATACAAGATTGGAAATATGCTATGCGGTGAACCAACTTTCACAAGCGATGGTTAAGCCTACCAAGCTCTTTTGGAAGGCGGGCAAGCATGTCCTGAGATATCTCAGGGGCACATCTAAGTATGGTTTATGGTATAGACAAACGGAAGAGGTGAAGTTGCATGGCTTCATGGATGCAGATTAGGCAGGAAGCCCAAAAGACAGAAAGAGCACATCCGGAGGGATTTTCAGTATCAGATCTATAGCAGTTTCTTGGTACAGTAGGAAAAATAGATCCATGCCACTCAATTTAGCAGAAGCAGAATACATTGCAACAAGTTTAGCTGCATGTGAGGCTATCTGGATGAGGAAGATTCTGGTTGGTTTGTTCGGTTCACATTTAGATCCCATGGTGATTCATTGTGATAATCAGAGTTGCATTAAACTCTCGGTTAATCTTGTGTTTCATGATAGATCTAAACATATTGATATTTTCTATCATCATATCAGATATTGTGTGTAGCAGAAGATCATGTTGCTTCAGTACATTCCTATGGAGGATCTGGATGCAGATATTTTCATGAAGGTGCTCACCAGGAGCAAATTCGAATACCATAGAGGTAGGATCGGGGTGAAGGATAATCCCTATCTGGATGAGAGGTAGTTTTGAGGTTCAACAAGATGATGAACTTAGTGAAAAGAGTCGCCTTCACTAAGTGGTCCCGCAGGCTATTTTTGGTGCAAGTATATTTTTAGACTATGTCTATTTTAAGACATGTCGATCATATTTCAGAAGTTACAGGATTCTATTTGTGGATGGTTTATCAAGTTGGAAAAATAGATGAAATTATATTTTTAGAATATTGGGTGAAGTCTATTTATAGATCGTCAATCAAAAAATAGATGCATGTAGATTATTGTTAGCTCTTAATAATAATCAAACTCTAAACAACAACTTATTCTCTTGTAGGACTTTAGTTCAGTGCACAGATGTGGCATAGCGGCTGACAGAAGGAATTAAACTATTCCTGAGGGTTTAATGCAGCTATTGCATGGAGGACTAAGTTAGAACTCAAGTGACAGAGTTATGACACAGTTGGAAGAAGTAGTTATGGAATTGTATTTAGTTTAACTCAGTTGAACTAGTTGTATCTAGTCTAACTGATTGATACACTAGTGAGAGTGGAGTGAACTAATTAGTTAATTAATTTAAAAATAATAACTCATTAATCAACTTAACAATACATCAGTTAATTACAGTGCATGGCAGTTACAATGGAGACCAGTGGAGATATAGGTGAAAGGGCAAGATAGACTATCTGTTGTGACTATTAGTGATGCATTGATTGCATCCAAAACACAGTGGAGATGCCATTGAGGATTGTGCAGTCAATCCAAGAGTAATTCGAATTCATTCAGAGCCATTCTTCAACAGAGATTGCGCAGTGGAGGCAGGCTAGCAGGTGGAAAATATCGGTGCATGGATTTGCAAGATTAGGCATGTATAGTGTATGAATATTGTACTGTACTGAGAGCTTGTGATAAGCTTTGTATGTTGTATGAGATTTTCATATGATCTCCATGTTACATAATATATAGTTGGGGTTTTCAGCTTCAGGCTTTCCCGGTTAAAAGCTGTGTTATGTGTGATTTAATATTTTGTTTATGCTTCACATGTGTGTGAAATTAATTTTTCCACAAAATATTAACAAGTGGAATAGATTCAATGTCTTGCATAAAGTTAAATAATGTGAGATCAGGTGGATCTTGGACATATGCATGCTTAGTGCATATAATTTTTACAGAATCAGTACACACATTTTTTCATATTCTTAACAAAGCTCATCCTAGACCAAATTGTGGCAAGACTCCATATTAATTGTGGCATGGTAAATTGGCATCAATAAAGCACTTTAGAGTCTTTGGCAGCAAATGTTTCATAAATAATAATGATGAAAAATTGGGGAAGTATAATGCAAGAGCTTATGAAGGAATATTTTTGGGATATGCATCCAAGAGTAAGGGATACAAGTGCTACAACAAAATACTGCATAAAATTGTGGAAAGCATTGATGTGAGATTTGACGAAGATCTTCCAAAATGAAGTAGAAGCACAAGATGTGCTAATCCTCCAGATGATCATGAAGACGAGAATTAAGAAAATGAATAACATAGTAAGACAATAGAAGATAATGAATTAAACTCAAAAGTACCCTCGAGATGCACTCAAAAGAACCATCCAGAAGATCAAATCGTTGGAGATAAGAGTGCAGGAGTCCAAACTAGAAAATAGCTAGCTGAACAGACTGAGGAAGTGTACCTCAATGATGTCACAGATAGAACCAAAGAATTTTGATGAAGCCAACAAAGAAAAAAATTGGCTAAATGCTATGAATGAAGAACTAGACCAAATTGAGAATAACGAGACCTAGGAGTTAATGCAAATACCGACTAGGAAAAATTTCATTAGAACAAAGTGGATATTAAATAATAAGATGAATGAAAAAGGTTAGGTAATTAGAAATAAAGCCCGACTTGTATGCAAGGGATACTCTCAAATAAAAGGTCTTGATTATGATGAAACTTTAGCCCCTGTAGTAAGAATGGAAGCAATCATAATTTTTTTTTCTTTTTCTTGCTATCATGATTTCAAGGTATATCAAATGGATGTGAAGTTTTCCTTCTTGAATTGAGATCTAGAGGAAGAAGTCTACATGGAACAACCTGAAGTATTTTCCTTAACAGATAGACACGACTATGTGTGCAGATTAAAGAAAGCCTTATATGGTATCAAACAAGCTCCAGGTGCATGGTATTCTAGGCTGGATAAATACTTACAAAAACAAGGTTTCAAGAAAAGAGGAGTAGACAACAATCTATACATAAATCCTGATGAAAATGAACTCTTAATTTTTTTAGTATATGTAGATGACATCATGTTTGGTAGCAACAAATATGAGTTAGCAAAAGGATTTGTAGAAGAGATGAAGTCGGAATTTGAGATGCATATGATTGGACATCTTACCTTCTACTTAGGACTTCAAATTCTATAAAAGAACACAGGAATATTCATTTCACAAGAAAAATACTTAAGAGACATGTTGAAAAGCTTCCAAATGGAAGACTGCAAACCTGTGTCAACTCCCATGATCACTGGATGCAAGCTATGTGTTGTTGATGGATCCGAAAATGTAGATCAAAGACTTTACAGATCTATGATAGGAAGTCTACTATACCTAATTTCCTCTAGACTAGACATTATGTTGGCAGTAGGACTTGTGGCAAGATATCATGTAGCACCGAAACAAAATCACTTGCTAGCAATCAAGAGGATATTTAGATATGTGCAAGGAGCAGCACATTATGGCCTATTGTATCTGAAAGGAAAATACTTCACATTGATAGCATATATAGATGCAGATTGGGCCAGCTGTGTGGATGATAGGAAAAGCACAAGTGGAGGTGCATTTTATTTGGGAGAAAGTCTAGTGGCATGGTTAAGCAAGAAGTAAACATATACTTCCCTATCTACCGTAGAAGCAGAACACATAGTAGCAGCAGCTTGTTACACACAAGTAATGTGGATGAAACAAACTATCCAAGACATGAAGGTAAGCATAAATGAACCCATTTCTATCAAATGTGACAATACAAGTGCAATAAGTATATCAAAAAATCCAGTACTTCATTAAAAAACCAAGCACATCCCAATAAAGTACCACTTCCTTAGAGAAAAATTAGCAGAGAAAATAGTAAAGATGGAGTATGTACGAACAAAGGAACAAATAATAGACATATTCAAAAAAACTCTTGCTAGAGAACCATTCGAATATCTAAGAGACAAACTAGGGGTAGTGTCTGTAGATGATACTCTCTAATAGGATAAAAAAAAATGATGATAAACCGACAAATATTTCCATATAAGGAACATAAATAGTGTAGTAGATAAGTGAGTATCAGACAAGAAAAATCATTCCAAGGGGAGAGCAGGCCATAAAATTTGTCACAGAAAAGCTAGAGCTATGGGGTAGTGGTATGGTACAGGTCCTCAAGATTGGAGTATCATAACAAAAGTACATCAAAATTTCAACACATATCACCTCTATCAAGCAGAAAGGGACATAAGTACAGAACATTCTATGGTGAAAAGCCTTCCATGAAATCTCAGTAATTTTCAAAAGTGTTCTCCCAATAACTCTAGTACACCACTCTAGAGCAGTAAGGTATAAAGTCAGAAGAATAAGGCCTAAGCACAACTCAGAGATAAATAGTGCTAAGATAGATACTATGCTGGGAAATGTGCAACCCCTTCCCATTGATGTCAAAGGGGGGGGGGGAAGAAAACAAAAAAAAAATAGATGAAGAAAGACACTTCTCAGAATGAAAGGGGGAGGAAGTCCTAGAGGAAGTATTGGAATATTGGTGGATGTGTTGCGATCAATTCCAAAGGTAGAGATTGTTGGAAATATTGTAATTGATGGAAAAGGAGAAGAAAGGAGAAACAGTAGAACTAGTAATAAGAAAAAGAAGCAAAGGTAACAGAGGCATCAAAGGCAAAAAATGAAGGCTCGAGACATTGTAATGTTTATATGAATAACCAGAAGAACAAGCTCGAGAGAGATTCATAGAAGCAGAGGCAACAAATGCAATAGAGAATAAGTAAAGCCAATAGAGGCAGAAAAGGCAGTAGAGAAGCAACAAAGGCATCATAGAAGCAGCAAAGGTGCACAACAAGCATAAGAATCCCAAGTCAGAGTGAATAACGAATATAATAACAAGATCAGGAGATATCAGCGCACTTATAAAATGTATAAATATAAGGAAGGATAGTGGAGATGCAGAGGAGCAGCGACAACTAAAAGAAGGAAAATCAACTAAGGTAGAGAACTCTTAGAAGAATTCCAAGGGAGGCGATCGGACGACAAATATCGAATCAAAGAATAAAAGTATTAAGAATTAATGGAAGACATTAGGGTCGGCGGAAGAGATGAAAAATAGCCACGTGAAGGATGAGCAGATGGTTAGGATTAGATCGCAGAAGTGAAGGCAAGAGATAAATGGCAGAGATCGAATTGCACCAGGAGATATTTCAAAAATTGCAACTTTTAAGAGTTTAGTGTTAAGGCCTCACATGGTAAGTTAATTTGGTTGCAATGTGAAGTGAAGGAGCCATGTGTCAGCACTATGCACGAGCGCACATTGCAAACCTTAGAGGATACCATTAAGATTTCACAGAGTATGGTAAATTTTATGCGATGCAATGGGGAAAGAGCCACGTGTCAGCACCGTGCACGAGCGTACATCGCAAATCTTAGAGGATACCCTGAGGAGTTTGCACATTATGGTAAATTGTATGTGATGTGAGGAAGGAAGAGCTACATTTTAGCTCTACGCACTAGCGCACATCTCAGATTATATCAGTTAGCGATATCCATGAGAGTTAAACTTTTGGGCAAGCGAAGTGCGATGTACTATGATTGGTGGAAAGTGTTATGGGACCCTCGAGTAAATAAGTTCTATCGATATGTAATTACATTGGGTTTTGTGTTTAATCAGGTTTAAAGTAACAATTTGTGATTCCACTGCATATTCTGATATTTGTGCAAAACGTTAAAAGGTGTACGCAAGAAATGTGTGACGTATTGTGGTTGGTCAAGTAGTGTGGGTCCCGATAACCCCTATTCCATGTATGTTAATATGCATTGTTTGATCGCTAACATATGTATGTCGAATAAACACCGATATTGGACTTCGTTGCATTAAACGGGATTTATGTGCGCCATAACCTACATGTAACAGTGTTATGTAGTTGTGGTTGTGTAATAAAGGGAAAAGTCTAAACACAGCAAGTAAAGGCTCGGGCAAGTAAAAGGACCCGATCTTGTGCAGAACAGTGCAACAACATTGGTCAAGTCGTGCAAACAGGTTAGTTATACAACATAGTTGAAACATGATTGTAGAAACATAAAAGACAAAGAACAACAAGCAGAAGAGGACAAATGCACATGAAAGCTAAGAAGATGAAAGGTCTGAATTGGAATATTTTGATTGTAACTGTAAATGTATTAATTATTTTATATTGTTTGTGATTCAAAGGCAAGTCTCCATAGGCAAATAAAAACTCCAATTTAATACTGAAATGAGTGTCTTTAGTGTTGTAACATCCTGAATATGCTAATTGAGGAAATGAATGGGTGGAAGGCAAGGATCATACCTGTTCACTTCATATTCCCATATAGAATACAAACAACCATGATATAATCTCTATAAATGATGTTATTGTTATATTCATAGAGAGGTTAGAGAGTGGAAGAATAAGACAAAGAAGATACAAAAGTTGTGTAGATCTAGAGCTGATATAAAGCATATTTGAAGACTCGAAGGACAACAGTGAAGAAGGTGAAAAAATGAGCTGATATCCAAGTAAATCCGCATATGATTTTATGGTAGTGTGAGGAATTTGGTGCTTCCATATCAAGTTGTAGTTGGTTGAGGTAGGAACCTCCTATGGGTTGTAGCCTACATAAAATAGATGGGAGTTGGAGCTTCCTTGTAAGTAGTAGCTTACAGAATTTGAGGTAGTAGCCTCCTGTAGGTTGGAGCCTACATAAAATCAGTGGTGAGAGGGAGTTGGAGCTTGCCTTTGCATCACAACAATAATAAGATGTGGTTTTCTCCCTTATGGGTTTCCAGTTATATATGTTGTCTATATGCATGATGATTCTGTGATGAAGTTTTTTTATTTAATCTGCTTAATACCTGCTACACACATACTAAGATTGTTGTTTCATTATACATTAAGTTGATCATGAAATGAAGGTTTAAATAAGTTTAAAAGAAAGTTTTAAAGGCCCATAAATGTATTAAATTAATTCACCCTCCCCCCCCCTCAGTGTAACTAAGGGTTCAACATATATGATTGAAAATGGCTGTGAAGTAGGGGGTAGAGTTGATATGTTGGGGCCAACCGTTGCATCGCAAGTTAAAGAAAATAGATTGTAGGCACTTCAAAGATAAGTTAAAACAAATTTGATGTGATAAACCACAAATTGGAAATAACAAGTTTTAAAGTTTAGTTGCGATGGGAAAAGTTTTATAATATGTGATCTGTGATGGATGGTGGGGAAGAAAAGGTGACGTGGATAGATGTCCCACTTTAATCGAAATCGGGGAATAGTAAGCGGGAGTAAACAATGATATAGCGATGGACGGTAAAGTGGAATATAAAGCGGAAAAAGGTAGAAAAAGTAAATTTGAATGTTTTCAAAGAAAAATGAAATGGAAGGGAAGTGTAGCGGGTAAAATGGGTCCCACTTCATCGTATATTATCCTTCAAAAGGTTTGTAGGAGACATAAATCAAATTTTTTTTGGTATTTGGCCTATGGGAAAAGTGATTTTGAATGTGCGGGATTATAATGAAATGTATGGAAATATATAAACGGGGAAGGAAATGTAAATAAATGTAAATGAATGAAATAAAAGTATGGGGGGATATATGCTATGGTTGAAAACTTTAGGATATATGTTAATAATCAACATTTGAACCAGACAAATAACTTTTCCATAGGTGCATTTAGACTAGCAGCCAATCAAAACCTTTAAAATAGAAAGAAGCTTTTCTTTTTCTTTCTTGCTTCCCTAACATTTTATGTTGTCTTCATTATTTAAAGCATTTACCACCAAACATTTTATTGACGTGGATGCCTATAAAAATAATAATCTTCCTAACATTTTCAACTTTTTCATTATTTTGCATCCATATCCTACCTTATTATCTTGAAAATTATTCAACTACTTATGCTAACTTATAAAAAACAAATGATGTTACAACATCTCCCTTGCTTCAGATTAAAATATTGAACCGGTTTTATTTTCTAACTAACTAATTAATCTCTCAAGATTAAACAATTTGACAAATAATTTTTCACTACCTATTGACAAGAAATTTAAACCTTATTAAATCATGCTTAAACTATATGATTGAATTTTATTGAACTATTGTGCCATTTTAAAGAAGTTGCACACAATTTATTTTCAGAAATAAGCTAAACTAGGAGTAGTGTCATTTGAATGTGCAACACTTTCAGAATTTATTGTTTTTCTTCTTTTTGATGGGGTTCACATCTTATATTTTTTTATTTATAACATATACCCTCTTTTGATTTTTTATGTTATTTCCTTTTTGTTTTTTGAAAATTATTTGTAGATTGGAAATCATTTGACGAAATAAATTTTACAGATAGAATAAACCGAGTCACCTTGAGATCCTATGAAATATAGGACCCTAACGGTTTCTTTAAAGTATACTATCCTCCAATGGGCACTTTTGCTAGACAATATCAAAGATGGGAGAAAATTCATAGGAATTGTTTTGTGGTCAATATAAATAAGGGGAAATAATTTCATAGATCTAGCTAGACCACAAGTTGTATTTCTAAACATATGTATTATTCATACTTTTACTTAAGAATAATCACTTCATGAAAAATGATTTGTTCAAGAAAATGATGGAAAATATGTTAAAGTATCACTTGAATTTTGTATAAATTCTAGATCCCATTTATGTTAATAAAACCTTATAAATAAGTAAATGTTGATATTCTTTTATCACGTGAAGAGAAGTGAGATGCATATGCAACCTAATATTAAATAAATTGTAACATGCATCATTTTTGTCTAGGATACTAAATGTTAGTCGATGGTAATTTATTGCACAAAATTAAAATAAAATTATAATATGACTAAAATGGGAAAAAAATAATAGTTTATATATATATATATATATATATATATATATATATATATATATATATATATATATATATATATATATATATATATATATATATATATATATATATATATATATATATATATATATATATATATATATATATGGAGAAACCTATTTGCTTTATTTGACATCATTTCTAATTGGTATTTTTAATCAAAGTGCATTGTATAATATTGAGCATGTGAGTGTACACATTAACCTATATGTACATCTTAACTAGTGATTTTTTAATCACTAGAATAAGTACAATTTAATTATTTTTCTCTAGATGTTTTGCAAATCTAAAATTAAAAAGAATATAAATATAAATAAACATTTAAACAAATTCATTTATTATATATATATATATATATATATATATATATATATATATATATATATGTATAATTTTAACTATAGTAAAAAGAAACACACTTCCTTCCATTTGGTATTTTCCTATTATAATGTTTAATGATAAAAATAAGCAAAAACTTCCCATTTCCCAACCGAATGCTTATTTTAGAAATGAAACTTGTGTGGTGGTTAGAAAGGTAGTCAAAATTTAGGGGATAATTTCATTTGACCAATAGAAGAAATTGATTTTGAAGTAGTGAAGCAGTGATAAACTTAGCACTTAGTTTATGGTAAAATTTAGTTACTATATATGTATATATATGATTTTTTTTTGGAGTTAAAAAAAACATTTTTTACAACCAAGATGCTCATTATATTTTTTTTTTGTAAGTTAAAGTAATCTATTAACTGAAGAAATAGTGTACATCGGGCTGAGGCCTTATCATTGCCCAGTTTTGAGGCACTTTAGACATACAAAAATAGAGTTTAAGACTGCCCTGTAGGAGGGAAACCAGTCTGAAGAAACTACTGAGAGAATTCCCACGTAGGGGAGCGAGATACTTTGAGTGCTGGAGACTGTAACTAGCAAAAACAAAAGCATGATATGGAACAACAGGATAATCAAAAACATGCTCGTTAGAGAGGGTAGAAATGGAGCAAAAAAAAACCATAACTGGGAAGCGAAACTACTCATCAGGAGAAACTTGGTCGACCCTGCACTAGTATTCATCTGGATCACCGTGTTCGTTGTACAGGTCTTCGACAGAGTGGACCACATTTCTGGAGGGAGGAGGGACCACCTTCTCTGTGTGGCCATGCCCCGTGATGCCCTGCACAGCTTCCTTACTCCCGCTGGGCTTCCCCACAGAGTCCTGAAGCACTTGATCCTGCCCAGCTTTGCCGATTATACCCTGCCCATCCAAAGAGTTTTGGTGCTTCTCGACCTGGGGCTCCTCAAGAAACATGACGGTAATAGCAGCAGTGACTCTCGGTCGATTGAGGGTGTAGTCGAAAGAAAAAAGAGAAGTGTGGGATTGAGCCGGGAGAGATGAAGGCGAGGGAGAGTCAAGCTTGCGACCCGAATGGAGAAGACGACCCCGGTGAAAGCTAGGAGGGTTGTCCGAGGGGGAAGAAGACTCAGAAGGCGAGCTGGAGGTGGAAGGAGAACGTCGCACTTGGCGCCTGGTGGAGCCTCTCCTACAGCGCATTCTGTGCCTGAGGTGTGGCATGTTCGCAGTGGAGACAGGGCAAGAAAGCCAGGGAACCGGAGAAATGACAGAGGACAGAGTTGAATGGGAGTTCAAAAAGACAAATGCAAACATACATGAACCAGCAAGAGAGAAATGGAGGTTTTCACCTAACTCCAGGCAATAGTTTAAGCTGATTCTCTTACCAGTGACTGTGCGGGCATTTGCAAACCCAACATCTGGGCTACACCACCAATTCACCAGAGAAGGAGATGAGTTCGGATCAGAGGATGGGTCCATGGATTTCAAATGGTCGGCCTTGCAACTGTAGACCATCTACAATGAATTGTCATTAATATGAACCGGAGGACGATCCATTTCACAGCAAGCGAAGATGTATCGACGTGTGTAGACCTGGTTGTGAAGAGCGCCCAGAGTAAATGCTATTAATCACAGAGTAAGCATATTTATGGTTTGATTGACGTCTTCCTTGCGGGTGGGCAGGTGCCCTCCCGTCAGGCTAGACCCCCATGCCATCAACTCTAGCGTGATCAACATCACCCGCATCAGAGAAAGATGCTCATTATATTAAAAAATAGGTAATTATAAATTATATATTCTAGTTTTTATTTTATTTTACAAAATCAATTTGAAACGGTGTTTCACAATTTTATAATTAACATTTTGTTTTGCACATATACTAAAAAAAAGATGTTTTAAAAAATAGATTTCCTTAAAGGTAATCTTCCTTAAAGTATTTTCTGTAAATGATAAACTTCCTTAATGTCATTGTTGTAAACAACGAAGGTCACAATTCATTTTCACTATATTCTACTTTACAAATAAAAATATCATCAAGCTTAGAATGAAACAAATGTGGTAGTTATATTTTTACCTTTCATTTATTGATAAAGTGGTAGTGGTGTTGTTCGATTACTCACTCTTACAGTGACTGTTATCATATTATCCTAGTGCCAGAAACTCACTGTTACAGTGGAGACAATTCACTATAACAATGAATTTTTGCCATTGTAATCATGAGTTGTCGCTACTATTACGATGACTATTATCATATTATCCTAGTGCCAGAAACTCACGGTTACAGTGAATACAATTCACTATAACAATGAATTTTTGCCACTGTAATAGGAAGCTTTAGCTACCACAAAAACGAGTTGCTGCAATCTTGTTTTAAAAATATAAAACTATTTAATTAATTTTTATTTTCATTTAGTTGTTTTATTCTTTTGAAAATGGTGCAAAAGTGGACATTGATCATCCATGTTTGGTGCCATCTAAACCCAAACCATGCATGGCCTACATTTGTGCTACATAATGAAGCACTAAGCCAATTCTATCAAAACAGTAGAGAAATTCCTAGGACAAGCACAACCAAAGAAGCCTATTATATTTCTCTGGTTGATGTTCTAAGAGAAGAAAGGAATTATTCTGCAAGTGAAATTGTCATTTACAACAATTTAGAATTCATGACCAATCAAATGATTTGAATTTAGCAAGTCAGAAAAGAAAAAAATTTGAAACCCCTTTACCAACAAGAAAAAACAATTGCTGCACAATTTCAAAGTCCTAATATAATTCATCGATGAAATGTCCAAAGGGTTTTTGATGATATGTTCATTGAAGCAACATCCAATGGATGCAGATGTGTAAGATATATGGAGGAGCCAACATGTGCTCCACCAATTGTCATTGACAGACGTTGATATACATGGCATGCTAATGAATGGATTGTTCTTGTGATTGGTATTGGGTTTATTATGGTGGGATTCTTATTATAGTGTTCTTAATTTTTGTGGTAAATTGTAGCAGCATTATGTCCATGATTATTTATTTATTTATATCAGTTGTGTTTTTTTATAGATGGGCTCACTTTATTTTTGGGTGATTTTTTTATATCTCAACACAACGTGTATGGAAAAAATGTATTTTCAACCAATGTTATTAATGTAATTACATTTTCATTATAATTCAAATATCTAATTTTGATTACACTTCAGTTGTTTCTAAAAATTCAATTCAGTTTAGTGGTGTCATTTTCATTACAATTTAGTTTTGTCTATCTGTTGGAAATACTCAGAAAGTTGGGAGGATAATCACTATTTCCTTTTACAAATGTTATTTTATCAGTTAATATCATTTTAAACATAAACCAAAAATTAACAACAAAATAAATATTTTTATTATCAAATAGAGGACTCCAAAAGATGTTACAAAATGAGACCTTAAATTTCCTTCCATACTCTTCACATTTCCAACTGCTAGGAACATTCATTCATTCATTATCCATGAGTAGCACATGAAAAATATTTACAATTCTCTAATAAAATTCTAATGAGTTTGAATTCTTAAATAAACCCCTCCATTGACAAATTATGTGAGATAACCTTGGTTATGAGCCAACCAAGATAGCCTATAGATCAATCATTATTTTTCCTATATATATGGTTAAATTCGAAATGAAATTGTGATATCTTCATTTTTCCAATCCATAGATCCAACCTCATTTAAGGGAAGGAATTATATAAATATTCAAATAAAAATTCAATTGCTATTAATTTATCCATTATCAACATCTAGAGACACAAGATCAGGTGATTTTAATTGAAGCACGTTTTGACATACATGACAACAACAACAGCTAAGCTTGAAAACAAATATAATAACATGAACAACCTAAAAATTAATGAAGTTAACTTGATAATCATGAAAAATTATACTATGCATTCAGGGAGAACTAGTAAACTGTAACCAATACTTTTTAAGGCATGTAATTTAAGGATTGAGTGTAATGGTGCATGGGCCCACAAAGTTTCACGTAATCGAAATTTAAATTATTATAATGGAAAATCAGGGACCTTACCATGACAACAACGAATGGTTGGTGCCAAATGGTGGGAAACCATTGTGGAAACACCTCACAATGTACAACTGAAACAGAAATCTCCCATGACCATGAAAACAATGAACGGTTGGTGCTAAATGGCCAGAAACTATTGCATCAACACTTGACTATGTACAATGGAAAAAAAAAATTCCTCTAAACATGACGGAAATGGATGGTTGGTTCCAAATGGGTGGCAATCATTGCGGAAACACCTGACTGTGAACAATGGAAACAAAAATCTCTCATGACAATGAAAACAGTGAACGATCGATACCAAATGGGTGGCAACCTTTACGGAAACACTTGACTACATATTGTTGCCATAATAGAAAATATCACGTGATATTACTGGACTCATTACCTAACCTCTTCCATTGCGTTGTTCTACCACATTCAAACTATTGCAAAGAATAAACATAGTCATAACCACTACTTTGAACTTTGACTAAATATGGGAGGTCCAAGAGTTCGTAGAGAATGTAGTGAATTATTGTAAAAAAAATTTCCATGTGTTGAACAATTTTTTGAACATGGTAGCTGGATAAAGTATATTTGTAGGTTTCAGGGTCAGGGTTTTGATGATGACATAGCTTTGGAATTTCAATGCATTACAAGGATGGTAGATCTGAGGAAGCATGGACAATGGTGCATGTGATAGAAGAAGAAATTGTGGAAGTGATAAGGTTACCCCAAAGGGGAGAAAAATGGTTTGCACCATGAAAATCCCAACCTGATGTTGTGTGGAAATTCCTTGAGGTAGGTGAACAACTATAAAAGATAAGAAAAATATTTGACAGGAGGGAATTAACACAACTGTGGAAGGACTTTGCATTATTTGTCTAGAAATGTTTCATGTGTGAATGAAGGTATGTGGTTCTTTATTACCGATACCTCGTGTTATTAGACTACTTGTCACATGGAAGGTTGGTTAAGATTCCTTTATTTCTTACAAAAACCATAGATCATATGGCCCGATGTGTGCACAAATCAAAGTGACCATTCGAAATATTTTCCCGCCATTTCCCATTAAACTTTTTGTGGTTGTTATGATACAGAGGGAAGAGAGAAACTGGGATGAACTAGTTGAAATATCATTGCATGTTGATGCTGATACCCCACCAGAGGATGGCCTAGAAGCTGCAACTATGCCCAATGACCTTCTAGCTGCAACTCTACCTCATGACCCCCCAGATGTAAATCTACCCCATGACCTCCTAGCTACATAAATTCCCAAAGAACCTTTACATATGGCAATTGAGTCGCCCAGTGCTCAAAATATGAGGGTTTCTAAGGATTCTACAAATAAATCCCCATAGGAAGTATACGAACAAGATGATGATGATGAAGTAGAAATATTGGGGAGTAAAACTGCGATGCAAATATTTAGAGGATATAGAAAACACCAAGAAGTAGTGCTAAAATCTAAGAAGAATAAGATAAAGTGAGGTAATATTTCACCAGTTCCTAAAACCCTTCCCATTGTTATAGAAGAAACATCAGGAGAGAAATAGAAAGAGAGTCCATAGGATGTATTGATGGAAGAAGGAGTCATGGAGCAAGAATGCATGTAGCAAAGATTCATGGAAAAAGGATTAGACCACCTTTTCAGCATAGAAGAACATGTTGATAAGGTTCCCTATCCTAATTTTGACTATGAGTAGATACGAGGAGTATCTAAATGGTAAAAAACATATGGCCTTGCCTCAATTTAAATTTTCTGTGGAGATGATGAGTACCAAACAATTTCACCACCATAATTTTGTGGGTAAAATGAGGAGGACCAACCAACTGCATCACCATAATTATATGGGGATAATGAGAAGGACCTCCCAACTGCACCACCATAATTGACAAAGAATCACATTTAAATAGTAAGTATGCCTACATATATTCCTCCGTATATTTCATTTTTAAGGAAGAATAGGATTCTCCAGATGAAAAATAGACAACTACAAATCAAAGTTAAAACCCTAACGGATAAACTTAGACAAAAGTAAAATTTTGATAGATTATATTTCTTGGCCCAAGTTGCAGAGTCCATACCCAATGATTTCATAGGTATTCCTTCTCCAGGGGTCCAACAAGATATTCCCCTTTGGATAAAAATAGAATGATGAAATTATTTTGCAAACAAAGTACCAAAAACCATAAAGATGAAATTAACCAAAAATCAGAGGCAACTAGAAGAACAAGAATCACAAATGAAACTAAAAAAAGAAATGGTTAAATAAAATGAGGGAACAAGAAAAAGAGATGAACCAAGAAAGGATCCTAACCATAAATCATAAACTCACCAAAGATATTACTCAAGTAGAGTGGATGAGTAACCAAAGGATAAATTAGTCTTGTGTATACCCTCTTATAAGGGAAAAATAATAGATTTCCATTTGCATGAAAAATTAATTCGTGACATTTGCAAGACATGGGAAGAATATATAAAAAAATTGAAGGATAACATAAAAACATAGTGGCTGAGCCGCAAAGGAAGGTGACAAAGACGGAGATTGAAAAGAGAAAAATTGAACATATAATGGATGGTGTGCTTAGTTACAGTGCTCCTTCAACCAATTACAAAGTGTACTTGACAACAAGAATGTTGATGTTTAAAAATAATTCTATCATAAAAATAAGCCTTTACAAGTTGAATACATACATGTTTTCCTAGAAGATTATAGGGCTTGCACGAATCTAGAAAAATTCTTGCTCTGTGAAATGCACCAAGATACTTTTCTGGTGTCTATTAAAAAAATATGGAATCCCAAACTATGATATAGGGATGTCTAATTGAGAGCTAATTGTAACGTATTTGAGAAATCATTCTATTTGGGTAGTCTTTGTAAATTTTTAAACATATTTTCAAGAACATTATATGGGTTAGGAGGAAATATGAAATACTTGTGCAGATACAAGAATAACATCAATTTTCAATTTTTCAGAGAACAGAGGATATCTAAGAAGAGGAAGAAAACCATTGTATATTACGTAACCAAGATTAAAATATTGAGAGTGTCGTACAAGAAGAATGTAAAGCAAGGTGGGATGCGTAGGGAAAAAAATCCTGAAATAAAGATCCATTTAACTACCTAAAATTAAAGACAGACTTAACAAGGGTTTCTCAGTATATTATTTTGATGGAACAGTGTGGGAATAACTGTATAGATCTTAGATTTTGCTATCCAATGATCTAGATACCAACAAGGATATATAAAAAGTCCTATAACCTGAGGAAACAAGAAGAGTTTGAATGCTGAAATGTAATTATGGAAACATGAGGGTATCTTCGTCCTGGTGAAGCAAGATAAAGTGATTATTATATAAGAATTATTCATGAAAACCCCCCTTCATTCTCAGATCCAAATCAACCCGTGTTCTTGCTAATATTCACTCCCTCATTATTTCTGATATTCACTCCCTCATTGTTGCTGACATTCTCCCACTCACCACTGCCAATACACTGCTCAATGTTGTTGACACTAGCTCACCATTGTTACACTCAATTCCATTAACAGCATGGGAACAGTTAGCCTCAATGCATAATTTTTATGTTGTAATATATATTAATCTCCAATAATATATCACCATTAGCATTGAGCAGTTATCAAAAACTGGTATAATTGTGTTTTGCATGTTTTGTTACAATTTTGTAGCATTTCCATAGCAATTTTTTTTACATTTACGTTGATTTTCTTCCAATTTCTATACCAAATTCATGATTAAAAACCAATGTATGCAAGCATAATACAAGTATGTAACAACCCCATGAAATCTATCTTCCATAACATACAAACTAGTCGATGTATTGAAAGACAGTGTAAATGCATGGAGTTATTTACTGACCTTAATTGACAATTGGGACAAATTTCCCAAATAATCAAACATTGTCTCACTGCCTGTCAAACATACATGAACATATTCAACAAAAAAATAATACATCAAATAAATGTAATACACTAGTAAATATTAAAATCAATTTGAAAATAAATGCATCATAGCAAACCTATAAAACCATGCATTGTTGGAGTGAGGGCGACCTCATTTTTTGAGTTGTTAAAAATCAAATAGCTCATATTCATGTGAAATGATATTAAATTCAATTTTGAATCTTGCATTTTTATTTTTTTTCTTCTCTTTCTGGGGCTCAAGAAACTCTTCTTCCTCTTCAAAGATGACTCAAAAGAATCCAACCCACATGTGATTTCATAATCATAATATGAATATTGTTGGTGTCATCCAACATTTTTTTAACCAAATAAATCAATTGTTCAGTCTTGGTCAAAGTAGCAGGAGGAATTTTTCGAACCAGTTCTATGTAGCCAAATAAATCGTCTTTGTCCAACTCAAGTCCCTCAACATTTACATCAAAATTGTGACTATCCATGGAAAATGTGTTTTCATCTTCACCAAGATCCAATATTGCCTCTATATTTATCTCAGGAGGGTCATTGTATGAACATGTTATGCTTTGATGACATAGTAATTGTTTTGAGTCCATTGAATGGGAAGAAAACCGACCAACGTTTATGGAATATTTTCAAATGTTGCCATAAATAGACCATGGGAAATCACAAGTTAAGAAATTTGTGCAATGAAAAGTGACAAGGTATTTCTTATTAGTCTTAGACTGACTCCTCACCAAAAAGCATGAGATATTTTCTCATGAGGGCTGAAATCACTATCTGAAATTCGTATTTCTTTTTTCATTGATGATTCAAATTGCTTCTCTTTCCTGCAATTATTAAAAAATCCTTTCTTTTTTAGAATTTTCTTAAACTGATAACAGGGTTCAACATTTTTTAGAAGAACATATAGCAACCAATCCATCCTACGAGGACATTTATTTCTTTTATCATACATTAATTTTTTCTTTAGGTAATAGTGATATGATTCCACAACATTATTTGTCTCCTGATTTTCATGGGGAAAATATCGACAACATTTTACCCACATCCCTAATTGCAAAATATTTGGGTTAATGAAGATATTTAACTCATATGAAAACCAAAAATATAAATGTAATAAATAGTTTTTCAACTTACAAATCTTGTCACCAACAACCCAATTCTTGCAGAAATGGTCTAGTAACTTCTCCTCATTAGAAAATTTGTTGAAGAAAGCATTAATTTCATTTCTCACATCAACACTAGAAGAGTGATTCATAATTAAACCCAAATCACTAAACATATATATTTTTATATATGTACTACTCGCTAATCGATTCACATTTTTTAGCCATGCTTGATGTACATTCAAAACAAACAAGATAAAATTTCACCTTGTGATTCTCCTACCACATTCAATTCATTTCATGCATGTTATTTTTATAATAAATATAATTTGTATTGTAAAATAAGAAGATTGAAGTTACCTTAAAGAACGGATTTCATCCAATGCATCATCAACCATGAAGGAATTAACTTTCCATCTATGATCAACTTGGTGACACCTATGCATGAGGTTCTCTAACCATAGTGAAATGTCTTGGGATGTATTACGTGATCCCACCATCCATGCAACTGACACCCCACTTTTCTGTCGTCAAACACCACAAGTCTGTACATATGATACTATCACATTTAAAAAACACATGAAGTCAACTTCATCTCATTAATCATTATTAATCATTACTAATCAAATGACTGTACTAGATCAATCATTCTTAATGCACTCACCCCATATTTATTCGTTTTGAATGTTTAATCCATGGATATTAGGATATTATTCGATATCTTCAACATGGTTTCCAACATCCACTTCATTTGAATTCCAACTATAAATTGGATCTGTCCACCATTGGGATTTTGAAAAAAGAAAAAATCATCTAGGTTTTTTCTATACAAAAGGTTCACACTCATTTCGTCCTTCTTATGTAACTGATAATTTCCTTTCATTAGGTGATTATATATCTTAACAAAATATTTCCTACACAAAAGAAAATCCCTATCTCGAGTTGTAGTATCCATGTCAACATATGTTTTAACATGCATTTTGCAAATTGAGTCAACTCACACTTCCAATAAGAAACAAATCTATACATAGGAAACCATTTCCCTTGATAACTTTTGTTTATGTATAGACCTAGCATGCCCCAGAGGGTCTTGTTGGAAATGACAAGACCGTCATTGGCTATGTACATTCTCATACTTGTTATATGTTATTATCACTACCTTAGGGATTTGGACCATAAAATTTTCAATGAAATGGCATTGGCAACCCCTTTTTTTTCACAAATGAGGATCTTTGCTTCATTTTATATGTTCCTCTTTTGTCCTTGGGGCCATATGAACAAGAATAGCATAAAAATGTTTTAAAAGTCAATACATATGAATCCATGAAAAAGGATTGAACACTATTAATAACAACATCTAAAAATGCATCTTTGAAAAGATTACACTTCATATAGAAGAAAAAGTAAGCCTTGATTTTGGGCATTTATTTTGTACCCAAGTGAAAGAGCATGGAGAATATGATTTCATTTCCTCTCCAATAATAACGTCTTTAATTCCGGTGAAGGGATTTTGGCAATTTTTTCAATCTAAATTCATTCTAGAAAATATGAAATTTTTTTATAGTCTTGCCTTTGAAAGGGAAATGATTGTTTCCCATTTTACTTTATTTACCATTTTCTAACCCAATGAGTTGCTTTGAAACAATAACTCGAATGTGTTGCAAAATTAACCCAATGAGTTGCCACGATGGTGACCTAGCGATTTCCCACAACGTAAGGACTCCCAATTGTAATACAACGTGTTTCCATAGTAGTAAACCAACGATATGACTCAATGGTCAACAGTGAATTGCCACAACAATCAAGCAAAGAGTTGTCGCAATGGTTAAACATCAGTTGCCGCAATGGTTAACCATAGATAATAAGGGGGTTGCTGCAATGGTTGACCAATGAGATACCACAACAATTGACTAACGAATTGACCTATGTTTTTTTCAATCAATTTTTGTGCTCTCCTAACCTTGAAAATAAACAACCGGTTGTGTGCCACCCATAAAAAACATTTCTTTTATACAATAGTTTGAATAAATTGGGTTTTCGTAATGTGGCGTATTTTGGGTTTTACAAATTGGGTTTTAGTAATGTGGAGGATTTTGGGTTTTACAAATTGGGTTTTAGTAATGTGGAGGATGAAGGGTCTTAAAATTTTGGTTTTTACAAGAACCATAAAAAACAACAAAAAAATAAACATTATGCTTATTAACCGTACTGGAATTTTCATAGGTTTTAGAACTTACTATTTTAAACTTATAATATAAGCAACGTACGGGTATAAATGTTTTTGCGTGTTCTTTACAAAATTTAATCTCCATTCGCGTTGAACATTTGACCGATATTTGTTCCGACCAACATAGGCGTTTCAATTTTCTCTGTATGAGGGTGCATGCTTATTAACCAAACTCAAATTAGAGTAGGTTTTGACATTTCCTATTTTTAACTTCATTGCTCGCATCCCGAGTGCGATTTTTGCATGCTATTTACAAAATTTAAGCTTAAATCGTATGAGGGTGCAGGGGCGTCAAAATGATCCCAAATCGAATGGAATTTAGACTAACGGAGGCGAAATTGGGTGTGTGGTTGCATGAGTAGGTGAGTTATCGTTTACAAGCCGTGAGCTAGCCGCAAATGGGATTCCACTAGAGGAGTATCCGGATGACGAGCAAGGAAACAGGTGTTGGGGAGAGAGTTATTAATGCCAATGTTGGGGAAGGAGATGTTAACATTAACGTTGGGGAGGGATGGGACCCGATAGCCGGGCCTTGTCGTGGTGAGGGGGAAGAAACACCAAGGGTGTTTTGTCGCCCATTAGCTTATTCCGACGTGAAATGCCATTTTTCATAATTTTTCGAAATTTAGGGAATGAAAAGTCATGGAGAAATTATGTGACCGCTCATCCATTAATTTCATCGATGACTCCTAAGCCAGGAAGGGTAAATGGAAATCCCCTCAAATTGGTTGCTATTTTTTTTTTGAATTAGGTAAAGGGTGTGGGATAGTTTCAATGTTAGATGGAAGAATGGTATTTTCACTAGTAAGATGCTATTACAAAATATTATCGATCTCAATCAAGTTTTGCCATACCTTAAAATACTTTGATCCTTCCAATGATAGCGCATAACCTCAACTCCTCTATATAATTTAAATCTATAACTTAATGAGGAATAAACTCCACACAAACTGATAAATTCAGCACAAATTATCATACGTAAAATTCGTAGAGGCATATCAAAATTCCTAAGTCCATTAACATTACCAAGGACTTTTCCAACTACTAAATGGGTAAATCTATGTTTAAAGATTAAGTTTTTGGATAATTTTAAGATAAATCCTGGTTTACTTTTAAAGTAATTTTTAATAATTTTTTTATAAATATTTAAATTATAATATTAAATTAAAAACTTTTAAAGTATTAAAATTATACGATTAAAGATTCCTCACCCCAAAAGGGACGAGTATAAGTTAAACGATAAGATTTTATGGACATTTTTGAGCCATTCATATAAATATCGAAAAACTAACATTACCATTGGTAAAAAGGATGGAATCCTTGCTTTTTTTGTTTGACATAAGTAAGAAATATTTCTCTTATGTTTGCGCCTAGTCACAACAAAAATTAATGGGTGGATTTACGTTATATTCCAAAAAAATAATGTCTTCAAACCGAGCCTCCATCCAGTGACTCCTCCCGTGATGGGAGATTTTTGGCCAATGCCCTGCCTCTTACTGACATTAGGGTTCTGTCTCAGCTGGTAGGCCCAGCTCCCCCTTGTAGGCTTCCTCCACTACCCCGTCGTCTAGCTCCTCTTCGCTCAGCCAACCCACATGCAGTGGTGTCTTGTTTGTAATGTGTTTTAATGTGTTCCGTGAACCTGAAAACATTTAGGTCATGGAAATGTATCATAAGAGGCTTTGCAATATGGTTTTTTATCTCGATTTTTCTGACACCTGCAACATATTGGTTTCTATGTTTATATAAAACAACCGCAACCAAGACAAAAAGGGTCCCACTTGCTGGTGATGGATCGACGTTTTTTATGGTGCCCAACAAATCTGGTATACAATGAAAAACCAATCTTTCATTAATGCATTGTTATAAATTTTAAATTCAGCATGTTGTGTCAATAAAATGTTTTAAAATTCAAAATAATGTCACTTTCAAAGTACCACAAAATCATAAAGCTAGGAACCCTTATAGCTATAGCCACTCTTCGCTTAAGGATTAATAACAGGCCTTATTCAAGTTCAAATTAACATTCATGTCAAAGGAAAGGAAATTGAATGGAATAAATAAAATTGAATAGATAGAATGTTGTGAGTTTCTTTGCCAGTTAGCCCTCCTTTGTGACTCAAATCAAAAGTGTTTGGATAAAGAAAAGTATATGGAACTTGTTCAGGACCACATCTATTCTTCAATTTGGGATCTTGGTTTCTCTGTGCGATATTCCTTTCCATGTATTTCATGTTCTTGACAAAGTGTTCAAATGCATGTGTCACAAGTTTATCATCAATCCATTCACTCGTTGGTCTCTGCCCCATATATACCTCACCTGTTGAGTGCCTCGATAGAATTTCTATCAGGGCTAGTTCCAAGGTCGTTTGAAATCAGTTACTAACTTTTCTGAGAAAAAACAACTCTAGATTCTCCACCATTTCCGACAAATCTTGGGACCCTTCTTCTGGGATGAACCTTTTGCTTCGGGTAGGCCGATTAGGCATGTATCCATCGTAAGGGTATTTCCCAAAATTAACTGCAACATGAAGAGCTAAGGCCATCGATATGATTGTGGTGGTACTGGTGTTCTAATACCTACCCTGCTTCCTTCCTCCGTTAGTTTGATGACTATAAATATCACTCCCTTTCACATTTGTGTCCAGGCATCTCCCTCCAATATCTTCCATTCTCCAGTAACCATAAGAGATTAAAACACCCAACAATGTATAAAGCCACACAATTGTTTGTCTAGTGCACCATGGTTGCGTTTGCGTAGCACAAAATTAAAGGGGTTGCAGTGATACAGAAGAAAAATGTTTTGGATTTAAACAATTTCACTACAGAGCTTAGAGACAATCTCAAAGAAATATTTGGAAGAAAAGTGTCATTGAATCTTGTCAGCATATCTCACATTGATTCCAGTGAGTGTTAATTAGACAAATTTAACCTCAATCATATGATAAAAATTGTTTAACCTCGGCTCTTAATAATTTAACCAACGAGTGTTGAATGACAATCATATGGGTTTGTTGATGATGGATCTAAGCTATAATAAATTTTATAGTGGAATTCCATCATTTCTGTGAAGAATTCCAGGTTTGAGAGATATTCATCTCAGTCGAAATCCATTGGGCGGATTGATACCTTATTTCTGGGAAAAATTAAGTGGGTTGGAAAGTATTGGGTTGTCAAGTGAAAAATTCGCTAGGACGATTCCCGAAACCATGAGTACGTTAAATAATCTTACCTATTTTGCTCTGGATAAAAATAGGCGGCTAGGTACTATTCCAAGAAACTTTGATACCCTTCTTGGTATCTATATTATGGATTTAAGTGGAAATTTGTTGACAGGACCGGTACCTACGACCATGAAACCTAAGCATGGCAGTCCAGGAAACAGACCTACATCCTTGTTTCGCAAGAAGTCGTTAGCCTGCATAGAGGAAGTAGGAAGAGGCAATTGGATGAAAATATGTCCCTCTTACTCTCCCTTACAAAATCCTGTGCAGTATGTATGAATTAGCACAACTCTAAAGATTTTCATAAGGTTTCAATTTTGTAGTAGGTTCGAAAATTTTCACCATTGTTTAGATTTGTTCAAGAAATTCATCTTCTTGATTGACTGATTAATTTGAAAAAAATATTGAATATATAGAGTACTCTGAAACCCATCCAAGATTAATTTCTACAATGTGCCATTGCTTGTTGTCTTTGTCCATGTCGCAGGAAACTCCATGAGGGCTACCTGTTCATAGATTATGTGGATAAGAGGATTTCCAATTTATTTATGGATTAATAGCTTCTAGAACTTCATATACTACTTCTTCTTCACTGTTATCCAGTGCAGGTTCACAATAGCTCTTTGCAAGGACAAGGGTTATGATTTAACTGATTTGGGCATGAATAAAAATCATCTGAATACACATCTTGCAAAGCCTCTGATGATACATTTCCATGACCTGAATTTTTTCGGGTTCTCGTTCTCGTAACACATTACAATAGAAGAATAGGCACAAATAACCCATTCAAATTTTGAAATGCGACAAGATGGTGTGCGAGCTGGCAGAGCGGAATGGAGGGGAGGGGAGCGAGGTAGCAAAGGCAGCCGAGGGAGGGGAGCGGGGCCTGCTAGCAGAGACAGAAACCCCATGCCAGCAAGAGGCAGGGCGCTAGCCGGAAAGGTCCTATCACTTGAGGGAGTCGCCAGACAAGGGCCCTGTTTCGTCGAATAGTAGACTGCTCCAAGGAATATATTGTTCGAAACTTACCAATAGTTTGCTATAATAATTTCAAATGCCCAAACTATTACTATTTTATATTCGACAATATTGATTGCCTAACAAAATGCACTAAGAACACATATCTTATGGAGGTGGGCCTATGAACATCTTATCTAGACTAGTGTACTGCTTGTCATACTTCAATTTTCAGATCAAGGAGGATGGAACTACAGGTCTGCTATGTAGTGACAAATCCAGTCTAGTTTATCTTCCAATTTTGCAATCGTGGAATGGTGTTGTTGAAGTTCATCTGTTAAGAAAAATATATTGAATGGCTATCGATGGAGCTACTGATGAAGGGAAATAATCTCATCATGATTTTATATCGAGGAATATAGGTAACGATTACAGGTCTCGGAGTTGTCCATAGTGCAACAATAACTAGAGTTGTTATAAGAACACAACTCTCTAGGTAGACAAGGAGAGAAGGCACTACTCCATCCAAAGGAGCCTTTTAAATCAAAGGAGAACACATTCCAATTTTCCTGATACCTCTGTAAGAAGGTCCCAGCTATCTTTTCCATAAAATAGGCCAAAGGACCATGCTACTAACCTTCTCTACATCTTTGAATTGCAGTTGGAGTTTTGCAAGACAATGAGGAAGCTCGTCTAGCTAAATTGAACTCTTTGCTGATGAATTTGGATTTTTCCTATTATTCTTCTTGAAAATGCTCGGGATTGCTTCACTACTCAAAATCAGTATATAGTTGAGAATTCATGGGATCATTATCCAATTTGGGGAATCATTGACAATGCAGTTTCGTTCTTTCAGTCTCCATGCAATATTATCTTGGGTGTTGACCTATTTATTTTGATTTTGAAGAATATGGAAATATGGCTTGTGCAATAATTATTCCAGTATGCTCTTGATTATTTTAAGGAAAGAGGAAATAAGGTTGTTTTTTGGGAGGGATCCAGAGTGAAGGTGTTGAATAGAGATTAAAGAATCACCCAAAATGACAATAGAAGAGATGTCATTAGATCTAGCTAATTGTAGTCTAAGATGAAGCCCATATAATTTTTCTAGATTATTCAATTTGTGCCCCAAAACCTTGGTGAATTTGACTTCATAATCTCCATCAAGATTAAAAAGAATCCCTCCCCCTCCTACCACTCCTTGGAATTTTTTTTTTAATAAATTACATTTAGATTTATATATAAATAAAAATTATAATTATAATTATATTTTTAATTTCAAAAATTATATTTATGCTTTTAATTAAATTTTTAACATAAAATTTCCCCCGGGCTGCGAACCAGATCCACATCATATAAACTCCATTTAATGATGGCCGCCTCGAAGGACAAGCCCTCCACCCTTCACAATATTTTCAAGGTTGGCATGGTGGCTTTGTGCATGACGGTAGTTAATTTCACCGCTGGCAGTGGCATCAATATTTGTTTATGGCTTTGGAATTTGGATGTTTGAATGCTCTAGTTCTGGATAGTAATGAGTCGGTGATCAGTCAATCAAGAAAGATGACATCGGTGAGCCCTCAACAACTTATTATGTAGGAGACCTGGTATGTAGCATGTAACTCCTCCCTTTCCTCCATGCATCAAGTTTACTGGTTAAGGGAACTAGGTTTGCCTTGTTCGAAATTGCTAGGGTTTGAGGGTATGTATATGGTTCTGGTGTTGCATGTGCTTGTTTGCTTGCCAACCCATGACAATTTTCCAGGAATAGTATTTATCTCATTCTTGTTTCATATTTTCTTGTCCCGAATGAGGTTATACCATTGTTTCACCACTGTCATTGATCCCAGGGTTCCTATTAAGGTGTTGTCAGAATTGACATGGCATCGGGGTCGTTAGGTTTGGTCTTTTGATGGTGGCATAAATGTTTTTGAGTTTGGTCGGGATGGTTTTATGGTATATATGCTGGTGTTGAGGGGTAGAATCTCTTATTGGTTTTTTGCATATGAGTTTTAAGGCCCACACCCCCTTGGCCTTCTCCCTGTGATTCTGGTTGTGTCTCGTATGTATGTTGAAGATAGGCTCTGATATATTGGTCCAAAACCCAGTAGGATCTATGATAATTGTTAGTTATGTTATATGGTGCTTAGTCCCCTATTTTATGATAATTCCTAGTCCATTTACAAAAGTATGTTCTATGATAATTTCTATTTGTTTTATATGGTGCTAGGTTCCCTATTCGGGTCAAGGGAAGTTGTTAACAAAATTTGTGAAGAAAGGAAGGCAGCTCAGGCCTGTGTTCTAGAATTATGGTTTGTTGTTAATATATTAACAGGTGGGCAGGATAGTAACAACTTTTGCAAGCCGAGTAGATTTCAGCTCGGTCTATGTCATGCGAGAATTTGGTCCTCTCCTACTCCCATAGGTTCTAAAACTGAAAATATGGCTCTGGTGGCAGCCATAACTAGAATTCCTACCCAAGGGGCCGAGGCAAGAAATGTAGGAGCATTGAGTTGGCGCAGTAGCCAACTACATCTGGAAGTAAATCAAGAGGTAGAAAACCTGTCACTAACATTTTCAATGATGTTGTGTATGCATATAACGAGGGTGCTACTGAGGAAATAAAGAAATTACTTGAGGACTGGGAGGCTTATTTGAACCGCAAGGTGAGCTCAACATAGATTGATGCAAACGATTTGCGGAACTTGGTGCCCGAACGTGGGCATACCCACAGCCGCGTCACACAATTCAAACGTGCCCTTTTCCTTTATTGGTCAATGAAAGGTATATTGGGAAAGGCCCTGGAGCCAATTTCTGTGAGCATGGCCGCATCAGTTCAGGATTTCCCAAGCTATAAGTATGAATTCTAGAAGCTATAGTTTCAGATGCAGAAATAGGCTGGGTGCCTCCTGCGATTTGAAAATAACTTACCTTGCATCCTCCCTCGGATAGAGCTCTCAGGATCCACTGCAAAGGACCTGAATTCGGTGGAGTCTTCTTCTACTGATGAAGCACAATAGTTTATTAGATCTCTCTATGTGTATTTTTTTAATTTATGTTCATAAGTATATGAATATCATTTAAATTCAGTATATAGATAGTCCTGCGACTAGGCAGATAACATGTATGAAATGCAAAGACATTTAGTCATACATAGCTTGGATAGAGAGACTTAAAACTTATTGTTTTTGGATGGCATACCATAATATTATGTGTCCAACAAACTTGATTTCCCGCAGGGCAATTTGAGGCCACCTAATTATTTCTAAACAAATTATAACTTGTTATTTAATTAATAAAACAAAAACACTACCAAACATTAAAAATAAATAAAAACAAATCAATAAATCAATATTTTTTAATTAAATGAAAAAAAAAATCAAAAATACTAAAAATACATATTCGAATTATCCATGGTAAACAAAAGCCGCTGATATCTAAGCTTTAAACCATCTTAAAATCTAAAAAAATAATCGGAAAAATTTCAAGAATAATTGTTAGTAGATGAAAAAATAAATATTAAAAGGAATAGAAAAGAAACAAATATTCATAATTACTTTTAAAATATAAATCTTAATTTTGATATCGACCAGTAACTTGACATCGATGAATTGTGAAAAAAAAAATCCTACCCTAAATTAAGAAAATAAAATCCAAACACACTCTGAAATATCATACTGTCAAGAAAATAAAATCCAAAAATGCTCTGAAATATCATAGTGCCAAGTGGCAGCATTTAATTTGCAATGTTGCGTGGATCTTGTGCACCATATTTGGATGAAAAGTTGGAAGGATTTCGGAAGCGGGAGAGGGTCCCACGTACCCGCTGATGATCCTCCGGTTGATTTAATTATCGGATTGATGTGACAATTTCTTAATGCTAAGGGTGAGGATGGAGTATCTAAGCGATATATATAGTTGTTTAATAAGGTAATAATTTTGTTGGGATTCGATGTTTGTTTTTAATTCTTTTTGGTTAGTATTTGAATTGTTTTTTTTTTACAATGGAATTAGATTCAGCATTATTAATAATGTATGGGACATCCAAAATTTTTGAATATTGATAATTATAATTTTTATTTTATTTAAAAATTTTATTATTTTTACTTAAAAAAATCACTCCATTAAACTATTATTTTTATTATTTATTTATAATTAAATTAATTTTAAATGTTTTATGAAGCATCTAAAAATACTGAATATTAACCACTATCATCCTTATTTTATATAAAAATTTTATTAATTTTTACTAAAAGATCACCTCATTGAACTATTATTTTCCTTATTTATTATTAAATTAATTTTAAATAATTACTTTTTTTTTTGTTTAATTTAATAATAATTTAAATAGAAACAATTTTTATGAGCAAAATTTTGCATCGCTTCAAATCATTTGTATCCCTCAAAAGCTTTTACAATTATTTAAATAATTATTTTTATGAATTATAATTTTTTTCATTGTAAAATTTGTCATTCATATATTCATATAAAAACATATAATATTTTTAATTATAAATATGAATGAAAATATATATAGTAAAGCATAATATTTTTAATTATATATATGAATGAAAATAAATATAATAAATAATATATAGTAGCTTAGTAATAGAAATAAATATTGTAGAGTAGTTTAGTTTTAAGAAAAATTGGATGGGAAATCATGTTGTGCAAATTAAATAGAATTATTTAATGGATTCCCTAAATTTAAAAGTTAAAGGAGATGAATATAACAAAATATAAAATTAAATATTAAAATTTACATGAGTTAAAGGAGATGAATATAAAAAAATATAAAATTAAATATTAAAATTTACATGGATTAATAATAATAATAAAAGTATATTAATTATTATAAATCTACCTTCACAAAAATTAATTATATAAATATATAATTTATATATAATTTACAATTAAAAAAATTATTCCCATAAATATTGCTAACCAAGTAGACCAAATGACATGAGTATCTTAGCATCAATATTATATTGCGTTTAATTCTATATTGCGTTTAATGCATAACGAGGATGATCATCAAGAGTTTTCAGATAGACGTTCATTCATCACTTTAAAAAATAAAATAAATTTCTTTCATATAAAAATTATTAGTTATTAAGTTATGAAATATAATTTTAAATTAAAATCCAATTTTAATTTAAATAATAATCTTTAAAAATTATTAAAAAAAAATTATTCTTAAAATTTTAAATACTTCCAAATTATCATTTTCAGATATATAAAAATAAATAGCAATTTAAGCTATATGCCATTGCCAAATGAAATTTAAACAAAATGAAATTTCGTATTCTATTGAAGGTAGAATCGCCATAGTGATGTAGAAATATGCAATTTTTTAATGCTCGACGCAATTATAAATATTTTGCACTAGTTTGTGCTTGGTGTAGCTAATTGTACTGGGTATCTGGACGAGCAGAACAATGACGACGGGGATGGGATTTCAGCAGAGGCCAGTTTCGGAGAGCGTAGGGTTTTATGTTAAGCTCGCCACTGCTCTTATTTTTGTTTTGTTCGCAGTGACATGGAGCTTTTTCTCAAGGAGAAGTAAGCAGAGGCTGCCTCCGGGCCCTTTCCCGTTGCCCATCATAGGCAATCTTCACATGCTGGGAAAGCTTCCACACCGAGCCTTGGAAGCTCTCTCTATCAAATACGGACCACTCATGTCTGTGCGCCTCGGTTCCGCACTCGTCTTAGTTGTCTCCTCTCCAGAGATTGCTAAGGAGTTTGTCAAAACCCACGATCTGTTTTTCGCAAACAAACCTCCGTCAGCCGCTACGAAGCTTTTGTCATTCAATTTTGCGGACATCGCCTTTGCTCCCTATAGCCCTTTACATGGAGTCACACTGGGCAAGGCTCGAGTGCTCTCGGCTATGCCAACACCACGCCTAAAATGCATTTCGCAGGTGAAATAGAACTTCAGATTTCGAGTGGAAATTTGTGGAAATAGAAATCTTTTCTGTATAAACCGTTCCAAATACTGGCCAATAGTAGTGTTGCACATCACCTCCTATTGTATTTTGTATCAAAAAGCGAAGTTGTTTTTCGAATGTGTTTAGTTTAGAAAATGTGTTAAGCTGTGTATCCATTATGGTGAGTAAAGGTGAATCACCTGCTTGTTTTATTTTCTTTGAAATATTATGCTGTACATTTATTGGTGAGTAAAGGTGAATCACCTGGTTGTTTTATGTTCATGGAAATATTATGCTGAGCATATAAATGTAGAGATTGTCAACGATGACGCTTGTGTTAAAGCGTTTTGTAGGCTGCATGTCAGAGATGTCGAGATGTCAGATATAGTTAGACCAAAATTATAAATGGTATATTAAATTTAGTATATTATGAATTTTTAAGTTAATTAGTTAAGAAATTTAATTTCATAAACGTGACTTTTTCCAATCATGATATTTTAATTAAATTTCCATCCACAACGTGGTTACTTTCTTCCTTCTAAATCACAGAAGAATATATATGGGAAATTAATGTTCGAAAACAATTTGTATTTTAGGAAAATCAATATTAAAATTTGGATATAGTGGTTTGAATACATGGATTCACATTTTCTCTTAGCTCGCCTCTTCATAAAGTGTGGATTCTTCTATATTTTTTAACAAAAAAAGAAGAAGAGTAGTAGTTTATTATATGCCTTTGTTACAAAAACCACTGTGAACAACATTTAACATATTCGATATTAGTTCTTGTTCAAATGCAACAGACTCATGGTCAAAAAGATAACATTCATCAAGATTTTATACTAGTTTCTATAAATGCAACCAATGTTCATGAGCTTTCCCTATATGTAGGCTCCACACTAATACTTACATGTTCTTGAGTCGATTCTCCTTTTTGACAACAGGTTAGAAACCCCATTTTTCTCTTTGTAGATATGACTATAAGAGATGTTCTCGAAAGTGGCAACCAGTTATTTGATGCCGCTTATCTAATTGGACAAGATGTGAGGGCATAAAAATGTGTGTTCTTTGACCTAGTCAATGATGTTTTTGGCATCCCCAAAAATGTGAATGTTGTCTAGACTAAGGCATTTTACGAAAGTGAGGACACCCCAAAGTGAAATGACCTCCGCTATACTATTTGTCCCCCTTCCACTTTGCCACTAGAAATGAAAATGTCACCTAGGTTCTAGAGTGATGATCACTCCACAACCACATCATCTCTGTTGGCATGATCCATCAAAGGATCCTCTAGGGAAGAGTCGCTTGATGTTTTTTTGTGAAATATTGCTTGTTTTGATAACGGTCTTCATTGGAATAATCTCTGTAAAATGGCAGGTGGCCTTCCTTATCACCTCCCAAATCGTCGGGTTCTTGTTATCAAACAACCAAGCAAACTGAGTACGCTAGATGGTCCAAATGATGTAAATGGAAGGGCTTTGTATTCAGGCATTTCCTTGGTCCACTAACTGAAACATTGATACAAAGTATTAATGGTGCCCTAATAATCAATCTCCAGTAAATCTGTCACCCCATCCCACACCTCCTATGCAAATGGGCATCCCATGAGTAGATGATCTGTCTCTTCCTCTTGTATCTTGCACATAGGGAAAATGTCTCGGCCTTGGAAGCACCTGTATTGTAGGTGATCCCAAGTGAGGATTCTTTTGTGACATGCCAACTAGCCAAAACAAGTCAATTTCTTAGGGATCTTCCATCCCCACAAAATATTGAACCATGGGTTGAAGCAAAAGTTACTTGTAACCAAGGGAAGAGTGTTGTAAATGCATTTCACTCTCAGCGTACCATTTTTTGTGGAATATTCCCACATTAACCGATCCTCACTCTCACCAATGCAGATGTCTGCATTATATAAATTGGTGAGATAAGTCTCCCATTCCATGGCCATGTCATCTATTAATTTGATATCGATGGAGCTCTTCACACAGGGTGGGTTGATAGTCGATGGTTTCCTTTGGGTATGTGGGAAAAGATGAAGACTCCTTGCTCACATAGAATGGTGATGAAGGTGATCAAGGGGGTGGGGTTGTTGGTACAGCCCTTGAGAGTGTCCAGCACAACCACCACCCTTCTTCCATCCTCGATAGACCAACACATAAACCCTAGTAGCCAATGTTTATTTTTTGACATTCTCCTAGAGATAAGAGAAGCTCCTATTGTCTTTTTTTTCCTGTCTTGATCCAATTGCAAAGAGTTTTTCCTTGCATATACTTGTCTCTGATAATGTCCCCCCATATACCATTAACATAAGTAGCCCTCCAGAGGCTTTTGATGATCAATGCATAGTTGAAATTGTGAGTCCAGAGGATGCCTCAACCCCCCTCTATAGTCGATCGAGTCAAGCCCTGCCAACTAACAAGGTGAGTCCTACATTTGATTTCGGTGCTTGACCAGATAAGTTACAGGTTATAAAGGGATTATAAGGACATTTTGTTTCTAAAAGAGAAAAAATATTTACCTTTTGTAAATTATAAGTAAATAAAAATTTTAACTTTAAATGATGTGCTTATTAGTTTGTTCTACTTTTAAATTTAAGAAGTATGAAAAGATACAACTTTCAAATAATTTTTAAATATAAATAATTTCAGAAAATTTTGCATTTTAAAAACTTTTCACACACACACACACACACACACACACATATATATATATATATATATATATTCCTCTTAAATTGATTTCATTACATAATGATACAAAATTACATTGTGGAGATAGATTCCTCATTTCCATATAGACTGTTCATGACCTGTTTGTACAAACCACGTGACTACCTGAAAATTTAAACAATGAAAAAATGTTGTATACCAAAATCTAGACATTGGTGGGATTTTGATAGGAGCTTTTTAGTAAGAAATTTGAGGAGCACAATGGTGCACATAAAAAATTCATATATTACCTTCAAAACCAAATTACAAGGCACATAAATAGAGCTAATCATATCCAATATATTCCAAAAAACGAGAGTATTGTTGAGAAAATATCCCAGTAAAACTCCAACTGTTAGATTTTCCTTTTCCATTGCTTCATTTCCCTATGAGATAATTTTAACACCCTCCTCTAACATATACCCAAGTAACCGGCCAACTGGGGTAAACATGTCATGAGAGGCTACTATAATGAGATTCAACCTCCTAAGTGACCTCAAAAAAGTGGAACCATTAGAACACATCATACAGACTTTGTACAACAACAATACAACCCCAGGAGTTAACCCAAACATTCAGGCCTCCTACCTCTGGGTCACACTGACCTTTTAACCTCTTTGAGCTATAGACGCAAGCACAAGATTGCAAGCCAACATCTAAGAGGCTCTGGATGTAGGCATCACACAACATGCTAATGTCTAGGGACTAAATTCCCCAATGTTGTGCCAACATCCCCAGGATTTGAGCCACCTTTATAGGCCGAGAACCGAGGTCACTGCCCAAAAATTCATGAAAATGTCAAAGATGATAAATAAAAACAAGACAATAATACATAAACAACCACATCAACAAGAACTCATATGGACCCCTCTTATCCATGATAGGCATTTTGTCAAACATGTTGCAAACATTGAAACTATAGGTATAAACCATACATAACAAAGCGTGGGGGTCTCATACTTATCTCAGAATCATTAGAAAGAATTTCTCCCATACATCATTAGTTGCAATACAATCTATTTGACGATAAATACAATGTGCATTCATTTACAGGTAAAAACATGGAGAGAGCCGTATATCATCATTATCAACATACATGCTTATAAGCAACATAATAACAACAAAAATACCATGGGTACAACAAAAATAGAATCCACATATAAATTGATGCTACATCAATTACCAAAGGAATGAGGTTCTCATTAATGAATGTAAAAATCAATTGGAGATGGGACTTCCACATTCCATCTAACCATAGATTGGCTGAGCCAAATCTCTCTTCAGCGAATCACCCCTGTGCCATATTCCAAGCAAGAATGTGGGACCCATAACCAACCAAAAATAACCAAATAATCATGAATGCTACTAGAGTTCTCTACCCACACCATGAGGAATTTTCCTGTCTCCTAGTCTCTCGATGTTTACCGCAATCCACAGTTTGAATTAGGGATCACTAGGCCCTAAACTTAGACATACTCTCCAGGCTTTACTGTACATCCCGTCCCGAGACTAATAGGTCTAACGAAGAGAACCCACCTATCAAGCTTTACCACAATCCAAGCCCAGATCACTAGGCCCTAAACCAAGATAAACCAACTCTAGGATTTACCATATATCCCACCATTCATAGGTCAGAGATTCCTAGGTCCACTGAGGTAACACACTATCTAGATTTACCGCAAACCACTGTCTGATTTAGGGGTCACCAGGCCATGTGTTATATCAATTTGAAGATACACCTCACTGAGCTTCAAATCCATCCGATAATTCAATTATACCAAAACATGAGAATTCCACAACACCATGCTTATCTGGAAATGGCAAGGCTAAGCTAAAAACATTGTCACACTAGGAAAAAACCATGCCATGACCGAAAAGAACCACATGCAATACCATGCATGCTAGATCTAGCAAGGAAATTACACATGCAAATTAATACCTACAACGAATCTTGTTGTAGTTTCTTGATCATGTTATTTCTTGCTTTCTCCTTCCTTCTTCTTGTTTGCTTTTCCTTTCTTGCTCCAATTCACAAATTCTCCAACAAAAAATTAAGTGGCGAGAAGTATGAGAGAGAGGGAGAGAGAGAATAGAATGAGAATCATACATGTGATAAAAAAACTTTCCAACTGATCCTCATAAGCCTTTTTATCAATGTGGCCATTATTTTCTTCATTTTCCATTATTTTCCTTCATTTTCCTCCTCACCTGCAGCATGTGACCTTTCAGCGTCCTTTTCTCGATTTTCCCATTATTTTCTTAAATAAACATGCCAAAAATATTTTTTTCCTCTTTCATGCCTTAGCCATTGCCTTTTTCAATTTACTTTAGCCATAATAACCGAACTGAACACCAACTAGGATGTTTTTTCCCAACATTCTACTTAGAATAAGTGTCCCATCAATCTTCATTATTATTTTTAACTTTTGTTACATGGAATTTTCACGAGGGATGTTAAAAAACCCCCCCTGCTTGGGGAAACATTGTCCTTGCTGTTCAATGACACCCACAAAAACAAAATACTAAAATAAAACATACTGCCTATGGAGCTTTATAACACAACTCATTTTAGTGTTTACAATGACATCTATATATACAACCATATTGTCTATGGAGCTTTATAAATCTAGCTTGATACAATATTTACAATAATATACACATATGCACATTTTCTCAACCAAAAAATAAAAGGATACGATGCCCGTATGAGAAACAAGGGAATCTAGAGGTTCACACCTCAACCCTCAAAGTAATACCAGGATTCACCTCCTTCCCAAGAATTCCAAAATCCACTGTCAAAGACAAAGCTCCATCCAATGTCCAATGCTACAATCCTATGCCATTTTTCCTATCAGTGAACAGTTATTGGCTCGTTTTTCTAGCGCACACTCCCAATTTGCATTTGATTCCATCTAGAAATGCTAATGACCAAAAAAAATCCATCCCCGACCTTCCCTTCTCTGCTACATAGTACCTCGGGAAATCTGGTCACCCCCTTCTGTGCAGTCACACACCTTCCAATTTCCGCTAGCATCCCCATTCCAGGAAGTCCATCCCTTGGCAAGGCTTCCTCGTATCGAAAGGCCAAACAACCAAGGCATACAGTTTCCTCAAAACCATCATATTGGTCATAGTAGGGTCATGGAAATCAATGGACACTATTGGGTACTAGTGTCCCACAATGGCGCTGCTCGTGAAGTTATTTACTAGAATACTACTGCATGTTCCAATTTATTTTATTATTTTTGTTGATGCTTGCAATCAGTATCAACCACTTAACTAGGAATTTTTGTGCTTCCTCTACCAAGCACATACCTGCCATTAGATTCAAAATAAATTGAAATAAATTCACATCATACCACATTGGTGGCCTGTCAACAATGTACACTTGCTATTATGTTCCCTTCCTATCACAACAAGTCAAACTAACTTCTTTGACCAAATCATCATTTATAAACATATCACATCAGGTTAACTCAAAATACAACCATCATACATAAAAATCATAAATAACATGTACCCATCATAAACCACAATCATAGAGCACATGTAATCATCACAGACCATAATCATAAATCACATGCATAATAAAACTGAAAAAAATATTGATACTTATCCTTCATCGGTCCTTACTTTTTCCTTTGTTCTTTTGTACCCATACCGGATCAGTTGCCATAGTTGGCAAGCACCCAGTGCCCTTGCTTCTCTTCAATCATGTCAACATACACATAGTGTACATCACAACACTTACACCCACATATGACATACAACACCATACAATACATGCACCCACACCATCATAGGACACATACACCTACACGAGATGTACAATTCAACACAATACATACAGCTACATCAGAATACAACACATACACCTACACTCGGTGTACAATACAACATAATACATATACATATACAGAGTTTAACACAAGGAATAAACATGTCACAATACCATGACTACACCATGCACATATATAGCACCACATGCCCGCAACACAACATGTATGACATGCACACAAGACAGCACAAATACCAGTACCATATGCAAAACATGTAAATAGTACCATCTCTACACAACACTACCAACACACTGTGTGCACAACATCACATGTATACGGCACCACCTTCACAATTTGTACACCGCACCACATGTACGATGTGTAAACAACACCACATACACGAGATGTATGAAGTACCACATGTACACAATGCCACATGCACTCCATGTACAAGAAATGACATGCACACAACACCACATGCACACAACACCACATGCACACAACACCACATGCACAAATCACCACATGTACAATAATTCACACAACACCATATGTACGTAGTACCATATGTACAACACCACATGTACATAGAACCATACGTACACAACACTGCATATCCAACATGCATACAATATTTCATATCCAACTTTCACACAATATTGTATATCCAACATGCACATAATACTGTACGTACACAACACCTCATATCCAACATGTATCTATCACCATCTATACTTAGTACTGCTTATGAAATATACACACAACACCATATATACAACATGCATACAACATCATATTTACACAATACTACATATTTTACATGTAGACATCACCATAGGTACAGTCACTGAATATAAAACATGTGCAACATATACACAATAGTAGTACTTCACATCTATAGACCACACACGGACCCCGTGAGCAACCTTCTTTATAGTCTATTTCCACTATCAATGCCTATCCTAACATTCCATAGATCACTAATTTCACTTCACTGATGTACCCCTCACCATTACCTGTCTATAACATAAACATAGGCATAGTACAAGCATATAATATCAATTCATGTCTGCATGATTTTTCCTCTTAGATATGTCAGGGTTCATTTTCCCACTTGACCCCTAATAATACCACGAACCTCTTCATGCCATTCACCTACATAAGAAATCGTTCCTCCAAAAGAATGATCCTTGAAAACCCTTTCATACAGTGACATAGATGCATACATACATAAATATATATAATCATTAGCATAAAACAATAATGATCATGTCAAACAATGACATACATACACACATATATACATATAAACATTAGCATCATGATCCATGATGAATGTGTAAGGCATGACAAACATACATACATACATGTATACACATATAAACATTAACATAATCATGATCACAACACAATTTATAGATATCATAAGGTCTAGTTTAAGAGAACTTCCTTTCTCTGTGCACACCATGCACAACATTGAGAATAATAGTTCCCAACATAGCGAAGGCATCTGACACCTCAAATCCATTTAATTTACCTTTCTGGTTACCTTTATCATGTCTATAATACCATTTTCCATGTACCACAATGGACCAAACCAATCTAACCAAATGTCATATTCATACCTTCTGATGCACTTACTCATGAACCAAGCTTCATCCGTGTCTTACATTACATGTTGGGTACCACACAACTCTCCCCGATCTACATTAATTCCTCTCTCCCCAACTAATCCCTAAGATTCCCAAAACATAAAATTCAAGAAAAATAACGAGCAAGAAGGAGACCATGGAAAACCACAAGCAATAGAACACCACAACAAAGTGGTATGGAAATGCACTAGACGAAATCAAGACCGAAAACCAAGCACAACAAATCGCAAGAGACCAAAAGCACAATACTAGAAATAATAACCATGAATCAATCCCCATGGTTCCCAGTACTTCCAAAGGAAAGCTCAACTCAAGTCTTCTTGAAGACAAGAAAAATTTTAAGGATGGAAAATTATCTTGAAGTTTAAAAAATTGGCGAATTTCACTAGTCCCTAATATGCAAACTCTAAAATGTTTATTGATGTATTTGTAAAATTATTCAAATTTATAATGATATTGTGTATTTTTTTCTATATAATTTGGCGATTTTTAGTGTAAAATAATTTTATATTGTAAAATTTGGGTGAATCATTTTTATAAAAAGATGGAAATTGGTGAATCTTTTTTTGGAAAAACCTTGGAAAATTAGCTCACCTGTGAATATTAGCCCCCAATATTTTCCATGCTTGAAGATTCCATGGTAGTCTCTTGCCATCCAATCCCCTGAATTATACTGCCATAACCACATAACTATAACTGCATAAATAAATATAACAATATACCAGTTATCTTAACTTGTTATGCTAGGAATATTGTCTTGTATCAGAACACATACATATATTATCTCTCAAGAGACTCCAATACCTTGATGGATACAACCATAACTAGAAACCAACTGTTATTCCTGTCAAATACATGTTCATAAATATAGCACATGCCCATAAAATGCGAGACAAGATTAGGTTTATGAAGACTTCCTCTATGAAAATAAATAATTCATTTAGAATTAGGGTTTCAAAACATAGTGAAAGGAATTCTTACCCAATTCATTTATTTTACCATTTACCTTGTTGCAATCCATTCTTACTATGTACTGTCATATCACCCATTTGTTAGTTACTTCAACACAAACTATTACCTTTTCATGCTAATACCAAGCATGTTGCCCTGTAAATGTTCACACATGTCAATTACATTTTCCAAATATCAATAAATCATATCTATTAACTAAAATAAGTCTCTACGAAGACTAATAATTATGTCATAATCAACTAATAGTCAAGATCATAATACTACAACTATCACCTACTTCCACTGAAGTACATATCAACCATCTCAACAAGTTAGTACGACCATCTCAAAAAAAAATCATTTCTTCATGAAATCTTATATATACAACTCATATCATGCGATTATTCAAACATTCAAACAAACTATAAACCTACCAAGTTAGAGAAATCAACTAGATGAAAAAATCTAGGAGTCAAGCATGAAGTAAACGACATAATCTAACTCATACCTTAGTGTATCTTAGCAGAGGCTATCTTGTATACACAATCGATATAAATTAGCATGATATAACTTCACAACACCTCAAATCAAACATAAGTAATATAATTATTTCCATAATAGTAACTAGCTACCATGTTCACATCATACAGTCATAAACAATTTCCTTTATTGCATAACAATCACATATGCATAGTTAGTCTAGATTAGTATGACATAATATCACAAATAAGTCGTCTCATACCTGAATTTCATAACCCTAACCATCTACCTAGGCTAATCCAATTTACCATGATACATATAACATTTCGATATTAACTCAATAACACTAATAATCAAGTTAACATATAATATATTCATCAAAAACATATAACATAGTCCTCAAGCTAATACCATGCTGGATTAACCAATGCATCTACTTATGATCACAGTAATTAACTAACATATATCATGTATGTAACCATAAAATAAATTGAATGAAAGGCATACACATAACCATAATGCATTTGACTACGCTGATCAACTAGAATTTACCATACATGTAACCAAAATAGAAATGGAATTACAAACATATAAGTAACCCTAATGCTTTTAGCAACCATGAATCACATACCTGCATGAAAAACATACAAAATTGTATGATGATCCTCCCTTAACCGAAATTCCATTGCTACAATGTCACCTTAATGGTCTGCACCTCCTTCCCTATCTTAACCAACACAATAGCATCATAACATAACAATATCATCATGATGACCTAATTGCATACAATGACCTTATGCATAACAACCTTCAACATGAATATGCATGCATAAAAACATATAGATACTGACATGCATAACAAATGAATATACACCGACATAGTCATGATGACATGCCCTACAATAACACAATCACCTTCACATGGAGACATCACTATAACCAAGATCAACACCATGAAAATGCAACAAGCACACATAGAACATAAGCATGAGGAACACATATGCAATCAACATTCATGCCCGATCAACACACAAAGACCAAGTAGAGTGCAACCATGCTCTGATACCACTCAATAACTCCCTCCTCCAACATCTACCCAAGTAACCGATCAACTTAGGTAAAAATTTGACGAGAGGCTACTATAATGAGATTCAACCTCCTATGTGACATGTAATATTCCAAAAGGGAGAATGCAATAATACTGAAACACAATATAAGAACTGCAGCAATGTAAACAACAAATCTAAATACACATCAGAATGCACATAAATAGCTGAGCCATTTTATTATATAGGAGGTGAAAAATAAAGTACAACAGTGCTTAAAATATGAGACACACAAGCCAAGAGGATGGCCTGGAATGACCCTGCAATGATCCCACAAGAGCGACTGTGCAACTACTGAACTGTTGGATCGTAAATTGCATTGTCCCTGCTGCAACTATTGGGACTGCAACTGCTTGAAAGATAGAAACTTAGATCTAGGAAGAATGGGAGCTCCGATGATGCTAAAATTGTAGATCAGTGCTCAATTATGGATTCCCAAGATAAACCATAAAGGGTTTCTCAGATTTGTCAATCTAAGAAAACCACCCTCTTAGGGCTCCACATATATGTTGCTGGGAATGCAAATCTGAAGATAGATTTGATGATATGATGGTTGCAATGATGCTTAATCAGATCTATGCAAGAAGGGTTGATCCCTCCTCTAGATCCTTCGGCTAAAATCTCAAGATTTAGCTCCTCCAATCTCCTCCACTGAAAATAGCTACTGGATGAATAACAACTACAGAAAACTATGCTGTCAGAGAGGGAGGCTGAATAGCTTACTGCTAGATGTGTCAATACATCTCTTGAATGATGGAAATAATAGACCCAATTTTAGAGGATGATCCCTCACAGTATTTCCAGCTGAAATACTGGAAACTTCCTTGCTCCAATAGATCTACAGGACTGGACTGCACAATCCTTGAAGGGACTGCTGCTACATGGAGGTAAAACCCAATGGCCTGAATGTCAGATATAGATCTGATGCTCCTGGAAGACTAGATGTGAAGAAGAAAGTGGCAAGTGAATCCTCCACCAGTTTCCTAGCTAAAGTGCTAGAAACAACCTCCTAAAGATGGCACCAATGCCTGATAAGGAATGAAGAACAACCCTCTTTCTAGAGCTACTCAAAGAAAGAGGTGGGATTCCTGCTTGGGAAAACCCTGTACGAAACAACACTGCAAAATTTTCTAAAGAGTCCAAGCCTACATAGAAATGTACTAAGACAAATCTAGATCTAAACAGATCAAGAAATGAATAATCCAAATCATGCCCTCCAATGTGCCTTCACCAAGTCATTATATAGATCTGAGCCTTCCATAGCCTAGGCCCACTCCAAAATTGCGTTGTACATGTGGACATAAGTATCCAAGGTTGACTACGTTGTTTCTGCATGTCCTCCATCATATTCATATGGGGTAATCACCCTCTCCATCATGTGTGCATTAAATGCATCACTTACTCCATTATCTTTATCATAAGTGCTTTATGATCTTCTTTTAATGCACTATGATCTCAGTTGACCCTATCAAAGATCCTCATGATTCTGCATTTAAGATCCATGATCTTATTTGAATGCTTCATCCTCCATAATCTATCACATAAATGAGACATGATCTCCATTAATGGAGCTGCTTCACTACTCCATGATTTTAGATCTATATCTATAATATGCAAATACACACATAAAAAGTGGATTTTATTAATCTTTGAGGATTATGGGTCCCTCCACCATTTTATTTTATTATTTAATTAAGTTTATTAAGAACTCTAATATTCCAAATATATGTGAAAATTTGAGAATATTACAATCCTCCTCGGCAAAATGTTTCTTGTGCTCAAGCAACTACAAAAATTAGATGCTAGAGCAATCTATTCCCGTCCCAATGGAATCCACACAAGGAAGGTCTCCCCATTTGCTGCAATGAGTTATGTATGCCCAACACCAAATTTTCCTCTCTATAATGTCTAGAGTGATCTCCAACTGTGTATATAGATACCCCTCATCAACCATGAAGCTCCAAGTGAAAACCACAAGTTGTCCAACACCCTCCACAATACATGAGATACATAAAGATAGATGGTCCCTTCCACAAGAGGAAAGCTCCACCTCACCAAGTCTACCTCCATTCCATGCTACTTGAAGTAAAGAGAGGATTTTCATGCCTCCAACCTTAGCCCTATTGGCCTTGTTAGATCTAAGCATCACTCCAACATTGTATAGAAGAAGAAGTAGAGATATATGGGTAGACAAAGATGTCAAACCATATTCTCCCAATAGTAGCCAATGCAACAATGCTCCTTTCTACCACACCTCACTATCAAGATACCAAGTATGGTGTCCATAATATCCACCTAAGAGCCATCGAAGGAGTGCCTCTTTCTACCATCATCCAACACTATCATGAAAAGTAGGGGAGTATGTAGGACCAAAGTCCCCTAATAAAAGACAAAGCAACAAGATCTCTTGTTTACTCTTCACATCATCATGTGAATTACAGAGTAACAACAACATACTGAAGGACATATGTAATTTCATATCAGCCCAATACAAACAAACTCCATTATCACATATCATGAGATTATTCTGCCATATTAAAAACAATACAAAACACACAAACATGGGAGATGTTATGTGATGGCCAAATCTCTCAACCAAAAGTAACATGCCTTCCTTTGATTCATTCTGTCATGGATACAAAAGGCATGAGTTAAGGAAATATGAGCTATTGGGTGGTAACCATACTCACCCAACAGCATCAACACAGCCATGCCTCCTCCTTCATTTCATGAGTGTTTTCAAGGCATGAATAAAAGAATTAGGAGCCTTTGGGTGGTTACCAAACTCACCCAAGAGAAACCAACGTAGCCAAGCTTGCTGGCCCATGTCATATATCTGCAAGTGGTCATGCAACCCGTTGCTTATCATTCTCACCCACTCATCCCAATGTGGATGATGAATGATGTACTGTAAAAACATGGTATCCTCCCTTTGTAGAATACCATCCTCCTTGAACTGATGAAGAAATTTGCACTCCATGAAATGTTGAAGTGCATCTCCAATGAGATCTCCTAATGAGATTATATTTTCACTAAAGGCCTTCCAAAACCCATGAGGTTTTGGATCTGCTGCAGGTAGAAGTTTCTCTTTGAGTTGTGAGATACTCATTGAGAAAGTTTCATCTAAAAAGGAGAAAAGAATTCTCATCTCAAGATGTCTACCATCTACCCTCTTTACCTCCATTGCTTCATGAGTGAAGCTACCTTCAAAATGCTCCAATAATGATGGGGCCCTTTCATTATCACTTTTACTAAGGGAAAACATTATAGATCTGCATGGTAGTACATGTGTTGTCTCAAAGAAAGGCACAATGTTGATCTCATAACCAATCATTGTACATAGGATCATACTCATCCCATTTTATGAAACTCCACACTTCAACTCAAAGGGTTGAATGTAGCTCATCAATAATGAACTGGGATAGCTCTTCTTCTCCTCCTTGACTAGATCAAGGGTCCTCTATGCTGTGATATTTTGTTGCTTGAAATCAACATTTTGATCTAACCCTTGGTTATGGATGGGCCTTGATGGCTTGTTCCCATAAGTTTCAATGAGATCTACTGAAAAAATATGTGATGAAAGTTCATGCATACCTTGGATCAACTGATGTGTGGGAACCTATTCCTAGAACACAAGAGTTCCTCCAACCGGGACAATGGTGTCTCCAACTGCTGGTAAGAGAGATGGGTGCTCTTCTACCAATGTACCAGCGCTGGAATATTCCTCCTCTCCCTCATGCATCTTTTTGAATCATGCATGGGAATCTATGTGTTGAGAGCTCAAGACTGTCTTGAAAAGTTGCAAGTGTATTTTCTGTAGATGCAAGTACTTCTGTAGTTGGTGGGGAATGTACTGACTCCTTGTCCAGAGTGACAAGATTGACATCCTCCTGTGTCTCCTTGAGAAATGTCTCTTTGTGGCACATCTCTGTTTCCTTCACATCAAACTCCTTCCTCAACTTGTGAAAGAAATTTGAATAGTTAGTCACCTTTGCATGCTCCATGTGACCAAACCACCAATCATTGGTTTTACCTAAAATATGAAGTGTTGCAATTTGGACAACCAATTTTTTAGCCACAGGATGTAGTGTGAAAACTTTATCCAACTCTTTCCCCCAAGCCTTAATAGTGCTTGAGGAAGATCCATCAAATGTAGACAAATATAATCTATTATAACTCTTTCTTCTATTGCTGCTATAGGATCTTCTTCCTTCTTTGAGTTTGAAGAATTGTTGGAGAGTTAGACTCTCTTTGGAAGCTCTATACTATGCGACATACTCTTTAAGATACAAATTGAAAGCCTCATGAGTCTCGTGTTTTCTTCTTTCTTCATTTCTATACCTTTCACCTTCTTCAAAGAAAGTGGGCATAATAGATCTATGAGGAGATCTATGATTCTCCAGTTTTATTTTCTATTGATAGGAGGTGCTTGGACCTTTCTCATCAAGTATTCTTCTTAGATCCTCCTTTTTCCTTTCCCTCTCCACTTAATTTACCTCCTTGGAGAGATCTTGCATAGATCTAAAGAGAGGAGTGGAAAAACTACAATCCTCCTTCATGATATATCTCATCTATCTACTTCTTCTTTTGATGCAAAAGATGAAGTGTCCACAAGTTGAGCCAAATATCATGCTCTGATACCACTATAATATCCCAAAAGGGAGAATGCAGCAACACTGAAACACAGTATAAGAACTACAACAAAGTAAACAATAAATCTGAATACACATCATAATGCATAGAAATAGTTGAGCCATTTTATTATATATGAGGTGAAAAAGAAAGTACAATAGTGTTCAAAATATGAGACACTCAAGCCAAAAGGATGGTCTGGAATGACCTTGCAATGGTCCCACAAGAGGGATTGCATAACTGCTGAACTGGTGGAAGGTTGTCCCTGCTGCAACTATTGGGAATACAACTTCGTGAAAGATAGAAAGTCAGATATACTAATAATGGGAGCTCCGATGATGCTGAAGTTGTAGATCAGGGCTCAATGATGGATTCCCAAGATAACCTAGAAAGGGTTTCTCATATATGTTAATATAAGAAAACCACCCTCTTAGGGCTCCACATATATGTTGCTGGGAATGCAGATCTGAATATGGATCTGATGATATGATGGCTGTAATGATTCTCAATCAGATCTATGCAAGAAGAGTTTATCCCTCCTCTAGATCCTTGGGCTAATATCTCAAGATTTAGCTCCTCCAATCTCCTCCACTGAAAATAGTTGTTGCATGAACAACAACTTCAGAAAATTGTTTTGTCAGAGAGGGAGGCTCAATAGCCTACTTCTAGATGTGTCAATACAGCTCATGAATGATGGAAACAATAGACCCAATGTGAGAGGATGATCCCTCACAGGATTTCCAGATGAAATACTGGAAGCTTCCTTCCTCCAATAGATCTACAGGACTGGACTGTGCAATCCTTGAAGGGACTGCTACTGCATGGAGGTAAAACCCAATGGCCTGAATGCTGGATATAGATCTAATGGTCCTGGAAGACTGAATGTGAAGAATAAAGTGGTAGGATGAATCCTCCACTGGTTTCTTAGCTGAAGTGCTAGAAAAAACCTCCTGAAGATGGCACCAATGCCTGATAAGGAATGAAGAACAACCCTATTTCTAGAGCTACTCAAAGAAAGAGGTGGGATTGCCGCTTGGGAACACCTTGTGCTAAACAACACTACAAGCTCTCCTAAACAACCCAAGTCTGCATATAAATTTCCCAAGACAAATATAGATCTAAACATATCAATAAATGAATAATCCAAATCATGCCCTCCAAATTGGCTTCACCTTCATTATATAGATCTAAGCCTTCCATAGCCTAGGCCCACTCCAAAACTGCACTGTACATGTGGACATAAGTCTCCAAGGTTGACTGCATTGTTTCTCCATGTCCTCCATCATATTCATATGGGGTAATCACCCTCTCCATCATGTGTGCATTAAATGCATCACTTCCTCCACTATCTTTATCATAAGTGCTTTATGATATTCTTTGAATGCACTATTATCTCAGTTGACCCTATCAAAGATCCTCATGATTCTACATTTAAGATCCATGATCTTATTTGACTGCTTCATCCTCCATAATTTATCTCATAAATGAGACACGATCTCCATTAATGGAGCTACTCCATTACTCCATGATTTTAGATCTAGATATAGAATATCCACATACACACATAAAATGTGGATTTTATTCATCTTTGAGGATTATGGGTCCCTCCACCGTTTTATTTTATTAATTAATAAAGTTTATTAAGAACTCTAATATTCCAAATATCATGTGAAAATTTGGGAATGTTACATGACCTTAAGGAAGTGGAATTGATAGAACACAACATACAAACCTTGTACATCAACAATAACGCCCCTAGAAGCTAACCCAACTATTCAGGCATCTTACCCTTGGATCACACTAACCATTTGACCTCTTTGAGCTATAGACACAAAAACAATATTGGAAGCCAATGTCTAGGAGGCTCTGGACGTAGGCATAAAACAACATGCTAGCATCCAGGGAATAATTACCCATTGTTGTGCAAACTTCCCTGGGATTTGAGCCACCTTTTTAGGCCCGAAACCTAGGGCACTGCCGAGTGTTGGTAGGATAAATTTCTCCATTTTTAACTACTATTCTACTCTAGACACATGACCTAAGACCTTTGTTCATAAGGAAAAAGCTATTGGTGCTACAAGGAAGAAGGCTAGGAGCCATTACGCATGTTAGTTACTTCACGAGCATATATATGAAGTTAGTTAGGTTCCATAAAATTTCATTTTCATAGGTTCTCCTTAGTGCATATAGTTGTTGAACTTATCCATAGAAAAATAAAAACAAAAACTATACAGGCTAAGTTTCAAATCCATTTTCAATAAATATGTGATGTTGTCAAAAGCATATATAAGTGTGTCTGCCAAATCCATATATAATAATATAACAAAATAAATACATCTTTATACCAGAAGAAAATGAATAGAAATTCCATAACGGCTTTGGGCAAGTTTCACACCTACAAGCAGCGGCTTCTGAGCCCTACTAATGGTTGTTTCTTGTCATGACGATTTTGTTCATATTATACGAGACTGGCATATCTATGTTGAACCTGGACTCGCATACATATAGAAGTTTCACTTTTATTGTCACAAGAACCCAGCTCGTTGGATCTATATATCTGAGCATGGCATATAGCCGCCATTTCACTTTTATGTAGAAACCAAAACAAAGTCAATCTATCTATATACCGAGCAGAGCATATATATTAGGTGTAACAATTCCATACCAACAACACAATACTGGGGACTAATTCGTGAACATAGTCTAATTCTGCATGTTTGGTATAAGAACAATGAGTTTTTATCAGGTTGGATTAAGGGAGAATCTTCTCATTGGGTCAATAAAATGAATTTTCTGATATAGTAAGAATCCCATTTAAGGACGTTTCTCTTAGTATACCCTCATACAATCCATCTAGTTTGTTCATAGGCCTGAAGCTAGTAATCGGCTAAATCTTTCAAGAAATCCATGGAACTAGATGCATGGACAACTATCAAGAGTGTATTATTCTCTTTAGGCTTATTTGCTTTTCTACCTCTAAGGCTAGTAGTTGGACTAAACCCCATTGATTTACATAGGGAGGATACCCGCATATCTAAGTTAGGCTCAATATACGATATCTGGCATATATCTAAGTTTCACTCATAATGTAGTCTCCAAAAAGAAACTAAAGAAACAACAAAAGAGATGTATCTTGGTTGTTTATGTTTTCATTAGTCATATATGCGCAACAATATGAATATTTTAATGAAATGGGACTTTATAAGATATTGCATATCAAAGTTTCACTTTTCCATAATTTTCAGAGGTTGGTGTTAAACTCATTAAAATAAATGATTTAAATGGAGAAATCTTGAGTTGAAATCAATTAGATTTTGTAAAGTTGTGAAACTACTACCATAAATGTGAACTCCCAGGTTATGAAATTAGTTGTTGTCAGGAGGTCTTAACTTTTCATTTTCAGATTTTTAGTCAAATCCACATATAAGTGTTATGTTGTCAAATCCATATATAAGAAATAAATACATATCTACAAGATTTAGTATCCAGTTTGGTTGAATCAAAAGCTCCATGTGGTGTGTGGGCTCCTGATCTCCTCCCTCCATCTAGGAATACGAGCTAGCTGAAGAAGCGGATATGCAATATATGATGAGCATTGCATATAGACGTGGAACCTTTCTGATCAACAACAACACAAACAACAACAAGAAAATAGTTCATAGTTGTTGTCAAGAAATCCCCTCCCTAGTGGTTGCCAGGAACATCAATATATGTATGAGCATGGCATAGAGTAGTTTCACTTGCTCTAAGAAAAAAAAAAAAGTAAATATAGTCCATGTTTCATAGGGGATTTGGATCCTTAGCACCTATTCCCTAAAGACCCGTTCAAGAGAATCCATCCATGTTCATTTTTTTGGGATGGGGACATATTTGAAACACATTATTATTGGGCATTGTGTTCCCTTCCCTTACGGTCAAGCGGCCTGACGGCACTTGAGTCACAACGTGATTTTTATGGGTGAGATGAACCCTCATCTTGGCACAAAAATTGGATTTTTTATGAAGTGAACATGGGCATTTCCAGATGTTGACCTAGTAGCAGGATTCCACTTAGAGGAGTCTGGTTTGGCTTATGTAGACCTCATATGATTATGATTAGGTCTTATGCAGGTTGGTTTGCAGGTTGGTTCATATACGAGCAGGGCATCTCTATGTCAAACCTAGATTCGCATAGAGTCGACCCAGAGGGACTTTCCTTAGGTACGAGTGGGTCTCACATTGGGGGACTTCTATCATCAACTTTGTTGAATGGGTGTGGATAAGGAGTTAGAGGGAAAACATGAGAGAAACATGCCGAACCTGTTCAAAATATCAATATTGTTAGGATGGTGGCTCCAATGTGTTTTGGTTTAGATGGAAAACTTCTTTTCTTCCTATCGGCTAAAGTGGGCCTGGGTGAAAGGGCATACCTATAAGCAGAGAAACGTTCAGAAATTGTATAGTTGAGTCACAATAATATCCATTTTTGTTAACCGATGATATATAGATTCCTGATCCAAACTGATCAAAACTCGATGAAATGAAACAAAAATGGTAAGTGAGAATAAGTGAAATAATTAGCTCCAACGAAACTTTGTTCTCGCACAGCGAACCCACTTCCTCTCTTGTGTATTTGATAAATTGGTATAGAGATATCAAGTAAACCGTAGATATGCGAGTATAATATATATATTGTAGATCAAATTGATAGAGATCGAGTCTCACGTAGAGATCGAGTATAATCAGTGAAAACATATATATTCGTATATCATATGTATAGACTAGAGGTTGTATACATTATTTGAAAGAAAGAGAGAGAGTGCCTTAATAGACTAGCTTCAGTCTGTAGAGTCAGTTCCACGGAAGCCTTTTCGTCGCTTTCGGCCTGATTGGATCTGTACCGTAGGGTATAAAACTAGAATTATTATATAGGTGAAATCGCTGATTGAAAGCCTTTATTTAAGGTGATTCTTATTCCTCCCATCCATATCAGCTCATCTATCATGGGTAGTTGAGGTAGCGGGTCCTAAAAGTAAAAGTTATTAGGGCTCTGACTGACTAGGAATGTAGTTATTTAGAATGCCTTAATAAATTGTATGGGAACGCTCTTAAATCCAAGTTTGCGATACCAGAGCTGTAACCAAGTGGTGTGATTCTAGACCTCTAAATACTTTCTGGAAGATGGTCCAACAAAAATACTCTATGGTAAACCAACCGATAGAAGGACCAAAGTGTGGGGCATTACTACTAACCAAGTGCCATCCCAAGCAAGCCGTTATTCTAAGATCTAAGGTGGGGTAAGAATAATATAAATAAGAAGTTTCTTCAGATAAGTTCCTTTGCATATTCCATGGAAGATAAGGTTGAGTGCCCAATAAGTGGTTCCAGGGAATCCTAAAAATGCCTTTACCATAAACGCGCATTTTCAAAATAAAAACTTGGGTTGAAAAGGTTCATAGGTATAATTTCCATCCGGGTCTCGAACTTTCATTTTTATTGAATCAATTTTCATAATTCATGTAGTGAAGGTTGCACCTTCCGTTCGCTAAGAATTCCCATAGCTTTTGGCCTCGGTGCCTGCCTTCATCTAATAAAGTAAAGTGGTGAAGCGATGTAAAGCTTCTTAGACGCAGGTTTCAATAAGGCGAACCTTGTGTATCTAGGCTCGGAGGCATAATCCCCAGGTTTGATAACTCTTAATTCTAAATAGACTCCATGCCTGCACTACATTGAAAGTTATTCCATCTATTCATGCAAGATCAGGAGTCTGGTTGTTACAGTTCATCAATTCAAGAGGGCAGTTTCCACGTATGAGAAAACGGTGGTTCCTATGCCACCCACCTACTGAAATGAATCTAATATAGTAAGTTTAGGTTCTGTTCACATGAATGCTGAAAGTGCCGACCCAAGAGCCAGCTAGCCTTTCCTTCCGTCCAATATGTGGAGGTCGGGTTTTACTTCCTTAATAGGGCAGTTCTGATCCTCCGACGATCCGACACAAAAATCAACGGTCTAAAGCGTTGCCGTCCGTACCAAGTATGAAGATGTAAGAAATTGCTGGTTATTGAAGCCCCTCGTCTAAAAAGGGTCTCCTCTATGATGGACCCTTACTTCGTGCCTAAAGCAAGTGGTTGTTTAGAACACTCTTCCAATAGAAAAGTTCAAATTGTAAGCCCTTATTATTTCTATAAAGGTAAATAGTCAAGGTTTAAAGTGTCCAAGCAAGCCAAGTATGTTTGCGCCGAGAGGCGCATCTACAGCCCAGTATGACCCCGATGTCAGGTGGGTCACGTCCTCAATGTCAGCTGAAATTTTAAATTAAAATAAAAATAAAAAATAAGTGTCGGCTTAAGTTTTAAATTAAAAAAATTAAAAATTAAAAATAAAAATTAAAAATTAAAAATTAAAAATTAAAAAATTAAAAAAATTTAAAAAAAAAATCCCATTGTGCTAGAACATATATCAATTTCTAATACAATTATGTATTATTTATATAATTTGAATGGACAGTAAAACGTGAATTTGAATGGATCATAAATTTACCTTTAACAAAAAAAATTACCACATTGAATTTCCAAATTAAGTAAAATTTTAAACATATTTACTCTTTACTAAAGTCAATACCATTTTCTAAATCAAAAGAAAAGAGTTAATTCAGCACAAACAATCAAAATCCAAATTCTTTTAATATTTCTTTTAATTAAATATTTGTAAAATGAATTTATACTTACTCCAGAGCTATGGTAAATAAATAAATATAAAAGAGGCATAAAGAGGTAACGCAAATAAATAACAATATATCAAATAAGATTATAAATAAAAATCTAATTATATAACAAGCCTATGGGCCAAATACCATAGTAAAGAAAAGGGGTATGGTAAATAAATAAAAATATAAATAAACTAGGGGTATGGTAAGTAAATAAAACCTCTTTTCATATTTACTCCATAATCTGCTTTATATTTACGAATATTTATGTTCATTAGTTTAAATAACTAAGAAGAAATAGAGAGAGAGAGAGTGATAAGGGAGAGATGGAGAGAGAGTGTGTATGTTTAGGGGTGAGATAAAGAGACAAAGTAAGATGTATGGAAATAAGGGGGGAGAGAAGAAGTGAGAAGGAGAGGGGGAGGGATATAGTAATGTAGTTGGAGAGAGAGAGGGGTGGAAAGAGAGAGAGAAAGAAAGGGATGGGGGGAGAGAGAGGATTAGAGAGAGAGAGAGATATGGGAGAAGAGAGAGGATTGGAGGGAAAAGAGAGAGAGAGAGGTGGGAGAGAAAGGGAGAGAGAGGAGGAGAGTGATGGGGGAAGCGAGAGTATTGGAGAGAGAGAGAGAGAGATCAAGGAAGAGAGAGGGATTTAGGGGAGAGAGAGAGAGAGGAAGGACGAGAGGGATCGATAAGAGAGATGGAGTTGGAGGGGGAGAGATGTAGGAAATAAGAAATATAAAGAGTGAGAAGTGGAGAGAGAGAGGGATCTAGTAACATAGTTGGTGGGTGAAGAGAGAGAGAGAGGGAGAGAGAGATGGGAGAGAAAGGGAAAGAGAGGAAGGAAGAGAGAGGATGTGAGAGAGTGGAGAGAGGGAGGGAAAGAGAGATGGACTTGGAGGGGGAGGGGGAGAGAGGTAAGAAGAAAGAAATAGAGAGAGAAAGGTGAAGAGAGAGAGAGTGAATGAGTGATAAGGAAGATGGAGAGAGAGGGAGAGAGGGGGAAGATAGAGATATAGATGGAAGGTGAAGAAAGGGAAGAAGAGAGAGATGGGGAGAGGAGGGGATTAACAAAGAGATTGATATATATGGATTGCGAGAGTGTGTGTGTTTAGGGGGGTGAGATAGAGAGAGATGGACAGAGAGCGTGTATGTTTAGGGGTGAGATAAAGAGACAAAGTAAGATGTATGGAAAGAAGGGGGGAGAGAAGAAGTAAGAAGGAGAGGGGGGGGGGATATAGTAATGTAGTTGGAGAGAGAGAGGGGTGGAAAGAGAGAGAGAAGGAAAGGGATGGGGGAAGAGAGAGGATTAGAGAGAGAGAGAGAGATATGGGAGAAGAGAGAGGATTGGAGGGAAAAGAGAGAGAGAGAGAGGTGGGAGAGAAAGGGAGAGAGAGGAGGAGAGTGATGGGGGAAGAGAGAGGGAGAGAGAGAGAGAGAGATCAGAGAAGATAGAGGGATTTAGGGGAGAGAGAGAGAGAGGAAGGACGAGAGAGAGGAGGAGAGAGGGATCGATAAGAGAAATGGAGTTGGAGGGGGAGAGATGTAGGAAATAAGAAATATAAAGAGTGAGAAGTGGAGAGAGAGGAGTGACAAGGGAGAGACAGAGAGAGAGCGTGTTTTGCACTCAAAAAATAGGTTTGCACCTCAAGAGATTTGATCCCTCTCGGCGCATGATAGATCCAGAGTTAGATGGATCTAGGCTGGTGAATAACAAAGTTAGGTGAGGTAGTAAGAGAAATAGTATATATAAGGCCTTATATAAAATCCATAACCCTGTTCGAGTTCGTGAGAACCCTATCCATCCCGTCACTACGCGCCTAGTGTGATCCAGCAATAATAAAGACTACCTACCTGCCATCCAAAATCGGGCAAGGGGATAAAGTAAATTTCTTATCTACTCGACCATGCAGTCATGCCATGTCGTGTTGTTGGTCTGGCCGAATGCCAAAAAGCTTACCAAACGCCTGTTTGATAAAGAAAAGATGGCTTGTGGGGGTTCGTAAGGGGATTCCCAATCTGGGGTCCAAAACTCTCCTTTTTGTTGTTAGTCAGCTTTAGGAATTCAACAATTTATCTACTACTAGTGTTTGAGGCCATCTATCCCATTTGGTGATCCCAAGCAAGGGGTTCCTCCTAACAATGATTCCATCCAGCCATACTATCCACAAAGAGAAAGGCAGACAAAGGGATTCAAGTAGAACATCTTCTGTAAACGGAGGAGCCCCACCCCAACTCCTAAGACCGTGATAGATGAAGAGATGTTAGTATAGTACTACCACCCTCTATAGCTCTTAGGCTGGTAAATCATCCATTGCTTCATGCTAACTATCTTTTCATTTCTATTTTCTATAGTATGTGTACCTAAAAACCAATGACTTCATAGTAGGAAAACGTGCCCTTTCTTTGCCTCGCACCTAAATTTTTTATTCCCTTCAACTTATTACTTCACTTTGGAGCCTTTATTCAGCCAAGTCTTGCGCGATTGGCCGTGTGCAGGGCCTATTCTGCCTTCCTATAAAAGACATATTGTCAACGAATGGTGAGGAACATAGTTACCAATTAAATAAGTAACTGAATTGGTACCTACTTTTTTGAGGTAGCAAAAAAAACACCTGATTTTCAAAAGTGGTGATGCAGAATCACCCTGGTTTTTTTTTTTGACATATTTTTGACACTTTAATTTTTTTATTTATGAAGTATGAACATTTGTTTTAAAATGTTAGTGATTTTCATGCTAATTTTGAAAAGTGTTGATGCATCATCAACCATTATTTTTAGAGTGCTAATTTTCATATTGGTAATAACAAATAAAAATAAAATAAGAAAAACATGACAAAAAAAACTCAAATATAAATAAATATAAAATAATAATAAAAAAAACAATAAAAATGTTAAAAAAACAAAATTAACTTGTAAAAACAAAAACATTTTGAAAAAAATAAATAAATAAAACAAAAAAAATAATTTGGAAAATTAAATAAAAAAATGGGAAAAAAATTAAAAAAACACATAATTTAAAGGAAAAAAAAACAAAAACTGAAACAAAAAAATAAAAATAACATCAAAAACATTTTGTTCTAAGTTATATATATATATATATATATATATATATATATATATATATATATTAAAATATAAAATTTAAAAATAATTAAAACTAAAAAATTAAAATAAAAGTAAAAAAAAATAATAATTTTAATTTAAAGAAATAATAATAAGAAAATAAAAATCTAAAATAATAAAACATTAAATTAAAAAAAAAAAAATTAAAAAGAAAATTAAAATGGAAATTTTAAAATAAAAAAATTAAGATTGAAAAACAAAAAATTTAATAAAAAACATTTTCAAGTAATTAAAGAAAAAAAAACAAAAATACCATTTTAAAAATTTAAAAAGAAAAAAATAAAAAATTAAAGTTAAAAAAAAAAAAAAGCATTTTTGACATTAAAATTTAAAAAAAATTAATAAAAAAAAAAAAAACCGGAAAATAATAAATTTAATTTATAAAATTTAAAAGTTAAAATGAAATATTAAGCTAGATTAAAAAGCCAAATATGAAATAACAAATAAGAAAAAAGGTTAAAAGAATTATTAAAAACAAAAAAAAGTTATTAAATTTCATAGAAAAAAAAAATTGAACTAAAAAAAAAGATTATTTTATTGCGCAGCCCAGGTGGCGGCGGGAGGTCAATTATCGGAATCGACCTCAAGAGGGCAATTCCTGGAATTGACATGGGGAGGTCGATTTTGGGAATTGACCTGGGGAGGTTGATTCCGGGAATGAACATGGTGAGGTCAATTCTAGGAATCGACCTGGGAGGTCGATTACGGGAATCCACCTGGGGAGGTCGATTCCGAGAATCGATCTTGGGAGGTCGATTCCATGAATTGACCTAGAGAGGTTGATTCTGAGAATCAACCTCCTAAGGTATATTCCCGAAATCGACTTGGGGAGGTCGATTGCCGGAATCGATGTCCCAAGGTAGATTCTCAGAATCGACCTGAGGAGGTCGATTCCGGGAATCGACCTAGGTAGGTTGATTCGAGGAATCGACCTGAGGAGGTCGGTTTTGGGAATTGACTCGGGGAGGCCAATTCCCAGAATCGACCTAGGAGGCCGATTCCCATAATCGACTTGGGGAGACGGTTTCCTGGAATCGACCTCGGGAGGTCGATTCCTAGAATCGACTTGGGGAGGTTGATTCCTGGAATCAACTAGGGGAGGTCGATTTCGGGAATCGACCTCCCATCCAAGTGGCAGCAGGGGTCAGTCGTTGGGTGGGCTTGGATGCTGCAAGCAGCCCACCGACTACCCAGCGGTCGGCCCCCGTCGCAACCTAGGAAGCGCAATTAAATAATTTGTTTTTAAGTCAATTTTTTTTTTTTATTAAATTTTAATAATCTATTTTTTGTTTTTAATATTCCTTTTTAATTTTAATTTTTAGTTATTATATTTCATATTTGCTTTTTAATTTAATTTTATTAAATTTAATATTATTTTTTGAATTTAATTTAATAAATTTTGTTAATTTTTTTCTAATTTATTTAAATTTAATAATTTTTTTTTTAAATTACATAAAATTTAATATTTTTTATATTTTAAATTAATTTGTTTTTTAATTTTTTCTTTCATTTAATATTATTTATTTATTTATTTGTTTCCATTTTCCATTTTTAATTGATTTTTATTTTTTTTTTAAATTTTTATTTTAAAACTGTTTTTTTTTTCGATTTTTTTTTATAATTCTGTTTTTTATTTTAAAATTTATTTATTTAATCATTTATTTATTAATTTTTTTTTTAAATTTAATTTTATAGATTAATATTATTTTTTTATAAATTAAATAAGATGTAGAATATATATATTTTTAATTTAATTTAATATATACATATAATTTATTTTTTATAATTTAAATTTAACTTATTTTTTTGAATTTTTTTGTAAGTTTAATATTTTAATTCTATTTTACTTTTTCATTTATAATTTATAATTTTTTTAATTTTAATTTAAATAATTTGTTTTATTTTTTTCTTTTTTATTTTTCAATTTATTAACATTTAACATATATATATATTTAATTTAATTTTTTGTTTTGAAATTTAAATTATTTTGTTCTTAATTTAATAAAAATTTTATTTTATTTTTTCAAATTTAGTTTTTATATTTTAATTTTATTTTAGTTTTATAATATATATATATATATATATATATATATATATATATATATATATATATATATATATATATATATATATATATATTACTTTTTTTTTGTAATTTAATATTTTTAGTTTGTTTATTTTTTATTTTTAAACTTTTAATATATTTTTAAATTTTAATTTTTAAAATTCTTTTTTTCTTTAATAAATTTCTTCTCTTAATTATTTGTTTTTTTTTTCAATTATTTTAGAATGTTTTTTCTTTTTTATTTTATTTTTAATATAAATTTTTATTATTCTAAAATTTTTGTTTCAACACTTTTTTCTTTTGAGGTGTTTTTTGCACGAAAATATTGGTTTTTACGTCTATTTTTAAAAATGTTGAAAATTCACCCGAAAAAAAAGAGATTATTCCACAATACAACTTTTTTTTTTCAGGGGTGTTTTTTGCACAAAAACAAAGTGGATTTTTCTTCCATTTTTAAAAAATGTTGAAAATTTACCCCCAAAAACAAAAGGTTATTCTAGAATACAACTTTTCGTTTTCGGCTTGACTTTTCATGGTTTTTTGATGTTTTTTTTGTTAGAGTTCCCGTTTTGAGGTAATAGTTCTCGTTTGATTGGTAACTATGTTGAGGGTGCTTGCTAAATAATAATCAATTATGAGCAGAGCTCTCAATAATCTAATTGTAAGGGATTCCTCTAAATATTATGCACAAGAAGGCTCCTCGTAGAGAAGATCCCCATCTTAAACTAGCATCAAGTTGGAGGCTAGCACAAAATTTTTAAGGGTGGGGTCTCAACCCTAAACTTATGATGCTCTGGGAAAAAAAATATCCTTTCCCCTTCGCTTTTCCATCTGTTTTTTTAGAGGTTGGGCCACCTTGAACTAATGAAATTACCACCAATTCAAAGCCATCTGAAGTTCAGGGCAGTCGTGCTCACATAGATTGGGTAGAGACGAGTGTTGGGTCCAGTCCTTTTACCACCCCAAGCACAAGACAGGAAAGGGAAGATAGTTAGGAACATTAGCGAAAGGGTCTCCCCTCCATAGAAGATTGAATAATTTCGGCCCTCAACAATAGGGATTGATTCAACTCTCACAGAATTGAAAGGATGTAGTTTTTATTACCTCTACTACTCATATCTGCTCTCATCAGTAGCTAGTAGCAAAAGAAATATTGGCCCACCCACCCCAATACCCAAAGGAACGAGCGAGACAGGGAGAGTAAGGAATGAAAAGGAAGGGGTAAGGATCAGGATCCAATCAATACCCGTATCAGGTAGGGAAGGATAAGAATAATCCATACGCATATAAGGTAGGGAGAAGCCTTAATCCCCTGGTAGAATATTTAGTATGGATTTAGGGAAGGAGGAAAGAATCCCCCCAGAGGGGAAGGAAGGGAAATACAGAAAGAACAGAATCCTAGGGGAGGAGGAAAGGATCCCCACAGAGGGGAACGAAGGGAAAGATTGAAAGAACATAATCCCAGGGAAGGAGGAGAAAAATCCCCGTAGTAAGGAATAAAAATAAAGGAGGGATTTAGGGAAGGAAAGAAAGGTAGGAAGGAAGGGAAACTTACTAACTAAGAAAGCTAATAAAGGAGTATGTTTTATCCTAATACTCGTAGAAGGTAGGTAGGGAGTAGCCTAATACGCTGCATAAGAGGATTCCAATCCCAATACCCAGAGGAAGGATAAGAAGGAGTAGGGTAATACTAGTAGGAAGAGGAGTAGGGTAATACCCACAAGAGAAGGTAGGGAGAAAGGAAAGACTAAGACCGTAGAAGATCAGAAAGGAAGAAGAAAGATTCACCTACCTACTTCAGAAGGAAGGTCAGAAGGTTGAACTCATATATATTAGATTCTGGCATAGATAGACAAGAAAAGAAAGATTCTAGAATCATGCATATATAGTAGCACAAGGTTTAGATTCGATAGAATGGGAACCATTAGGTTACTAAGGAAGAATGAAAAAAGGAAACATTCGTTCATAGCTAGATCGTCAAGCCCATCTAACTACACAAATAGATCCTGCCACTTTGGGGATAGCTTTTTGGGCTCACTATGACTCGAAGAATCATGATCATGAGCAATAACCTCATCTTTATTTATTTATGTCCCCTTTCTTGGTGTGCGATGTGTTTTATACTTTGGGTCAAAAACTTAGATAGAAGCACACTATGATAAAACACGTATGCTATGATAGAAGAAGATTAGACAAATGCGGGGCCCGATGAGATAAAAAATACAGAGCTATTGGTTTCAAGTGCCTACTTCTTTGCTTTCATTTTTTTTTCACGCTAAACACCCCATGGACCTTCAATCTCCTTAGGGAGTGGTCTCTCCCAAGTTTATTTGGTATTCCCCAGCGTACTTCCCTCTATAGTGAGGTGACCTACCCAAAATATGGGAGAAACGAGAAGGAGAGACTTTCCGAGCTACTGAGAGTGCAATATGATGAGAACGATTTATCGGAACAAGGAAATGAGATTCTACTAAGTGAAACACATTGGTATTAAAACCACTACTAAGGAAATAAAGGCTCACCCTTGAATGATAAAGGAGAGGCAAGATCCATCATCTCCAATGGGTCGTCAACTGTTGAAGCTGAATAAGGTCACTACTATGAGTGACATTGTGAACCAAAGGCCTATTGAAGAGCTTCCCTCAGTATTTTAGCTTTGAATGGGCAATTGGAGGCAGGGATAACCATGATTTGGTGCCCAATGCGAGAAATTGGTGGAAGATACAAGTGATAGCCCTGTAAGGGAGAGAAATAATCCATGGAGGTAGCATTTAACAAATTGTGCCCATACTTTAATAGCTTTGTTTGTGGGAACCACTCTTGCAGCATTAGCATCACCACTCTCAATGGAATCAGTGTATTGGAATCTCAATGATTGATATTTACATGCTTTCCGCAATGAATTTCTATCCATTCCACCCCATCTTTGCAACCATGGACCATCCATCGTTTTCTTTCTCTTCCTTGCTCTTGCTTTCGACCAACTTAGAAATAAAGATGATAATATTGGCTTCAATGAGACTCTCATATCGACCCTTCGGTGCCACCCAATCATGCTTGAATCTATCATCAGTATTCTATCATCACCAATAGAATAAGCTATAGAGGGACGAATATCAGCAGCACCAAGAGAAAGAAAGGCATTTGAAGATGTTTAAACCTATTGCTACTATGAAGCTTCCTAGCTGCTTCTTGATTCATTCCTATCTACCAGCTTTTGGACAGTGAAGTGTAGCCCACCTAGAAATAACTTAGCCACCATCTTCTTTCACTGACTGGGATTGCGGGAATTAATGGGAAATGGCTGGGACTCGCTAGTCTCGTTGCTGGGATTCTTGCTAGCTTGTGGGCATGCCCCACCCTCCTATAGGTCCTATGACACCAACTGAAAGGTATGTTTGGGCCAGGATAGCCCTTTACCACCCAAAAATATGTCAGTATGATCCTTAAATAATATGGGGAAAGAACCCAAACTTTAGAAACACACTTGTTTCTATGGAATTCTTGTAATTGGCAACAATAGTGTTGGGTAAGGGAACAATAGTTGGTGCAATATTATTAGGAGAGGATACATGCCAGGGAGTGGAATCGACATCTAGGAGACTAATTACATTCACTCCACAACGGATATTTAACAACATCTGGATACTTATTGACAACCCCAATGGGAAAATTATTTTACCTATTTCCTCTGGTACTTAATGCCTATGGCTACCAGCTACTACTACTTACTTAGGTGGCCAACTACTAATTTAATAAATCCATCCAGTAGAATCGATCCATTAGATTATTTTTTGAATGGATAGGCAACCGTGATATATGGATAGGCAAGATAAGAGATATAGAGAAGACAGACAGCTTGCTAGCTGGCTGGGATTGCTGAGGTGAATGTGGAGATGGGTGGTTGGGGTTACTTAGGACCTGAAAATCACTTCAAAGCCCAGGAACTTAAGCTATCAATGGAAAAATAGAGTTTGATTATGAAACAAAATTTATTCTAGATGACACATAAGGGTTTTTCAAATGGATGGGAAAATGATGTTCTATTTTGGTGCCGTAAGGCCACTCGACTAACAGGAGAGGAAGAATGCCATTTGAAGACGTTTCAAACGGATAGGGGGATGGATGGCTAAAATAGTCTTGTTGCTTGGATGATTGCTAGCTAGCTAGGAAATAACAAACATAACCTTCCTTGCTTCCTATGAAGGGCAAGACCTATTGGACCAAACTCCCCTTAACCCCAAAGTCACTAAATAAAAGCCAAGAAGCGTAATTACATATATATAATGTTTTATCTCTCCTTTTATATGAGATTATTTCTAAGTTCCTCTCCCTTTTGGTCGAGCCTGCTTTCACATCCGTATGATCAATATCTATATGCATTCCTTCCTCATTCATTATCTGATTATTTTCTAGTTTGTGTTCCTCTCTCCCTCATCTTACACATATCTATTATTGCCTTGGTTCTCTAGCCCATTCACCTAGGATACTCTCTCTTGTCCATGTTTCCCTTCTTTGCTCCTGCTGGTTTAGTATCACTCTTCTATTCATGAATTACTCTCTCTTTCTGTTTCTTTCTCCATCTCGAATTCCATCCTAATTCCTGTTTTATCTATCTGTATCCCCACTTCGTCTCCCCATTCCATCCCTCATCTTTCTTCCCTCTCCAGCTTTGGTGTTTCACCTTTTCCCTTATTCTTGGGCGTCTGGTTCCCTTCCTGCATCCTATTTCGGTTCCCTCTACTCTCTGTTATTTTATTACCTCCTAGTTCCCTGTCCTTGATATCCCCCCCCTCTTCTCCATCCTTGACCATTATCATTGAATAAACTCAAGTGGGGTTACTCCTCTACCTTAAGTGGCTCATGAGAAATTCTACACCTACCATCTTGACAGGCTTATTAGGCTAAGCTAGGGAGTACAGAGAGGGATCTCCAACTACTTTATATAAACTAGAACAATCCAAGTTGCCTGTTGGTCTCCGTCGTTCCCACACCCCTGATGGAGAGTAGAGAATCTGGTTCTGTCCTTCACCTCCGATTGATGAATAGATGGGAAACCAAGTGCTGCCCTTGACATCGGAAAGTTCCCTAGGATGGAAAGTTAGTTAGGTTAGACAGGACAATGAAACTAACTACTCTCTCTCTCTAGAAAGCTGGATGGATGAGCATGCTTTCATTAGCCAGGTAACAGGTTGAACGGATTAGCTGAATAGAAAAGAATAGAGGGAGTTCGAAGTAGGAGATGATTGAACCTTCCCACAATAGCTTTGGTTGGATTGATCCTCCGACCAGCAGCGAGAACCCGACCAGTCAACAGAAACAAATAAAGTTAGGCCAGTCAGCCCAAAGATAGTTGTTGGGAACCGTCTCGTTATCCATCCCTTTCTGGACTCTGTTATCCCAACAAGATCCTTCCTTTTGATTCTAGTTTTATGGGTCGGAGCTAGATTAGTTAGCATTACACCCCTCACATATTACCCAACACCCCTACACATATTACCGAGAAGGAGGGAAGCAAGTAGGGTAGATAGATTAGGCGTGCACCCCGATATTTGTATTTTTGGTTTTAGGATCCTACATATTGCGTAGTACACCTCACATGTTACTGTAACATACCCTACATGTTCCTCACCTCACCTTATTAGCAAGGCCATTACACCTTTTGATCTCCCGTATTAGGTTTATTAAAATATTTATTAGCAAGGAATTACACCTTTGATCCCATATTATCTAGATTAGGGAGGGAGGATTACCCATATTACTAAGAAGGAGGGGAGCTATATTAGGCTTACACTCCAATATTATCAAGATTAGACAGGGTTTCTCCCTTCATGACACCTTACTTGCGGGAACAATCAAGGATGTCACATATAACTAGATTAGGTATTACCAAGGCTTACACCCATAAGAAATATTATAGTAGGCTTAAGATTAAGCCCTCATAACCACAACAATATCCTAGATATAGTAATAACCCCAAGAATTAGGAATCAAGTTCTTTTTCACATCGTCGGATATAAGGCACCCCTCATATATTTGGCATATTTGGTTGGGCATGCACCTGGTCCATTGGGTTATGGTTACTCGATCCGATTTGAGCGATAGTTACATAGGCATTCGGGCGGGTTCAGTGAAGGGAAATTTGCAGAGTGATAGTCACACACCTAGAACTCTTTCTAGTAATGCCCAAATGGTACCTCAATGAGGAGTAGGATAAACCACTAAACAACAATGGAAAGAAGACATGGGGATGCCACATCTCACTCCTTTTATATAGGGCAAAAAAAACACCATGATTGTGGTAGGGTATATAGATTGGGAGAGGAGATATATTAGGCACCCGATCACTTACTTATTAGTAAGATTCTGAAACGAAAAAAACCTATAAAGAATCATTAGCAATATTAGGCCTAAATAAAACCTAACATATGATTCAACGCTCCATATAGACTAGAACAACTCACTGAAAATGCAGGTGTCTGGTTCCTGTAACATACCTGAAAGGATCCTCCATCACTACAGATATTAGCTATATTAGGATTGAACCTGCCCCTACACATACTAATTAGAAAGAAAGCGACACCTATACACATATTAGTTATATATATTAGCTATATTACGATTTCACTCCACCCCACCTCGCTAGCCAGTAGAAAGCCAGAGAGATAGTTAGATAGACATTGCCTATTCAACCAGCATTGCAAGAAAGAAAGCCACATAGTTGGTCCCATCCATTCGAGATATATTACCGACACATAGTGTTGGAAAAGACCAGTACACCAGAATAAGGGCTTATAATCCCATAGACGCCCCAAACCAATAGTTCCTCTTTTTATACCAATAGCGAAAAGAACCTGTGTTTTACACCATTGTAGAAGCTTCGAAGGAATGCTACTAAGGTGCATGAATAAATATGATGCCCATTGGGTACTAAAAGAAGCACACTCTATAATATGCAATAGCCACTTTAGTTCTTACTTTAGTTATCATGCTACTAAACTCAAATTTTCAATGCTAACATCTTATACGCTTGGCCGACAGTGACAATTGAGAATTAATCCTTGTTCCACTCTCTACAAGGTTTTACAGTGACAATTGAGAATTAACCCTTTTTCCGCTCTCCGCTATCCCTCTATTAGTAATAAAGACAACTATTTCAAGTCAATTAGATATTATATGGTTGGCTAGTTAGTAGGCTAGTATCCACTCGGTAGCAGTAACCAAGCATGATTAAGAGGGACAAGTCATAAGTAACAAGCTATTTGGGTGCTACAAGGAAGAATTTTTTCTAGAATCATGCCCATTCGTGCACTCTCTTTATATTTTGGTATTAAAGGCTTCTCATGGACATAATTATTTATTTATGGATTTTATACCTTTAAAATTATATTTGCAACTAATATTTTCTCTTTTCTAACGTATTTGATGAACAATGTATTAATCATTGTGGAAGAATGGACAAGTGTAGGTAGGATTCCTGCACCAGCTGGTGGTTACTGCACTCTCATGACATATCACCAACCATGTGGATATTTCGTTAAAGATAATTTCATCACAAGGTGGGATCAGAGCAGGAGAGCATTAAATGGATATTAAATATTAGGATTATGGCCATATGCCTAAAATTAGCATTTTGTAACAGCCAAAAGGCTTATTTTAAACTAATGTTACAAAAGCTTCGTAAATTTCCAAAGGTCTATTCCTGTGTCTTTAAGAAATTGTATTTTTGGAATATAATATAAATCTTCCCATTAATTTTTTTTGTGACTAGGGGCAAACTTAAGAAAAATATTTTTTATTTATGTCAAACAAAAAAACAAGGATTCCATTTTTTTTAACAATGGTAATGTTGGTTTTTTGATATTTCTATGAATGGCTAAAAAATGTCCATAAAATCTTATGGTTTAACATATACTCGTCTCTTTTTGGGTGGAGACTCTTCAATAGGATAATTTTAATACTTTAAAGTTTTGTAATGTAATGCTATAATTATAATAATTATAATTTTTTTTTATAAAAATTGCTTTAAAAGTAAATGAGGCTTTATCTTCAACTTATCCAAAAAATTAATCTTTAAACATTGAGTTACCAATTTTGTAGTGGGAAATGTCCTTGGTAATTTCAACACACTTAGGAATTTTTATATGGCTCTACTAAATTTTCATATGATAATTTTTGTTGAATTGACTAGTTTCTGTGGAGTTAGTCCTCGTTAAGTTATAGATTTAAATTATATAGAGAGGGGTTGAGGTTATGAGCTATCATTGGGAGGATTAAACTATTCTAAGGTATGGAAAAACTTGATTGAGCTTCATATAATACTTTTGATAGCATTCCACTAGTGAAAAGATAATTCTTCTATCAAACATTGAACTATCCCACAACTACCCTTAACTTAATTCAAAATATAAAAACAAAAACCAATTTGAGGGGATTTCGAATTACCCTTCCTTGGCTTAGGATTCAATTAGGAAATAAATGGATGGGAGGTCGTGTAATTCATACATGAATTTTAATTCTTTAAATTTTGAGAAGTATGAAAATTGGAATTTCATGTCGGAATAAGCTAACAGTTCGACTTTGCACCCTTCGAGTTTTGCACCTCCTCGTTTCAGGAAAGGCCCTTTCGGCTACCGAGTCCCATCCCTCCCCAAAATTAATGTTAAGAGCTCCATCCCCAACGTTGGCCTTAACAACTCTCTCCCTAACACCTGTTTCCTCTCTCATCATCAGGATGCTCCTCTGGCGGACTCCCATTTGTAGGCCAGCTCCTTGGTTACGACATACCTACTCACCTACTCACACAACCAGACTCCCTAAATTCACTCCTTTTTTAGTCTGAATTCATTCGATCCAGGATCATTTTTAAGCCCCTACACCCTCATACGGAGAAAACTAAAATCGCTTACGAATATCAGTCCATTGTTCAATGTGAATTAAGCTTAAATTTTGTAAATAACATGCAAAAAACGCACCCAGGATGCAAGCAACGAAGTTCAAAATAGGAAATGTCAAAACCTACGTAGATTTCAGGTTTGGTTAATAAGCATGCATGCTTAGAGAAATAAAATTGAAACCTTCTTTGTTGACTATATTACAAATATCCGTACAATATTCAACGTGAATGGGGCTTAAATTATGTAAATAACATGCAAAAAGCATTTATACCTAGGCGTCGATCGCATTATAAGTTAAAAATAGTAAACCTACGCAAATTCCAGGTCTCGTTAATAAGAATAATGTTTTTTTTTTTTCATGGTGTTGGTAAAACCAAACTTTTAAGACCCTTCATCCACCACATTACTAAAACCCACGTAAAGCCCAAAATCCTCTAGATTACTAAAAGCCAATTTATTCATACAATTATATAAAATATTTTTTTTTGGTTTACACACAGTTGGTTGTTTCTTTTCAAGGTTATGAAAGCAACAAAAATGATTGCAAAAAAAAAAAACCACAAGTTAATTCGATGGTCAACTGTTGTGGAAAGTCGTTCATCAACAATTGCGGAAACTCACTTGTTAACCTTGGCTAACCATTGTGGCAACCCGTTGGTTAACCATTTGACCATTGTGGCAGCTAACTAGTTGACCATTGAGTCGTATTTTTGGTTTACCAATGTGGAAACATGTTGAATTACAATTGGGAGTCCTTAAAGTTGTGGGAAATCGCTAGGTCACCATCGTGGCAACTGACTGGGTTACTGTTGCAACACATTATGGGTTACTGTTTCAACAACTCATTGGGTCAGAAAATGGTAAATAAATTTAAATGGGAAACAATCATCTCCCTTTTTCTGCAAGACCCAAGTGAAAATATCATCTTTTCTAAAACGAATTTAGATTGGTGTTAAGTACATGGAAAACACATCGAGATTGAAAAAATCCCTTCAGAAAGAATTGGAGACTTTATTAGAGGAGAGGAAATGAACCAAGATGCTCCATGTTCTTTCACCTAGTTACAAAATAAATGCCTAGACTCATGGCCTACTTCTTCCTTTTTATATGAAGTGTAAGTTTTTTAGAGATGCATCGTTTACATGTTGTTATTAATAGTGCTCGATAAATTTTTATGGATTCAAATGTATTGAATTTTTAAATATTTTTATGTAGTTATGATTTTTCATATGGCCCCGACGATAGAAGAGGAAAATCTGAAATGAAGAAAAGATCCTCATTTGTGAAAAACAGGGGTTTCCAATGCCATTTCATTATGAAAGTCATGGTTTAAATCCCTGAGATAGTGATAATAACATATAACATGTACGAGCACGTAGATAGCCAAGGATGGTATTGTCATGGCCAACAGGGCACTTCGGGTCATGCTAGGTCCTTGCATCAACCAAAGCTATCAAGGGACATGGTTTCCTATGTATTGAGTTATTTCTTCTTGGAAGTGCGAGTTGACTCGGTTTGCAAAAAGCATGTTAAAAAATATGTTGATATGGATACTACAACTAGAGATAGGAATTTTGTTTTGTGTAGGAAAGATATTGTTAAGTTCTATAGTCGTCTAATGAAAGGAAATTATTAGTTGTGTAAGAAGGACAGAATGAGTGTGAACCTTTGGTATAGAAAACACCTAGATGATTTTTTCTTATACCAAAATCCAAATGGTGGAGAGATCCATTTTATAGTTGGAATTCATATGAAGTGGATGTTGGAGACCTTGTTGAAGCTATCGAATAATAGCTTAATATCCATGGATTCAACATTTAGCACGAACAAATATGGGGTGATTGTATTAAAAATGATTGATCTAGTATAATAATTTGATTAGTAACGATTGATAATGATTAATGAGTTGAAGTTGAATTCATATGTTTTTTTAATGTGATAGTATCAGATGTCCACACTCATGGTGTTTGATGAGAAAATAAGTGGGGTGTAAATTCCATGTGTGGTGGGATCATGTAATACATCACAATACATTTCACTATGGTTGGAGCACCTCATGCATAGGTGTCACGAAGTTGATCATAGTTGGAAATTTAATGACTTCATGGTTGATGATGCATTGGATGAAATAAATGCTTTAAGGTAACCTGAATATTCTTATTTTACAATGAAATTTATATTTATGATAAATATAACATGCTTTAAATGAATTGAGTGTTGCAGGATAATCAGAATGTGCAATTTTATCTTGTGTGTTTTGAACGTATGTCGAGCATGGCTAAAAAATGTGAATAAATTGTCTAGTAGTCCAGAAATAGCAAAAGATATGTTTACTGATTTGGGTTTAATTATGAATTATCATTCCAGTGTTGAAACGAGAAATGCAATTAATCCTTTCTTAAACAAATTTTCCAATGAGGATAAGTTCCTAGACTATTTCCACAAGAATTGGGCTACTCGTGACAAGATTTGTAAGTTGACAAACTATTTCTTACATTTCTCTTTTTGGTTTTCATACAAATGAAATATATTCATTAACCCAAGTTTTATTCAATTAGGGATGTGGGTAAAATGTTGTCGATATTTTCCCCATTAAAATATGGAGTCAAATAATGTTGTGGAGTCATATCACTGTTACCTAAAGAAAAAATCTATATATGATAAAAGAAAGAAATGTTCTTGTAGGATGGATTGTTTGAAATATGTTCTTCTAACAAATGTTGAACCCTATTATTGGTTTATGGGAATTATAAAAAAGGAAGGATTTTTGAGTAATTATAGGAAAGACAAACAATTTGAATCATCAATGGAAAAATAAAAAATAATTCTAGATAGTGATTTCATCCCTCATGAGAAAATGTCTCATTCTTTTTCGGTGAGGAGTCAATCTAAACCTAATAAGCAATATCTTATCACTTTTCATCGCACAAGTTTCTTAACTTGTGATTTCCATGATATATTCGTGGCAACATTTCAAAGCATGCCATAAAGGTGGGTGAGTTATCTTTCCATTCAATGGACTCAAACCAATTACTAAATCATCAAAGCACAATCGATTGATACACTGACCCTCCTGAGATAAATATAGAGGCAATATCGGATCTTGGTGAAGATGCAAACACATTTTCCATGGATAGTCACAATGTTGATGTAAATGTTGAAGGTCTTGAGTTGGACAAAGAGGAGTTATTTGGCTACAAGGACTTGGTTCGAAAACTTGCTACTTCTAGTTTGAACAAGACTGAATAGTTGATTTATTTGGTTAGAAAAACGTTGGATGACACCAAAAATATTCATATTATGGATTATGAATTCACATGTGGGTTGGGTGATTTTGAGTCATATTTCAAGAGGAAGAAGACTTTCCTAAGCCCCAAAAAGAGAAGAAAAAAAGTAACAAATTGCAAGATTGGAAATTGAATTGAATATCGCTGCAGATGACGATGAACCATTTGATTTTGAACAACTCAACAAGTGAGGTCACCCTCACTCTAACAATGCTTTGTTTTATAGGTTTTTCGTGATGCATTTCTTTTTAATTTTATTTTAATATTTACTAGTGTATTACATGTATTTGATGCATTATTGTTTTTTTGAATATGTTCATGTATGTTTGATAGGTGGTAAGGATATCTTTGTGGATTTGTCTAATTTTTTTGAATCGTCATTTAAGGTTAGTAAGTAACTCCATCCCTTTACACTCAGTCTTTCAATACATCAATTATTTTGTATGTTATGGAAGATAACTTTCATAGGTTTTTCCATACTCACATTATGCTTACATACATTGGTGTCTAAACATGAATCTGCTATATAAATTAGAATAAAAACAATGGATATGTAACAAAATTTGTAGAGGAAATGCAGTGAAATTGTAATTAAACATGTAAAACACAATTTACGAGTTTTTTATAACTTCTTAATGCTAATGGTGATATATTATTGGAGAATAATGTATTATTTAATTTAATATGTTATGAGCAATCAAGTATTATATGTTTATTTTAAAATAAAATTTTTGATATTTATAAAGAATTATTTTTTCATTAACTAAAAAATAGAACATATCTTTAAAGAATATGTAAGAATATAATTTGAGTATATTATTAATTTTGTGTTTAAAATTGATAAAAAACTTAATGATAATAGTTTACTTTGATACAAAAGATAAAAAACCAATTATGATGATCCTAAGACTAGCTCTCTTTGTTGCCTATGTGTGTGTATATAATTAAAATGAAAAAAATTTGAAAGAGAAACCAATGATCAGATACTAAATATGGTTTATTCAAAACAAAAAATCTCCAATTTTACTAGTGAAAAATTTCCTTCATAAATCATCAGCTTCACAATAAACTCAAAAAATGCAATAAAATTAAATTCAAGTTTTGACTTTTCTTCATTATTGAAAAATAACTATAGGAAGCGTAGGAATAACATAATATTACTTGATACTTCACTAAATCATTACGTGTCGTAATTTTAATATAAAATAAAAATAAAAATTTGTTGTTCCCAACACTCTATTCTATAGCTTAATATAACGATGATACATAGTTTCTTTACTATCAAATAATAGTTGACATGTGTCCCTCTTAAACAATAAATAAATGATTTATTGAAGGAAAAACAAATCCATTTTAATAAAAACAACAATTAATATACATATAACTAAAAGTAAATTATTTTCTAAATAAAAAACAAAACAATCATAAATAAAAACAAGGTGATTTTAATTCAAAGCATTATAAATCATAAATCATCTCACTTTCAATGTGTTCATTTAGTCAATTGTGTTCCCTCAACCAAGCTAGGTTCTTGGTATTTGTTTTTCTTCTTATGAGATATAATATCGATATCTATATTAAGGTGCTTGTTTCTATATGATATATGGAGAATACTCTTACGATTGTTCGTCGGGTCCGTCATGCCATGATCACTTATTCCCGACTAGGAACGGGATGAATGAAATGATTGGAGCTATTAGGATCTATAACAAATTGGAGAAAGATCTTTGTTTTCCATATAAAAGAATTATAAAAGAATTCCAGTAGTACTCATACGAGTTATACTATTCTTTTTTTTTTCTAGCACTATCTGTTAATTGAAAAAGGAGTTTCTATGTCCCGTTATCGGGGACCTCGTTTAAAAATAATACGTCGTCTGAAAACTTTACCAGGGCTCACTAGTAAAAGACCCAAAAACAGAAAGGATTCTATGAATATGAATGGGTCTTCTTCCAGGAAAATATCTCAATATCGCATCCGGCTAGAAGAAAAACAGAAATTGCGTTTTCATTACGGACTAACGGAGCGACAATTGCTGAAATATGTTCGTGTTTCTAGAAGAGCCAAAGGCTCAACGGGCCAGGTCCTATTGCGATTACTTGAAATGCGTTTGGATAATATTATTTTTCGATTGGGTATGGCTCCCACCATTCCTGGAGCTAGACAATTAGTGAATCATGGACATATCCGGATCAATGACCATATGGTAGATATACCAAGTTACCCTTGCAAACCTCAAGATGTGATTACTATAAGAGATCAACCAAGATTGAGAGCTATCATTAAGAAGAATATAGACCCGTTCCAGAGGGATAAATTGCCAAATCATTTGACTATAATGAGTCTAGTCTACTATGGTAAAAAAATAACTATACTGGAAACTACGGGCTGAAAGTGGTATAGGTTTGATTAGGAAGCTATAATGAGTCGATATCTATATTAAGGTGCTTGTTTCTATATGATATATGTGCTTGTTTGAGAAAACATGAGTGAGAAATTAAGTTTCACGAAATACTTTTTATAAACGCATTTTTTATAAGGTGAAAAATGAGATGTTAAAAAGACAAGTCATTCAACATCAACGAAAATGACTTTCTCACATAAAAATATAAAATGAAGGATAGGCACACTATATATTTAAAAATAAATTTAATCAGCAATTTCATTTTCGTATTTTTCTATTGTGTTTTTTTAAAATATTTGTAGAATCAAATAAAAATATTTAACTAAAGGATTATTAAGAGTGATTGGAACTTTGTGTGTTTAAATTACTTATTTTAAAAAGTGTAAACTATTGATATATTTCAAGTCAATGAAAAAGTATTTTATGTATAGTGCAAAGTATATGTGAGTTATAGAAAGGATATATCAAATTAAATAATCTATTTGAGTTTTATTTGAACTAATATACTAAATTAAATAATCTATTTCAGTTTTACTATAAATGATATATTTAATTAAATGATTCATTTGAGTTTTACTTTAATTTTTTGTTTAATATAATAAGTTATGAGCAATTAAGTATTATATGTTTATTTTAAAATATGTTTTCTGATATTTATAAATAATTATTAATAAATATGTATGAAGACAATTTGATTATATTATTAATGTTGTGTTTAAAATTGATAAAAAAGTTAATGATAATAGTTTACTTTGATAAAAAGATAAAAAACTAATTATGATGATCTTAAGACTAGCTCTTTTTGGTGCTTATGTGTGAGTATGTGTGTGTATAGAATTAAAGGGAAAAAGGATTGAAAGAGAAACCCATGATCACATACTAAATATATGGTGTATTAAACATTAAAAAACTCCAATTTTATCAGTGCAACTTTGCCTCCAATCTATTAGATCATTAGTTTGATGAGATTTAAGCTTCACAATGAACTCAAACAATACAATAAAATGGAATTCAAATTAAGTGTCGTAATTTTCATATAAAAAATAAAATAAAAAATTCATTATTCCCAACACTCTATTTTATAGCTTAATATAAAAGTGATACATAATTTTTTTACTGTCAAATAATAGTTGACCTATGTCTCACTCAAAATATAATTAAATGGTTTATTAAAAAAAAACAAATCAATTTTAATAAAAACAACAATTAATATACATATAACTAAAAATAAATTATTGGCTAAATACAAAACAAAACAATCATAAATAAAAACAACAATAAATATATATGTTTAAATAATTCTAATTAAAAGCATTATAAATCATAAATAAGCTCACTCTCAATGTTCTCATTTAGTCCATTGTGTTCCCTCAACCACGCTACGTTCTTGGTATTTGTGTTGCTTCTTATGAGATATAATATCCATATCCCCACCTTGTTAGAAAAAGTATTTTATATGATATATGTGCTCGTTTGAGAAAACATGAGTGAGAAATTAACTTGGCACTAGTAAGTTTTTAGACCAGTTTGTGATCCATCTAATCTTCTTGATCATTTGTCACAGAGGGATCAAATCTCTGATAAACTCATTTTTGAGGCAGCAAACACGTCTGTCTTTCCTCTGAGGTCACTCCTCTCTCTCCACTTCTCACTCTTTATATTTCTTATTTCCTACATTTCTCCCCCTCCAACTCCATCTCTCTTATAGATCCCTCTCGTCCTTCCTCTCTCTCTCTCTCCCCTAAATCGCTCTCTCTTCCCTGATCTCTCTCTCTCTCTCTCTCTCTCTCTCTATCTCTCTCTCTCTCTCTCCAATACTCTCTCTTCCCCATCACTCTCCTCCTCTCTCTCTCTCTCTTTTTCCTCCAATCCTCTCTCTTTCTCCCATATCTCTCTCTCTCTCTGTCTCTCTCTCTCTCTCTCCCTCCCTTCCCCATCCCTTTCCTTCTCTCTCTCTTCCACCTCTCTCCAACTACATTACTATATCCCCCGCCCCCTCTCTCTCCTCTTCTCACTTTCTCCCCCTTCTTTCCAGGATCTTACTTTGTCTCTTTATCTCACCCCTAAACATACACACTCTCTCTCCATATCTCTCTATCTCACCCCCCTAAACACACACACTCTTGCAATCCATATATATCAATCTCTTTTTCAATCCCCTCCTCTCCCCATCTCTCTCTTCTTCCCTTTCTTCACCTTCCATCTATATCTCTATCTTCCCCCTCTCTACCTCTCTCTCCATCTTCCTTATCACTCATTCACTCTCTCTCTCTCTTCACCTTTCTCTCTCTATTTCTTTCTTCTTACCTCTCTCCCCCTCCCCCTCCAAGTCCATATCTCTTTCCCTCCCTCTCTCCACTCTCTCACATCCTCTCTCTTCCTTCCTCTCTTTCCCTTTCTCCCATCTCTCTCTCCTCCTTTCTCTCTCTCTCTCTTCACCCACCAACCAGGGAACATGAGATCCTCCACTTCTCACTCTCTATATTTCTTATTTCCTACATCTCTCTCCCTCCAACTCCATCTCTCTTATCGATCCCTCTCTCCTCCTCTCTCCCTCCCCTAAATCCCTCTTCTTCCTTGATCCTCTCTCCTACAATACTCGCTTCCCCCATCACTCTCCTCCTCTCTCTCCCCCTTTCTCTCCCACCTCTCTCTCTTTTCCCTCCAATCCTCTCTCTTCTCCCATATCTCTCTCTCTCTCTAATCCTCTCTCTTCCCCCATCCATTTATTTCTCTCTCTCTTTCCACCCCTCTCTCTCTCCAACTACATTACTATATCCCTCCCCCTCTCCTCACTTCTTCTCTCCCCCCTTCTTTCCATACATCTTACTTTGTCTCTTTATCTCACCCCTAAACATACACACTCTCTCTCCATCTCTCCCTTATCACTCTCTCTCTCTATTTCTTCTTAGTTATTTAAACTAATGAACATAAATATTCGTAAATATAAAGCAGATAATGGAGTAAATATGAAAAGAGGTTTTATTTACTTACCATACCCCTAGTTTATTTATATTTTTATTTGTTTACCATACCCCTTTTCTTTACTATGGTATTTGGCCCATAGGCTTGTTATATAATTAGATTTTTATTTATAATCCTATTTGATATATTGTTATTTATTTACATTACCTCTTTATGCCTCTTTTATATTTATTTATTTACCCATGGTATTTGGCCCATGGTATCAATATTAATTTGTCCCATGGTATTCGTCCCATAGGCTTCATCTAAATAAAACCTCTTTTTAAAGTTTTTTTAAATATAAAAAAGTTTATGGAATAAATATAAAAATAATTTTTATTTATTTACCATACATCTAGTTTATATATATTTTTATTTATTTACCATAGCTCTCGAGTAAGTATAAATTCATTTTACAAATATTTAATTAAAATAAATATTAAAAGATTTTGGATTTTGATTGTTTGTGTTGAATTAACTCTTTTCTTTTGATTTAGAAAATGGTATTGACTTTAGTAAAGAGTAAATATGTTTAAAATTTTACTTAATTTGGAAATTCAATGTGGTAATTTTTTTTGTTAAAGGTAAATTTATGATCCATTCAAATTCACGTTTTACTGTCCATTCAAATTATATAAATAATACATAATTGTATTAGAAATTGATATATGTTCTAGCACAATGGGATTTTTTTTTTAAATTTTTTTAATTTTTTAATTTTTAATTTTTAATTTTTAATTTTTATTTTTAATTTTTAATTTTTTTAATTTAAAACTTAAGCCGACACTTATTTTTTATTTTTATTTTAATTTAAAATTTCAGCTGACATTTGAGATTGAGACCACCTTAATATCTATCATATCATTTAGATGCTCTCTCTGGCAACAACATTTTTTTTATAAAAAATGAGATGTTAAAAGAAAAGTCATTCAACATCAACAAAAATGAATTTCTTACAAAAATAATTATAGGAAAAATCTATATTAAAAAAAAAATTATTCGAATTTTTCCACCCAGTGTACTTTTTAAATATATTTGTAGAATCACATAAAAATATTTAACTATCTTAAAAGATTATTAAGAGTGATTGGTTTTTTTTTTTTTTATAAATTACTTATTTTTAAAAGTGTAAAAGATTAATATATTCCAAGTCAATGAAAAAAGTATTTTATATTCTTGAAAATACAGTGCATGTATATGTGAGTTTAGAAAGGATACATCAAATTAAATAATCCACTTTGATTTTTATTTGAATTAATATACTAAATTAAATAATCCATTTCAGTTTTACTAAAAATGTTATATCTAATTAAACGATTCATTTGAGTTTTATTTTAAATTTTTTTATTTAATTTAATAAGTTATGAAAAATCAAGTATTATTGTTTATTTTAAAACAAATTTTCTGATATTTATAAAAAAATATTTTTTCATTAACTAAAAAATAAAACATATTTTTAAAAGATATGTAAGAAGATATTTTGAGTATATTATTAATGTTGTGTTTAAAATTGATAAAAAATGTTAATGATAATAGTTTAATTTAATACAAAATATAAAAAAAACAGTTATAATGATCCTAAGACTAGCTTTGTTTGCTGCTTATGTGTGGGTATGTGTGTATACAATTAAAATGAAAAAGGATTAAGAGAGAATAAAATGATCATATTCTAAATATGGTGTATTCAACAAAAAAAATCTCCAATTTTACTAGTGCACCTTTGCCTCCATCTATTAGGTCATTATTTTGATGGTATTTCACCTTCACAATAAACTCAAAGAATGCAATAAACTTAAATTCAAGTTTTGACTTTGTCTCATTATTTGAAAAATATCTATAGGAAGCGTAGGAATAACATAGTATTACTTGATACTTCACTGAATCGTTAAGTGTCGTAATTTTCACATAAAAAATAAAATAAAAATTTCATTGTTCCCAACACTCTATTTTATAGCTTAATATAATAGTGATACATAATTTCTTTACTGTCAAATAATAGTTGATATGTGTCCCTCTTAAACTATAAATGAATAGTTTATTAAAGAAAAAACAAATCAATTTTAATAAAAACAACAATTAATATACATACAACTAAAAGTAAATTATTTGCTAAATAACAAACAAAACAATCATAAATAAAAACAACAATAAATATATATATTTAGGTAATTTTAATTAAAAAAATTATATATCATAAATAATCTCACTCTCAATGTGCTCATTTAGTCGATTATGTTCCCTCAACCACGGTAGGTCCTTGGTATTTGTGTTTCTTCTTATGAGATATAATATCCATATCTCCACTTTGTTAGAAAAATATTGTATAAGATATGTGCTTGTTTGAGAAAGCATGAGTGAGAAATTAAGTTGGACATGGCATTTTTTTTATAAGCTTATTTTTTTATAAGGTAAAAAATGAGATGTTAAAAAGACATGTCATTCAACATCAAGGAAAATGACTTTCTCACATAAAAATATTAAACAAAGTATAGGAAAACTATATATTTCAAAAAAATAATCTGATGAACAATTTTATTTTTGTATCTTTCGAATTTTTCTACCCATTGTGCTTTTTAAAAATATTTGTAGAATCAAATAAAAATATTTAACTGTACTAAAGGATTATTAGGAGTGATTGGAATTTTGTGTGCTTAAATTATTTATTTTAAAAAGTGTAAAATATTGATATATTTCAGGTCAATGAAAAAGTATTTTATGTTCTTCAAAATATAGTGCAAAGTATATGTGAGTTATTGAAAGGATACATTAAATTAAATAATCCATTCTAATTTTATTTGAACTAATATACTAAATTAGATAATCCATTTCAGTTTTATTGATGATGATGATGATGGTTAACGTCCATTGTGACCAAAATTTGGTCTATTAGACCTTAAGAAAAAAATTATTTAGTGAGAAATGAAGTTTCACATGAGAACTTTTTTTATTTATTTCTAAATTAATATGTTAGCCTTTATTTTTTATTTAATAATGCACAATGTTTATGGGAATATAAATTCTACGAGAGAGATTGATACAATTAATAAAGTTGAAATTAATGCATAAAATTACATAATTAAAGTCAATATAAACATACTCAACTCTAGTTTGAATACATGGAACTTAAAATAGTTTTTTCTTCACAATTAGATGAAGACTAAGTTATCGAAATCTAAAATTGAAAATATCGATAGGGTACATAATGATGAAAATATTAAAATATGCCAAAGGATGTTAGCTTGAGTGGTTTGATGAATAGTTCTAAAGTTTCTCTATTTGTGTAAGTTCAAGTCTTCAGATACATGTTGTAATTGGCTCATTAGTGAAATTTATGTAATTTAATGGAAGTTAGGGATTCTCTAGAAATACTCATTCCATAAAATTTGTATTAAATAATAAATAATAAAGCGTGACCAATAGCCCATGAAGAGGTAGAGAAGATGATGAATGGGAGTTCTATTAAGGCACTCCATGATGTAAAGAGCATAGGTTCAAAACTCAATGGGAAATATTTTGGAAACAATGTTAACACTGAGAGGGGGTTGAACAGGTATTAAGGATAATTTTAAATTTTATGCCAATTTATTTTTCATCATTCAAACATGGAATCCATTATATGTGAGCATCATTAATGACCATAACAATATCCATATCACAACATAAGCATACACATCAACAACAATAAAAAAAAGATAAAAGGTTTTACGTGGAAACCCTTTCGGGAAAAAGCCACCAAATCTTGTTGTTATTGTTGATGTAAAATACGAGTACCTACTATATTACATCAATTATGTTTGTGAACCACCTCTCATAAGTAGTACAAGCTCACTTTGATTGTTTTCTAGCACCCACTAGCAAGCGAACCAACTCCCTCCATTTGTAGACACATGTCCAACTTACTAGAAGCAGCATGTGAAGAACCAAATTCACAAATTTGTTCCAAGAACTAACTTGAAGCTCCTTGGATTTATGCAAGCAACAAATTGTAGGATGCGCCCACTAGATATGGAAGCACCAAATTCCCATATGTAGGATCCAACTGACTCTCAAATAGAAAATAATTTTATTTTTCCATAACATCCACTATGCATGATATTAGCTATGTTATTCACATCCCTTGGCCCACACAATGCTCTATGCACTTGGCTTGCCATGTAGCAACTCACACTTATGCTCAACAAACCACACAACACTATATTGTTCTCTGTTATTCATTAAAAATTGACTATCCTAATTCCTTTGCTCTCAGCAGGATACACTTCAGCTTTTGGCCCCTTCTAATAAAAAATATACCTGAAGCTCTCACAACATAGTCTCATTCAATCTTTTCTTAGCAACATAGGATCTCTACCTTCTTCTATTTCTCTGTAATTTTTAGACTATCGCACACAACAACACTTCTTTCTCGAGGTCTCTTTCCTTATACATAGGCACTCTCAGCCTTTCTCAGCACAATAGGCTCACTTGGCCTCTCAAACAACACAAGCTCACTCAGCCCATTCTCAGCATCATAGGATCTTGGCCTCCTTCTACTGCTCTGACACTTTCATCTTATCACACCCAAAAACACTTCTCTCTCGGGGTCTCTTCCTTTCTGCAAAGTAACTCTAAACCTTTCTTAGTAGGAAAAAATCACTCAGACTCTCACACATCATAGAATCACATACATGTAGATCTCTTTGTACTGCTCTCTCAATAATTCTTCATTCCCCCATATTCCTGAGAGGAAATAACCGATTTTGTTCCTCTGCTTCACTCTTCTCAATGATGCCTCTATTTTTGATCAACACTACCATTCAGACTTCCTGATATTACACATGTATGGTTCTCCACTCTGCTATTGCGACTGGCTTGAATTCTATCACTGCAGCTTCAGTAAATATTGAGAATTGGAATATGATAATTCTCCATACTGAGAATTAAATCTCACTCATCATTCACACTCAAGTAGACCACTCATGAATTTTGTGTGCACAGATAACATGGCCATCCTTCCTTCTTAATCTGCTATTTCCTTCCTTTTACAAAAACATGAGATTACGAGGTTCTTATCCCTTTTTACTTTTACCCCTTTTTGTTTTTCCTTCATGGGACCGATGCTTATGACCACCCTATATAGTACTTAAGTGTTTCAATATTAGAGCCTTCATCTATCACAACTTTTATAATAACATGGCCATCCTTCCTTCTTAATCGGTTATTTCCTTCCTTTTACAAAAACATGAGATTACGAGGTTCTTATCCCTTTTTACTTTTACCCCTTTTTGTTTTTCCTTCATGGGACCGATGCTTATGACCACCCTATATAGTACTTAAGTGTTTCAATATTAGAGCCTTCATCTATCACAACTTTTATAGAAATTTTTTTTTACAAAATTGTGCGGTCATGAGATTCCGAGCCCCTTCAATCTTAGCCCCTTATTTATTTTTTCATACGATCAGGTGTTATGATCGGCAACTTACTATTCAGGTGTTAAGGCCTTCAGTCTCATGTCGGGGACCTATCTCCCATTGTATTTTCTCTTCCTCCCTTGGTTCTTTTGGTTTCTACATCCAAACACCAACATATATCAGAGCTATTATGTATCATAACTTTTTAAAATTTCATTTATAAAGGATTTTTGAAATCCTCTGCTTCCGATATGCTCCATAGAACTCTAGGTGGTAGGGCTTGATTTACACCCTTGGTTCTATTGGTTTCCTCATGACCAAACAAAAATGGCCATAGGAGATCCACATATCAGATCATAACTTTCCTAATAAAGCACTGACACTAGAGTTATGATATTTAAAGAAATTGATATTTTGACCTTCGAAATGTACTTCCCACGAGGCCTATTTACACCACTCAGGTGCTAGGGCCTACTCTATGTCCTTGGTACTTTGTATCCACACAAACAAGTTCTAAAAACCATCAAATCTCTATATATCGTAAATTTTTTACATTAAAATTAGAACAATAGTTACAAGAACTTCAAAGACCAAAATACTGACCTTCAAGATGATGTCATGCTAGTGTCATCATCTTCACAAGGCGTTTGCTTAGTGGTGACAAATGTCACACAGATTTGCCCGATTAGGCTATTGAAAAATGTTGAATCTTATTTACACGTATACACCATATGACCATGTGATGCTAACATCATCTTTCTCATCAGCTTCTCAGAGAAAATTAGTTGGTACCATGTTTCCTACCAGAGGAGAGAGAAAGGGTCCCTTAGATATTCGGTTTTGCAACAAATTCCTTTGTATTTCCCTTCTCCTCGCAACCTTAGTGCTTTCAAATAATTTCATTCATAAGAACTTACGAGGCTCTGAAAACCCGACGTTCTGAACCTATGAGATAATTCTTACTCTCCGATAATATGATGCTTCAAGGTTTTGATATGACCTTCTCATTCCTTTTGATATCTAGTCATGATGCTTTGAGCCTTCCGATATTGGGTTCTAATATTCTGAGCCCTTTTGATATTGAGTTCTGATATGTCAAGGTTTGAACCTGTTCCTTCCTCCAATATTTTGATATTCCATAATTCCACAGCATTCGTGGTCCCTTTAAACTTTTCTTTCATGGCCGAAGTCACCAAAATTTGACATGAAATAACTCCTCACGAAGGAGTCCATTTGTAGATTTCACATACTATTGGAAATATATTTTAGAGAAATTTCTAGCGAAGAGTCTTTGATGGATTCTTTGAGAGAATTTTCTACCTAAAAAATGGCTGCAAACTCTCTGCCATTATTTTCGCATTGATCATTCTTCTTTTTCCTAGAACTTTCTCTTCGGAAAAATTGTGAAAGCTTCCGCATACCATTGGAGAAATATTTCCATGCACTCACCAACTATGTAATCTCGAAGAGTATCTAAGCTAATATCTTGGAAAAATATCCTCCAATTTTTGGGAATCCAAACCACCATAGAAATCATTTTATGGATTCTCCAATAAGTCTGGTACTATGGTTATTCTATATCGGACACTGCAGCAACCATATGACTCCCATTGAGATGGAAAAATCAAGAAAATAAATGCTAGCATATTTTGTTATCACAACTAGCATAGTGGACATCAAAGGCAACATATTATGCCACAAACATCCATGCTAGCCTGGTTAAAATCAATGCTAATACTCTTGTCAACAATCATACAGTGCAGAGTTGTCAAGACATCTCCCAACATGATTTTTGACATATATGCAAACACACTTGCAACCACTATCCATACAAACACGTTGGAATTATGATTGCATGTGTTGTCCTTTATGGAAACACATTTTTAAAAGACTAAGTATATGGTTTCTGGAAAATAACATAGGTGACAAAGTGATGGAACAAATCAGAATCAGAAGTGATCTAAAGATGAATAAATTACATATTTGAGGAAGTATACATGATTTCGTCAAATAAAAGACGCGTATACACGCGGGTAAGAAGAAGAAAATTCGTGTATGTTCTTGCGCACTAAGTTTATGATACCGAGGTTCCTTACCATGGTATTAGCCCACATTATTGAGCGCAGTAATGGATATTTTAGCCTGTCCAAGAATACCATCAACACTTATGTAGTTTTGGCTCATGGTATTGGGAAAGGCTCACACTATATAAGGATGTAAAGATCATAGTGCTAAGCGTGAATGAGTATGTGAATTGAATTAATACTTCAATATGAAGCATATATGCATGGAATGGGCTATAATAAATACATAGATATGATATTATGGTGCACTTGTGAATACAATTATGGATCAGGTTCTCTAGACCTGGAATGACTATGTATTTGCATGATTTGTTTATGAGTTATTTAGATATGTGGTCTGGTGCATGTTTGTTGAGGTGAAGGGTATGATTTGAGTAAGTTAGTTGTTCTGATGTGTTGCGCAGTCCTGAATTATTTACAGAAATATACACAATTTTTATCGTAGAATGCGCGTATACATGTGGGTTTGGCTCAGCAAAGGCGTGTATATATTTAGTGAAATATGTAAGCAAGTTTGTTTTGGAAGGAGCATGTACAATAATGGATTTGTATTATGGAATGCACGTATGTAAGCCAGGGTTTTACTGAATAATGTTGAAGGAAACATCTCATTTGTTTGTTGTATTTATATTGTGTATCAATGATATATTCATATAATTCTAGGTTGCTTGAGTACTGATTATGATGCTAGTTTATTGTGTATAAATATCAGTCATTGGTTTATTGAAAATTATGGATACTACTAACTATATGAGAGCTCTATAAATCTAACAAAATATGTATGAATATATTTGATCTATTTTGAGTCTAGTCAGAAATTTAATCTTAGTATATTAATATCTATAAGCAGGTTCCTCCATAGAAAAGCATGTATGCATGTAGTTTGCCATAAGTAAAGTACTGTATACATATGCCTATCAATGATCAGGGTTTCAATTGATTATATGTGTTGATGCGGAATTATGGGTTTAGTTATGTTGTATGGTTATAGTGATCTCATTGTTCTGTTCGAATCTAGTTGATGGTTGTTTCCGTTTATATACAAGTTGTGTTGAATTAAAAGTTCTTGGATCTAGTGTGAAAATTTATGAATCATGGTATGTGGTGGTTCTAAGGGTCAGAGCCTTCAGTGCAGAAGTTGAAGCTTCATTCCAGTAGGATCTGGTGATCAGATCAGGGGGTTGTAGCTCCCTTCCAATGGTGCTTGGTAAATGAGATTTGGGGGTTGGATCTCCCTTACAATAACAGCTAGAGAATGAGAGAAGGTTTCATCATGCTGTAGGTGGGTTCCTGCGTGATAGTTTGAGTCTATGCCAGTACAATAATGTAAGTATTTTTCTATATAATAAATATTGAATATATATATGACAACATCGATGGTTTTCTCCCGACTTCGGTTTCCACTTTAAATCTTGGTGTTCATGTGTGTTTCTTATGTGTGATGAATCATTTATTACTGCACATGTTTACTACTTACTAAATGTGTGATGAAAAAATGAAGCACTACGATAAGTAAAGTTTCTATACGCAAGTTTCCTTACAGAAATCCACATGAATATGCCAGTTCGCTTAATTAAAGTCGCATATAGAAATCAGTAAAATAAAGAAAAGTATTGTGAGTTTTAAATTATGATTCACCACCCCCCATCTTATTAATTTTCCCAAAAATTGGTATGAGATCAGGTCCTTCTAAAGAAGCTTGCTCTCTAGAAGCAAGCTTGTTCAACTTCATGTGATCTTCACAAATTTTGAAACGGGAAAAATAGGTCTGTATGAAGTGAGATAAGTCGCATTTAAAGCTACTGCAAAAGGAAAGGAAAGGGAAGAACAAAAATAATGGGGGTACGTATCAAAAGAAGATGAGATAAAATTTGTAAAGAAACTTCAACTTGCCATTGGAAGGTTCAGAGGTAATTTTCCTTTCAAAGGTTTTTCTTGTGGAAAAGTGGGTCATTATGCTGCTAAATGTCCTCACAAAGATAATCATGAAAAGGGAAATGATATAGAAAAGTGGAATAGGAGAAAATTTGACTATATAAAAAGTTATTAAACTCATGAAGATAGTGATGGCTTGTCAAATAGTGAAGGATAATACAACAAAGATCTTAAACTACTCATGGCATTTGAAAAAGACATTTGAAAAAGACACTAATGAGGTTAAAGATATTTTTAAGAATTCTTTAGAAGAAAATTATTTCCTCTAAGAATTCACTCAACTTAAAATATTCTTGGAAGAAAAAAATATCCATAGATATTCTAAAGAATCAACTCATAGAAAAGGAGAAGCATAATGAGAAGTTATAATGTGAAATAGTAAGCCTAAGAAAGGAAACTGATAAAGTAAAAACTCTAAATCATATATTTTCTAAAGGATCTCAAACCTTAGATGAAATTATCAAGGTTCAACGCTCTCCTCTTATGAAGACAGGTCTTGGATACATTGGTGAGTCTTCTCAGACAGAAAAATCCTTAGCCACAAGATATCTAAATGTAGCAAAAGCCAGTCATCAAAGTTTCATCACTCAGCAGAAGAACAAAGACAATTCTTAGGTAAAGCATGTTCATTGTAATTCAAGGATGAAAAGTACCACAAGCATCAGTCAAAATATAAAAAACACTAGAAGTTTCTATGATCACAAAAATGTATTCTTTAATGGACAATGTTTCTCATGTCATAATTTTGGTCACAAAGTTGCTCAATGTGTTGCATACAAAACCAACATGACCAGAGAAGCAAGAAAACAAGGAAATGAGTCAAGAAAAAAGAATAACACTTATAAATAAAATTCTCCTCTTCAATATGAAATTGATTCTTCATTTTTCAATAACTTCAGACATGAAGAATCTGAATGCATGAGAAGAATACAGATAAAAGAAAAAATATCCAAAAATTCTAAGGTATGGAGAAGGAAGGACTTATAATTCAAAAGTTGTGGCATAGATTTATTTGTAAAAGGAGAATAAAATTAGTGGTACATTGAAAATGAATTTTCAAAAAACATGACAGATGATAAAGACAAACTCATTTCATACAATGCATTAGAAAAGGAAAAGAATGTCACTTTTAGAAATGACTCTCCTACTTTCATTAAGGGTAAAGGATATGTTTTTCTAAAATAAAAGGTTAAAGCTAGTAATGTTATCTATGTTTATGGATTAAATCATAACTTTTTGAGTGTTAGCCAAATGTGTGACCAAGGAAATGAAGTTGTCTTCCTATCAAAAGAATGTGTGGTTTGTGAACTTGACAGAGGAAAATCCATAATAAAAGGAACAAGAACACCAAGCAATCTGTATATATTGAAAGGTGGGCAAGAACAATGTTATCTAGGAAAATCTGCGAAAAACTGGTTATGGCACAAAATATTGGGACATCTGTGATTTTCTCAAATAAAAAAATCAAGCAGGCTCAAAGTTGTTCGTGATCTACCCAACATCACTTTACCATAAATTACCATATGTAAGTCATGCCAATTTGGTAATAAAACCAGAGTTCAATTTAACGTTAAAGAAGGATCAGCAACTAAGCCTCTTGAACTTATACATATTGATTTGTGTGGACCTGTAAGGAAAAATTCACCTTGTGCAGAACAATACTATATGTTATTCATTGATGACTTTCTAGAATGTGTTGGATCGGTTTACTGAAACAAAAACATGAAGCATTTGAAAAATTTAAGGTCTTCCAAGATTTAGTTGAAAATTAATTAGATATAAAAATAAAGTGTCTCAGACTTGACTGGGGAGGAGAATACATGTTGAATCAATTCTTTGATTTCTTTGAAAAATATGGCATAAAAATACATTTTTTTGTAGCTGGAACTTGGAAAAAAAATGGCATGGTAGAAAGAATGAATAAAACAGTTCAGAAAACCGCTCATGCTATCCTTGATGAATCAGGGATTCCTGACAGATTTTGGGGTGAAGCTACACATATCACAGTAAATATTCTCAACAAGGCTCATGTTCGTGTGAATAGTGATAAAAATCCTTACTAAGTCTGGTATGGTAATACTCCCAGTGTGAAGCACTTTAGAGCTTTTGGAAGCAAATGTTTTATAAAGAATAATGATAGAAAACTTGGTAAGTTTGAACTTAGAGCAGATGAAGGAATACTTCTTGGTTACTTTCTTAGAAGTAAAGGATACAAATGCTACATTAAGATACTTCAATTTTTTTTTGAATGGATTGATGTTGTGGTTGATGAAGCACATACAACTCCCAAAATGGAAATAACAACAAACGAGGATGATGATGATGCATGCTTTCCCAAATAAAATCAAAATGATATAGAAGAAGAACCTACTGAAGAATCAGAAGAGGATACATGAAATAGAGAAAAGGCTCCTTCCGGGTATGTTCAAAATAATCTTCGAGAATCACAAATTTTGGGAGAAAGGTAATAAGGGGTACGAACAAGAAGAACACTTGTGTGATGTCCTAGTTATATAGCACTATCATCCACCATTGAACCACAAAATGTAAATTAAGCTACTAAAGATGAATTTTGGATTAAGGCCATGAATGAAGAACTGGATCAAATTGAAAAGAATAATAATCGGGAATTGGTTCCAAGGCCTCGTGATAAAAATGTTATTGGAACAAAATGGATATTCAAAAATAATTTAAATGGAAATGGAGATGTAATTAGAAGCAAAGCTAGACTTGTTTATGAAGGTTATGCTCGACAAGAAGGTATATAATTTGAAGAAACATTTGCACCAGTAGCCAGACATGAAGCCATAAGAATGTTTATTTCATTTTCAAGTTTTCAACATTTCAAAGTTTATCAGAAAGAAGTAAAATTTGCCTTCATTAATGGAGATTTGGAAGAATAAGTTTATATAGAACAACAAGAAGGATGCATTCTGTGGAATGATGAGAAACTTTTCTGCAAACTCAAAAAGGATATACATGTGCTAATACAAGCTCCACAGACATGGTAATATCATCTTTAGAAATATCTTCAACAACGAGTCTTCACAAAAGGGTCTATAGGCATTAACCTATACACAAAAATTGAGGATGAAAAAATGTTAATTATTGTTGTTTATGTTGATGAAATCATTTTTGCGAGTAATGGAGAATCCATGAGTTGGAAATTTTCTTCTCTTATGCAACGAAAATTTGAAATGTATTTACTTGGGGAACTAACATATTTTCTTGGTTTACAAGTGAAACAGGAAAAGATGGCATGTTTCTCTCACAAAAAAAATATATCAACCAGATTCTGAAAAAGTATGTGATAGAAGACTGCAAACCTGTGTGCACTCCAATGATGATTCTCCCATGGTAAAACAACCAAAGTATATATCTATGATTGGAAGTCTGCCTTATCTAATAGGTAGTAGACCATATATTATGCATGCAGTTGGGATTGTTGGACATTTCTAAGCCAATCCAAAGGAATCACATATTCATGCAATAAAAATAATATTCAAATATCTCCAAGGAACTCAATACTTTGGTCTATGGTATCCCAAAAATGTCGATGTTAACTTCCATGCTTACATAGATGCAGACTGGGCTAGAAATTTTGATGACCACAAAAGCACTAGCAGAGGTGCATTTTATATGGGGCCCCAATTAATATTCTCGTTCATTAAGAAGCAAACTTGAATTACTTTATCTATAGTAGAAGAAAAATAGTTTTTTGTTGAACCATGTTGCACACAAGTTCTCTAGATGATGCTGACATTACAGTAAATTAAAATTAAATGTTCTCTACCCATATCCATCCTATGTTATTGTTAAGCCCTAAAAATGTCTTTTCTTTTCACCAAACTCCACTTTATTCCATTAATCCTTTATCATTTATAGGCCTAAAATATCAATAAGAATTATTAAAATCACTTTAAGAATACATGCATTGACTGACTTATTATACTTTTGTGGTTTTTTTGTTTTAGTGATTTCTAAGAAAACTTAGCTACAAAATGCAGTCATTCTGTAGCTAGTCATATGTTCTGTAGGCATCTTGGTGTTTGAACAGGTTACAGGTGTCATCTGAGGGAAATACGTATATGGTTAGACTCCAAAAGTCTCCTACATCATTCCTTGTCATCCACGAGGACTGAGTAAAAATATGGAAGTGGTTATGCACGTGGAAAAAACTAAAAACCAAGAAGCAGACTTCTACAAGGATAAGGACTCTTGGTTTCCCTTCAGCAAAAAAAGAGTCCTCAACATGAGTTTTAGTTTGATTTTGATTATAAAAGACACCTATGCCTATTTTTACTCAATAGTAGTTATGTAGTTTCTTATAAAAATAACTCTGTGAACCGAGAAAAGGAGTTGATGTTTTTAGTTTTCAAATACTGTGACACTCTGTTTCTGAGCGTTTCTTTTAATTAAAGGAGTATAAATTTGATGCATGATCTGAAGGCAACTTTAAGGAGTTAAATATTCGTGTGCCAATCTGATAGTAGAGGGCCCCTGCTATCTGAAGAGGCTTTTGCATACTTTCTAGATAAGTAACCTTTAATTATGTTTTGTTTTTAACTTAGGTAGTTTTCTGAGTTTATCCTTTTGCATCATGTTTTATGTTCTTTAATTACATCGAAGATACTCATAATATTACAGTCAAATCTTGTTCTCATAAGCTGTTCCAATATATCTCTAATACATGAATGAGATCTAGTTGTAGTACTTTAATTTAATTGCATTTCAGTTCTGTTAATTGCATTTCAGTCCTGTTAGTGAGATTTAGAAGATCCTAATTATTTTATAAGCTACTCTTGTTCTCAAATTATTCTAACACATCACTATTATATGAACGAGAATTAGTTATATTATTTTGAGTTATTGACATTTTCTGTTGTATAATTAAGTAAGAGATTCTCATGATTCTACAAACAGTCTTTTTCTCAAGTTGTTCCAAGAAATCTCTAATTTCTGAATAAGACTTAATAGTAATATTGTGAGTTGTAGAATGATCTAATTCTAGTGTCATAAGTTATTTTAGCATAGGGTTCCTTACTATGTTACAGATGATCTTTTTCTCAAGTTGTTCCAATAGATCTCTAACAATGAATAAGATTTCTGTGTGATGTTTTAAGTTATTGTTTTCTAAGAGAACCTCATTACATCAGAACTAATCCTTTTCTCAGCTTGTTCCAATATACCTCTAATGAAACGAATTGGACTAATTTTAATGTTATGAGTTACTTTCTTAGCAGTTTTACAATATGTGGATTAGCATTCTCTGTTCTTGTTATCATTCCTAGTTTAGAGTAGATCTTATTCTGTTTTAGTGCATTCAGTAACTTTTCTTTGTTATTAATTTAGTTTGTCACCTTAGCATAAAATAACAGTAAACATAAAACCAAAAAACATTAGAAAAACATTGAACACAAAGAAGTAGGAAGAGGATACTTAGGCACATATGGTGCACTTCACTTCAACAGTTTACTAGCCCTGGTTGACAATTCATGATATCAATTTAGGAACACTAAATTGACTAGAAATTTTGGCGCCATTTCCAGGAAAGTGTAACTAGGTAGCCTTATTTCCTACCTCCAAAAAACAATGATATGCATAGAGAAAGAGACTCAAGGGGTAGGTTTATAAGAAGCAGAAGCTTGATTCCCAGAACACCACTCGTTCCACCAAGACCAAGAGGCAGCACACCTCCAACTCAAACCTGCATTCCATACTATACTGGTCATAGACTTCCAGAAGACTTAAGATCAGATACTCCATCAGAGATATCTCCCACTTCATCTACTGAACCTGTCATAGAAGAAGATCCAAGGACCCCTGCTGGAGACATAAACTTTTTCACTTCCACAGAAGAATCAACCATGGCAGAAGAAGGCGGAGGAGGAGTCTTTAATGAAGAACATACACTATTTGGAGGAGGTAGAGGTAGGGGTAGAGGAGAAGGAGGTAGAGGTGCAGAAGGAGAAGGAGGTAGAGGTGAAGAAGGAGGCAGAGGAAGAGGTAGAAGGGAAATGGGAAGTTCTTTTGGGTTCCCTATAATAGATGAAGAAACCAATGCAACTATGAAAACATTTCACCCTCTGTCCTTCCAAACTTTTATGGAATCAAAAGTGAAGATCCTGAAACCTTCCTATTTGAATTTGAAGTCCTATGTAGAACCTATGATTACTTACAAGATGCCCAAAAACTTAAACTATTCCCTTCAACATTGAAAGGAGCAGCATTAAAATGGTTTATGAGTTTAATCAATAGTTCTATTAGGACATGGGAAGATATGAAACAAGAATTTCTAGAGAGATATTTGGATTACTGTATGCCAATCAACCATAAGGAGGAAGTGTTTAAAATGGTACAAAAAGAGGATGAAAATCTGGAAGATTTGTTGGAAAGATTTAACTATAACATCAAGAGAGAAAAAATGGAAAGCTTAGACCAAGATACTTTGAAAGCTCTCTTGTTGAAGACAATTAGGGATGAATGGCTAGATATCCTTAATATGATGGGAAAATGGGATATATCTCAGCTCACATTACCTGAAATAGTTGAATTATGTATCAACCTTTCAAGAGGGAAATCTAAAACTTTAAAAGGACCAAGAGACCCTGCTCTTGCAAGGGCAAGTAAGTCTGCTTCTGGGATAGTAAGTAGGGTAGAAATAGGACATATGATTGATGAATTCAAATCTGACATTTTAGGGAGTCTTAGTGAACAAATAAACACCCTTAAATTACAAAAAAAGAAAAAATCTGAATCTGATGCCTTAGAAATCTTTTGTCCCAAATGTAGAAAGAAGCATGCCTTGAGAGAGTGCCCTTTGGATGCAAAAATAGTAGAGACTTGTGTAATTTGTTCAGAAAAACATGAGACCAAGAGTTTTCCTTCACTTCCTGGTCTTAAAGCTGTCTTTCAAGAAGAAACCCCTACAAATTCCATAGAATCTCTCAATTTTGTCTCTAGGAGGCCTTGGCAAGGACCTCAAACACAAGGATTCAATGATCAGATGTATAATCAAACCCCACCAAATTGGAATTCTTGGCAGCAACCTTGGCCCCAATTTCAAAATCAATCTCAAAATTGGGCACAAGGAGCACAAAATCCCTATGGAAGATACTCTCAGTATTATCAATATCCACCATCTTATCCACCATATCCAAATTTCCCTCCTCAACAAAATCCTCAACAAAATCCACAACATCAAAATCCACCACTTCCATTACCATTTCCTCAGAAAGAAAATCAGTTACCTACCCAACCTATACCAAACCCCAACAATAAAAATCCTCAGAACACATACATGATAGAAGGTCAACAGTTCCCAACCTATTTGATCACTCCTTTAGACTTTAATGATGTTCAACTTAGGTCTGGAAGAATACTTGAAAAGAAGAAACCTTCTGTAATCATACAAGAGAAAAAAAACTCTGAGGAAGATTCTCTACGGGTAAATAAAAGTCTTGAAGAGAGCACATCTTTTCAAGACCCAAATATTGAAAAATCAAAACAAAAAGAACCAATAATTTCAACTCCTATATTAGAGCAGCCATCAACATTCACCTCTACACCTCCCTTTCTAGAAAGATTACAAATTGATAAGGGTGTAGAGAAACAAATTATGGTGCCTAATTATGATTTCCTAGATGAGCTAAGGAATGTTTGTATTAATATCCCATTATTACAAGCTATCAAGGAAATTCCAATCTTAACAAAGACAATAAAGGAGTTGAGCATGAAAAAAACAGGAAAAAGAATAAAAGAGACAAAGAAAATTCAATTGGCAGGAAAAATAGCAGACATCATGATGGGTAAGATTGTCATTCCAAAGTATCTAGACTCAGGAAATCCAGTTGTTAAAAGACACATCAATGGAACTGAGATCCAAAACACACTTATTGATTTAGGAGCAGTAATCAATATCATGAGTAAACAAATCATGGATAACCTAAAACTTTCTAATCTTCTTTTTACACCCACATTATTACAATTAGCAGACAGATATGTGATTAAACCTGATGGGGTAATAGAAGACATTCTAGTGTCCTTAGATTCTTGGGAGTATCCTATGGATTTTATGATCCTAACTCCTAAAAATAATCTAGGAGGACATCCTCTTATATTAGGAAGACCTTGGTTAGCTACAGCTGATGCTTTGATTAGCTGTAGATCCGGTGATATGTACATCTTTGATGGTAGTTCAACCAAGAAATTTACCTTGTATCCTCCAGCAAAAACAATTACAGAATTAGATGATACTCAATGGATTGAGGATGAAGAAGACATACAACCTCTCTTCACAATTTCAGAAATTAGTGAAGATAGCCAGATTCTAAATACCTTAGAAAATTTTGAATCCTCTTTAGAATACAAACATGAAAAATTTCAAGAAGAATCCAACATTTAGTTTTTATCATCAAGACAGATGTCTCTTTACTCCATGGATAAATTTGGCAGCTCTACAATTGAGATATTTCCAGGTAAAACTTTAAACATAAACAAGAACCTAGAGAAATTTCAACAAGAAAAGCTAGTCAAAATATTACAGAGACATTCTTCTGCATATGCATGGGAGTACACTGATATGAAAGGGATAAACCCTAAGACTTGCACTCATCACATCTACATAGAGGAAAATTGTAAACCAATCAGACAACCTCAAAGATGGATGAATCCAAATCTTAGGGAGATTGTTAAAGAAGAATTGCAGAAATTGTTGAATGTCAACTTTATTTATCCTATTTCAGATAGTCAGTGGGTTTCTCCTTTGGTAATTGTGCCAAAGAAAAATGGTAAATGGAGGGTATGTATTGACTACCGAGAATTAAACAAAGCTAATCTTAAAGATCATTTTCCCCTACCTTTCATAGATCAGGTATTAGATACATTAGCTGGCAAAAAGTACTTCTCATTTTTAGATGGGTTTAGTGGTTATAATCAAATCCAAGTAGCACTGGAAGATCAAGACAAAACCACATTTACCTATCCTTGGGGTACCTATGCTTACCGAGTATTTCCATTTGGACTATGCAATGCACCTGCAACATTTCAAAGGGCAGTACTAGGAATATTTTCAGATCTAATACATGACTGTGTAGAGGTATATATGGATGATTTCACAGTCTATGGAAACACATTTGAAGAAGCCTTAGCAAACTTGGAAAAAGTTTTAAAGAGATGTAAAGAAGCAAATCTTTCATTAAGTCATGAGAAGTGTTTCATGATGTTTACTGAAGGGATTGTTTTGGGGCATCACATTTCAGGAGATGGGATTAGAGTTGATGAGTCAAAAGTTGAAGTCATCTCTAACTTATCTGTTCCAAGTTGTCAAAAAGATGCTAGGATTTTTCTAGGATTTACAGGATATTATCGAAGGTTCATAGAAAACTTCACCAAGATAGCATCTCCACTTTTCAAACTACTTACCAAAGACTGTGAATTCAAGTGGAATCCCGATTTCCAGTTAGCCTTTGAGACCCTGAAAACAAAAATCTCTGAAGCACCTATTTTAAGGGGACCTAACTGGAAGTTACCTTTTCATATTTCAACAGATGCCTCAAATACAGCTTTAGGAGCAGTATTGGGACAAAAAGACCTGATTCCTTATGCCATCTACTATACAAGTAAAAATTTGACTCCTTCAGAGTTAAATTATACTGTAACTGAAAAAGAGTTCTTAGCTATTGTTCATGCCATAAATAAATTCAGACACTATATAACAGGCTATGAAACTTTTGTTCACACAGATCACTCTGCAATTAAATATCTAATGAACAAATCAATTACTAATGGCAGAGTCATAAGATGGTTATTTCTTTTACAGGAATTTAACATCACCATTCTAGATAGGCCTGGAAAACAAAATACAGTAGCTGATTTCCTATCTAGACTCCAAAACATCAAAGACAATACTCCAGTTGAAGATCAATTCCCTGATGAATATCTTTTTGCAATTTCTACTCAGAATCCTTGGTTTGCTGACATTGCTAATTATTTAGTTTCAGGGAAATTTCCTTCAATAATGAATGCAAGAGACAAAAGAAAGATCATTTATGACAGTGCAAAATATTCATGGGTTGCTAATGAGTTATACAAAACAGGTCCAGATTTTATTATTAGGAGATGTGTTCGGGAAGATGAGATGCCTGAGATCCTCAAGGCATGTCATGATGAACCTTGTGGTGGACACTTTGCTGATAAAAGGACAGCTTATAAGGTCCTTCATTTAGGATACTATTGGCCATCCCTTTTTAAAGATGCTAAAGAGTATGTCAAAAGGTGTGACAATTGCCAAAGGGTAGGGAAACCTTCTCCTTCAAGTGAGATGCCATTGCAGCCTCAGGTACATATTGAACCTTTTGAAAAATGGGCTTTAGATTTTGTAGGACCTATTAGTCCTCCATCAAGACAAAAGAAATATATATTAGTTTTCACTGATTATGTTACCAAATGGGTAGAGGCCAAGCCATTACTTTCTGCTACTGAAGCATCTGTAGTTAATTTTCTTTTTGAGGATATTTTTATTCGTTTTGGTGTCCCAAGAGAAATTGTTACAGATCAAGGAGCTCAATTCACATCAAAGTTGGTGGAAAAAATGGTAGAAAAGTACAAAATCAAACACAGAAAATCTACTCCCTATCATCCACAAGCAAATGGCCAAGTGGAGTCTACCAATAAGTTTCTGTGGAATTAACACCCTAGAGGTTGGTTGGGATACAACCTCCACAGAGCAGGGGCGTACTACTTAACAGAGACTCACACAACCATGCACGTTCAGGAAAACTAAATAGAGCAGAATGAGAGATCTACCCGTTGGTCCTACGTTTGAAGTAGATCCACGTGGAGTCCAAACTCCCTGCAACCGTCCTTCCTCCTTAACCTGAAATACAAGAAGAAACCAGCACAAAGGACAAGTTGTACAACATATATCTACTCTATATGTTAGTGAGATTCATATAAAACATTAAATAAATCATAATGAATGCTCGTATAACAAATATTCTCATACATTAAAGCATACACCAACACGTTTATTTCGGGAACAGCATGATACTTCTGTATTATAAATAGTACGTACAAAAGTAATCAAGTGGAGAGATCACCTGATCCTTCCAAGGCCTTCGCAGACCGTCGTCCGGATCCGTCCAGCCCTTGCCTCGCTAAGACTCCTTCCAAACTGGTGCATACGAGATAACATATAACGGGATGTGTATCTCAAGGAAACAAGGGTTTCCTACAATGAACTGGGAAAGTGCAGGAGGCACGGGGAATCAGACTTGGATAGGGACTACCAACAGAGTATAATATCAATACTTTCTCTCTCTCCCTTAGGCCATACACATGAGGGCTTTTTATAGTCCCTCCAAGTAGTTTCAGCAGTTGGAAACAGTTGGCCACGGGCTGGGGTGGTTGAACTACCCGAGTAACCATCAACCCAGCGCGAAATTAGGGATTTTTTATATATTTTTTAATCATTTTAATGGCATACGCGGAAAATTCTAGCTGTACTCGCGTATACACGCGGAAAAGTATGGGCATAGTCGCGTATGAGGGATTTTACACTGTTTTTAAGTGAATTTGTCCAAGTCTGTAGGAATGGGTGCCCAAAATCCATAAAGCAATCATGAATCATGTCAAGGTGAGAAATGATGCTATAACAGATGCCCCCTAATATATGAGGTCAGAAGGGGTACATGATGGCCGAAATGTATTATGCACATAGAAAGAACTTTGCAAGGACAAGAGAGGACTTCACCAGATTTCAGCCTGCCAAAAACCAATGAAAGAAACCAGAGAGTCAACTCATGCTGAGGCGGGCATACCCATGCTCAGTCAAAAATACATCATATGGAAAGTACTGAATGGATCCAATATGTATACAAGTATAGCTGAACTGAAAGTACACAATGAATCATCTGAGCATGGCCTGGAAGTGTAAGTCTGAGTCAATGTCCAAGTATCACATATAGAAAGCCGATCAAAGATGGTGCAACTGGATGTCTGATCATATAAGTAACTGAATCTCCAAGTACCGGATCATAAGAGGTGGATCAAACGGTACAATCACGCAACTCGGGGACCAACATATAAGATGCTGCTGTGCTGAACTGCAACATATAAGGGTGGACGGCAACACTGGCAGAAACTGAAAGGACTGTCAACAGTGAACCGAGAAATGCTGATGCAACCCGAGGTCTTCACCAATCACAACGGCACAATTCTACACAATGGGAATAAATGAGCTGAAGTCGACCATGTGAGAAATCGTTGGATTACCGGGCAATGATGTTTCCCGTTAACCAACGCGAGACAACCCACCGATAATGATAATGAGTGTCAAGGTGCCCCAATACAATCTGACAAGTGTGAATGAATGAGTTGAAGTCGAACACTTGAAAGAATCTACCAATCAGGAGGCAATGATGAATCCCCACTGTCGATAGCGAAGAGTCTGCCACTGATGACTGCAAACCCTAAGGTACTCACAAAAAGTCTCTAGACCTTATTCCCAGAGCAATGAGTCGGAGTCGATGGGAAAAGATCTGCTGGAAGGAAGGCATTAAGGCATCCCACATCAGTCCAGCGCGAGTGTAACCCGCAGGCCAAGATTTGGAAGGAATCTGACGAAGGAGAGTGATGGAACCAAAACCGAAGTACGTTTCCGACGTGCACAAGATGAAGCTAGCGCACGGAAGAAACCCTCTGAACCAACCAATAATGAAAGCTGACACATAGGCGAGAAATCCACCGATAGGGTCAAATGGAAATCAAGGTACTGCACGAATCCCAAGTGTGATAATGTGTGCTGACGTCGAACACAGGGGAAACCACTCAGTCAAAGACCCATGATGATGATCAAATGCTGAGCATGAGGTCACCTATCAATGATGGAAATAGGCCCAAGGTGCAGCTCTAGGCTTGCTCTCAGAGCAATGTGTCGTAGTCGATAAGAGACAAACCCGCCGGCAAGAATTCAATGGGGACCTTCTCAAACCAGCACGAGCAGAAGATCAAAACATCTGATGTGATAGAACATGATACTGACAAGACCGGGAAGGCCGAATGAATAATGAGTCAAGAGACACCGCAGAATGGCCGACTCAGGCTAGACTTCCCTTGAACAAAAGCACGACTCTGTGATGACCATGGCAGTAAAAAGTGACACTGTATAAGTCTGTCTTGCAGGAGGCAAAACAAACTCTCCATATGATTGGAAGAGTTAACCAACCGGGGGAGAACTGACAAGTGAAACATGGTAAAGGCTGAACCTAGGTCAAACTAGAACCATCCCAAATGAAGGAAATATATATAAGTATATGTGCTTTGTTCAAGGGCGACAACCTGACTCTGTACTGCCATCGAAATAACGAAGATACATCCCGTTCCCGCTCTTTTTGTTATATTTAATTTTTTTGTCTTTTTCATAATAAGCCTGAAAAAGAATAAAAGAATGCTATGGTACAATGGATAGAACGAGTATCAAGAAAGCGGATGCACTAGTTCCGGGGTTTGGAACAATCCTATGCTCAATGCAAGGTGGCGAAAACTGGTCAGTGATACTCAGAGGAACGTTCCATCCATGGGTACAAAGGTGTCAAGTCGTGATAGCTAAGTGCATGCAATGGTTAACTTGTACATAAAGTCAAGGTCAAAAGTTGGCTTAAACATCGAGTCCAAATGAAGCCGGCTAAAGGCCAGGATAAACAAGTAGCCAATATGCAATGCAATAATACAACTTAACGACACCAGGGAGCCTCTAGGGTATAAGCCAGAAAAATGATAAGTGATGAA